>JAYKKI010000004.1:10810000-11560000 GCA_039881145.1 Druceiella hillmani
CTCCACACACTGCCAGGGTCTCTATGACGAAGTTAAGATAAATTTTATCTAGAAAATTAATAAACAAGTTTGGAGACATACCCTGGCCACCCCGATCGGCAGATTTGACGCCTTGTGATTTTTTCATGTGGCGTTACCTTAAGTCTAAAATGTATCGTAACAATTCCCGCACTACACCTGTCCTACAAGAAAATTCGGCGTGAAATCGCTGCCATCTCCCAGCACTTTATCCACGCATACATGCCAATATGAGGTTCGCTTACAAGAGTGTATTGAGGTAAAAGGACTTGGAAGACGTTATTTTTAAGTAGTCAAATCCGCAGACCTAAGTTAGATTTTAAAAATAAAACAAATATTTTAAACTTATTCGTTCTTTTTTAATTTCAAAATAGGTGTGTATTTATATATATATATGTTAGAATTAATATCAAAATAATGTATTTAATGTACTACTAGCGCCTTCTATGTGGTATCGTTTGTAACTACCTACCTAAGGTTAATATTAAGAAATAAATTTAATCTTTGATCAACTACCGTACACGTTTTATTAGGTTATGCGCCCAGACCCACATTTGCTAAAACCTTTTTTATTTTCTCGTGCGAAAGTAACTATGTCGACGTCGGGGTACTTAGTAAATGTACCGAAACTCAAAGGACGCGAAAATTACGACGATTGGGCGTTTGCAACAAGTAATTTCTTGTTACTTGAAGGCATTGACATTGAAAATGTACCGGCAACTATCAGTGAATCTGAGAAGAAAAAAGCAAAGCAAAACTCGTTATGACAATTGACTGTTCATTATATGTGCATATAAAAAGTGAAACTACAGTGAACGGTGTGTGGAAGAAATTAAAACAGTTATTTGACGACACGGGGTATCAACGAAAAATAAGTTTGCTTCGTACATTGATTTCAATACGCCTCGATAACTGCGAATCCATGACATCCTATGTATCTCAAGTGGTTGAGACAGCACATAAATTGAAAGGGACAGGTTTCGAAATCACAGACGAGTGAATTGGGTCATTACTTTTGGTGGGACTTCCAGATAAGTATTCACCGATGATAATGGCAATAGAACACTCTGGAATAGCCATTAGCGCTGACATCATTAAAACAAAGTTACTTGATATGTGTTCGGAGGTTGGCACTACTGGAATCGACTCTGCCTTTTGGTCAAAACAGCGAAATAAAAAAGGCAACACTGACAAGCAAATGTCAAAGTCAACCAGCAGTAAACAAATAAAGTGTTATAATTGCAAGAAGATCGGCCACTACAGAAATAAGTGTCCTGAATTAAAAGCAAATAAACAATTGAATGCTTTTAGCGCGGCGTTTTTCAACGGTTATTATAACACAGAAGACTGGTACATCGACTCAGGCGCAAGCGCGCATATGACGTCAAACCAAAAAAGTTTACTCCGAACTCGACCAGTACACGAACCTAAAGAAATCGTAGTGGCAAATCAAATGACGGTGCCTGTAGTTAGTGTTGGTGAAACACAGATAACGACATGCGTGAACAGTTCTCAGTATGACGTGATTGTGAAGGACGTATTGTATATACCGAATCTCACGGCAAACTTATTATCCGTAAGCCAACTTATAGCTAAAGGAAATAAAGTTGTATTCAAAAAAGATACTTGTTTGATATACAACCAAGTGAATGAGCTTATTGGTACAGCAAATTTGATAAATGGAGTGTACAAGTTAAACACAAAAAAATTCGAGAACTCGTTATCGGCAATGTCAACATGGCATAAAAGGTTAGGACATATAAATAGTAAGTCCTTACAAAAAATGAAAGAAGGAGCAGTAGAAGGAGTTTCTTTTCACAAGAAAGCTGACATACAGATACAGAATTGTGAAGTGTGCTGTGAGGGAAAACAATCACGTTTCCCTTTCCCATCAGCAAACCATAGAAGTGAAAAACTACTGTATGTAGTACACTCAGATTTATGCGGGCAGATGGAGACCAAGTCAATTGGTCTGGCGAAGTACTTTCTTCTGTTTGTGGATGATGCCAGCAGAATGACTTTTGTCTACTTCTTGAAGGAAAAGAACCAGGTGTTCCAGCATTTCAAAGAATTTCGAAGTTTAGTTGAGAATCAAACTGGAAATAAGATAAAAATACTGAGAACCGACAATGGAGGTGAATTTTGTTCACGTGAGATGGAAAGTTACTTAAAACAAGTAGGTATTGTCCATTAGAAGACCAATCCTCACACTCCAGAGCAGAATGGACTCTCAGAGAGGTTCAACAGAACTATAGTTGAACGGGCAAGATGTTTATTGTTTGAAGCAGGTCTCCACAAAAGTTTTTGGGCTGAAGCAGTTAATACTGCAGTTTACCTAAAGAACAGAACACCAGCCGCCAGTTTAGGCATGATGACACCATTTGAGAGGTGGACAGGTGAGAAACCAGACCTCAGCCATGTTAGAATTTTTGGCAGTAAAGTAATGGTGCATGTTCCCAAAATACAACGACAAAAATGGGATAAGAAGGCTGACAGATTAATTTTAGTTGGGTATCCAGATAATGTGAAAGGATACAGATTGTCCCAAGAACTAAAAAGTTACTACGAGCAGAGATGTCATGATTATGGAGAAAATGGAGTTGGACGAAGCTCAGATTGTAGTAAACGATTGTGAAAATAAGTCAAAGAAAGATGAAAACTTAGAAGAAGATGAAAGTTTAATAGAAAATCCAGGTTCAGATCCAAATGATTCAACATATATTTGTGAATCATCGTCTTCCCAAGATGACTCGTATCAATCTGTTACTGAAGAAGAGTCTTTTGCAGAGAATGAAGTTCAAATTGAAGCTAAGCGTAAAAGAAAGCCAGTAGAAAGATATGGGATGACCAATCTCTGTCTTCTGGATAATCTGGAATCATGTGATGAAGAACTCAGTTATGAAGCAGCAATAAATGGACCAGACAAGGAACAGTGGAGACAAGCGATGGAAGATGAACTGAAAGCTTTCGACGATAATCAAGCATGGACGTTTGTAGATAGGAAAGAAGCTGATAGAGTGATACAGTGCAAGTGGGTATTCAAGAAAAAGTACGAAAGTGATAATAGTGTGCGATATAGAGCAAGACCGGTGGCAAAAGGTTTTACCCAAAAAGAAGGTATGGATTACGCTGACACATACTCTTCAGTGCTTCGTTACTCTACACTAAGGTTTCTATTTGCTTTAAGTGTCAAACTTAACCTTGAAATTACTCACTTAGATGTAACTACAGCATTCCTAAATGGTTACTTAAATGAAAAATTGTATATGCAAGTTCCCCCTAATTTAGATTGTAAAGAAAATAGTGTTCTTAAATTAAATCGTGCAATTTATGGTCTAAAACAATCAGCCAGGGCTTGGAACGAAAGAGTAAATGATTCTTTATTAAAATTAAATTTTGTTAAGTCAAAGTTAGAACCATGTCTGTATATAAAAAATTGTGAAAAGGAGCAGATCATAATAGCAATTTTTGTTGATGATTTTTTCATTTTTTCAAACAGTAGTAATATGGTTAAGGAATTAAAAACAAATTTAATGTCAAAATTTAAAATTAAGGATTTGGGGCAATTAAAACAATGTTTGGGTATGAGAGTAAAAATGTATCAGAATGGCAATATTTCCTTAGATCAAGAAAAGTTTGTAGACCATATTTTAAGTAAATTTAATATGACAAACTGTAAAGTTGTTGGTACTCCTATTGAGAAAAATTTAAAACTAGAGAAAAGTGTAGATGTTTGTAAACAATATCCATTCCAACAACTAATAGGAAGCTTAATGTACTTAAGTGTTTTGACTCGCCCAGATATTTCCTATAGTGTGAGTTATTTGAGCCAATTTAATAATTCATATTCCTATACTCATTGGAAGCATGCGAAACGCATCCTAAGATACTTATGTAAAACTAAATCTTATGGCCTAATGTTTATCAAAGATAGGGTTTCGTTGATGCAGATTGGGCTTCAAACACACTAGATAGGAGATCCTATACAGGTTTCTACTTTAAACTTTCTGGAACTGTTATTTCATATGAATGTAAAAAACAACGTACTATGGCATTATCAAGTACAGAGGCAGAATATATGGCAATTGCCGTAGCCTGTAAAGAGGCTATTTATTTAAAAAACTTGTTTTCTGAAATTGTAAACAGTTGTGATTATATAATTATATTGTATAATGACAATCAAGGCGCCCAGAAGCTGTCTGAAAATTTTTTGTTTCATAAAAGAACTAAACACATAGATGTGCATCATCATTTTGTTAGAGAAGCAGTTGCTAACAATCTTATAAAGATAGTCTACATGCCAACATCTGAAATGCCAGCAGACTTGCTGACTAAGGGTTTAGATAGTGTTAAACATAACTATTTTGTAAAAAAGTTAGGTATTCAAAACATTGTTTAATAGGTGACTATCTGTAAATTAATAACATTTTTTGCTTTTATTAGTTTGTTAAAAATAATTTATATGTTACAAAGTTCAGATTATTTTGATAAGTGGAGATGTTAGAATTAATATCAAAAAATGTATTTAATGTACTACTAGCGCCTTCTATGTGGTATCGTTTGTAACTACCTACCTAAGGTTAATATTAAGAAATAAATTTAGTCTTTGATCAACTACCGTACACGTTTTATTATATATATATATATATATATATATATATATATATATATAATATATATATATATATATATATATATATATATATATATATATATATATATATTTAAAACACACATTAATTCAAATTAAATATAAGACTGACTAATCGTCAAACGTGAACTACCAAACACCTCCATAATCGCATTCCAGACGCGGCCAATAGAGTGGAAATAGTATAGGAACCAAGATTGGGGCCCTCTCACAATACCGCGTTGATTAACATAAATGTGTGAAAAACTGGTAAACGTTGCAATTTGTTGATGTTGTGAGCATGTTATTGATATTTTAAAATACGCAAAAACCATTACTAAAAAATACATTCAACTATAAATTCGAACATTTGGCTTCTATTAAAAGTATTAACAAATTTTAAACCAAAAGTAATATATTGAAAATTATCATTTTTCAGTTAGATTTAAAATTACATTAAGAATTATATGATATTTAAAAAAATATTTGATATAAATTTCCGTTGCCGTAATACCAGTTACTGGACCCTTTATCCGAAGTGCTTTGCAGCTAGTCCGATATCCTCGTAACTCAGCTTCAACGATTGGTAGAAGTGAACTTTTAGCCTGTGGAGATACGAAAACTTAATTATAACCTATTTGAAGTGTGTATCTACAGTAGTATATCCGTATGAAGTAATGAAATAAAAGCACTATCCTTGTAAATGAGTGTTCTGTCGCTTTTCAATATGATAAAATCTACAAAACCACTAGAATTTTTCTCTTTCCATGACTCTGATTATCAAAGTTATGAAATATGAAAACTATCCACCACGATAAAGTTTAATCTGGTGATAATTAATATAATATTCAATAAATCTAAACGCAAAGCTCTAACTCAGCTATTTACCCTTCTCTAGTAAAACTCTCCAAGAACTTGGCTACTTTTAGCGTAATATTTTTGGCGGTTAACTTTTAAAAAGGAACTCGTATCCTATTACAATAATTTTTATAATGGGATATAAGTTTTCGAATTTCCTCAAAATTAAGTTGCCTTACGAGTGTTACGTGCATATTTGGGCTCTTTTAAATATTGAAGCATACATAGCAAGATTTAAAGGTACATTCTTCAAGGATGCAGCAGATTACGAACGGTTACAATGACATCAGCGGCGTCTTTGAGTGGAGCCCAGCAAACGCCTTACGACTTAAAACAAACAAATGTTTAATAGTGAGTTACGGCTGAGCACACGCTCCTAATAAATATGAATGTACGGTCAGTGGAATCCGACTGCATCGTATGGATGAGGTCGTCAATTTAGAAGTCAGATTTGATTCGCGATTTATGTTTCGTGGGCATATGGCGGATGTAGCAAAAATCAATTCGGAAACTTGTATTCATGTTGTATAATTCAAAGGATTCTCATCAATAAGCCTGTTGTACACTTCATTAGTGCAGAGTAGATTGGAATCTGGCTCTATTATTTGGAGCCCACACGAAGCCACGTACAGCTTGATGATTGAACGTGTGCAAAAGTCGTTTCTTCGATATTTGTTTATGAAAGAGTATGGTTACTTTCCCTTTATACTTCCTACAGATTTCCTCTTGGATATACTAGTTTTCCAATCTTACTAATTCAGAAGAGACGTTGCGCTTGCAAAATTTATCTTGCAACTATTAAAAGGAAAAATTATATTCCCTTTATTATTGAGTAAACTCTCATTCTTCGTACCTGACAATTTCCTGCGCTCACGCTGTCTCCACCTTTTTTTCACCTATTTCCTACATCGCCACTAGAATCTAAAAAATTATATCGAAATTCCCCAGTTTCCCGCAGTATTCAACTGCTCAACCATCTGATCGTGGTCGCGTCAAAGTGTGATGTGTTCATGGTAAGTGAAAGTAAATTTGTCGAAATATGTTATCGTTATCTTTTGTATTTCTTGTGTATTTTGTATTAATGTTTAGTCTAAATCGTTAGGAATGGGTTACCTGTAGTATGATGATTATCGATGAATGAATGTGTAAATAAATACAGATATATATATATATATATATATATATATATATATATATATATATATTGAATATATTTGGCGTTAATTTTGTAGAAATTAATTTTTCACAATTAAATGAAACTACGTGATGTAGTATTATCTCTACTGTCTTTAAGTTCTTTACCACGACTTAGGTTTCGTTATATTACAAGATCTTCTACTATACTGGCTATTAGCAAAGATCTTTGCTAACAGTCCACCTGAAGATGTTGTAATACAACGAAACCTAGGTCGTGGTAAAGAACTTAAAGAAAGTAGAAATAATACTACATCACGAAGTTTCGTTTCATTGTATATATATATATATATATATATATATATATGTATGTGTGTGTGTGTGTGTGTGCGAATGTATGTATGTATATAATATTTTTATTAAACTATTTATGTTAAATATTAATACCATAAATTTCACAACGTAAATATGTTGCATACTGTAATCATTCGCAGGCATAAAAACACGGTGCATGTTTCAAAAATTATGACAATCATCAATATAGGTCAGTTAAATTATCAATATAGTACTCCTATAACTTTGCGTAGGTTTCAAGAAATTCTGTATTATCAAAATTTTAGGTTTGGTCATCCCGAAAATAGGGAAGGGCAAAAACAATATTTTTTTGCATATTTTTCATCATTTCTCTGAAATTATAATACCCAACATTTCAAAAACTTCTTATAACTACCCTTTTGGATGATACTCCATACTATACATATGTAATTTATTTTTGAAGTTAAACGTCTTTACGCACGCTTGACTTGGGGAGTAAGTGGTGAATGCGTGACGAGAGCGTTACGAAAAGTGTGGTCGGACGAGCCGAACGAAATTTGAGAGGGAGATATAAGTTAGTGAAGACAGAAAGAGAGTTACGTTTCGTATATTACTGTAGGGGCAAGAGAGAGAGAGGTGCGAGCACACATTTTCTTTCTCTCTTTCTCTCATAGCCAGTTATGTTTCGTATATCTAAGACACAGTGCAAGCCTATTGTCTGTATCACACTGTAGGAGCAAGAGTGTGTAGTGCGCGCGTACATTTTCTTTCTCTCTTCCTCTCGTAGCCAGTGCATGAAATATATATATATATATATATATATATATATATATATATATATATCTGTGAGTTTGCAAGCGTTACGCGAACGGTGATTTTTTGATTATTTTGTATTGTAATTTCATTTCGTTCTTGAACAATTTTATAAATTATTATTTTGTTCAATACATTAAATATTCTACGTTTAAAGTGAATAAAATTTTAAATTCATTTTAAAGTTTATAATTTTGTGAATTTGAAGTTTTACTTCAGTCGTGTGGTCTAAAGCACACTCCTTTTTTTTTGCGAGCACTCAATTTTTCCATCCTAAAATTGCCATGTGAATATGATTTGTTATTGTGCCAAATTTCAAGTTTCTGCGTCAAGTGGTTCCTGAGGAAAAGGGCCGTAACGTACAAACAAACACGTAACTGATTTTATAAGAATTTCATTCTTCCTTTTGAGGTACGAAACCCTAAAAACGTTATCTACAAAGTAGCTCTTCAAAAGTTAGTTCTTTTTTTCTATGTTTATTTTGTCTTATTTTAATCCAAAAATTACCTATCGAATGTACTGTTTATAAACTAATTATAATTATTACTGGAGAAAAACTCTACCACGTTAATAAAAACTGCACGCAAGCGAAACTGCTAATAAATATCCAAAGTACGTCCTAGCAAATTTTCATAATGTGACTAGCGACCTGGCCAGCTTAGCATGGGTCACTTTAGTGTACATATAGATAGTGCTTGAAATATTTCTTTATATACTACATAATGTATCTCCACCCCAAGTGCCGGAACGAACAGATAGAGTTTAAATGTTATGTGTAATAGGGCCACAGACTGACTGCGAAAAATATTCAGCGACGCGAAACGTAACTAGCAACGTTTTATGTTTGCCCCTGTACTTTGCTGATGGTTACTGTAAGACAGTTTTATGAAAACTGGGATAATTTTTAACTCAGAGCCAACATCGCCGATCAAATTAAACAAATATAAAATTTTATATTATAAATACGCTCTTTATGAATATATTTCGTATTGTGTGTACATTAGAAAGTAAGGTTTTAAGTTTACATTATAAATTAAATTAAATTATATATTTGTTTAAGTTGATTGACAGTACTGGCTAGGACTTCAAAAATATGTAACTTAGTTATTTATTGCAAGTAAGTCGGTACCAATTTTATGTTAATTAGTTTTTACTTTTTAGTACCTACTTTTTTGGAGTCGGTTTTTTTAAAAGATATTTTTAGTAGTTAATAAAATTAACGTGCACAGACAGATAGACGCTACAAGGTTAATTTGTTTCAACTATGTATAACTATGTTAATCTTGAGCTGCTGTGGGAATCACGCTAACGTTTCGGACAACAAATCCATTTTATATGTTTAAGCAAAAGATGCACACGCAAAGGTCTAATAAAATCGGTGCATGTAAATTTTAAATTTAATATATGTTTATGCCATAACATTATAAATTAAATATATGTTTCTGCGATAACAACAACACATTTCTATGTTTTTCGTATTCATAGGATCCTAACACGAAATCCATACCGGTTTCACCTCCTCGTGTGGACACGTCGATGGGTATCAGCAAGATTTTTTTGATATTGCATCAGCGTTTCACGTGCATATTAAATGATTAAAAAATGTATCATTATCCAATAAAAATATTTGCAATTTAATATGAACTTGAAGTATAGAGCCGTTTACGATTTAGAAGTCACATTATTTATAAACGATGAATCCACATTTTATGGTAAAACAAAAAATCAAGCATTTGCAATTTTTATGATATATTTAACATCGATGTTAAATATTGAAGATTATGGAATTTTTTTTATCTAAATGGAAACACTTTAGAAAATGACGTTGACATTGTTTTTTACTGTAATTGACGTAATCTGTCTTGATTGGCTATGTACTCAATTTGACATCATTTTGACTGTAATTGACGTAATCCGTCATGATTGGCTATGTACTCAATTAAACATCATTTTGACTGTAATTGACGTAATCTGTCTTGATTGGCTATGTACTCAATTTGACATCATTTTGACTGTAATTGACGTAATCCGTCTTGAGAGGTGTCGCCGGTATGAAAACTTTGATTAAAAAGACTTTTCCACCGAAGTTTTTCCTAAATTACATTTAACGTTTAATGATTTTAATTAAACCTATTACGATGTTTACTGTCAATGATATTAAAATATTATTTACAAAAAATACTCTATATTTATGATGTTACACATAAAGATTTGATGAGAGTTTAAAAAATAACCCCTTATCAAAGTGTGCGTTATCTACAATTAGGTTTTCTTTTTAACTAAATTTAGCATTAGTTAAAAAAAGTTACTTCAAGAAAAACTCATTAAAAAGAATGGGTAAATTTATTTTACGAATTTGGAATAAAGCATCAGCCTGTATACATTTAGCGATTCTTCATCTCTCTTTTGAAATGCTGAATACATGACCCAATAACCACATAAGAAGGGTTCAACAAAAGAACAGACACCGGGATTCCCCGAAAATGGGCAAACGGCACTTGGGTCCTTAAGAGGTCGGGCTCCCTACTTGTTCTGCTTCGAATGCTGCAAATATGTAATTTCTACGAATTTTAACACAAATTTCGTGGTGTGCTATGTCTTAAAAGTACATTCTTTTATTAAAACCGAAATTATTTTTTGCCCCGTTTCGTAAAGTACGAGTACATCTACGAGGGTTCCGTACACATTCAGGTACTTATAACTGTTTAAGTGTACGTAGTATTTCTGTTAAACTATTTACAATATAAATGTTTCATAACGTAAACATTTTATTTACCGTACCATTCACAGTATTTAAGACATATTAAAAAGTATAAGATCTAAAATAATCGCTATAATTCTCCTACAATTTTTACCTATGCTTCTATAAATCAATTTTTTCATAATTTTAACGAACCATGAAAAAATTGATTACAGTGTGACACAGTATTTAAGACATTAAAAAGTATAAGATATAAAATAATCGTTATAATTCTCCTACAATTCTTACCTATGCTTCTATAAATCAATTTTTTCATAATTTTAACGAACCATGAAAAAATTGATTACAGTGTGACACAGTATTTAAGACATATTAAAAAGTATAAGATATAAAATAATCGTTATAATTCTCCTACAATTCTTACCTATGCTTCTATAAATCAATTTTTTCATAATTTTAACGAACCATGAAAAAATTGATTACAGTGTGACACAGTATTTAAGACATATTAAAAAGTATAAGATATAAAATAATCGCTATAATTCTCCTACAATCCTTACCTATGCTTCTATAAATCAATTTTTTCATAATTTTAGGCTACTCAAGCTAAAATTATGATATGTTTCGGAAATATGAGGTGGAGGAATAAATTGTTTTGCTTATTTTTCAGTATATATCTGAAATTATTCTACTCTCCACACTATATATGGAATTAAGAAAATATTTTTGATTACTTAGTTTGCCTCCCCATCGCCCCCCCCCCCCTCCCCCAAATTTCAATATAAATATTTTTGAGGGTTAGCTCTCGACATATATGCGGGTTAATATGTGTTGTACTATACCAAATTACAAGTGTCTATATTAAGCGGTTTCTGAGAAAAACGACTATGACAGAAAGACGTGAGCGATCTTGTAAGGATTTCGTTTTCCCTTTTGAGGTACAGAAATCTGAAAATATAAAACAAATCTTTAACTGATTTCATAAAATAACATTTTCCATTAATCAGTTACTATTATTACCATTCGCTCTTTCCAACAATACGGAAAAAATCCAAATAGTGACTTTTGTAATTATTAGTCTCAACTTGTAAAATAACATTAATAAATTAATCTATTACCCAATTCTAACGTAATTTATTATACTTCATTTTGATAATATCACTATATCAAATGTCCATACTATGCATAGTGTTAGATCCAAGTGTTACAAAAAACTGACACTCTTTAATAAAAAAAAATAAATAAGCTCCCCATAAATCTCATTTAAATCGTACATCAGAAAAATGAGGAATGTTGTATTTTTTATATAAAGTCAAGTATTTTTTCATCATAATTTATAAATACTACTCCTACGGAACTCTTTGAATAAGCAAAATGAAACAAACTGCAAATTATGACTCGTTGTATTGTCCATAAACAGATGTAACATATTAATCCATGAAACTCGTAGACCCGAAAAGATTGTCGAAAAATGCTACGTATAATTCGAAAAGATTAAAAAAAGTTTAATTTCGATAACAACAGAACAATTGTCAATGTCACTTTACTTTTAACAATAGCTACAAATGAAGAAAAACAATCGGTATTCATTATTTTTTGTAACGTATTATAAAAATTCCTTAAGTACTTTGATAAGTCTTGTCATATCTATTGAAAAAGACGGCCCATGCCACTTCGCAAGTCACCGAATGTAAGTTAAAAAGGTTATTAATAGATGGCGCTTAATATATATATATATATATATATATATATATATATATATATATATATATATATATATATAGATTTAAAAAAATTATTTTGAATATTTGTCGGTTTTTCGAATAATATAATAACGGCGAATAAATAATAATAAGCTTTAAAATTATGAATTAAATTTAATGAAGAATTAAAGGCGATATGGTGTTGCAGGAAAAAATACTTTTGCGAAATAATATATAATTATATCAATGATTCTTAATATGTTAAAAATATATTACGTGCATTTCAAATATAGTTTTTTTTATATTCTAATGAATATGAGCCTTGTTAAAAATTATATTCTATTTCGGTAACTTCAGGAACTTTTTCGACTGCCTCCTTTAATTATTCCAATCAAAAAACAACACAAATACAAAATTCATCAACTCGATCCGTAGACATGTTTTCTACCTTTCTCTTATATACACATCGTCGGTAGTAATACTAGTAAATACAGCCTTATATTTTCCAACATTTATATCTGAACAATTTTCCTTACAAATATAAATAACCCTTCTACATCGAATATTCTGTTTCACGTCAAGCGCGATCACAATGACAACTAATTGGATTTTCAACGAACGAACATTTTCGCCCACACGTTTTCAGAAAACCCATATACGTATCTACATTCTCGTATATAGACATCTTAAATACCCCTTATTTCGCAGACGATGGAATAAAATATATGACCGCTTTTCCGTTTTCTCTTCATATCAAGGTTTTCCCAGAGGATCCGGGATTATTTTGTGAACATATTTTTCGTTGCGACAATAAATGGTTTTAATATTTCATTTAGCCGCAACTGGACAACTAACGATCGATCATTTAGTCGATTACAATCTTCCTTAATTTGAATATTGTGTAATTGCGAAATAAAGATAAACTCAATTTTTCTACCATTTTCGTCCATTAAAACTTTTTTGTCACCGAACATATTTCTCGCAAGTTTTAAAATGTGACACGGATGGAGTAAAATATAATATTTTTTGGCTTTGTTTGTGAAATATTGAATATATGGTTCGCTGTTTAATTTTGTAAGCAAATGTAACTGAAATTACTACACTTGCAGTTTCACTAAGTAAATCAAGGCAAATTTTCAATAAATTTGCCTTTTGTAAAATCAACTTCTTTCTGGAAAAAAACCAACTGGAAGTTTCCAAAAGCTATTCAAAGCCACAACCATAAATACTTGACCTTGATTTGCTATGGCTGATTCGTCTTCGTGTAAATCATTTCCTATATTAATATAGCCAAAATATGTTTTGCCGACAAATTCAGTATATTCCGTAACGCTCATTTCATTAAAAGTGATGCTAACAAATAATTATTTTTAGCGATTTCATTTGTTTTATTGAATGAATCGGCTGTAAAACCTGGTTCGCAATTTACTCTCTGACATAACTTCCTAAGTGTGTTAATATGAGGGGACTTTTCACGGATAGAATTTTAAAACCTTGGACGATAGAAATGGAGTTAGTGCAAGTTTTTTAAACTCTTCGTTATATTCAGTAGAATGAGATATTTTACCAACTTTTTTTCATTTACCCTATGTACTAAAAATTGTATGCAACCTTTCATTACTGCATGATGTGGTAAGGTCGTTTAAGTTTTTAAATTCTTTAAGCACTTAGTGTAATGCTATCATTTTTTTTCTTCATTCTCTTGGATTTATCCATCAAGTTCCTGATGTTCTGCTATTTATATGTTAATTTTTTTTAGTTTATTATATTTAAAAATAAGCTTTCTTTTTCTTGGCGACAAAGGTGGCTGCGATAACGATGGCTCATATGAAATGTCTCTATATATATAAGATGATTTTTGGCATTAATTTTACCTGGAAACAAAAATTAAGTTAATATTAAAGACAGCTATCAATTTTATTATAAGTACTACATTATTATATTATACAAAACAAATAAATATTTATAATAATATTTTAAACTATATATTAAGAAAACTTATTTTCTGTTTTAACTAAAAATATATACATTACATAAATTTTTCTAATAGTCATGACGTTATCCGGACACGGTATAGAGTAAACGCACGCTTACTAAGCAGTGTGTAGCTTGTCCAATCGTTGTGAAAACACTAAACGTTTATAAGAGACTTAATTATAAGTGATAAAATATATATTAAAATGTTGACAAACACACCCGTATAAACTCTGTAGGCACTGAGTCCTTTTTAAAAATACGTCGATGTGCTCTTTGTACAAAACATGTTCCATCGAAATGTTTACTACACACCATCATAAAATTTTTATGACGAGTCCAGTTGTATCTAATAAGAATGTTTGTAAATTTTTCTTGTCGTACAGAATTCATTGGAAACCTGAAAAACATATATTTGAGTGATATTTCAAATAATATGGAAACCACTATTAAAGTATCCAATGCAAATTTCACTTTTTCACTGATTGTCAGCCTGCTTTTGATTTTTTTTCTATGCCAACTTTATGTAAAGCCAGGTTTAATTTTAAGTTCTGAGTGATTTAGATACCTTTAATTGTTTTGAGTCTGAAAATATTTTTCAGATCTGTGCGTGATTTGAAACCACGCCTTTTTCAGTCACTCATCTACTAACAATTTCTATTGCAATCTACGTTTATTTTTACTACAGAAAAATATCTATATGACTTGTCTATAAAATAATGCCAATCCCTACATATTAATCCATAAAATGTCATTTTTCACGGATACAATATCTCGTAATTATACACACAAAACAATAAATAATAAAACGTAAAATAGAACATATTTACTATGATATATACATTTGACCAAGTACCTAGTAAACGATAATTTAGTGGAAAATAAGTGATAAAAATATAAGTAGGTGCATTGCATTTACCTGTTAAATGTCTCTTTATTTGGATTATTCATATATGTCACTTCACAATCCAATACTGGGCAAGACACCATTGCTTGTTCCAAAATAATATTGTGGAAATATTATTTGAAAATACACGAAAATATTAAAACACGGCGAGACGCTATGGAAGCAAGAAACTATCGGAAACTTTTATCTGTCAAAATAGTTTTATTTGTTCACGTATTGTCATCTCTTTTTCACTCGTAGTAATGTCATAAAGAGTATATTCTCGCTCGCATATTTTTTTCGTCTATTCGTAGTTTATTAAGTCTATGGGAGAGATAGGTCTTTTTAGTCTATCTTTCAATATTAGTGAATTTTTTCCTGGTGTCAGGATCCAATTCATTCCAAACTTTGGTGCATAAATAATAAAGGAGTATTTAAACATTATTAACTTTTTGTGTGTGAGACGTCCAAAAATATAAATTTTCGAATACAAAAGTCATAAAAAAGTTAATACGAATTTTTAAATGTACGTAAATGAGTATCGAAAGACACAATTTAAATATTTTGAATCCAACTTTATCAAAATGCTACTTGAACATTTTTAATTCCGCCTGTAATTGAATTTATCAAGGACGATTATATTTTTTTGTTTACATTTATATTATTACAATTATATTTTCTAGCTTACAAATATTATATCAGCCTCCCCTCTCTTCCTTGTCATAACCGGATAAATGCTAAGTTTCATTAATGAAAAATATTATGCTAATTTAAATGGATAAATGGTTTCTCCATCAAAAACCGATAAACCGATGACTGAGAATTACATTCCCAAGTGCTTTTTCTAGTTTTACGTCATGATTTATAGACCACAGCCGCTTTGAAGAACATTTTCTTAAACAGATTTGCTTAACTAGAATTTTTTCTTAACTAAAATTATGACGTCTAGATTTGTGACATTGGAGATGAGAACTTAGCAAATCATATTACTTTATGTGTAATTTTATATAACCAAAATACACCTGATAAATATGAGTAGAAGCCGTACTACAAGGGTTTTGTACACGTGCAAGCATTATATTTAAAGTATTTCTATTAAACTATTGTAGTATTTCTTTAATATTTATTTATAAATATTAATATTCATTTTTACCGTTTAAATATGTTAGTTAGTAGATTTTTCACAGGCATCATCATTATACATTTCATACATCTTTATGAAAACTTTTAAAATGCCTATTTTTCGTGGTAAAAGAAAACATTTCTTTTTTTAAATATTTTTCACAATATCTCTGAAGACCTAAAATTACGACAAAATAAAATTATCCTTGTCCAAAGACAGTTCTTAAGAAGTTAAAAATTTCAAACAATTCGCATTTACCCAATCTAATATCAAATTTTGCTACATAGTATTATTACAAAGCAACCATTAGTTTTATTATTAAAATTAAGTTTGAAAATCACCAACGCATGCTCAAACTTAACCATTTGCTATCGTACGTATCTATTAATAAACGTATATGAAAAGACAATAGGAGTAAAAAGTCTAGGTGTTAAATATCTGTAGGAATCTGAAATTAAAGAAATCACTTATGGTAAAAAAGTATATCTTGGGCCGTCCAACCGATCCGCATTCACGCAAGCACTTAATTAGGATTATGCTTTGGTTTTTAATTAAAACATCGTCAAGAACTTTACAATTTTTTTAATTACGACGTTCCAGTACTTTTTGTGAAAACATTCACAGATTTATAGATAGATGATAGAAAATGAAAACGTTAATTTAAAGGTAAATTATATAGGTATACTTTGTGTACTTTGCTTGCATTATATATCTTGTATACTTTAATTTATTTCGAGATGTATATACTTGCATTGTATACTTTACTTCCATAGTGTACTTTGTACCTTGCTTGCGTGGTACACTTTATATACTTTCCTTGCATTGTATACTTTGCTTGCATGGTATACTTTGCTTTCATCGTACACTTTGTATACTTTGCTTGCATTGTATACTTGGTATACTTTGCCTGCAATATATACTTTGTGTACTTTGCTTATATTGCATACTTTATATACTTTGCTGGCGTGATATATTTTGTATACTTTGATTGCTTTATACATTTTGTATACTTTATTTGCATGGTATCCTTTGTACACTTTGTTTGTATAATACGTCAAAAATAAATATTGTAAAAAATTAAGTTTAATTTTCATGTACCTACGATTGAAATGTTGATCCCGGACTTTTACTGGCGATAGCCACGAAATAAGAACCCCTTATATATGTATATATATATATATATATATATATATATATATATATATATATATATATATATATATATATACATGACGTTGACAATAGATAAAAATACACAATTAGTCGCAATTCATACTAAAAGACAACTAAATCTGGCAGTTTACTCAACTTTTCACCACCATTGTTAGAGCACTAATAACGCGTCTATATAACGTTTTCGTAGCCCAGGAACTTTTTTCTATTCACGTCATCGTTTTTCAAGTGTTATTGTTATAAGTCCGTTATATTTTAGACCATTTTAATTAGTTTTACTTATGTTTAAAAGTTAGTTTCCAATTTTTGATGAGCATACATCACCTTAGGCCAGCGAGCAATAAATATTTCTCAATAATGATGGTCGAGACTATTTTTACCAATTTCAGTTAAAGCAACGGTGATGAGTAGTAGTTAATAGATGGCGACGAATACTTAAAAGTCGTTAATCGTTGAAGCAAATTTAAATTATTAATATTTCTAACAAGTGACCTGCTGCGTGTCTGAATTTAGCTGATAAGGCTAACTGCAATGACAAATGCAAAACTAATGCTTTAACTCTATCCGTTGTGAGCAAACAAACAAAGCATCATTGAATAAGCCAGTGCTAAAAAACCCAAGAAGTACGTCTAGAAACTAATGAGCTAAATATTTTTACAGTAATGACCAATAAAGTTTTATTGTAGACTGTTTGTTTTAAAATGCAATTTTTGTTAAACAGAAATATAAGTACTTTCAAACTTTTGGACAACACTTCACAGAGGACAACAGAGTTTTTATTGTATATATTCTTGTTATATCGTACTATTAAGAGTGCTAAAACGCAGCTCAAAACTTCACTTAAAAATCAATAATGATGAGAGGATTTTTATACATAATGCATTTTCTCAAATATTCCACGTTAGGACCCCGTAGCATTCGTCTGAAAAAGGATACCTTCCCTAAGTTAACTTCACAGGTTCCATTACATCTCCCATTCCTTAATCCTTCTCCTTTCTCTTCTTATTCCTTAATCCTGCTCTGAAACCCCTCCCGACTTATCAAAATTGTATTATTTCTATATTTTTTTTAGTTTTCCAAAAACACTTTTTATCGTATTTTGTTATCTACCTGTCTCGTTAAAGTTAAATACACCGTAATTTTGGTTGACTAGAAGATATTGCTCCTGTGGCAATAAATTCCTCAAATATGCATAAACGTCGAAGTAAATAGTAAAAAAATAAATAACCGACAGATCCGAATTCTGGTAATATTCTTCCATCTGTCCGCCCATCTTTCTGTAAAAGGGTTCTGACTGGACTACAGACTTAAATTTACATATAACACGTAATGCTTTGGTTCAAAGTCAAATTCGCTATTCGAAATCATGTACAATTTAATTTCAGGGGAAACCCCGTACGTACAAAGGAAATTAGATTTGTTTTCTCTACGTATATATCTGGTATCGCATATTGACAAGACAAGCTGGTTAAGTAGAGGAAAACATTTTTTTCATTTTTTCCAAATTAAAAAATAGCGAGCTGAGAAGAAGAAATAATCTCTTTTTACAACTTTCTGCCTCAAAAACGAAAATAACTATGAAGCTTTAGTTTATATCCAATATTACCTGTATCCTGTACTTCAACAACATAGACTAAAACTTGTTTAATATACAATCAGTGATAAGTAATGACCAAGTAGTCTGATTCGCGAGGGTTCTGTGTCGTTTGAAGTGAAATTACTTCATTTATCATAATTAATTCATAACTACGTGTGTGTGTGATGTACGCACGCACGGACACACTCAGGCACGCACGCATGTACGCACGGACACACTCAGGCACGCACGCATGCGCGCACGCACGTACACACGCACATATAGTTTCCTTATAAATATTTTTGTGTGTCACCTATCGAGATATGTGCGGATTAATATGATTTATTGTTAAAACGGCTGTAAGACGGACAAGTAAGTGATCGTAAAAGATTTTCTTACACATGTGAAAGAGACAATACACATATTTATATAATGAACAATTATATATATATATATATATATATATATATATATATATATATATGTTTGTAAATAGTTTAACAGACTGTACCCAAGCTTTTTAATTTTTATGTGTCTTACTGTGTACAAAACTTTTATAGCGAGAATTTTACTTTAACTAAACAAGTCTAAACTATATTTAACAAACTTAATAAAACTGCAAAAAATATAAAACTGTGAGGTTTTGTATCAGCAATTTCATTACATTGCAAACACGTGGCTGAAGACAAAACCGAATGAACACACTATTAAATTACAAATTTTAATTTATCACATATTTTAATTAACAAAACAGTCAGCTAAGAATTTACGTTAACGATTTTATTTTAAGAATCACTATGTGCTGTGTCGTCGTTTTTTTAACGATGCACTTAATAATACCGCAAAATTTATGTTAACGCTATTCCGAGCTGCAAATTTTTATACAATGTTGACTTACAATTTTGTTCCAGTTGTTAAATATTATATTATACATGTTCATTTAGTATTAACCACGAAACGTTATGAATTTAACAAATGGATTAAACATGCCGACAATTAAGAGAACAATATTTGCTGACAGTTAGAAATGTTATTTAGATTTAAATATTTCTAACAGCTCCTCAATTTAAATTAAAAATACATCTTTAATTTTAAAACGTGTTCCTCTTAAATTCTTCTTATTAACTCAAATATACGCAAATTAAAACTAATGGTAAAATAATGGAATGATCTTTATTAATAAAACATAACTGCGCTAATAAAAATAATTATAAAGAAAAAATATATAATCTTTTGACACTAAATCAAACTCGACATCAGGCTCTTCTTCGACGAATAAGCTTCCACTATCCATTAATAATCATTATGGGCGCCAAATGATCGCTTAGTCATTAGTTATTCGTAATCGAACATACGAAAAAAATTAACAAATTGTTAGTATAAGCTTTTACACGCACTGCTATTTGAATATATATATATATATATATATATATATATATATATATATATATATATATATATATATACATTTTTTTATTGAATATAAGAAAATATATTCCAGTAACTTACAGACAGAAATCAAGGTAATAAAAAAATACATGAATATATTTGCTTGCAATAGATGTATTTGCTGTGCACTAAATCAAACCCGAAAACGCACTTTAAAACCACTTTTTGACAATTATTGCACAAACTTATACTTGTAACGAGTTTCACTATTTAGTTTCACAAAGATGTTTTAGTATTAAATGTATATAACAGTTAAAAATATAATGGTACTTTTATAAATATTCTCATTTGATCAGGGCGCGTATACTTCCATGTTAAAACACAATTTTGTTATGACAAATAGTGATAGAGGAATCAAAATAGTGATGCACGATATTTCCTTTTTATCGATATCTTGGATCGATCAGAACGTAACTGTGTGATACGATAAGGAGATCGTAACTAATAATCACGATCCAATCGTCTAAATATGGTATGGATTGATCGACTATGGAAAAAAAGACTATGAATATATGCAACAGTTCGTTTATAATTTATTTAAAATGAAAGAATTGACATATAAAATACATTTGAAAAAACATATGAAATAAATATAAAAGGTAACATAATAATGAACGATATAAAAATAAATAATGACTAAAAAATATATTTTAATTTGTTTTTAATTTTTTTAATTTTAACCAATCATTTAAATGCTTTCTCTATTGCTCATAGACTATTATTCTTGAAAAACTTTTTGGCATTATTTTTTGTAATTAATAAAAAATTCCAATCTTTAAATTTTAGGTTTTTTAAAAATAATAGTCTTAACAAAAAGTCCGGACCTAATCCGAAATCGAATATCAAAACGTATTTAAATTCATAAACGATGGATACATCGTTTATAGTTCTAACTGCCGCATGAAGGTACATAAACAAAAAAAAGTCTGCCGCTCAGCCGCCAATCGCCACATAAATATGTCAAATACTTTGTTACAAACAAACAGTTGTGTTGACAAATTAGTTCAACTGACTCTGCCGCTTGATTTTACTATTGAGCGATCTATTTGAATCGAACTATTCGACTCGATATCGTACGTCTGTATCTATCCAAACCTGTATCGAGTTTGTTTGTGTCTGGGGAAAATACCAAAATGTCGTATTATATTGTATCGATAATTAAAAGTCCGATCATAAAACCTATATCAAAGTAATAGAGTGAAGTGGGTACATAAAATATCGAAATATATATTTCGATGAATTTTTATTAAAAAGAAAGTTACAACCTGGTTATCTACAAATACAGCGAGGTTCTAACGGCATAATGAGTCAGGTTATTCTCCAGCTAGCACTTTTGAATACAGAAAATATAGCTTTATCAGTATAAGACTCCATATGTACCTTCTCCGCTACAACACCCCTAAAGTTACACTTAAGTAAAGTAACACTTTAACAAAGGGATTTGTTAATTGAAAAGTTACACCCGCTTCAGTCGTTCACCGAGGAGCATCGTAGACGAGTGTAGCACAGGGTACATTGCCCTGTGCCTAGGGACGTTGCCTCCCGCGGTAAGTAAAGCGTGAAATCTCGTACGCAATATGTCATAAATGAATAATTTCTATGCGCGTATGCTTAATTTAACATCTCGTTAGTAGAAATCGGACTTTATCTTCTCGTAACGTGTTTTATTTACGTTCGGAAGTCACGGAAACTGCTATCAAGCGACTGTTAATGCCACTTACCCAATGCCAGTTTACGTTTTTAGCATCTGTATGTAAAATTACGGTAAACAGTGACGTTATAGTGCGTGGTAAACAGTTATTTTGGTAATCTGCATCAAAAGGAAGAGGGGCTCAATACAAAATGTATGTATGTATGTTTACGAGTGCTTATCGATAGCTCGGAACGCCTGCTCTGATTTAAATGAATCTTCTTTCATTGCAGTCAAGTTAATAAAATCTGATCGAATATAATTTAGGAGATATTGATTCGTTATCATTTAAATTGTTATTAATTGTTAAGTTAACTTAAGTTTCAGTATTGGATTAATGAATAATTATATGATAATGGTATCGTAAGTTAATCGACAATTACTCGTTAGAGGAGACCACACACACACACACACACACACACACACACACACACACACACACATATATATATATATATATATATATATATATATATATATATGTATATATATATATATACAGGTATATATATTATTGGGAATATTTTTCAGGTACTTAAAATAGCGGTTCAACTGGTAGGGTGTGGGGACCCCTAACTAAGAAAAGTAACCATTTTATTGGTTACGTTTAATTTTTCGTAAACGGATTCCTGTATCGAAAAAGTGTATATGTATATGGCATACTCCCAATACTTTTTAAAGATTTTTCAACGATTACAAATGTGATATAAAAAAAAATTCACCTCCACTACATGTAAGGAAGCTACCCGAAAAATTTCATTTTTAACATTTTATTTCATAGCTTTCTAGGCGCTATAAATATACAACCTAGTTCCTAGCCTAGCTACGGAACTCAAATGCGACTAAGTGCGTGCCGGGACACATATAAATAAGGGTTTGCGGAACCCTTAACTCTAACCTAAAGTAACCCTATGTTCGTGCCGGGACACGTATAAATAAAGATTGTCTTTATCTCCCAAACTTTTTGACCCAAGAAACCGAAACAATTTTATGGTTTCTAACCCAAACTTCAAAAATGAGACGACGGGAGTGTGGATCATTGTATACCTGCAATGATCCACTGGTATGGTACACAATGGTACACAATGATCCACTGGTATGGTACACAAAAATGGTACAAATGGTACACAAAAAGATAATATTATAAATTAAACTATGTCGTTCTGTAACAATCTCCGTATAACATCTACGTGCAAAAATTATTTCAAGTCGGAAAAAGAAAAAATTGTAATGCCACAAGAGACAGATAAAGGGATGTACGGACATAATTAAATTATAAATATTTGTTTCCTAATGAAACCCTAAAAATCGGCCAAATGCGAACCAAGTTTGTGCTATTAATATTTTGTATCATTACTTAAACACTCCATGCGTATGATGAACGGATAATCTTTGATTCTACAAATGTTACGATAAATTTGGAGTAATTCGATTTAAAAGTAGGTATTAATTATCCACTAGCTGTGCCTCAATTCACTTGGATCTTATAAAATATTAATTATAAGATTATTAAACGTACTGCATCTATTACAAAAATTATAAATGTTTTTTAATTAAGTGTGCTTTGTATGACATTTAATGAAATTACCGTATCTTCTTTTAAGATGGTCAGTTGCGATAAAATATACGCTATACATCACTTCAGCCTCAATAGAATTTACCAGAATTTCCAAAATCATCGTAAACTTTACATATTCAGAATTATTAATACATTTTGAAAAACTGTTACTAATCAGCAATGATTTAAGTAACAATTTGAGTAAGGGAGTCAAAGTGTCGTAATATTTTAAGCTATTAAATTATTGTATTAAGATATTGTAGACAATATGAAAATTTACAAAAAAGAAGTTAAAACCAGCTATATACGGCTAATTATTATACAATAGACTGTTTATTTTAAGCGTTTTTAAATCTTGACTAACGCTCAGAAGAAAGAACTAGAAAACTCTTGATTAATTAACCTTAAATAATTTTCAAATAAAAAAGTTTAAAATAAATTTCTATTTTTGGACTGCGAAAAGCCAAAACGGGGAGCCAGTATTATTGTAAAACTAAACAGCAAATTTCAAGTTTTGAGGTCGGCTGGAACTTTCCTCATTATTTTTTACGATCGGTGTCTAGTGTCAGAATTAGCAATAATTTAAGATGCATATCTCAGGATTCTGTTTTATAATGTCATTAAAATTGTAACGCTCTGTATTATGCAGATACTGAGTTAGAGGTTGATTAACAGTGGATCGATTTTTTTTAGGATTGCCTGAATACATCCACGTACTCATATTATACGTACAGTTAGAACGTATTATAACGTATTGTCACGCAGTATAAGGGGAGGATGCGGAAGAAACCAAGTGCTAGAAATCTAACGCAGCTATTACACGTTACACTGTCGACGGGGCAATAGCAATATAAATTACTAGCTGACATTTGATAGATTATTTCAAGATTCATCTTTTATGTCATTCATTTTTCATGGCATCAAATGTACTCTGTCAAAATTACACTAGCATCTAAGGCAAGTAAGAGAACGGTGCCGCGACACGTAGCAAGTTTTTGAGTGTGTCTCGGTTCATAGTTGCTCGTTGTGTGAGTTAGTTGGTCGTTATCGTAAGACGCACTAGCTCCCCCAAACGGAAAAAATGCCAATCAAGTTTCGAAAATTGATGCACATAACAAATACGAACACTTACCGAATGCCATCGTTTGGTGTTTATTTTGTTCATCGCAGTCGCTGAGATTATGTTACAACTATTCTCGCTGATGATTAATCATACGACGATACATTTTGAAACGCGTTCGAAAACATGTGTCGTTTATTATAAGCACGTGTGAGGAGACATTGTCACGCACAAATCTCAGCCGTGTCAACATAAAACAGCCACACACATTTTTTTAACTTTAAAAAATAATGCTTGCGTTAGGAGTTTTCAACATATTATCTCTGAGTGTCCATAAATAACAACTGAAATGAATATATATACATAAATATATATATATATATATATATATATATATATATATGTGTGTGTGTGTGTGTGTGTGTGTGTATGTAGCAGCAGCAACACATGTAAACAAACAAACAAACTAAGACCTTAATATATTGCTACAAAATTATAAATTTCATGAATATTTTTGTTAATAATATCCACTAAAATATATTTTTTATGGAAAATTTTATGTAAGCAGAAAATGCTCCTTAGCCACGTTTAATTACAAATGAATTGACTTTATGAGAAATTATTGCCACGTTCGGTGCTAAAGTATATACAAGTCGCGCGCATGTAATGGAATAATTATTATCGTTGTTGCTATTATTGTTTTATGAGACGTTGTTCTTTGAATGAATCGTTCAATAAATTAACTTTAATTATCAAAAATAGCAGTCGCTATTCAAAGAATCGTATACGACGAGGATTTAATTATGAGAGATTGTTTTATAAGACCTTATTCTTTGAATGAATCGTTCAAGAAATTAACTTTAATTATCAAAAATAGCAGTCTCTGTTCAAAGAATCGTATACGACGGGGATTGTTTTATGAGGGATTGTTTTATGGGGCGTTGATCTTTGAATGAATCGTTCAATAACTTAACTTTAATTATCAAAAATATCAGTCGCTATTCAAAGAATCGTATACGATGAGGATTGTTTTATAAGGCGTTGTTCTTTGAATTAATCGTTCAATAAATTAACTTTAATTATCAAAAATGGCATTCATTGTTCAAAGAATCGTATACGACGAGGATTGTTTTATGAGGCGTTGTTCTTTGAATGAATCGTTCAATAAATTAACTTTAATTATCAAAAATACCAGTCTCTATTCAAAGAATCATATACGACGAAGATTGTTTTATGAGGGATTGTTTTATGAGGCGTTGTTCTTTGAATGAATCGTTCAATAAATTAACTTTAATTATCAAAAATAGCAGTCGCTGTTCAAAGAATCGAATATGACGGGGATTGTTTTATGAGGCGTTGTTCTTTGAATGAATCGTTCAATAAATTAACTTTAATTATCAAAAATAGCAGTCTCTATTCAAAGAATCATATACGACGAAGATTGTTTTATGAGGGATTGTTTTATGAGGCGTTGTTCTTTGAATGAATCGTTCAATAAATTAACTTTAATTATCAAAAATAGCAGTCGCTGTTCAAAGAATCGAATATGACTGGGATTGTTTTATGAGGCGTTGTTCTTTGAATGAATCGTTCAATAAATTAACTTTAATTATCAAAAATGGCATTCATTGTTCAAAGAATCGTATACGACGAGGATTGTTTTATGAGGCGTTGTTCTTTGAATGAATCGTTCAATAACTTAACTTTAATTATCAAAAATATCAGTCGCTATTCAAAGAATCGTATACGATGAGGATTGTTTTATAAGGCGTTGTTCTTTGAATGAATCGTTCAATAAATTAACTTTAATTATCAAAAATGGCATTCATTGTTCAAAGAATCGTATACGACGAGGATTGTTTTATGAGGCGTTGTTCTTTGAATGAATCGTTCAATAAATTAACTTTAATTATCAAAAATAGCAGTCTCTATTCAAAGAATCATATACGACGAAGATTGTTTTATGAGGGATTGTTTTATGAGGCGTTGTTCTTTGAATGAATCGTTCAATAAATTAACTTTAATTATCAAAAATAGCAGTCTCTATTCAAAGAATCATATACGACGAAGATTGTTTTATGAGGGATTGTTTTATGAGGCGTTGTTCTTTGAATGAATCGTAGAATAAATTAACTTTAATTATCAAAAATAGCAGTCGCTATCCAAAGAATCGTATACGATGAGGACAACATTATCACAGAAACGTCACAGAAGTCTTCAAAATGAAAATGTTACATTTACATAAATGTAAATGTGACATTCACACTCAGAAGAGGGAGTTGTCTTCCGGTCAGTCTTAACCAAGTGAAAATACCACAGGAAGATCATATGCGATATCTGGCCATAAATTTGGACAAACAGCTGACCTATCGAAAACACATATTTACGAAGTACTAACAGTTAGGTTTACAATAGGAAAATGCACTGGCTTACTAGCAAAAAGACCAAATTCTCATTAGAAAGCAAACTGCTCTTGTACAAGGCTATCCTAAAACCAGTGTGGACTTATGCATTCAGCTATGGAGAACTGCGTCTCACTCAAACATAGAGATCCTGCAAAGGTCACAAAACAAAATACTTCGGATCACAACAGATACCCCATGATTTGTGACCAATGAGCAACTGCATAAAGACCCACGAGTACCCACAATCAGGGAAGAAATAATCAAATATACAAAACAGTACAGAGACAGGTTCCTTAAACACCCTAATATTCTGGCAAAGTCGCTAATGGACGACTAACAGTTAAATCTCAGACTGAAACGAAAAATACCCCAAGATACATTAAAATAGAATGGTGTTAGGTTACGAGATGCAGCAGAGGCTGCCCTCTTAAGCACACAAGACATACTATACAGCTTAATGTACCACAGTAGGGGCAGATTATTTTATTCTATAAGATGATAAAATAATCAAGATGAAGAAAAAACCCTGCCTTTCATAAAACAAAGATACAAGAACCTATATTATCACTAAATAATAACAAAAGAGCAGGGCCAGATAATATAAGTGCAGAACTAATAGAACCAATGAAGTACCTTTAAAGATATTTTATTTACCGAAAAAATTCTTCAGTAAAACATAACGCAGATAGAATACTGTAGCATAAAATGAAAGTCAAGAACAAATTAATGGCAAATTAATATAGCCGTATTAGTTTTATTCCAAAACTCTTCAAATTTTTAGGGTTCCGTAGCTCAAACGGAATATAAGAAAACACACGTGCCGGAAGTAAAATGTAGTAGAAACATGATATTTGGCATAACAATAAAGTAAATAAACTCGCACATATAACGCTAACGCCCAAAAATATTAAGTTGGAAATTTTAGGTGGGGCAAACATAATTACTTAAAAAAAATTAATCCTATATCTGGTACGGAGTATCTATCGTCTGAAATACTTAATTCTAAAGGTTTCAAAAGTATTTTTTTATCATCACAATTTTAGGTATTATATCTTAAAAATATGCCCGAAAGTATACAAAGAAATATGTTCTTTCTTACTTTCTGCTTACACTCCCTAATATGTCTACCCTTAAACACCCTAAAATTATGAAAAAAAATATGATTTTTAGAAATCCATGTAAAGGTTGTAGGAAAACTAAAGTGGTAATTCTAAATTTCATAATTTTTTTAAGTATGTGCCATGTTTTTATGCTTGTGCAAGTTATAGTACGAAATATATGTACGTTTGTCTATATTTATATCCGATTTTCTCAGGAATCATGCCACGTAAAAACTTTAAATTTGACGAAGTACGAGTAACATCTACATCTTATTAACCCATAGATATTGCTCCAGTTATATTTTTAAATATCCATTTAAAAATTAAAGAGGGAGTAAAAATAAGTATAATTGTGAAATATAATACGGTAGTTTAGTCATTTTAAATTTTGATATTTTTCGTACAATATTGTGAAATATAAGTTAATTAAAAACCAGTTTTAAAAAGAAATTCAAAGATTAATTGAAAAATAAGCCAGTTGTAGGCTTCTAAATTTGAAGATACGGATAGAGTTGGGTATATCCCTGTCTCTTTTCCTCTCGTAGAATATAATGTGCAATATTAAAAATGACCTCACAACACAGTATTGCCGTCCTTCTCTAAAGGTTAAAATTAACCTTTTATAACTCTGTCAATTTTAAAGATTATTAAAAAAAATGTTCACTCTTCATCAGCTTGTACCTTGAAATTATGAATAATGAAATTAAAAAAATTTAGTCAAATACCAAATACCAAATAAAATTTAGTAAAGAATTTAATAGAAATACGATGTACCATGAAATGTTTTTAGAAGTACCTAAATATGTATGGGTACTCTCATGGTACGAGTTCTACTCGTGCTTGACAGGTTTTATTCTTTTTTAAAGGTCCTACACGAGAAAATTAACTTTACACTCGAAGACGAATAACCAAGAAGAAAGAAGAGCGAAGCGGGTTTCAGAAAAAGTTTTATGTTTTTCTACAACGAAGCACTTACTGAAACAAGATGTCAGATATATTAGAGAAAAGTAAAAAAATATAACACACCCACTTATGTTGGCTTTACAAATTATAATAAAAAATTAAATGAAATGATGTAGTATTGTTTCTACTTTCTTTATCACGACTTAGGTTTCGTTTTATTACAACATCTTCAGGTGGGCTATTAGCAAAGATTCAATTCAGATCTTTGTTAATAGCCCACCTGAAGATGTTGTAATACAACGAAACCTAGGTCGGGGTAAAGAACTTAAAGAAAGTAGAATTAATACTACATCACGTAGTTTCATTTAATTGTGAATAATGAATTTCTACAAAATTAACGACAAATATATTCAAAATTATAATAAACCTGTTAACTCTGCGAAATCAGGTATTTTGGGAAAAATATGGTCGATTTTATGAAGCAGTCTACGAAAAAAAAAAAGCGAGAATCAACAATAAAAGATGAACCAATACCTCGATAGACAAAATGGTATAAAACGGGGCGAAGCCTCAACACCAAAAATATTTAACTGTCTACTAGAAAATGTTTTTAGAAATCTACCGTGGAACAATTTTGGTATCAATGCAAATAGGAAAAATATCAACGATAACAATATTCTAGCCAGCTCGAAGAAGGAACTGGACAAATAATAAATGATCTAGATTACCATTGCAGAGACACAGGACTACAACTTAACCGATTAAAAAACAAATTAATATGTAATCTGAAGAATGATCTGAACATATGTCTGGGAAACATAACACTTGAAACAGTGAAAACATTTATATACTTAGGCAAAACATATTCATTGGAAAACTATATAGACGAAGAGATTAATAGAGGGACCATTGACAGTTGGAAAATATTTTCAAAAACAAAATTATAACAATGCATATAAAAGGGAAAACATTCAATTCTTCTGTACTATAAATCTTAAACTATGATTCCCAGACGTGAGCCCTCAACAAAAAAATTATGGGAAAATATAAAAATTACCCTGAGAACAAAATAAAGAATTATTTTTAATATCAAACTCACATACAAATATAAAAAGAAGAAATTAAAGAAAAATAAAATATTAGATGTGCCTTGAAAGCTTAATTGAAAGCAAAATGAGATTGAGTGGCCACGTAATGAAAGTAAGCGACACTCTATAAAACAGGGAAACGACCAAATGGTGTCCTAACTACAAACAAAAACCGGAAACGACGGTTTACTATATGCTGAAGAGAACAGCTGGTAGAATTCGTGGATCACCATAAACTAAAAAGAATAGAAATAATGGACACAATTAGAGGAAGCCTTTATCCAAAAATGAAATGGGCTATAACAGCAGCTAAATACGGCTAGAAAAACGTAATAGTATTGCATATATATCAACCGGATTATCTTACTTACGCGTCAGTCCTATGACTCTACTACGTATATTATTAATATTAGGCGTAAAATAATTCTAACTCATATAATATCTCTAACCCAAAAAAATATAAACACGTCTCCGAATAAGGATCGCGTCGCGAGTGGGCGAGGATGCGTGCTCGCGTTATCAACATGCTGTTTCTCTTGTATTCGGCGTTTTGAATAATTCATTAGCTGTTTCACCCAATCCAGACTTTCAGCTTTACCTATCAGCGGCCTTGGACTGAAGTCTTGTTTACCTCCCTTATTTCTAAATTTAGCAAATCGTTCTACGCCAAGTCGCTCGTCGTGAACGTCGCTCATCGTAAACAATTTCCACTGCGTCTCTGGAAATATTTGGTATACTAAATCATCTCTCTCATATTTTGTTCTTATTAATTCCTCCACCTGGGGTTGGGAATTTTGTTTAATATTTTGAGGGTTTCGGCTCTAGCGACTAAAAAAATCGGAGCCCTAATGTCTCGTGTGTCCGTTTGTCTGTTACAGCCGTTTTTCTCAGAAGCCGTTTGACATAGAAACTAAAAGAATAAAAATCTCAAAGGATTAAATGCAATACATGTACGTCTGTATATATATATATATATATGTATATATATATATATATATGTATATATATATATATATATATATATATATATATATAAATATATATATATATATATATATATATATATATATATATATATATATGTACACGAATATGCGTATGTACACAGATATATGTATGTATGTAATATAGCTGAAAAGACGTTATTTACTGGATATTTACCTAAATCTCCTGGCAATCTACAGCGATAGTTTTATAATACTTGTACATAGTTTCATAGAAATATTATTACCCATAAACTTTCAAACTTTTATAATTTTCTAAGTGTGTATAATTAACCACAAAACTGTATAAATTATTCTAAATCATACAATTTGTCAAAAATTCACTAAAATTTTACATTTGTGAAAAGTACGCAAGGCAACTCATTTACGTGGTGAAAAATTACATAAATACTTATGAATCGTTTAATAAAAATATCAATAACCATATTTTTTTTTAATTTTATGATTTTCTAAATGTGTATAGTTTAGCGTGAAACTGTTTAGACTGTTCTAGTTCACATCATTTTTCGAAAATTTACGACATTTTTGCGCCTATTGCGGTATATTAGGCAACATACTTACGTGATAAAAATTATAGGAATTCTTGTAAATAGTTTAATCGAAATACATATATAATAAATAATCAACAAACTTTTAAACATTTATACATATGTAAGTTTGTATAGTTTACCGCAAATCTATATAAATTATTCTGACTCGCACAATTTTTCGAAAGCTCATGACATTTTTACACATGTGAAAAGTACGCTAGGCAACTTATTTACATGGTGAAAAATTACGTAAATACTTGTAAATCGTTTAATAGAAATACTGGTATCCTTAAATTTTTTATTTTTTTTATTTTCTAAGTATGTATAGTTTAGAGTAAAACTATAGAAATGATTCTAGATAGCACAATTTGTCCAAAATTCATGACTTTTTTACACATGTGAAATGTACGCTAGGCTACTTATTTACGGGGTAAAAAATTACGTTAATTACTTGTAAATCATTTAATGTAAATTCTAGTGACCATAAATTTTTAAAATTTTATGTTTTTCTGAGTGTAAACAGTTTAGTGTAAAACTATAACGTTGATTTTAAATCACACAATTTTTTGAAAATTCTCGACATTTTTACACACGTGAAAGTATACATACTAGGCAACACATTTACGTTATTAAAAAGTAACATAAATACTTGTAAATAGTTTAATGGAAATACTAGCATTCTTAAATTTTTAAACTTTTATAATTTTGTAAGTACGAGTATGTATAGTCTACCGCAAAAATGTAGAAATGGTTCTAATTCCCACAATTTTGCGAAAATTTAAAACATTTTTACACATGTGAAAATTACTCTAGACAACATATTTTCTTGGTGAAAACTAGTATAAATATTTCAATTTGTAAATAATTGAGTAACGGTACTATATACTCAGTTAAACAAAGAGCTATTAAACTAAAGAATGGTAATCATTATTTAACACTTTAAAAAATGCATGATCAACAATAAGTAGAGAAGAGTTTACATAACAAACTATTCTATTGCCTTTACTTTAGAAAACAACAATCAGCTACAGCAGTGATATCTGGATAGCATGTAAAAACTAATATAAATGTAAAGAATCAATTTTAAATTTTAATATAACTAACGCAGATTAATCAATGTATTAGATATTCAACAACAGTATTAATGCTATTATTATCATCTCAGTAATATTTCAGAACAGTTTTCCAAATAGGAAATTAAATTAATTAAAGTGGCATTCATTAATAAATAAACCACAAGATTATTTATTATCACGCAACTTTAATGTTTAAAAAGGATTAGGCCAACCTTTACTACATATCAAACCTAAACGCCTAGTACGGATGCGCATTTCGAAGGAGTTGAAGGGAATTACACCCGGCCAGCAAAGATAAATAAAATTAGTTAATGTCATATAATTAAACTTTTTTAAATTGTCCATAGACCGAGAATGTAATTAACTTTATAGAAAGACCAGATAACTGCATTCGTATCGTGAATTCTACGAACTAGGGTTGCATACGCTTGATATCATCCATGTCGTAGGAATGTCTCGTGGCTAATCCTAGTTATTATAGCTCTCATATTGCCCGAGTATCACGAATCGAAAAAGGTTTTATTTACTTTTTTTCCCTAAATATTATGCAAGTCTTACAGTATGCAAACCATAGCCAAGCATTGTTCTATTATCGCGCGGAATAGAGGCGTTTCAATAAATGAAGGTTTGTTTTTACTTTTGATTGAGAACGAATTTTACATTATGATAGATATATAATTAATTTTCGTAATATAATTTATGTAAGTCACTTATAGATTTCGCAAAATTTGTCGTCAAATTTCGTATTCAAATTATGCATACATGAACCTCGGTGTAGGGGAGAGGAAAAACTCCAAAAATCCCCAATTTTCACGAACATTTAATTACTTTTAATACTTTAATTTTATTCGTTTACCATGTGAACGTATATGTATATATATAATTTCTTCACTTATAGATTTCGAACTATCAGATACAGCAAATGCCTCAAGTACCTTTACAAGAACATTTATGCTAACGATAGAAAATAACTCTGTTAATTTAGAAACTTTTGTCGTCGATAGTCTTTGTCGAGTACGTACGGGTAGCGGAATTTTGTGTGACTGTGAAGGATTATAAAATCCGGAGCATCTCCGAAACGTATATTAATCCGCAACAATATATCAGTTCACAACATTATAGCAATCCACAACACTATATCAAAATCAAAAATACATATTTGAAATTAAATTTTTAATAATGCAATAGAAGTGTTAGATTAATATGCCATTGAAATAGGATCATTATGAAATATTATCTGTATAATATGCATTATTGAATTGAAATATACATTTTACATGAAGACGTGTTAACTAAAATCGTATCTATGATTACAAGGACTGGGACTTATCTGTGAAAACATCTATGAAAAACGTATCTCTGACAATATCTAAATAAAAATATAAAACGCAATTTGAAAAACACTTTGGCTCTAGAGTGACCTTGAGAAAGTAAACTCTAAAAAACCTGTCAAGTACGAATAGAATTCTCACTACGAGGGTTCCATACGCACATATTTTATTTAGGTATTTTTAAATAATTCAAGGGTGCTTACCATTTCTATTAAACTACTTACAAATATTGATTTGTTACACATACGTAAAAACTTTGTGCTTATTCATAAAATTATGACATGTAGAAGCATCGATTTAGTTTCCTACGAACTCTGCGTAAGTTTATAAAAACTCTGTCGTTTTATAAATTTAGGTTCAGTACTCTCGACAATAGGAGGGGAACAAATCTTTTTCCATATTTTTCAGTATATGTCTGAAAATATAATACGTAAAAGTATGAAAAAACATTTTTAAAACCTTATAACCAACCCTTTCAACGATACCCCACACTATGCATGGAATTTTAAAACCTTTTTCGTGAACTTAATAGTTTGTTCCCCCTAAAATGTCGATGTTTCGAAAAGATGTGTTCGGGTCTTAATAAGCTTTATTACTACGCCAAATTTGAAGTTTCTGTTAGAAACGGTTTCCGAGACAAACGGACTCGCAAGTAATATTATAAGGGTTCCGTTTTTTCCCTTTGAAGTACGAAAAACTAAAAATGGTGATGTGATAAAAATCTTGGCAATTTTCGTATTTGCATGGGTGACATCTATGAACTATATATTAAAACTAGACATTAAGTCGTCTTTAATATTATGAAATTTTAATTTTTACGTCAATAGTTTATATAAAAAAAACTAAAAAACATATACATTTTATTTGTTAAACACAATTATTTATTAAACACAATTATTGTATAAAACACAATTATTTATAACACAATTTTTATAATTTTACTTTTTAAATTGTCATGGCCGTAAAGCGACATCTCATGGCAAATGATTAACACAAAAACAACTTGCATTAATCGAATGGCACGATAAAAGATGACGTTAGCTTAAATTGTAATTTTATTTGACAACTCAGATTATCATAATATTCTTTTTTAAAGTAGCTTATAAAAAAAATATTTGAACAATTTATATAAATTTTATCTCCTAATGGATTCAAGTTTTCAACAATGTTTTCACTGCTATAATTAATTTTTTAACAAATATTTTAATCAGAATGTCATTACTGAGCTTAGCTTTTAGTACTACTATCCAAACACATAATTTTTTATTTTAATTTCAATGTAAATTACTCATATTAAACACAATTATTTTAAAGTTACTTTTCCCTCAACATTTTCCTTCTTGAACTCTCAAACATATATTTCATTTTTATGTTGCAGCTCAAAACTTTTTGAAGAATTAAAAGTTATTTTTATTATATTACTTAACTTCTAGCTTTAGTACATACCTACCTAACCCCATTTTTATTATTTACAAAATTTAACAATTATTACTTATAAGAAATATTCATCGAGGAACGCCATCTATTGACATTGTGAATAAGTAAGTTACGCGATATTGTTTTTTACTGCCGCCGGATAGCAAAGTTCTTCATTGAATTTTACAGGAGTGGCATAATTTATTTAGTATCTAGGGTACTTTGTAGGAATCATTATGTAAAACTTTTTGATCTGAACAATAATTCTAAAGGTACAACTACCAATCTTTTGAGACTATCCAAATTTAATTTCTGTACTAAAACCAGTGAAAATGTCTAGAAATCTTTACTCACGATAACGATTTCATCAGTACAACGTTTTCGAATTCGTTGGAAGTTCCGCTGTGAAATAATATTATCTCAAAATAAATAATATTATCTCGCCTCGAGTTAATAATATAACTGACGTTTTTATGATTGGTGAACGCCCATACGATAATAGTTTAGTTGCTGCACGTTGAAAAAAAAATCAGTTTTGTTTAAATTTATTTTTAAATAGAAAGACATTGTTTTAAGATGTAGTAACCGCTACAACATAATTCAAATTCCACAGCAATAATAACAGAAATAGAAGTGAAAAAAATTAATAATAAATTGTGAGTTGCACATTAAAAATTATTTAAGTTAGTAAAATATTTTTAAAACATTGTTACAGAATTAAATTAGTAGTTTAAGTAATTTTAAATAAAACCATCGGCTACATTCAAGCCTGTAATTAAAAATTTAAATCTCGACAGTTATTAGATGCTGCCATCTAGGAACAAACATTAGAATCAATTTTTTCTACAGTTTTTTAAACTTATAATTGAGTAAAAGTGTGTTAATCATATTTATAAGCTCCTAAATGTAAAGAATACAATAGTAAATTATAGTCACATATCTTCTTAGTGCACCCAACTATTTTAGTCTATTAATTACAAATATTTTAGTAAACTGACAAATCTTGTTATAAATTATTTGTGTGCTAGGTCTAGGTGCTTAGAAACATGTTCGATTTTTGTCGATCGACACGTACGATCGATCAATATTTTTAGACTAATAGATAGTCAATATCGATAGTTTTTATCGCTCGACAGACATGCTTGCCCGAGTGAGACGTTTATTTATTTATTCAGCTGCGCTTGCTACGCGTAGTTTGCATGCAGTTTTTTTTTAAATTTTAATTTATATTTGGATTTAATTAAATGAAAAGCAATCTCCATTTGATTTTAAATGTTTCTTTATTTAAAAACGCATTGCGATCAGTACCAAAGATTACAATTTATGGAAAATCAAAGAGAAAAAAGATCGCTTTGGGACGAAAGTCACCTGTGGATGTTACGAGCACTATAAAATTAAAGTCACAACGTACGACGCTTTTGTAGGCTTTTGAAAAAAATTCCTGCTTGATAAAGAACTGCTTGGTGATGAATCTGGTGATGGTGATAATTATGATGATATTTGGTGATAATAATGATGAACTATTTGAAGTGTTTCCGAATTGGATAAATCAGATGCAGAAAAAAATCCGAAATTTACAAACGAAATTTAGTAAAAAGGTGAGAACTCTTCTAAGAATGTAAGATAAGATATCTATCATTACTTATTATATTCGTAGTATATTGAGTCTATGTTTTTATTATCTATGTGTTTATTTTTTATTATCAATGTCGATAAAATTGTGTGTATTATTTGAGATATTAATAGTTTAAAAATTATGTGTAATGAAGAAAATACTAGGTTCATAAATTATTTAGATTAAATTGAACATAAAATACTGAGTTATGCTGTAAGAAATTAGTTATATAAATTTAGATATATGCAGTATAACTAGGTGGTTGGCATTTTTTATAATATACTTATAAAGTAATAGCTTGAGTTATTGAACAATAAAAAACAAAACTATGGAAAAGAAAATTGTTTTTATAGATTAGTACTTTACGTTTATTACAAGGAAGTATTAATATGTTCTAATGTTATTTTTCAAAAAAGATACGTCGTTGTATTATCGTATGTTGACAACATTGTTATTTGCGCTATTAATAATCTAAAAGTGTGCTTTGTAAAAGGACGTGCTAGGTTCTTAGAATCTTTAGATTAAATTGAATATAAAATACTCAGTTATGCTGTAAGAAATGAGTTACATACATTTATAAGTAAGTTCAAACCAACCCAAGAAGTATTTCAAGAAACTCAACCATCTGTTTGGGTTTTTTGACATTTTACTTATAAAATAATGATATGAGTTATTGAATAATAAGAAACAAAATTACGAAAAAGAAAATAATTTTTTATTGATTAACACTCTCCGTTTATCACAACAAAGTATTAATAAGATGTATGTTTTAAATAAAACCTTTTATTTTTCTCCAAAAATATCTGCCGATTTATTATCCTATGTTGACAAAATTGTTGATTGTGCTATTAATACCTAATCTAAAGTGTGCATTATAAAAGGGCGTGCTAGGTTCATGGAATGTTTAGGCTAAATTTAATATAAACAGCTCTTAAAGAAATCAATTATATAAATTTAGAAATTAGTAGTCTAACTAAGCTGTCCGAGTAAATAATAAACAAAATGTTCATGATATTAAAATATAAATAAAAAGAGATGTTGTCACTTGACATCCTTGTTCGTTCACGCCCCCAGTTTCGATCAGATGTAAAGAACAGGCTCCGTGAAATTTATGCACAGCCGATGGATCAGTAATTTTATTTTATTCATTGTTTGTCCAAATTAGTTAACTAGAGTGCCTTACATAGATAACTTATAATCCGATAATTGCAGCTTTTTTAATTGATAAATTAATTACAAGTGTTATCCGTATTAATTTTATTTCTTATTCAAACAAAATATTTTGTTTCGCTTGTTTAATTAACATTGTCACATTTATGTATTGTTGTATTAATTGGATATTTTATGAATGTATTTAATTTTCTTTGTTCTTTGTGGTAATGTTAGAATATAAGTTTATTTCGTATTTAGTGCTCATAGAACATTTCATATAGTTTGTGTTTGTTTTTTTTTTTTTACATAAAATAAATACTAAAACTAATAACATTCCCGTTATAAATTTTCTTTTCTGGATAAATACTTATTAGGTTAAAATATTTTTAGTTCAGTCATACTAAACAATCTTTAATAAATTTAATGTTAGTTTCGAAGTTAAAAAAAATTATTCAACGATTTAAAAAAGGAAAAAGATATATTCCGAAATTGAAACAAACTCTTCAATTTGCATATAGCAATGCTTTACCGATGCTCCAATGGATTATTTTAAAATAAAGTATATATTTTGGCTCGTGGTAATTCGGTATAAAACTGATTAATGTCTATTTTCAGATATGTACTCTAGCCACTTGCCAAATTTCATGCTCTTAGCTGAACTAGAAGTGCTCAAGTAACATTGTTACATAAACGTGTCTTATATAAAAAGGTCGTATGGCGACTTTTTTATATAAGTTTCTAATGTATATTCAGTTTACTCTCGCAAATTCGTTATTCGCGGGTAATATTTTTGAAACCGTATTCGCGCGGAGCTTAGTATTCGCGCCGTAAATGCGTTCACAGTACGAGTTGTTGTTTCAGATAAACGCCGGCAGGGGCGCTCAGGGTTGACGCCGCGACGTGGCAGATTTATTTATGTTGCGTAATTATAATATTTCATTTAGTTTACGTCGACTCGTTGAAGTAGAAGCGTAGGCGTGTAGAGCTGTAATAAAAGAGTGTAGAGTATACAAAAGTGAGTGCGAATTAAACATTATGTCGCCGAACAAAAAAGAAAAAACAATTAAACGCCTAAAAAAAATAATGCCTCTAAAAATGAAAGTGGAAATCCTTAACGCGTTACGCGATGAAAAATGTTTTCTTTCGTCATTAGCTCGTGCTTATTGTGTAAACGAGTCAACGATTCGGTCAATTAAACATTCTGAGTCGAAAATAAGAAATTCTGTTATGTCTGATACATCTAAGGTTGTAAGAAGTTCGGCCATAGAAAAAATGGAGGCAGCCTTGAATTTGTGGATTGACGATAGAAATCAAAGAAGCATTCCATTGAATGGTTCAATCATACGAGAAAAAGCGAAGAAATTGTATTATCAATATTTTTCAGCCGGACGTACTAACGAGCAACCAATCAACTTTCAAGCTTCCCAAAGTTGGTTTACGCGATTCAAAATGCGATATCCTTTAAACAACTTAAAAATTGCAGGCGAATCAGTGTCAGCGGAAACTGGAGCAGGCGATCAGCGAGCAAGGTGTTATTTTTGTGAAGCTTTTTAAAATTTTATTAACAACCATGGTTATACAAGAGATCAAGTTTTTAATGCCGGCGAAACTTTTGTACATTGGAAGCGGATGCCTGAAACCACATTTATTTTTAATAATGAAATATCAGGACCAGCTTCCGATGCAGCGAAGGACAGGGTGACCCTAATTTTATGCTCAAATGCTTCGGGAGAATGTGTAATTAAACCTATGTTGCTTTATAAGTCTCAGAATCCTCGTAGTTTACACAACAAGAACAAAGAACAACTACCAGTACTTTGGCGCTCAAGCAAAAAAGCGCGAGTGAGTGCTGCCTTATTTACCGAGCGGTTCCTGAAATCTTTTGTACCTGAGGTAAAAATGTATCTTACAAAGAAAAAGCTTGATTTTAAAGCCTTATTAGTATTGGACGACACACCAGTACACTCGCCCTCACTTTCTTTGGCGCATCCAAATATTAAAGTGCTTTTTTTGCCACCAGATACTACAGCTGTAGTCCAGCCTATGAATCAGGGAATTATCAAAGCTTTTAAGCTTAATTATATTCGACACACATTTCAATTCATTTTAAACGCCACAGAGTCTGACGCAGAGGAGGATATCTCTCGATCATGGAAAAACTTTGACATAGCGAAGTGCATTGTTTTCATTAAAGAATCCATAGATGAATTGAAACAGTACACACTAAGAGCTTCTTGGAATAAACTATGGCCAGTTAACGATTCTTATCAAGTTCAAGATGACACAACAGTAGCCCTTGCAAACATTGCAGAAATTGCTTCAAACATTGGAATAGGAGGGTTTGAACAATTGACGATTAATGATATTGAAGATATGCTACAAGAAGACGACGAGAACTATTCAGAAACAGATTCAGAAGTCAAGACTTTGACTAAACAAAATCAGGTTCATTCTAGCGACGATGCATCTTCGAGTGCATCTGAAATAAGTGAGCTGACGTTAAAACAATTATCGGTGGGCATTAAACTATCTCAACAGCTTTGTGACTTTTTTATAGATAATGATCCTTCCTTGGAAAGAAGCTCCATTTTTAAAAGACGAATAGAGGAAGCAATGGGCAGCTACATCGGCGAGTATACGACGTTGCGAAAAAGGGCTACAGAGACCAAAATAACAAGTTTCTTTGACGTGAAAGAAAATGATTGTTGAAATATAGTATCACGTTTCATTGCAATTTTACTTTTTGTTTGTCGAATTAAGAGTGATTTTTTTTCTAGGAAACATTAACCTTGGAATGTACTCCGTACAAAACAAAACAAGTGTACTCCGTACAAACCAAAACCAAAACAAAACAAGCCTTCGCTTTTCGCGGATTCGGTATTCGCCGTACTTTTCAGAAACGTAACCTCTGCGAATGTCCAGAGTTAGTACCATTAAAGCATAGAAAATAATAAAAACATTTAGTTATTGTCTCGTCAACGTTTGTAAAGCGGTGGTTTTCTACTTTCTTTCCCCCTAATTTTTCTTTATAAATAATTTAATTATCGCTCCACTGTTAAAGCACATTATGTCCAAATTTTAGTGATATTCAAATGAGTTTATCAGACAAGATTATGGACATGAACGGGACAGATATAACAAAAATATTCGTACTAAAAAGAGAGATTCGAAATGTTTACAAACTAAAATAAAAAAGGCTCTTAGAACTAACCATACAACCTCCTTTCATACATTGAATATCACATTAGAAACCTTTCATCTTGCTTATCGAAACAAAACCTTATTTTTTTCATTTCTATGATAAATAGGTACTATGCTCACATCGATGTTTTCACACCGATGAAACGTCGGTACATCGATGATATTATTAAACAATCAATAACGAATCAAGTAATTCACTAATATGAACAATTTTCAATACTTATAATATTAAGAGGCCTTAAATTAAAATTATTTCATAGAACTTTCCCTTATTTTGCTTTTTTCAGTTTATTTTTTTATTATACAAAATCATTGATGTTCGTGAATATCAAACATTTTTAAGTTAAGTTATCGAAGTCAACATCGATGATTATTTTAAAAATAAACCAGTTTTGTATTAGTAACGATGATTATTGATATAATATGTAAAAATAAATTCATTCCTACATGAAAAACATTTATTACTACGAAATAAACTTCAAATTTTTTTAATAAAAATGTCTTTTTTATTGTCTACATCCTATCTACGTAAAAATTAAAAACTAAATATAACTACAATTTATGTAACCTCTTTATCGATGTAACAAAAATTATACAACACAATGCTAAAAAGTTACACTGCGTACTGCGGGTTCCCCGAAGGTCGTACATCACACCGTTTTAAGTTACTACGAGTTATAACTTATGATGCATACATGTTTGTAAATGCGAAACACGTAACAACATTTCCTTAGGTGAAACTACTGACTTTCTACGACGTAAAATTGGTATTATGATCTTGAAAACACACAAATCTTCTGCTTGTCACTTCATTAACTTAAAATTCGTGCCGGAACAATTTTCGATCTTCTGAAAACAGCCTGAAATTGCAATGCTAAGATGATATTGAAAAAAATTATTATTTTTACCAGAGATTCCAAGAGCCAATTGCTTAAATTTTTTGCAATTAGATCAAGGAAATTGAGCAGACCATAAAATTAAGAAAAACATATTACGTCATTTTCCATGGGATTGCTGAAGAAATCAGAAATTTATTCAAAAACGAACCAAGGCGAGTTTATAAATAGTACCAAAAAAGTGTTTTTGAAGGCAAGGTGCTTTCATTATGGTATATGAATAGAAGCGGTGTGCAAAGTTAAGCAAACTGTCATTTCTTTATATAGTGAGCGTGTCGCAGTTAGTGAGTGCAAGACAGAATTCATTAAAATGTCTATCTATTTCTTCTCAAGGAATTTTAAAATGATTCTTGAAGTAATAAAAAAAAGCGGTTTGCTCCCCTTATACCTGCAGAACGCGAAAACTTAAATGCAAGTAGCAATAGTCATCCAGGATAAATATTAGGTACAAAATAGAAAAATTATAATCAATCAAAACAAATGTCGAAATTCTTGAAGGAAACCTAGGATTCTACTTCCAATATATACATTTCAGTTTGCTCCCCTTATACCTGTAGAACGCGAAAACTTAAATGCAAGCTGTTGTTCTGCATCACAGAATCCTAGGATCAAAAGTCTTAAAACCGGTTTAATAAGAGATAACTGAGATTTATCTCAAAATATAGCCCCGGGAAGCAGAGTTTCATCGCGACTGGATGCCCTAAATTCTAAATCATTCAAAATCCACTGACGTTAGTTTAGTGTATTTTTTAGTTGAATGGCACGTTGTTTTTTGTCTCATTCAATTTGTTCATTGTGATTTATTTAATTCTGTGGTTTTTTGTATTATTCATTTTAGTTACTGCGTCTTATTTAACTCATTTGACTTACTATTACTTTTGTTACTGCGGTCCATGTCATTTCTACGCAATATCCCTCAGTCATTTCTAAGCAATATCCCTGAGTCATTTCTAAGCAATATCCCTCAGTAATTTCTAAGCAATATTCCTCAGTCATTTCTAATCAATATCCCTCAGTCATTTCTAAGCAATATCCCTCAGTCCTTTCTAAGCAATATCCCTCAGCAATTTCTAAGCAATATCCCTCAGTCATTTCTAAGCAATATATAATTTATATATTTTTCTAGTCCACGTCAAAGAAATTATCATTATTACAGTGTATTAAGTTAGTCTAAAATTATATTATTTGTTTCAATATTTATTATGTTTACAGAATGGAATTGTGTTGAGAAATAAATGAAAAGATTTGATATATCAATTTGAATTTTTTTCTTTTGCGGTTAACATTTTATCCACCAAATACCTTCATGACAATTTTCATCTAGAGAAAACTATGAAGTAAGGAAACTGATACTAAAAATTAATTCTTTCGTTGTACTGCCAAGATTATTTGAATAACTTTTTCTAAAACTAAAATTGGCCCAGGTATGTCCCGAAAATCACTATTTGCTAATTTGATTAAAAAATAATGAATCAAATTAAGCTAAAATTTACTCTCAGCTTCAATTAAGTTTAAATTTACTTTTAAATAAATCAGGTTACGACGTTTCTCCAATTCGGCCTTAAAATGATTCCCAGAACCCGACCTCTGCTCGTAAACTCCAGTTCATCCGATGCTGTCTGCTTGAGTTCACGGTCAACGCGAAGTGTATCTACGCCATATTTCTTTATCCCGACCGAACTTACAGCAACTATTCCTAGTATCTTCCTCGTCGTCACTACATAAATATCTTCCACATCGTCATTTTTTTCTTCAACCGCTTCGGAAGAATGGAACGATCTTGGCTTCAGGTCTTTCGCTTGTGTCAAAAGACCATTGAGCCTTGTCGGTCTTCCTGGGGCGTAATTTAGGTACCTATATAATAATCTATACATATAACAAATCTGTAACGGAGCGAATTCTGTACTTGGAAATTATTTTAAAAATAGCTATTAATTTAGCATTTAGAATGATAGTAGAAGGAAGAGAACTTTTTTAGAATTTTCATCTGTCTGTGTGTTAATTTGTTCTTCAATCACACAAAATCTACTGCACAGATTTTGATGAAATTTGGTATGATAATAGTTTATACTCTCGAGCAACATATTATCTGGATATTACAGATACTTTTTATCGAGACTTTTTATCTGGATATTACAGATACAACAATACCTTGTCTTGATGAATATTATGATATTGTTACTGCCAACACCATCTACTAGCGTTCTAGTAAACTATATGCTCACGGAGTTCTGATGGAAAAAGAAATAAAAAAGTACAAAAAAAAATCCTAATAACTTATACCGAATTCCACGCGAACTAAGCCACGTCGGTACAGCTAATAAAAATATAAAGTGAAACATTTCAAGAAACAAAAACATAGCGAAAATTGGATGGTCAAATGAATCTCATTAACCAAAAACACCAATTAACAAAAACTGAAAAATATATAAATTGCTAAAATGTTATTTTAAAACACGACCTTTTAAGTTTCATTTAATGAAAACAATATTGAAAAAAAAAGGAAACATTCGAAAAACAATATTGAAAAAAAGAAAAAACGGAACACTCGAACGCTCAGCGTCGATGTCAAATTAACGCTTGTTAAATTATTATTAACTTATAGGAAATATTTATACTTGAAAGAAAAATAATTAAAACAAGAAAATGCGTTATTCATAACACTAAGTTCAAAATTATCTTAACCGCTTATAGTATGACATCGTATTATACACCCTCGGGTGTATGATACGACGTCATACTATTGATTGACGCATATCCCAGAAGTCTTAAGACCCTTATAGGCTACGACACTAATTGCGACACAAATATCTGACACTAATTAATGTCTGGCCATTCACACATAAGGCGGTTTCGGTGTTGCGACACTAAATCAAGTGTCGCGACATTAAACCAAGTGTCGCAAGCGTAGTGGTGTTCACACACAGACACTCGATGTATACACTGAGTGTATACACCAAAAGTGTCGTAATCTTAACGTAGTTTTAGGCAGGTTTTCGATTCCGCTTTAATAAACCTTTTTCCATTTTAATTTAGGGAATTACGAAAGCACTAAAATACACATTATATTATAATAGGCTTTTGTTAAATAACTGATGGAGTGACGTCACTTCAACTTAATTGGCCTTTTGATATCACGTGATTTGTGGAAACATTCAAACCATAGACTAATTCAAATGATGTTTTCTCACATTTATAGATAAGAATATTTTGTTTCTATTTTTATAAATGTAGTACTTTATATTTGTTTTTAGAAAAAACTTAATTTCATGTAAATTCCCCATTAAATGGGCGTTCGGGTAAGTGCGCGGATTGTTTATGCGGATATTCACATCTTTATATTAGTTGGTTTTGTATAAGTATACCGACTACCCCCCATATATTAGTTGGTTTTGTATAAGTATACCGACTACCGCCCATATATTAGTTGGTTTTGTATAAGTATACCGACTACCGCCCATATATTAGTTGGTTTTGTATAAGTATACCGACTACCGCCCATATATTAGTTGGTTTTGTATAAGTATACCGACTACCCCCCATATATTAGTTGGTTTTGTATAAGTATACCGACTACCGCCCATATATTAGTTGGTTTTGTATAAGTATACCGACTACCGCCCATATATTAGTTGGTTTTGTAGAAGTATACCGACTACTGATTCTCATTACCCACTTCTTCTCTACATTTATAAAAACAATTAAAACATAGAATATTGAATATATTTGGCGTTAATTTTGTAGAAATTAATTATTCACAATTAAATGAAACTACTTGATGTAGTATTATTCCTACTTTCTTTAAGTTCTTTACCACGACCTAGGTTTCGTTGTATTACAACATCTTCAGGTGGGCTATTAGCAAAGAATCTTACTACATCACGTGGTTTCATTTAATTGTGAACATAGATCTCAGTAATTATTTCTTTTGTTCCAGATTATTAACAAATGTACTTGTTTAAATTTAGTCAATAATAAATAGTTGGATACTGAAAAATACAATACTAAAATACAATAAAAATACAATCCTCGCCATTGCGACTATAATGGTACATATGTAAGTTTTTCACAAGCCATTTTAAAATTCGTATCTCTATTTTATCTGTGTTGCTAATTTCTCAAATATATAACGTGGGATACGTAAATAAGTGTAATAATACAAAGGAGATAAACGTAATTTTCCATTTTGACTGCTTAAATCTGGCCACGCCACCTGAATTCCAAATAATCACTTCAAAATTGCAGCAATAAAATATAATTACCACACCAGTTTCCTAGTTCTTCCGCCTTGCAAAAGATGGCGCTGTGGCGAACGCTCACTTCCGCGTAGTGTAATATTTATGCTCCCGCTCCGATCAATACTCCGCCATACTTGTGTCATTTGTTTGATTATGAATGAATGAGTTGGCTTAATGGACGGTTTATCTTTTGGTGTCTCGCTCAGTCTTTAGACGCCCACAGGCTTTTCTTCTCCCTCGAGCGAAAATAACGTATATTTTTATTTCAGCGATGCGGGGCGGGCGCATGCGGCAATAAAACGGTTTTGCCGTGAAGTCTTTGGGCTCTTGAAGATTTGAGTCGATATTTTAGACTGTTTTAAACTATTTTAACGTGTCGGTCTGCGTTTTGTCAGTCAGCGATATTTTTAGAATTATTTAGTTAATTTAGTAGTTTTATATCGAGTTTGTTAACTACTATTTGAAATATAATATGAAAATTATTTTAAATATGGTCAATGAGTGTTTTGAGCAATTAACGGTTTGTTGAAATAAAGTACCTACGTATTGCATTATCTCCTGAATAATTATGGAACTTAAATTACCAAAAATAGGGTAAGCAATATCAAAGGGAACAATTTAGAAAATGTGGGTTATTTCCAAAAAATTATAAATGGTACGCCTTCTTATTAATCAGATAAAATTATACCCTCCCTACATTAAAGAAATATAATTTTGATGTGAAACATCTATAGGCGCAGGTATAAACCGGATCGTTGGCGTGGCGACGGTTGCCGTGGCGACGGGTCGCCACGCTATACTAAGGTATATATATAGTCTATATATATACCCATGCGCTACCGACTACGCGACCCCCTCCTCACTCAGTTCGACGCTGTTGTTTACTACGGTACACATAACCTGTGCTTTATTATTTTTGTATTAATTGTAAATAGATGTTTATTAAATAAAGTCACAATTTTCTGTAAGAAATTCGTAATACTTTATTTTTTCATTATGCTATATTTAGTTCCTGTAATAATCTTGTTTTTTATGCATATTACTTGTACGAACACGATGTTTCACATATGCCAGGCGTCCCGTGACGGCTCACTGTTTTTTATTTTATTTTTTTTCTAAATTAATTTTCTTACATTATCCTATTGCATACTTTTATTTTTTTTAAATTTACCATTGAATTTAATTACCTTTTTTCTAGAAAATTTCGAACATACCTGCTATAGGTATTAATTACCGCTGACAAGATGAAGAAATCATGAGGTGATTCAATTAGCTAATTTTATACACAAATATGTATATTCTTCATTTTCGTTCTGTGAGTTCAATAGTATTTATACCATGACGCAGTTTGATTATTTCATTTCCAGAGTTTCAATTAATATGTTTACTGAATAAGTATTAAAATACCAAAATACGGGCATTTTAATTGTCATTCTAGAGACGTTTGGCTACTACATATTAACGTGACGCCTGTCTGTGAATTTTTTATTTTATTTTAGTAGATACTTTTAGAAAGTGTTTATGATTGCACGTCGGCGTCATTCCATCACGCTCAATGTACATAATTGTTACCGAAGGAGAAATAAAAAAGAAAATGTTTTTATAATTTTTTGCTAAGAAAACCTGACAATTATTAATCAGTTATTATACCGCTTACAAATTAGGTTATTAAACGCATTACAAATCTATCACACATCAGTAATAGTTTTTTTTAGTACTAATTTATTTGTGACAACTGATTTTATTTTTTTTAAGTTTATGCTTTTCATAATGCAATATATAATTTCTTATGAACTATTTACATAATGGTGTGTTTCTTCAAATTGTTAATCAGGTAGGTACGGAATAAATGACATAATGAAAATGTGTCAAAATATTGCCTATCAATGCCGGCGCAGGCGCTTATAGCATTGTTTTTCTTACAACTAGTGCAAAAATGTTGTTTTACGACTATTGTTTGCAAAAAATTATAGCAGTTAAAAAACTTGTACAGAAAGGTTTAAATCGTCTAAGCATAAAGGATAGATAAGAAATTAAATGAAACTTTATGACCTCTACATTTAAGAGTTTAAAATGTACACACAGTGACGGACAGAAGAAATAACTTGGGTCTGGTAAAATTGATCGAAATCACCTTGTAATGAGAAGTAAACTATTCTAGTTGGCGAGCTTTCAACAATGACCTGATGCATTTTATCTGAAACGTTTTCAACAAATTATGCACATCGAAATCAGCATCCATCTACGTCAAATGCTTTTACTACCTTTGCTTGATTATGGAGACATGTGCTTATATAATGCAAAGAAAATTCACAAAACATTATCTTAATTTTTATTAAAAAGTTAAGACAATTATTGAAAAGTGTTGAGAATGTTATGCTAAAAAATATAAGAAACTATTTTAAATATAATTTTGTATGAATTAACACTTTAGAACAATGTTTCTTTTGTTTCATGAGTATTACTTAGAATCTCCATCTACTAGCTGAACTGTGGTTGTGTATGTTACTGAAAAAAAACAACTTAATAAAAAATTAAAGTCGTTTTTTTTCAGTAACATGCACAACCACAGTTCTAGTTACCGGTATTATTAGAACCTTTAATGAGTATAAGGTGAGTAATATTATGTCAACTTCCTTGTCTGGAACCATTAAAACTGGAAGCTAGATTGACTATTTTAAAGAAGTGGCAGGGACTGCATCTGTTACATTATTCAATGGGCAACGCGTGCACCATTTCAGATGTGGGTGTATTTATTTTGTACTATTTACACCTACGACTTCGTTCGCGCGTAATTAGGGAAAAAATAGGTATAAATGAAGTTTACAACCAGGAACTTTTTGACAATTTTTTTGATACCATATGAAAGAATATACATTAAATACGATGGAACATGCACTTTAGAACCAGGAACATTTCGACAATTTTTTTGAAATCACATCATGTATACTTTATACATATTAAAAATTATATACCTAAAAAGATATTCTGTAGCTGATAATTATTTATTATAAAAAAAAACATTTTCAAAAAAAATACCAGAAATATGTCGAAATTTGTACATTACATGGTTATTTCTTACTATATTCACAATGAATTTATCGTTATACATTACACATTTGACACACACACAAAGGAATTAAAAAATTAAAGAAATTAAATCACTTAAAATAAACTTTTAATATTACGTTAAAAAATGTAATTAATTTATATATATATATATATATATATATATATATATATATATATATATATATATATATATATATATGTCGGATCGATTGTGTGATAGCGTCATATTTGTTCATATCGTCATATCCAGTAAGCTTGTGGCTATTATGACCTAGCATTATCTGGTACAGAATTTGAAATTCAATTTAGTTGCGATTAATGACAAGTTTCTGATGTACGATGTTGGCCACTTGATTATGAACGCTTCGTATTTTCATCGCTCACACACAATGCAAATTTTGTGTTGGCAGGTCCAAATAGCGGTAAATCAGAAATCTAAAACTATCGGTAAAAGTCGGAATATGAAACATGAAAAACACAATTTTCAAACGGCATAGCTTCGGTCGCTTTCAGAAACTCGCTTCGGAGATTTTCGCACACTCGCTGTATTAATACGATTTCGCGCATTCGCTGTATTAACACGATTTCGCACACTTGCTGTATTAACACAATTTCACGCACACTCTGTATTAACACGAATTAAATTTTGAATAGAAAGTCGGGAAGTCCTTCTAAAATCAGGACGTCTGGAAATACTAGTGAGAACACTGCACCCGCTTGTTACATATCGAATTGCTTTTGGGGCTTCTTGCCAACGCTGGCAATCATCAATCCTCATTTCTAGTTCTCAAATTGTGTGCTTTCAATGGTTCTGGTGTTGATGACGTGGTCTTGTAGGACCACTAGGAAATCGTCTGTTTCGGTATTATACTTGTCCACAAGTCAGCCAAATTTTTGAAGCTCGTTTATCGACGTGATCAGTTCTTTTCTTCTAAGAATATTCTTTTGAATCTGTAGCGACTATTACTGTTATATAACTCATGATTACCGCATATGATCTATAAAATTGTGATAAATCGTTATAAAATGAGACAACAAGGCGGCCGCAGCCTTATACTTTAAACCTCATTTAAAATCTTATGGTATCATTTACAAACCAACACTTTTATAGCATATATAATATTAGTTAAATAAAACTAATATAAATGGTATAATTAATGGGTTGACGTAAACGCCGAATTAATGGAAAGTTAACGTTTATAATTCATCATTGAGAAAATTAGATGTAAAAAGGCATTACTGGTCATTAAAAAGTGAGACATATATTATAGGACACCTGGCAACTTAAACCTGCATGTCTTTTATCCACATTACTAATAAATAAAAGTAATACTAGTCAATTTCCTTTAAGGGAATTCCCTTATCCTCATATGTTATTGCTCTCATTAGTCCTTATATGTTATTACTAATGAATATATGCAAAACCATACAAGGATACGTGAATTCCTTTCAAGATAATTGTCGCATTATGTTGTTTAAGATATTATAAGCCCAGACTTCGGATGGTTATTGCCACAAATGAGTATCTTATAAAATCATCTGATACAAGAAGTAGATGTTCGATTCAGATATTGACAATGTTTAGTACATAAAGCTCTTCCTAAAAATATAACCTTCATAGACCAATATATTCATAAAGATGTACTTAAAAGTGCCCACGCAATCTGCCAATTTTCCTTCTATAGCAGCTTCATCGGAATTAACCTCTAAATAAATTAATTAAATTTTTTTTTTATATAACATTACTTAATAGTTTCCACGCCATTGGTCGATTTCATGTTAATATTGTTAATGTTTTGTTTGCAAGAAATACTCTAAATTAGATTCTAAATACTATTAAGGTTAGTTATGTTCACAACTCTGTTGGTAGAAAAAGAGGACTTCACTGATAAGTCATCTGTTTATTATAAATGTAACTGATCCATTACTATTCATTGACCAAGTTATCAAAAGAAGAACCCACCCAAATATGATAGAATCAATTGAAAGGATCTCGATAAGCGTATATTTTTTGTAATACAGTCAGGTGAGATTCAAAGTGTGTTAGTATTAAAATATTGCTACGTGCTTATACTCATCAGACTATAGTTACTGTACCATTGATATAAATATTTTTGACTTCTTCAATCTTGTTTTTGTAACAAGTATGTTTTATCCTATATGTTCAAACTCAGTCGGTGGGAAAATTGATCTCTGAGAAGTCCGCTGTCATTTTATTGTAAAGGTAAAATCCATTATCGTTTATAGACCAAGTTACCGATAGAAGAATCTCAACAAAGGTCATAGAATCAATTGATACGATCACGACTTATAAGCGTGTAACTTTTTTGTAACACAATCCAGGTGAGATTCAAAGCTGAGTCGGCATTGAAACATCGCCGCGTACTTAAACATATCAGACCATAGTTACTGCATCGTTGACTGATTTCATATAAATATTTTTGATTTTTTCAATCTCATTTTTGTAACAAATACTCGTTGTTTTATCCCATACAATATTAAAATTAGTTATATTCAAACTCTGTCAGTGGAAAAATTGGACTTCACTGAGAAGTTCAATTTTCCACTGGCATCGTTTATTAACCAAGTTACCAATAGAAGAATCTTAACAAAGGTCATAGAATCCATTGAGACGATCACGACTTATAAGCGTGTATATAACTTTTTTGTAACACAATCCAGGTGAGATTCAAAGCCGGTATTAAAACATTACCGCGTGCGTACATATCAGATCATAGCCTATATGTATTACGACAGTCGATCATGTTTGTATAACTTCAAAGTGATTTTGGTACGGGTTTTGACAAAGTTCAAAGGTTTAACTTTGATCCTATCTACAGGTTTACGCAGTGATCTTCAAAGCGTCGATATTCTGGGATAAATAACATATTAATATTTTATGATGTTTCTTGGTTTTAGAGATTTCACTTTTGAAGTAAGACTACTTTCGTATTGGTGTATAAAACTCTGAGAGATAATTCCATAAAGTTTCACCGACATATAACAAAATTCTAATGCTATCTATCGGTAAATCTACATAAATTTAGACAATAAGACTTTCAAATAAATTATATTATTGTCAACAAGATTAACGTGGAAAAAATACCGACTAACCCACAATCAATCGGATTTCAGCGAATAAACCACACAAATAGTTAATTAAATCCCAACGCCGTACACCCTTGTCAGCTTTATCGAGTTAAATCTTAAGTCGTATATCACTCTTGAAACACAGATTTGGGAAACGCTTAATTTATAATGCTTTCGAACGACTATAGCAATTCTGGTCAAGTGACATTTACAGATTTTTTTTTTGAAAAAAAATGTCCAAGAGCGCTTTTCATTTTTCTATTTAAAAAATATAAATACATTTCGTTAATAAAAACGAGTATCTTTTCGATTTCTAATCCGGTAACGAGTCTTCTTTTGGTTCTAATCTCACACCCTTGGACATTTTATATATTACATTCTCGTGAATTTCACATACCGGAACTGGGTGAACAGGGGTTGGATATTTTTGGTCACAGTTATGCTATCCTGCAGATGCAGCTCCACTTGGCAACTTTGAAGGAGTGATAGTTGCAATAAAAATGGCAGCGGATATGCTGATGGTAATACGAAATTACTGTAAGGATACTTTCCTTGTGGACTTCCAGGCAGCAATACAGGCTCTATCGACTAATAATTCCACTTGCCATTCCATTGTGTTTGTTCTACTAAATGCAGAGCGACAATCAATGAATTAGCTAAAACTGAAGGGGGTCTCTGTCAGCAATAGATTTTAAGCCGCGTTTTAATGTACGAAAATGGGAGAGCTGACCTCTTTGTAAAAACTGTTATTGAGCAACCACAACATGTGGCTCAATTGTCTCTGAGATCAGCTCAAAGGCATATTGCAAGTTCAGTCGGTAAATGAACGAAGAACAACCACGTTGGAACTACCTAAGGATAGGAATCAGGCGTTATACCAAGAGACCTCTCCTGTCACGTATTTGTTGCTGCTTATCGAACTGCAACGAGACATGACATATATTAAGCGAATGCCCATTATGTTACAGGGGATCCATTGATGAAGTTCACCTCGACGTTAGCTCGGATTTTGGGAATTTGAGAGCTGGTGCCATGAATAACACGATAGCATCCACCAAATCTCAGTTCTATACTGGTCGGTGCAGCACCGGTCGGCAGAAATGCCAGGGATGGGCGTTGCTAGTAAGTAAATACGTTTTAAATACTGGCAATACACCTTAAGTACTGTAACTGGTAATACACCTTAATTACTCATATCAATCGTTACGTATAGAAACAAATCTGGACGCTGAGAAAGGAGTAAAGTAATTGGATAAAATGGAAATGATATACTCTGTGTTACAGAGTGAAAATGGAACTTGACTGAATATGAAAATTAAAAAGAAACGCAAGATGTGATGGTCAGTTAAAAGTTGTGGATGGAAAAAAAGGTCACAAACTGGATAATTTAATTTTATAAGCACGGAAAACAAAGATGTGGTTTCTCAGAGGGTTTGAAAAAGATAATGGCAGAAAATATCAAATCAGGCAAAAAAGATATCTATTCGGTTTCAGGCCTAAAATACTCAATGCGTTTCGTTACCACTGGTTAACCTCGGAAAAGTAGACTTCGCAATTTTCACACGTTTCCACGATCTTTGAAACTATAAAAGGGCTAAAATTTTACCGGGTGAAAAATGCTCATTGCTGTGTTTTGTTTTATTCGCTTTTTTATAAAACAATAATTTACGTTTAGTGAATTCAAGTTTTTTAGGTATTTTTAATCCGAGGATTTCTTTGATTCCATCAATCCGAGGATTCCATAAATTATATATATATATATATATATATATATATATATATATATATATATATATATCTAAATAACTAATAAATATTTTTGCTTGTTTTGATAAATAAGCACAAAACTATATAAAACTTGCCAAGTGTGAGTCGATACGTCGAATTATAGAACAGGAGTCCTACGTAGTTTCATACATACTTTATTTGGAATAACATACAATTTGTTACAATAGGTATATTTTCATAATTTAAATATTATAACGTGGGTCTATAATTTATTTATATACACTATATTTTAAAGTGATACCTGTCACAGTCTATCGTGATAACGAAAATATTTGTTGCTACTACTCATTTTAAATCTAATCATAGTTGTTTAAATAAAGATATTAATAATATTGAATTTGGAATTCAAGATGATTAAGCATCAAAGTTATGAATGCTAACAAAGGAGGCCTTTTTGGGGCCTTACAATATCGTTGTGTTTTAATATTTTTTTTATTAAAATCACTTGCACTTTGCTTAAAGTTCTTTTCAATAATATTGAGGGTAACAGTTATATGGGGTAAACTCACATACCAGGGTAATATTTTTTATGACCCCTTTGCAGTAATCCTTAGCGTTCTTTGTCTTTTGCACGTATATGTAAACAGACGTACAATAAAATAGTACATAATACATAATTGTTGCATATCGATTTTTGGTTTTGGACCAAATAACTAAATTAAATTTCAAATCTCTTTCTTATTTCGTTTAGAAGTTAGAAGCCGCTGATCTATGGACGGACAGCGTACCGCAATAGAGTTTGCTTTAGATTCTTTATGAATATGGACGGTTAGCATTATTACAATAGAGTTTCATTTACATTCTTTACGAACAGAACCTTAAACATGGGACACAAAATTACCCCTTACCCCTCTTTGTTAAGCTCACCTAGGATTAACCCACCCAAACGGCGCAAAATTATGGTTGAGACAGAACTTTAAATATTCCCGCCATATATTATATTTCTTTCTTATCTCTGAAAACACAGTTCTAAAGTCCAGTTAAAAAAATCATATCACGCAAATAGTATAAATAATAATCTTATATCTAAATTTGTCCAATACACGACCTCATTACTTTGGACGTAGTCGGATAGTTACAAAGTCACAAAAATCCAAAAAACACTTCGTCAGATCGTCCAACTATTCGAGTATCACAATACTTTATCTTAATCATTTATGTCAGATAACGAAATATATATTTTGTACGAGTTAATACTACTCGAATCGATAACAGTCAAAATTCCTTTAATATCAAATCGATTCTAAACGATAAGTTTCATAAAATTTACTATTCCATAGTAATACGAAACTAATAATTAGTAATTTATAGATTCAGTCATAAAAAATCAATATGTACCACCATATATTGATCGGTGCCTCACTAGAAACTCTACATTTTTAAGTATACTACAATAAATAGCATACCAACCGTGTGTAAATAATTATGATATAAAACCAAAATATTAGTCTACTCAACTTAAAATACGAATGATTCAGGCAAATGTAAATGTTTTCATTCAATACAAAATTAAATTTTCACACATGTATTGAAATATTTAATTAGGTACCGACACGAATACGCCGCGTGAGCTCTGGATATAAATATGTACGCATATAATAACTTTATTATACGCAGGCGAAAATACCGGAGAAGAATATGTAGAGTTGGACTTACAAGAATAATGAAACCGGTCTAGATATGTCTTATTAAAGACTAGGCCGACATCGTAAATTACGATAAGGCAAGTGAAGATTGTTGAATGAAAAGAGCGCAGAAACACGTACAAACAATTCGCCGGCCGCGGCGGAAATGCGACTTGCGACCAATCTCAGCTGAGCAGGTCGGGGGCGGGCGACACCTGACGCGATTGCGGTGCGGGAGGGGAGGCGGTGCTAGAGATGTTTCGATTACGGCAACGGGAATGTCGACGACAAATTAGTTCTACTATTGTAGAGTCTTAAAATCGATAGCCTCAGTAATTAAATACGTCGACATTTTAATTTTCAATTAATGAATGAATAGAAAAAAGATTGATAGATTGAAACGACAAATATAGATTTAAGGAGAAACACAAGACCAGTTAAGTAATATAAGATCTAGTTACCTGAAAATAATAATTACGTAGTATTTTGCTTAGTTGTAACATTTGTGTAATATCTTTTTAGGTCCGTTATTGTTTCGTAATCTATATAAATGGGAAATAGTTTCAAAGTATAAACAGATGTAGAATTTTAATATTCGGTCCATCGATGAAACCTTCCTCTTATCTCTGAAAATTTCTGAAAAAAGTATCAGGTTTCATTCAAGAAGTTAAATTGCAATAATAGCAAATCCGACTAATAATATTCAAAAATGTTAACCGAACCCAATTTGCGTTAATCGAAATACGTATTAATCAATTTTTTCTCATTTAAAGTAATGAAAACAGTACTGAAAAACATATTATTAAATTGATGTTCAAAATTTTAAATTGTTTCAAATATAAGAGTCTTATTTAATGATTGCTTCACTTCAATAACTGTGACTTGGGAATATTATCTATCTGTACACTTGTTTTATTGAAGTCTTTTGATAACATTTAAAAATTAAAATTTACGTATGTAACAGATTGTTGTCTAGCTGATTACGTAAATTATTTTGTATACATTATCGACTATTTCGATCGAACGTAAGAAAAACAAATAAAATAACCAACAACTAATTTGATTATGTTTTTAAATGGAATTTTTCCTTTTTTCTTAACTCATAGAGACGATCAATTTATTCTGAAGGTAGAATTCAAATGACAAGCAAATTAATTATTTCGAACAAAACTCTTCACACATTAGTAAATTAGTAATGACATAGATTTGGTAAAAACTTATTGATTATATTGTAGTTAAAAAACTTTATCCACTATCTTATTATATCTAAGAAAAAACAATATTTATAAAAAAGAGATGCGGAGATATCTCATCCGATATGCCTCGTGGTGTTTTTTCTTGCTTTGCCACGAAATTTATGACAGCCCGAAATTTGATTTTCTTCGTCAGTTAGTCGATGATTTCTAACAGGTTGGTGACACAAATAAAATGAAACTTGGTAGATATACTAGCAATGAGTTTCCCATTAGCGACTATGTGAAGAAAAAAATATTATATTTTATTATCTGTTATAGAATGTATAAATATTATATGTTGTTAATAGAGATAATTCAGTTCTATTAAGATTCATATTTTTTTGAAAATAAAAGTTAAGTTTGTTGTTTAAAAACACTTCATATTATTATTTTATTATTTATGAACGTTTCGTAAGAGACTTCAAGGATAAATTACAATGTTCACATAAGCAACAAAAATAGATATCGATATCGTTAAGCAAATTAACACATTCGACATCGAAAATGTACTTATATAGCCTAATAACATCACCACGCGCATCAGCTGTTGTATGCGCTACATTCCCCTCTCTTCTCTGGCAGCGTCACTAACCCCTCTCTCCTCCCATAGCCCCGCGTCGGACCTTTCGCCTTCGATGGCGCGCGGCGAGTACTGGCGTCGACTATGGCTAGCATGAATTATTGACGATTCGCTAAGGGATAATTTAATTATAATATATACCAGCAAAATGGTTATTTTTTTATACTTTGTAACTAATACATTATTCTGGTGTCCATTTTTGTTTGTTAACTATGAAAAGTAAAATTAAGCAAAAAATAGTTTTATATTTAGAGTTGTTATAAAGATCTAAATGCTTGAATTCTAAATCTAATTGCTTGAATTAGTAATCCATGTCTACAATTTGGTATGTTGTAATATTACGACGTATTAAAAGTTCAGACTGAATTAATGTTCATATTGAATGCTAATTTCTGAAATGTAATTAATTTTATTCGTATTTTCGTTTTCAGTACTTTTGCCTTGCTATTGTTGCATCTGATTGCACCCGAAGATTCAGTTATAGAAGTGTTTTGTTCTATTTAGTAAATCTTGATACACTTTTTCTTTTATTTCATATAGTTAAAGAAACAAACGAATAGTCAATTATATCAAGTTTTCCTATCCAGCAGAAACCGAATAGAACAAAAAAAAGTTATGTATGCATATATATATATATATATATATATATATATATATATATATATATATAATTTAGGGACATAGGTTAAAAGTAATAGTAGACGAACATATTGTTTTCGCCTACATCACGTGTAATAACTTACTCAATTCAGATGCAGTTTTTGAAAAACTTACTGGTTGACTTGAAGTAATATTATTTCATCGGAATTGGTCTATTCAATAAGAATATATTACTATAATAACATTAGTATAACAACATTAGTATAACAACAAAGACTCTTTAGATAACACTATGTATATTGCAAACTGTACAATGATATTTTTCACCCGGACATACATCGACGAAATGAGCATGGCTGTAAGTGAAGAGTGGCGGAGGAAGGGTAAGTACTTAAGTAACCAATCTGAATGTTGGCAGACGCATGAAGGCAGACGTCCTTTTTGGTCGCCTTTCGCATATTTTGTTCTACATTATGTGTTTATATTCGTTATAAGCTTATTTTATTTCATGCATTTTTTAAAATCGGAATTCGTTGTCAATGTTTCTAATTTAAATATTTAGGTAGGTTTAATATTAGGCTCGGTAAATTTGGTAGCTATTCATTATGATGTCTATTCATGGAATAAAACTGTGTAATTGTCCTTCATTCATTGCAGTCTGCTGTAAAGGTATTGAAGAAAAAAAATATTTAGGAGAACATAATAAAAGTGATAAAATACAAAAATATTTGTTTTATATTTTCGTCTGTACATCTGCTATGAGTCTGTTTGTTCACGCATCACGCCAGAACAGCTCAAGAGATTTCGGTGACTTTTACACTGATGAATTTTGATGCATCTCGGATAACATATAGGTTATACAAGCTGTGCTTATGGCAATAGACTAACTAAAAAGAATATATGGTCATTTGATATTCAATATAAAATGTATTTACTTAAAAAAATGTTTACTTCGATATTTATTACAGTTAACTTAATTATATTTCCTAAGCATTCACGAAAACGAAGTCACGGGTACAGCGAATGGATAATATGGTAAAAATTTCACTTAAATTTTATTCAAATTAAATATCACATTGCAATATTTTGTCAACCCAAATCCACTCCTTAGCACATAACGCGATACTTTATTACCTCTGCGCCTTGCGACACTGACGCGATCGCTCCCTGTGAGATCTCACACGGAGCTATCACAATATCCACCCATACATTATTTAAATCGAACATCAATTTTTCCATACTCACCGTCGTTCCATCCCTCTCGCGCTCACCGGACCGAGTGTCATATTTAAATTTAGTTTAGATTGAACGCATGCAAAGAAGGGTCCGCGGCAAATATTAGTAATCTATGCAGAGCGGCGTAATGGGGAAGGAAAGGCGGCGTCGCGCGCGTGCATAATTAAACCGTGAATGTGCGCGGCGGAGCCGACTCCGGCGAGCGTCCCCCCGTGGCCGGAGGACGGGGCGCGGGGGAAAGTAGTGGTGATGATCCTTGTATAAATATCGAACTTTGGTTTGGTCGATACGTCGATATTATTAACTTTCAAAGGTAGAGGCTAATTAAATTTCTTTGCAAATTGTGTAGAATGTTTGAAAGTAAAAGTTGCATTGGGAAGTATATATATAATAATTCTTTTATTAAGCTTCTTTAATAACTATAAAAATAAACATAAAATATAATTTTTTATATATATATATATATAAAAAATTATATATATATATATATATTTATATATATATATATATATATATATATATATATATATATATATATATATATATATATATATATATATATTTAGATCTATGAAATATGTCGAAGTAATATCGATTAATACTTTATGTAAATGGTCAAACTCTACATTATTTTTATAGTTTTATTATTGTCAACAACGTCATGTAATGGATGTTAAATAATATTAAAACACATCTAGTAATTTGCTTTTTATCTTTTCTCCGCACCTACTCTTATCGCACTCGTAAAACTACATAACACATTCCGAATGGACGCAACGAACGGACCTCCCAAATATCGATTGGACAAATATCGATACGCCTAATTGCAACTACATATCGTTAAGTAGACATCACTAGACGCGGGGCGAGGGGTACAGTCGACTTGCCTCATCAGTCTCGCGCCGGCGGCCGAGCGCGACGGCAGCATGTCGGCGCCGCGCCCCGCCACGCTGCTTGATACAGCGGCCCGGCTCGTGGCCGCCACCGTGCCCTTCCAGCGCATTGAGGAGCGTTACGCGCGCATCCCAGAGCCCGTGCAGCGGCGCATCGTCTACTGGTCATTCCCGCGCGATGAACGCGACATCTGCATGTACTCCTCGCTTGCGCCCAGCGATGACCGCAGCCTCGCCTTCTGCCGCGGCCTCAAACTGCTCGAGGCGGGCGCCGTGGAGAACGTGCTCCAAGTCGGTCAGTACACTCGCTCGCTCGTACCGCATGCCGTGACGTCACCCACACCATTATGTTATTATTTTGTATCGCGTAATCATCTGTTATTTCATCTGTACGCGTACGTATCCACCTATAGTATTTCTACGTACGTACGCACGCACGCCCAGGTCAACAATACTCGTTTTTGTGTACAGGCGTATACGCGACACTGTTCTGTTGTATTGTACTTCAAATGCCATTAATGTAAACGTTTTCTTCTTACTCTCTTTAATAACAATATAATAGCCGAAGTCTAAATAGATTTGGATATTAGACTAACCAGTTCTTGTTGATTTAAACTCTACACAAACGTCGATCGGACCTGCGTAACTGTTGTTTCTGGTTTATATTCGCATCGTGTACTTTTACGGCGATAATTTTATTTGATTATTCGAGTACGTCATAATATGTAATGTATTCCATTGTAGAATTCGTCCGCTTAAATATGGAATGAGTAAATGTTTTTACCGTTATACGAAACCTCAACCTCCAATTTCTCAGCTCGCGAAGCATGCACAATTAGTTAGAATTATGACAAGACTCTACATTTTTGCTCTATACGTTTGCTCGTACATATAATGCAAAGCAATGATACACATAGTGCTTGAATTACAATGTATGTTTCATGTAGTTTAATCTGGAGTAGGTATATAAAGATATTTATCGTTATGTGCGTTGGATACCCAGTAGTTGTGTTGAATGTATAACTTATTTATTTTGAACGTTTGCATGAATGCTCGTTGTTTATTATACTAAATAAGCATAAAAGCATTCACATGCCTGACGTCAATATTTAATCTTCACTCGCACAATATTGATGTTTATCTTCAATATTCAAGAAATAATTAAAGCCATTGAGAAATGGTTACTTATATATAAATATGTATTTCAATATTGACTTTCTTTTCATTTTGTAGAGACGTGTAATGAATGTCTAAACTCGTAATATTTCTGGTTCTCGACATAATGTCGGTCGTGAGTTTGCGGTCGATACAACGTAACGTTTTCTCTCCTGTTCGTGTTTCTTGTTTGTGTAGGTTTTTTTTCTCGAACAGATGGTTAAATTGTTAGATACTTCCTCTGTGTCGGAGTTGTTTAACTTGGTAAGGGTACTAGAAACCAGTTGTGTGCGCCATGTTATATCGTCGGTGGTGGGAGTATTTGAGGCTAATTGTCCTCTGCGCGTTTTCGTTGTCATGTTTCAAATGCAAGGTTAAAATTACGCGGAGCGCGTGTGTTCAATGCCTTTATATTGGTCTTGTATTGATCTCCATGCGCCATTCCCTACGTGTCCCCGTATGTTATACGAGTACGATGGAAATTAAAAAATATAAAATAATTTTTAATCGGTCTCTACATATTTATGATGACCCATTTTAATCATATAACAATGAAGTAAGGGAGCCAAAAAATACTGTAGTGATAGGATGTAGTAAGCAAAAAAACTATTGCCGATAACCAAGAGTAATTAAATAATTAAGGGGTTTTTTGGTATAAAAAATAGTCTATTAATAGGAATTTTCAAAAAGGAACTAATAACAGTAGAATAATGACATGTAGAAATACAGTTTTATTAACTAAAAAAATGACAAATATTTTAGAAATATAGAATGATTGGGAGAGCTGACTCAACGAGCAATGGTTGTAAATTGTGAAATTGGGGTAAATTGTGAAATTGGGTAAATTGTGAAATTTCCCAATGTGGGTAAATTGTGAAATTTCAAGAACTTTGAAAAATGATGTGAATTTTAAAGAAATCAGTCATTTTAATAATCTGTTAATATTTGTTCAAAGGAAACTAAAAAAGTAAAAAAAAACATAAAAAAACTTTTTTAAAAGAAGGTTCTTTTTAATAGAAGTTGATGTTCTAGAATTTTTTTTGAAAAGTTATAACACGTTGCAAGAAATTTCATTATATTTTTGTCCCAGTCTCAACACAACTTTATTTACTAAATAAATTTGTGTTATTGAAAAATTTGTTAAAATAAATATAAAAATCATTGTACCATTACTTATTTTTTAAACTCCCAAAATTTGGTCATTTTTTCATACCAACAAAATACAAACCCCCTTAATATTATTACCCATATACTGTTCAAAAACAGTAGTTAGTTACCAATGCAGTTTGTCTGAAGTTTTAAATAAATACCATGATCCCGTACCTCGGGTGGATAGTTCTGTTCGATTTTAGTCTATAAATTCACAAAAAAAGATAAATATATATATGTTCTTAATATCAAAATGTATTTTAAAAATACTATTATATTTTAATTGATATTAAATGTAGAATGTCATTGAAACTCGTCAAATTTTCTTTTAGCTTTTTTTAGCTAACAACGAAAGGGGCGTTAGCTCTGAATTTACTTCTTCATCTTAAATAGAGCTCAAAAATTAATCTTTTTAAGACGTGCCAGCTTAAAAAATAACTAAATGAATTTTATTATTATATTCTATTGTTCCATTGGAACTTAGGAAAAAAATTAATGCTTTCTATGAGAAACTTTTTGGACTGAAAAAACTTCTATGAGTATAAAATTGTCTGGTAAAAAGGTTTCAGTTTTTACTCTAGTATGGCGTGAAATTTTTTTTACAAATTTTAAAAGCTTATATATAGTCTGTTAAAAAAATAAGGTGGGGCAAATCTACAGGCTGTTTGAAATACGACACTTCATTAATAAACAGAAAATAAATCCAGTTATACGTAGAAGCATATATTGATTTCGAAGCTGTCATGATCGTGACCGGTTTTTGTGACGATTGCAAGATATCCTAAGAAAATATGAATATGTTTTTGAATAAAGTTCGTGATTATTTTAAATTTAAGGCTGGATTAAGAAACATCCCTATTTTATACTGGTTCTGACCCACGGCTTCACTCGCGTGAAATTCGGAATAAGAGAATTTATTTCAATTTTCTTTTCTCTTGTATATTGCTCTTGGGTATAAACTATTACCATACCAAGTTTTATCAAAATCCGTCCAGTAGATTTCACGTGAACAAATTAACATACAAACAGACAGAAACACAAAAGTTATTCTGGCATGTATTATCATTCTTTATACTAAATCAATCACTCTTTTTAACATTTTTACCTTGTGCACAATTCATTCTTACAATTTTATTAATAACAGAGATCAGTGCGCTGGTTCAAGGACGTTCTATGTTATATCACTACGCTGAAAAAGTAAAGTTGGATTAAGAAACATCCTTATTGTGTATCAGTACGCTGATTCAAAGACGTTCTTATGTTACATCAGTACACTGAATTAATTTGTATTAAGGCGTATCTTTACGTTATATCAATACGCTAAATATTTAACAGTTGGATCAAAGAACGTCTTAAAGTTATATTAGTACGCTAAAAATTTAAATATTGAATTAAGAAACGACTTTACGTTACATCAGTACGCTGATTCAGGAATATTCTTGTACGCTGAAAATTTAAAAGATGAAAAGAAAATTTAAATATTGGATTAAGAAACGACTTTACGTTACATCAGCACGCTGATTCAAGAACATTCTTGTACGCTGAAAATTTAAAAGATATAAAAAAATTGGAATATTGTTCTAAGAAACGACTTTACGTTACTTCATTACGCTGGTTCAGGAATATTCTTGTATGTTTAAAATTTAAAAGATGAAAAGAAAATTTAAATATTGGATTAAGAAACGACTTTACGTTACATCAGCACGCTGATTCAGGAATATTCTTGTTGTACGCAGAAAATTTAAAAGATGAAAAGAAAATTTAAATATTGGATTAAGAAACGACTTTACGTTACATCAGTACGCTGATTCAGGAATATTCTTATATGTTGAAAATTTAAAAATTTCAGGGTTCAAATTCAGGAATATCCTTAGGTAGGATTCTATAGAATATGTAGCATAAAATATCCCACTTAATTTAAATTATCCGAGTTGCTCTTTCAGATTTCCCATCGACGGTCTTGCGTTAGGTACTTCAATTTTGAATATTTTTTTTTATAAATTGCTATACTCTGGAGTCAACTGGAACTATCAGAATAAAGAAAGCCATGCTTGTCATAAAGAAGCCGAGAGTAAGATAGCAGAGTACAAGCTTTTTGATTCTACTATTTTTGTTTTTCATCTCATTTTGTTTTTTTTTATAACTTGTCGCTTTTAAATTGTTTTTTCGAAGTAAAGTTTTTCCGCAAAAGAATTTTACTTTTTTCGCTATTGTGCGGGCAACTATGAAAAACTACAGTAAACAGGCGTACTTTAGAGTCAGAAATTAGATGTATATACACATATTATATATATATATATATATATATATATATATATATATACATATCAGATAAAATTTAATATTAACCAAAATTGGTCTCTTTACAACGTAGTAGTATTGGAGGATCTCAGAGGTAACAATTTTAATTCCGGTTATCTCAACAGCTAACAAACATATAAATATATATGCAATTTTAGGGCAAATTAAGTACTCGAAATTTTTTTCTGATTCCATGTATAGGCGGGGTATCGTTTGTAAGGGCTATAGGTTGTCAAAAATATTTTTTTTTATAATTTTAGATACTGTATCTTCAAACATATAATGTAAAATATTAAAAAAAAAATATGTTCTCTCTCTTTATTTTCATATATAATACGATTTTTAGAAGTCTATGCAAAGTGGAAGGAAAACTATAGCTATTTTCATAGATCTAATAATTTTTTAAATATTCACCAAGTTTTTACATCTGTTATAATCGAATTTCATAAAAACATGAATACCGCTATTAATAACGATCATGACTATATTGAATGAAAATCATTATATAGGAAATCCCTTTTTTTTCGTAAAAAATCTTTGTTTATAATTTTGGTTTTGCGCTCTACTTTTCGGAGACAAATTTATGGCTACACTAAATTTTAACATAAAACTCAAAGTGTATCCAAAATAATATAACATTATTGCATTTTTGCTACTTTTGCATAAAAACATAAATATTTTAATACAATTATCTTATGACGTGACGTCACATGCATTACTCCAGAAATGTAATTGTAGATATGAAGGAACCAAATTGTGGAATTTTTCTAAAAAATTGACCACTAAACACCGAAGCCACGTTAGTTAAGCTAAGCGCTGATGATCTTAGTTAATTGTTACAAAGTTAGATACAGTTCGCGAGGCACAATATAGCAAAAACTAGTTGAACGAGAGTGTGTTTGCGAAACGTGTTTGGTCTCGGAGTGTAGTCGAACACAGCACGGAAACGAGAAACGAACGCAGATAAACTGGTAAATTCTTGAATAGAATTACAAAAACTGGTAATGATCCACGGATCGGCCCGTGAGACTACGGTTCTGCGCTCTTTCGCAACACGGGTGGAGCATTATGGTTCGATTGTTGTCAACTTGCTTTCAGCTTGTTTAGCTTGGAAGTGTATGAAGTTTGAGATTGGGGATTGGAATATTCAACTAATTTTTACATATCATTGTTTCCAACTTACCCCGATTCAGATAAACCATCATGATGAAACTCTTTATTCCTCTAACTTAACATCATTCTATCGTTTCATTCGTACCTACTAATTTCTGACAATTCTCTTTTTAAACTATTTGGAGCGTATTGTATTTATGGTGACAATGGAATTTGTATAGTCTCGCTTGGTTATCTATTCTTCCGACTGTCTGCCACAGTCTTATAATATCAAAATGGTATAATATAGAAAGCTGAAATGTGATTAATAAACCAAGGCTGTTTCGGGAAAAGATATTGTAATAATTTATCGTTAAAACGTGTTTAAAAGGCGGAAGTGGGAAAGGGTTAATAATGGAAGTTGGTGTGATGTGTGTGTTTTTATGGAGATTTTTTAAAATATTCTATAACTATAAATGTATATACGTATATAAAATTCTGAAAATAATAGTTGTGTATCCTTTCTATTGATATTACATACGACAAAAATCATTTTTTTCCCATAATACTTTTATTCGTCTTTTTTCAAAATTCTTGGGTAATTGTAACAATATCAAAGTGTATAAATTGCATTACTATTGCCAACTTTCTACGCCAAACATTTTCTGTGAAAAAACACTTTGACAGTACCGTCTGTCAAATGATATAATGATGCATTTATGTATGTAACAATGTAATGGAATCTTTCGATAAAATGTTGATCCACTTCCAGGCGTCCGAACTATTCAAAATTTCGCACACGTATCATGAATATAAAGATGTTGGTCAAGAGCGAAAGGATGTCGCTCAAGACAAGAAAAATTAATTTTAATCTAAAAAAATGTGTCAAGCACGAGTGGAACTCGCACTACGAGTATTCCATAAACATTTACAACACGTTTAGGCATTTATAAAAAATTAATGGTGCGTAGTATTCCAATTAAACTATTTACAAAATTTAAATTTTTAGAACGAAAATATATTACTTACTATATATTTCATATTTTAAAAAAAAATTATGTGATATAACTACAAATTAACGATTTTCGAATTTTTTTCCTTTACTTGTACTGAGAGATCTTGCTTGCCAAATTTCATGGTCAACGGGACAGTACCCTATAGGTTTTGATTTATTTGCAAGTGTCAAAATATGTGGCATAAGTGGCTGTATTTTTAGGGTGTTTTTATTGCGTAGACTTAGAAGCTTGTTTTTTTTACAGCTCCAAGCGACCGTAGACTTAAGTATTTAATATTAATTTAAACTTGATATCTCCACGCGTTCCTGAGAAAGTCATTAATTTTTTATAATGAATATATATATTGCCTACTATAACTTTCACAGGCGCAAATTTAAAAAAAATTATGTGATATAACTACAAATTAACGATTTTCGTATTTTTTACTTTACTTGCACTGTAAGACCCTTGCTTTTTGCAAATTTCATTATTCTATGTCAACGGGAATTACCCTATAGGGGTTCCTTTTTTCCTTTTGATGTACGAAACCCTAAAAAAGGTTGGGGGTGCATGATACCAGTTGTAAATTTTTTTATGGCTAGCTATTTGTAAAGGTAGAGTCAATATGGAAATATAAGTCGAAAGCACACCAGGTTTTTTTTTATATTGAAGTTAATTTTTTTAATAATTAGATACATCCTTTCGCTCTTGAACAAAATCTTTAAAGATTATTTTTCTTTATTTTTTAGCTCAAATTGTTACAAAAGCATCTTTTTTCTTTTTTTTCCTTTCAAATTACGAAATCTTGAAATATAGGATTTTTTATAAGGTAGATATGAAAAAATAATTTAAATTTTTAATTATCTTATGTCTTATTATTTAATAAGACCAAAGCACGTCTAAACTTAATAAAATATCAAACCTGAATGGCAGGTCTTAATTGTAATAGACTACGTATTTTAATAATTACGCTTATATTACTCGTTTGGCTTCCTGGAAACATTTTTTAAATGTCATTCGCACTAATATAAAATATAGATAAATTTATAGATAAGTAACGTTTTACGTGTCTATATCATTGAATCATCTTCCCGAAATTATTCCGTGAGCCATGTTAGGTGTTCCTTGCAAATATTTAAACAGTATTAACTCTTGACCTTTGGCCAATGATTAACCACGAGGTAAACTGACTTACTGCCTACATGAATCATTATTTTTAACTAAAGTACGATAAATAACGATAATGAGGCGCCAAATGCCCATATCCCGTTAGCTTACACTCCTAATATAGCTGCGTGTCGTAACCTCTATGAATTTTCAGCTTACATTTTTACATTGACCATGACGTCAATGTTCTCCTTGTTAAGCGAAAATTGCGCTGTCATAAAGTTTATGAAACTATATACGTACAGTGATTATATCGATATTTATAGGCGTAATGTTTTGCACAAATGCGTAAATTGCCTTGCTGTGATTAAAGGCTTTCTTGCGCCTAATAAAATTTGATAATAATTTATTTCATAAATAAGGAAATATTGTATGACGAAAATTACATAAATTTCACAGTTAAATGAAACTACACGATGATAATGAGGCGCCAAATCCACATATCCCGTTAGCTTACACTGCTAATATAGCTGCGTGTCGTAACCTCTAGAATTTTCAGCTTACATTTTTACATTGGCCATGACGTCAATGTTACCCTTGTTATGCGAAAATTGCACTGTCATAAAGTTTATGAAACTATAAACGTTCAGTGATTATATCGATATTTATAGGCGTAATGTTTTCCACGAATGCGTAAATTGCCTTGCTGTGATTAAAGGCTTTCTTGCGCCTAATAAAATTTGATAATTTATTTTATAAATAAGGAAATATTGTATAATGAAAATTACATAAATTTCACAGTTAAATGAAATTATAAGATGATAATGAGGCGCCAAATCCACATATCCCGTTAGCTTACACTCCTAATATAGCTGCGTGTCGTAACCTCTGAATTTTCAGCTTACATTTTTACATTGGCCATGACGTCAATGTTCCCCTTGTTAAGCGAAAATTGCGCTGTCATAAAGTTTATGAAACTATATACGTACAGTGATTATATCGATATTTATAGGCGTAATGTTTTGGACAAATGCGTAAATTGCCTTGCTGTGATTAAAGGCTTTCTTGCGCCTAATAAAATTTGATAATTTATTTTATAAATAAGGAAATATTGTATAATGAAAATTACATAAATTTCACAGTTAAATGAAACTATAAGATGATAATGAGGCGCCAAATGCACATCTCGTTAACTTACACTCTAATAAATAGCTAAATAGCAAAGATCTTTACTAATAGCCCACCGGAGATGTTGTAATGCAACAAAACCTAGGTCGGCTACCTGTATCATTGAATCATCTTCCCGAAGTTATTTCGAGAGCCATGTTAGGTGTTCCTTGCAAATATTTAAACAGTATTAACTCTTGACCTTTGGCCAATGATTAACCACGAGGTAAACTGACTTACTGCCTACATGAATCATTATTTTTAACTAAAGTACGATAAATAACGATAATGAGGCGCCAAATGCCCATATCCCGTTAGCTTACACTCCTAATATAGCTGCGTGTCGTAACCTCTATGAATTTTCAGCTTACATTTTTACATTGACCATGACGTCAATGTTCTCCTTGTTAAGCGAAAATTGCGCTGTCATAAAGTTTATGAAACTATATACGTACAGTGATTATATCGATATTTATAGGCGTAATGTTTTGCACAAATGCGTAAATTGCCTTGCTGTGATTAAAGGCTTTCTTGCGCCTAATAAAATTTGATAATAATTTATTTCATAAATAAGGAAATATTGTATGACGAAAATTACATAAATTTCACAGTTAAATGAAACTACACGATGATAATGAGGCGCCAAATCCACATATCCCGTTAGCTTACACTGCTAATATAGCTGCGTGTCGTAACCTCTAGAATTTTCAGCTTACATTTTTACATTGGCCATGACGTCAATGTTACCCTTGTTATGCGAAAATTGCACTGTCATAAAGTTTATGAAACTATATACGTTCAGTGATTATATCGATATTTATAGGCGTAATGTTTTCCACGAATGCGTAAATTGCCTTGCTGTGATTAAAGGCTTTCTTGCGCCTAATAAAATTTGATAATTTATTTTATAAATAAGGAAATATTGTATAATGAAAATTACATAAATTTCACAGTTAAATGAAATTATAAGATGATAATGAGGCGCCAAATCCACATATCCCGTTAGCTTACACTCCTAATATAGCTGCGTGTCGTAACCTCTGAATTTTCAGCTTACATTTTTACATTGGCCATGACGTCAATGTTCCCCTTGTTAAGCGAAAATTGCGCTGTCATAAAGTTTATGAAACTATATACGTACAGTGATTATATCGATATTTATAGGCGTAATGTTTTGGACAAATGCGTAAATTGCCTTGCTGTGATTAAAGGCTTTCTTGCGCCTAATAAAATTTGATAATTTATTTTATAAATAAGGAAATATTGTATAATGAAAATTACATAAATTTCACAGTTAAATGAAACTATAAGATGATAATGAGGCGCCAAATGCACATCTCGTTAACTTACACTCTAATAAATAGCGAAATAGCAAAGATCTTTACTAATAGCCCACCGGAGATGTTGTAATGCAACAAAACCTAGGTCGGCTACCTGTATCATTGAATCATCTTCCCGAAGTTATTTCGAGAGCCATGTTAGGTGTTCCCTTGCAAATATTTAAACAGTATAAACTCTTGACCTTTGGCCTATGATTAACCACGAGGTAAACTGACTTACTGCCTGCATGAATCATTATTTTTAACTAAAATACGATAAATAACGATAATGAGGCGCCAAATGCACATATCCCGTTAGCTTACACTCCTAATATAGCTGCGTGTCATAACCTCTATGAATTTTCTCCTCTATGAACTATGGAGAGAAAATATAAAATGAAAAACTTTTAAAGCCGAGTGGAACTCGCACTAGGAGGTGCCGTTATAAATATTTAAGGATAGATGATATTTCTATCGAACCTTGTAAAATTAACAAATGTTAATTTTACACAGCCTATATTCTATTGCCTACTATAACATTCACATACATTAAAACATGATGCATATTATAGGTATTATAAGATCTAGGGTAATCGGTATAGTTTTCCTAAAACCTTTCCATAGGTTTCTAAAAACCCAATTTTCCAAATTTTGGGATGAGTAGTTTCAGAAATAAGGGGGGCGAGGAATATTTTAAATATTTTTTAATATATCTCTGACCTAAAATTATGAAAATTAAGAAAATATTTTTCAAGTCCTTGTTATTAGCCGTTTCAAACGATACCATAATAGATGTATATAGAATTTAAAAAAAATCGATTATTTAATTTGCCCTCCTAAAATGTTCAAGTATCTCCGTCAAGGTGTTATTGAAAAAAGAACGGCTGTGACAGACAAATAGACAGTGACGTGAGTGATCTTTTAAGAATTCCGTGTTTCCTCTTGAGGTGAGGAACCCAATAATAGTTCTAGAGTTACCGCAGAAACATTTTTGAATATATATATATATATATATATATATATATATATATATATATATATATATATAATACCCATAAATAACAAATTAACAGTGTGTAATATTATTATTTAGTTTCACCTTATAAAATTACAATTAATTCAAAAATAAAAAAAAGTACAAATAAGATATTTTTAGTACGAGAATATTCTTCATTACAGCTTTAGTAAATATTTAAACATTTGTACTAGTCAAAAATTGTAAAAGAAAAAAATCTGCTGAATGTGTTATCAAAAGGACATGGAACATGGAAAAAACAAACATGTTTTGGAAAAATATTTTTTAGCTTTTATTTTAGCGTTACATTAATTTTGAGACTTTTTATTTTAAATGTCCAGTGTTACCACCAATGCCCAAGTTTGAAGACGGTCTTTCATAAAGGGCGATTCAAACTTTCTCTTCTAATCTATTAAGTTACGGAACTTTACACACCGTATCTTAGTTTGTCAATTCATTGAATAGTCAGTAGAAAATTTGCAAATAAGAAAAAGAAGTACCTAAAAGTAGTAAAAAGCTGATACCCAAAAGTCCTCCACTTTTTTAGAGGTTTCTCAATAACAATAAGATAAAATGAAACAGCTTCTACATAATTTGTTGCTAAGTTTGTAACCTTTTGATAATCACAAAATTTATACAAGAAATATCAAAAAAGGTCCATAAACGTATATTCACCATTGCATGATAAATTATACACGAAAACTGGTATTAACACCTTCCAACAAACGACTAAGATAAGGCTGATGTAAAGATACTAGGCCCCAAAAACCTATATGCATATAAGTTCAAATACATATTGTGGGAACATTCAGGTTTTAACAAACATTAAACCTGGCCTGGAGATGATGGCCTATACATATATACGTCTGACAACATGTATATATGTTGATAGTTGTAAAAAGGATAAAACAAGGCATAACTCTAAACAAGTAAACATATAATGTCGCTACACAAATTAATGTAACAATATTTTCATAAACACAAGTCAAAATATCACAACCCTTGAACCGACTTTCTACTTGTTTATGTCTTCATGTGACATAAATACTAGCTACTTTTTATAGTCTCAATAAAATGTTTAAAAATACTTTTAATTCAAGAAAATTAACTTAAATTATCAAACAGCATTAAATGTAAAATTAACTACTATAAAGAAGTAATCGTATAATTTCGCAACACAAATTAATGTAACAATATTTTTATAAACATAAGTCAAAATATCATAACCCTGGAACCGGTTTTATACTCGTTTATGTCTTCGAGTGACACAAATATTAGGTACTTTTTACTGTTTCAATAAAAAGTTTGAATATACTTTTAATTCAAGAATAAGTAACTGAAATTATCAAAAAGCATTAAGTGTAAAATTAACTACTGTAAAAAAATAATCGTATAATTTCGCAACACAAATTGATGTAACAACATTTTCATAGACACAAGTCAAAATATCATAACCATCGAGTTCGGCTTTCTACTCGTTTATGTTGTCATGGGACAAAAATACTAGGTACTTTTTATTGTCTCAACAAACAAATTTCTATTCCCTTTTTTGGCAAAGCTACAGATTAATTAAATTATAAAATAAGTCATTTAATACAATTGTAGGTATTATTGCCTACAATTGTTGTAAGTGATATTTTAAAATAACGTAGTTGGCGTTTGTGACTATACTCTAAATTAATAAACGAAATGAGTATAGATACGTTATATCGAATACAAATACGTTGGCAAGGTTACAGCGACAATCGACCTCAGAAAATAATATTGTTTACGCATTAAGTATCTCCTGAAAAATATCATTCTACAAAATATGTTTTGTTCGAATCAAATATGGATCAAACAGCTTGCACAAGTTTGAAAACTTTACGTTCTTCAAAATCTTATACATAAAAAGTGTTGAGATTATTATGATCGTGATTATTTTTATAAAATTATTGAGATCATCGCGTGTATAAAGAACATTTCAACGGGCAGTTTCGTTCGTTTATTGTTTGGCTTTGATTATATATTTTTGTCATTTAAATCTTCAGCTTTGTTTACGAAGATACGGGATGTTGACATGAGCCGAGTACTTGATCTTCTACATCCGTTTCATCCTTCGGAGTTTCGTTTTTCAATTTGAAATGATGACTTGATGGTCATTAATATATGTTAAAGAATATTATTCTCCGGATTTAAGAAACGAAACCCATAATACTTTTAGTGCGTAATGCTTTCATTATTTATAATTATATAAACATTTCTTTCATAATAAATTATACATTCCAGACGTACAACAAATTTAAATTTTTATCTATATATCCATTATACAGAAATCTGCCCTGAACGACTGATTGAAGGCAGAGCCGAAACTATAAAAGCTAGAAGCATGAAATCCGGACATTTCGATTCCTTTTGTAATCTTCTCTACGTTATTCGCCAAGAATTGATTGCGTTAAGAAGCGATGTTTCTAAATTTAATTTCTAAATAGATGAAAACAACAAAATATTTTACATGACGATTTCTAGTCTTCGTCACCGCTACTTTAGATATATCCTGCGAATATCAAGATATCTTCCGAATATAAGATATTGGACCGAGAATATATCTAACGAAGATGCAAGAAAGTCCCTTTCAGCATCAACCTAAGCAAGCTACTAATATAAAAAATTGAACTGGATTGGCCATACACTCAGAAGGAAAAAGTCCCAAAACAGGCCTTAGATTGGAACTCTCAAAGGAAGAGGAAACGTGGCTGTCTGAAGCAGACTTAACTGTAGACTATGCTGGCAGAACTGAACAGCATCTACAAGACCTAAAGGGAAGCAATTCGTTATGTACAGAACTGTTTACCATGGCGAAGTACTGTAGTCCCCTTAGTCCCACCAAACGGACATAGGCTATGAAGAAAAGGAGGTAGAAAAAGTTGACAAGATTGCTATGTGAAACAAATATAACACCATGTGTGTTAACTGAAACACGCCACAAATATTAACCTGAAACACGGCATAATAAATCTACTAAACGGACCATTAAACACCTATTTAACCGATTGCCTAAGAGGGTGAACAGCGGTGTCAAAGTTTGTATTGTAAAAATTCAGACACTAGGACACTCGTTGCGTGCACTTCATGGTGAAAAAATTTGAAGATGTAGAACACACTATCTGTAAATTTTCAGGTGCATAGGATGAAAATTTAAATAGTTATCATGACGATAAATTGAGAGAGTGTAATAAGAATGAAACTGTTTAAGTCTCTACACTACAGGAGGTATCAAGTATAAGAATTTCATAACTCCACCACACCACAGTTTAATCTGAAACGCCCAGTTGGGTTTGTATTTGCTCTTTGAATGTAACAATTATTTGGATGGACAAAACAAATCAGACGGCTGTGATTAGGGTAACCATATTAAAGGAAATTGGGAAAATTCATAGTAGTGTTGGGCCCAGGTATTACAAGAATTAAAAAAACGGCTAAGAGCGAATCGAACTCGCGCACAAAAGGCTCTCTTATAAGTTTGTATTTTTCAAAGACACTGTGAAAAACATACTTATTGCTGCGGTCGTTACCAAAAATATCCCATTTCTCAAAAACTGCTAACTACTCTTATTTAAACCATTTTCGTTGAAAGATTATTTTAAGTTATTATTACCTTAATTTTTTCAGAATTTTACACACGTTAGTTGAAAAGATAGGAGCAAGGGGAGGTGAAAGGATGGACACCTTTTTTAAGACTTTCAGAGCGTAATCTCATCAATTATTGACTTAAATAAAAAGTTATTTTGGAACCCCTATATCATTTTTAATAGCTATCTAACGATACCCGACACGCCTGTGTGAATTGGATTTTTTTTGTCCCTCAGTCTTTCACCCCTAAAATTATTTTATTTTCATAGTTCCACTATTTTATTGTATAGCGGTTTATAAAAGATCCAGATATATCATTGTATAGCGGTTCATAGAAGACCATTCAAATTTCATCTATATAGTGCCAATAATCTCCGAGTTAAATGGATGTGACATACGGACGGATAGATAAAGGACGAAATCATAAAGGTTCCGTATTTGCCATTTGGGTACGAAATCCTAAAAAAGACACTTTTAAACAAAGAAAATGGAAAAATATACTCTTTAAAAGCTTTATTTAAATAGTTTGTCAAATGAAAAATCTTGTATTAATTTATTGAAGTCAGGTTTTTTTTCATAATTAGGTTTTTTTCATAATAGGATTTACAAACGTAAATCCTGCAATGGCAAGATGAAACAGCAGTGCAGATTGTGTCTTATTGTATCTTCCATACACAGATGTCGTATGTTAATCCATGAAATTCGCAGGATTGGCAGGATCGCCAAAACAGAACGTAAAACTCAAAAAAGCGAAAACGACCTTCATTTTAATAACAACAGAACAATTGTCAATGTCACTGAACAGTTTATTTTGAATTATAGACAACGGATACACTTAAAAAATAGTATTGATTATTTCTTGTAATTGTTTCTGAAAATTTATTATGTAATTCGATACATTTTTATGTTATTTTTATTTCTTATTAACAATTCTTTATGTATTCAAAAATAATATAGCTATGCGTATTTATGAAAATAACTTTCTTGTTTATGGTTGCAAATTGCATTTTATTTTTTGATACTTCCTTATTGTCGATCGGTGAATTGTTTGTTTTTTTTATATTTTAAAAATATCCGTTTTTTTTAAAATTAAATCTTGTGTTTTTAACGTTAGGTCAATTTTTGTCGGTTTTCTTTAGAAATTTCGCAGTTGTTATTTAGAAATCGTAGGATTACGACTCCGGACGCATTTAAAACTTCTCCCGGACGGGCCTAGAAGCTTTTAAAAAGAGGAATATGTCCGGGAAAACGTGACGGATGGCAATTCTAGTTATGATAGACAAAAGACTTCAGATTAATTGGTACACGTTACCAATGCGAATGCTTGATGATAAAGTCTACATTGATTGAAACTTAAAACTTACCATCTGAGTTAGTTTATTTCTTATAGTCGATTTAGGTATTTAAATCTAAGTTGTAGCCAAAGTATTACTCATAGTAAAAAACTTGAAAAGTGCGAATAACTGTTAGATATATTAGTATTATATTTCTCCATGTAAATGTATTGTCTACTTACTGTCTTTTTCAGGCGTAAAATATCACAAATTTCTCAATAATTATGAGGTTTATAATTATAGTCATAATTTTCCAGTAAACTTTAGAAAAAAATGTTTAATATTGTTGTTTTTTTTAAATCTCGACTACCATTTCGGAGATGGTGGCTGAAACATTTTTTTGGAAATTTTCTGCAATAACTTTAGAATTTTTTAGATAAAATTATAAAAAAAGAAAGTTTTGGTGTCGCTTTTTCAGTTGATAAATGAGTACTAGAATACTTCTTGAATGTGCTTATTTTTGAGTGTTAACTAATGGGATATGTGCAAGTTAACATATATTATCATTATGATAATTTCAAGTGTCTACATCAAAAGGCTTATGAGACAAACGCCTGCAACCGACAGATAGACGGACAGACACGTAATCGTCCTTTTTTCCCTTTGAGGCACGGAGCTCTAAAATCGACCTAGCCTGTTTTGGAATACGCATAAACTGGTATTCTGTAGATGCCAAAAGCCCACGGTTAAAATATTGGAGACGGGAGGAAGGCACAGTGAACGTCCCATTAAAACTTAATTTTTAAAAACGAGGCTTCAAAATGAAAAAAAGCTTAATGGAACTTCTATATTCTACTCGAAGGAAAACGCAAAATGAAATTTCCCTACTGAGGTATACTATAATCCGTACAAGTACGAAGTATTTTCGTGGAACAGACGTACTAGCTATACTATGAGATTCCACAGATACCTGTTAACAAAATATGCAGCTTTCTGTCTCTATTTGTAATGAATGACTCAACTACTATAAGAACCAAGGGAACAAAGCGGATTACGGACGTACGCAGTATATCCCGTTCATCATATAAACCCCTTCTTAAGAAAGAACGAAACAAAAGACCTTCCGCGTAATAGCTTCATATTCGTAACACTCTTGGACAAGCTAGTATCTCATATACTTGTACTTTGTGCCTGCTTCATACTAGTTATTCTCTATTCTGTCTGAACTCCATTATGTATCGACGTTTGGTGCATAGATGTTTATTCATAGTCTCTGAAGGTCCGTGATAAAAGATTTTATAAGAATAGAACGATATCCATTGGATTTTATTTTTGTAACTTTTTGTTTAGCTTCATTCAAATAAGTGAAAACCAGATATGAGAAATCTCGGTATGTAAAAGAAAAAAATATTGGATGCTTTGTGGCGAGTATTTACGTTGCGGTGCTCCCGATAAAACCAGTCCACAAGCATGTATGCGTGTATAGATTAGTATTTTATAACAGGTATAAGTAATCTGGTACGAAAAAAATACTGATACTGCCCATCTCTATTCTCTACTTTACATGTGCCCTAAGGAACATTACTTTGTTTTCTATTCCCTACATTACATGTACGCGAAAGAACATTAGTTTGTTTTAACATAGTAATACGTACTTGCAAACTTTTACGTGTTAAAACCTATATGTGTAGTATTTATAAGATTGTGGCAGATGGATGAACTAAATTTCTAGTGGTCCGTACCATGTTTAGAGAAAGCAGAATACTTTCTGAGTTACTTCTTTATATTTCGGGGCATTTATCTCGATGACAATTCGGAAGAGAAAATTCGGATTAGAAATTAGTAGCCAGGTTATAGATTTTACATACAGCGAGTGGAATTTTCATTTTAGGGGACAGGTTTGAAGGGCAAAAGAGGAAATAATTATTTTTTTAAAGTCAACGTGTTATAAAAAAATTCTGTAGCCAACACTCTCCCCCTTACGATCTCGAAAAATATCGGTTAGAGTAATTTGGAAAACTTGGCAATGTTGATAACGACGTCTACATTGAACAAAAATTGACAATACTACTTTATTGAATATATTTGGTGTTAATTTTGTAGAAATTAATTATTCACAATTAAATGAAACTATGTGATGTAGTATTATTTCTACTTTCTTTAATTTCTTTACCACGACCTAGGTTTCGTTGTATTACAACATATTCAAGTGGGCTATTAGCAAAGATATCTTTGCTAATAGCTCACCTAACGAAATCTAGGTCGTGGTAAAGAAATTAAAGAAAGTAGAAATAATACTACATCCCTTAGTTTCATTTAAATGTGAATGTTATTTTATTTGAGATAATTATTTTTGTTATTAAGTACTATTTAATTATATAATTTAAGTCTAAATTATATAAAAAATAATGATTGATACAAATTCTTCATATCAAAATACATAAAATATATTTTAATAGTTTATTTCGTGTTTCATTAATTTATTAAGTTATCACATTATTAATACGACACGGCCCATACGAACACTCTAATTCCTAAATTTTGTGCTTTTTTAAATCACATTTTGTCGCTGATGTTACAGAAATAAATATTGATTTAAAAAACCTGTTATTTTTATTTTTGTACTACCAAACAATTCAGCGATTTACAGTTAGTAAAGAGCATAAAAAAAATATCAAATTTCTTATCATAATAAAAAAAACGAGAAAAAATTCTTCATAACAAATAAAAATAATAAAAACATAATTATATACTCGGGCACATAATAAATTTTAAAAAACTATGATAAAATATAATCAATAACGAACGCTTTTTAAATGTGTGACCATTTCCAAACTAAACTAAAATTAAACTGTTAACTGAAATTCGTTCCATGTTTTAGTGCAAGTGAATGTGTTTTCAGATCTTTTTGAGTCTTACGTGCTTTTTTCGACGACCCTAGTGGGTTTCACGAATTAACGCGTTACATCTGTGTATATAGAATAGATTGAGACAAAATTTGTACTTTGTTTTCTATTAATGGATCAAAGAGTTCCGTCGAAATACCATTCAAATACTATTATGAAAAATAACCTTACTTTGTGTAAAGTAATATAAGATTTCACATTGATTTCAATGGTGTGTTAAATAAAACTTTTAGGAACTTATTATGTTTATTTTATTTATAAGAGTGCCACTTTCATGGTTCAATAACCAAAACTGGAAAACGGAACCCTTATAAGGTCACTCACTTTTTTCTCAGAAACCATGCGACGTTCAAACTTTCACTTAACGTAGTACCAAGTTACACTTGGCATAGTAATACACCTTACTTAATCCACATATTTTGCATTAGCTAACTTGTTTAAAATACTCATATAAGAGTTACAGAGAGGATAAATAAAGTATTAACTTTTTTATTTTATGTATCATGTGAGTATCATTTGAAAGAGCTTGGTTTTCCATATCCGAAAATAGAGCATTTCTCCCACCCATTATGTCCGAAACTACAGAACCAAAAAAACAGGAAAAAAAGGGTAGTTCAAATTTTACTAAAATATTACAAGAAAACTGTAAAGACCATCATAGATCTTATAATTTGTTTACATATTGACTATGTTTTCACACGTGTGAATGATATAGTAGGTAATATATTAATATTGTAAAAAATTAATATTTGTAAATAGTTTAATAGTAATACTATGTATCCTTAAATAATATTATAAATTATTATAAATGCCTACACGTGTACCGGAACCCTCATAATGTGAGTTCTACTCGTTCTGTTTTTTTTTGTGTAATTCTGCTTATACATTATTCGTTTTATCTGCGTAATAAGTATTTTATTTATGCTGCAATATTATTTTACACCGTAATCAGATAATATTGCATTTTAAATGAAATACTTCTTATGAAGATGAAACTGAAAATGTGTAAACAGAATGATTATCCTTCCCGTAACACTTTTTCTATATAATTTATATACTAGGAATATGCTCACTGATTCAGCGTAAACCTAACACACGCATGCAAACAGGCGGATATATTTTTAGCGACAACAGAATTCGCTTTCAATTGGGTTAATTGGGATGACCTTTGACTCGGGGGTTGTGACGGGGGCAGATCCGTCCGTAGCATAGGCGGCCCCGGGTACGCCGCCTGTATAGTCGTAGCCTCGTATTGACTCCGAACGGGCTGACCCGCCGACCTCGACCAACTGGTTGAGTATTCCTGGAATAGCTTGCGCAGTCAATTTGTCGAGCTGTTATACCCTATTCGGGCATCTGTAGCGACCGACGTTTCCTTGTTGGGAAGAGTTGATACATCATTTTGATTATTTTTGAAAACGATGTAGACGGATAAAGCGGACTACAATATAAAAAAGCAGTCATTATTTAGTCACAACAGCATATTGGCTTATATATTTGTAAAATAAAGTAAGTAACGTCAGTAGAAAAAACGTGATTTCAAATTCGACTATAAAATCAGTAAATTATAAACTTTCGTAATAATTATCAACTTTCGTAGTAGGTTTGATGTTAAAAATTTAATATCAATACAATTAAATTATTCGACGAATTAAGAATTTAAATATTTTAGTCTAACGGTCTACTGAGCACAAGTTATAAACCTTGCACATTATTGATTATCAAAATAAAGCACTGTTTGTTTTTCTTTCAAAAAGAAACATAATAAACTATTAAACTAACTAATTTGTAAAGAATGGTATTTAATTGAGTGCAAAAATGAATTTAAAGTTTCATCATACAAATTTTTATGAATAATCGACAATCATCATGCGGCAGATGCGTTATGAAAAAAATAAACGTATATCTTCTTAAAATATTCGTAACGAAATGAAACTCGTTTTATAAACATCGAATATAATTTCAAACAGCTTTCTAAATAGTATTAAAAAAAGCTACAAAACTGTATCTCATACATTACTAATTATAACAAAAAAAAAAAGAAATCCACAATACTCCCATCTGAACACTCAGCTTCCGTCGGCGCAGCATTGTGCACGACGTCATTGAACGCATTTCCAATTCGTTTTTTTTTTCTTCAACGCACCTTTTACGTAACAAGAATCGAACCGAAAATCCATAGACGATAAGCGAACCTCGCCCCACTGCGCCATTGTTGGCTGTTCCAGTCGTGGTGTTCTTTTGAAGCGGGCTCTTTGTTCGCGCGGCGACTCTCGTTTCGAATAATGCGCCGTTGCTTTCAAAACCCGACAGTTTTATGAAACTTGAGTTGTGGGCTCGACTGCGTGCTCGTACCTACTCGGACTGGGCTGCTGGTCTGGTTTCGATTCCCGTTCGACTCGATACGCGGGGCGAGCGTCGATGCCGCTTGGAACGATCTTGTAAAGACTGCGTTTTATTATGTTATGCGGCAGAAGCGAAACCCGATCTCAGGTATTTAAGTGCCTGTTATGTACGAAAATACTGTGCGACGACAACTTTGAGTCGGACATAAAGTAACCGAAATTTAAGTAGATTTGGAAACTTTTGATTTTAGTAGGATTTGTATTTTAGTAACGAAAATGGAATGGAACGACTGCGCATTTTATGGTAGTTTTATTCCATTCTATATAGCATTGTGGATCTCGTGCTATTTGTAATTCTGTTTGTGTTAAAACTATCGAAGTACTTAACCTCTTGAACTAATTTTTATGCAGCTGGTTGCAAATTAACTTTAGCGTAATTTAGACAAAGCCGGATGCATTAAATGTGCTGATAAATTTGTTACTGAATTTGTGAGTATTTAAGGGCCCGTTATGTATGAAAATACTGTGCGACAACAACTTTGAGTCGGACATAAAGTAACCGAAATTTAGGTAGATTTGGAAACTTTTAATTTTAGTAGGATTTGTATTTTAGTAACGAAAATGGAATGAAACGATTCCGTATTCTATGGTAGTTTTATTCCATTGTATAGAGCACTGTGGATCTCGTTCTATCTATAATTATGTTTGTGTTAAAACCATCGAAGTACTTAACCTCTTGAACTAATTTGTATGCAGCTGGTTGGAAATTAACTTTAACGTAATTTAGACAAAGCTGGGGATGCATTTAATGTATTTATACATTTTTTATTGAATTTGTGAAACTTTTTTGCGGTCGTGGCTACAGTTAATTATTACATTTTTTTTTCAAAATTCATAAAACTTCTTGGCTAAGTTCGATGGACTTGTATACTTCCATATCATCATTTCTTCCCTTCAAAATAAGGAATACTCTTCAGTTCGATATTTTAGTCTGAACATTGAGCAAACAATATAGTTTATCTTTAATCAAACCCTTAAATTAAGTTCTAGTTAATCATTAACCCACGTTAATTATTTGAGTAAATAATGGATTTTGGAATATTGAATATATTTGGCGTTAATTTTGTAGAAATGCATTATTCACAAACAAACTACGTGATGTAGTATTATTTCTACTTTCTTTAAGTTCTATACCACGACCTAAGTTTCGTTGTATTACAATATCTTCAGGTGGGCAAATAGCAAAGATCTTTGCTAATAGCCCACCTGAAGATGTTGTATTGTGAATAATTAATTTATTACTTCCTGTAAATTGCAAACAATTACAAGAACAAAACTATGTAGAATAAATTTAATTATCGCTAAATGAGTGTGTATATCAATATACGATCGTGTTTTAATCGCAATTAAAACACGGTCGTATATCGCGATCGCGATAGAAGCCTAATTATATTTAGAAAATCCTATTTGTAGTATTATTAGATAAGAACATACTACGTTTTTATAAGAGTAATTTTTTATAATCTCTAAACTTGCGACGTTTTCTGTAAGCGGTATTAATTGAATTTTATCCTATATTCTAGAATTGAATCATATATATTTTATCTACTTTAATGTATCTAATTGATACGTATGACATATATACTTATTGCTACGAGAGCAATCCCTTACACTCAACCATAACACCAGTCCAGCCCCGTTCCACGAACGGCCGGGAATCGAACCCGGGTCCCCGCGGTGCGCCGGATCGTCAAAGACCGTATTGCTATATTCAATGAAGATTAAAAGTAACAATTTGTTTATATACTCCTGAGATACAAATCGTTCATTGACCCCTGTGACGAAACGATTAACTTTTTTAACACGTTCGTTTTAAATGATTGAAAATGAGGAAAACCCAAGAATTATGTGTTTTTTGTTAGTCTTACTAAGGAAAATTAGCATGCTTATTCGGCACATAACTTCGACAAAACTATTCAATAGTGGTAATCTATAGTTGTAATATGCAGATAATGTAATTAAATATATAATGCAAATAAATAATATATATATTTTTAAAAAATATTTCCGTAACAAATGTCAAATGGAAGAAGGTGAACTATACATTTTAAAAATATATAAACCACAAGGATAAACAATATAAACCACAAGAATAAACAATTTATATAAATTCTCAGATACAGAGGAGCGTGTGGAAAATTATACGAAGACTATTTTACTTTGTGAGAAATATATTTTTAGAATTTGAGAGGAAAAGGATTTTCCACCTTTCGATATTTGACACATAACTACGTCTTCCGAGTATTACACGGGGGCACTTCCGCTTGAGCTCTTTTATCACCGTCACTAATATGGTTGAGTAATAAAACATATTTTAGTAGGTCGACTGTACAGTCAATTTTATAATAAAATAAGATTCAACTTTTACTTTTTATTTTTTTTTTATATAGTGGCATTGTAAAGATTGTAAGGATTTTTATTATATAGTAATATAATAAAGTTAAATTTGATATGAATTTGTATGTTTTTTTTTGTAGAAAAAACAAACTGAGTCTTATTACAAAAAAGAAAAGAATCATATATATTAATACGCTAAGGTTAAGATGTTACTCTCCCTTTTTAGAAAAAACCTCACAACTAATCCACATAAATTATATATCATTTTATAGATAATTGCTTGCTCTACCGGCATCCACAACTAAAAATTTATTATTGCTATTGTTTTTGCAAATTAATTAATTATTAAAATTATATACACAAAACAGCAATGCTGCCATCTAACGGCTCAACGTCAATATGATTGACAGTCGGTAAAATTTTTGTTTAATTTCAAATCCACTCACGTATAAATAAAGTGGCGCTTTAGCTCAATGCTTTTGATACTTGCGCCTCTATATGTCAATTTTAGTAAAATATTTGTTTGATCTGTCATCTGAGCTTCATAATGGAATAAATAATGCGAAGACTTCGCACGGGTCACGCTAGTAGTTATTAATGCTATATATTCTTACTTTAATAAACTTTATTATATACGGTTTAATTGCAAAGTGATTCAATTATAAAAATTGAAAAGAAAAAGGAAATTAAAATTGATTTGGTAATAATGAATGTTGAATAGAAAACAATTTTCACTGTACAAATTTGGAAATGCCGCGAAAATGCTGTAAAAACGTAATCAATGTCATTTAATTTGTGTTTTGACATGAACACGTCCTTAAATTGATTGCCATAGTGGGGCAATCCAGAAAACCTGATGATGACAAAATTGGGATATAAAATTTGCCATTGCAGCTCTATATAAATAGTCTACACCTAAAATTCAATTACAACAATTTATAATCAATGGATCAAGATATTGGAGACGCAAAACGTATCGCGTGAGGAGAGGTGTGTTGTCGCGCGTATGGAAACTTCCAAGCAGTATAAATTTTGACTCGGCGAATCTGTTACGTCCGCTTGTCAGTTGAAAACTTTCGTCAAGATCTGTCGATTGCGTGAAATGAAACTTAGTACAGAATATTTATAGTAATGTTGTATGAGGTTTCAGTTAAAAGTATAGAAAAGTCCATAAAACGCCGGTCTAAACGCGTTTAAAACCAAGTCCAAATACAGAAATCGTATACGGTTGATCGTATGAATCATTACCGGAAACGCAAAACGTTAGACGAACAAAGAGTTAGTTATAACGTCCAAACACGTCAATGACGACTCGAGTACGTCTGGATCTAGGCAACAAAAAGAAACTTTAGTAGCTTTTGAACAAAATATTATCCGTTAACATAGACGTTTTCACGTAAAATACACGGCCTTGTCCTCAACACAGGTATACCCCGTTTTTCTTCCTCGGTGAACCTTGGAAAATTATTTTGTTGAAAACGAAATAATATTACAGAAACCTAAAATACAGTCTGACTACAGAATTTCACTGAAATTTTATTGACCTATAATAGAATACAAAAAAAGATGCTTTACATATAGTTGAGTCTACGGTACCGATTGTTGCAGTTTGTCTCAGGCAGTACGCTCTATTCTCAACTCGGATTACACCAAAAAGCACAAAAGCTGAAAACGTTTTCATGTAAAATACACAGTCGTTTCCTCGATACAGGTACACCCCGTTTTTCGTCCTCGGCGAAACTTGGAAAATTATTTTGCTGAAAATGAAATAATATTACAGAAATCTAAAATATAGTCAAACTACAGAATTTCACTGAAATTTTATTGGCCTGTACAAAAGAAGATGCATTACATATAATTGAGTCTACGGTACCGATTGTTACAGTGTGCCTCAGGTACTAGGCTCTATTCTCAACTTGGATTATACCAAAAAGCACAAAAGCTAAAATATAAAACCTCAACTTAGCGGGAGATTTGGTATAATCTTTCGTTCTACTATTTTTTTTCTTTTCTTCTTGAATACAACTGTGTGACCGATTCTCGGTAAAGATAACATTAGTAGCATTTTGCGATGTAGACGGCTGATGCGTCTCTACCGGACGTGTTAGACTTGTTTATTACATCTGCGTCTTATTATATCTGATGCAATGAATACCTTCGTTGACTGCTTTTATTTTGTTATATTGAAAATGGTAACTTAACGGCAAAGGCTAAATCAATGAGTCACAACCCAATTTATTCGAGATGAGGTGGGTTTCAAATTTAAAATTACGAATATTAAAAAATATGACTTTTAAGAACTACAAAAAGAAAACAAATTGAATTAGAATAACATTTCACTGGGTTTTGACGTCACATTTAGCAGGAAAGTTGATTTATGTATAATCAAACTAATTTTTATCCACGGCTTCGCTCTTGTGGTTATAGTTACATACTTGTAGGGAGAAATTAAAATATGCAGCGCCATCTAGAATCATTAAGGGAAGCTAAATACTAAGTCTTTAATTTCGTGACTTCATAACACAGATAACAATGAAAGCAAAAATATTTCCATCTAAACTAGGGATTGAAGGGAGTGATTCTGTTGCTCCATTATTCCGATCAGTTACTCAGTTGCGACGTTCCTTCGTTATTCCGTTTGAGTAATATTTCAGTTTTCCGGAAAGAATGAGATTTTCTGGGATGAAGCTTTACGGCATTCCCCGGCCCGCCAACTATCTCTGCAAAAATCACGACCATCCGTTGCTCCGGTGTGACGTGAAAGAAGGCCGAACCGGCTTTAGCATTTGTTATAATAATTAGGATGAGATTTTCCGGGATAAATATAGCTTATGTCGTTTCCCGACCCGCCGACTATCTTACTGCAAAAAATCACGTCGCTCCGTTGCTTCTTTGCGACGTGAAAAAAGGATATACAAACACACTTTCGCATTTATAATATTAAGTTTGAAAGTTAGGACTACAATTAGGATTTGCCTGCGAGTTTACGACTAGGGAAAGAGAAACATAGAATATTGCTACGATAGATAACTATAGTCTGCAAATTCAATAAACGTTTCGTTCAAATCTGTTCTTTGTTTTGGTATAATTAGTAAAAACAAAGAAAAATAAAAGTTTTAAAATCTTAGAAATAAATCATTATAATTTAATGTGTACACACGCCATTTAAATATTTTACCCTATTTGGAAATTTTACTTGTACTCCAAAAATAAATTATTGTGTTATTTTATTTATTTATATATAACATTCTATTCTACAATTGAAAATCTAAATTCAATTATTAATGAAGTTAAAATTGAAAAAAATTTCGTGCTTGTATGTCGGCAGGCTTTTTTTTAATTACCTGAAAAAACGTCTGTTTAGAACAAAAACTGTTCTCTGAAAAACAACTGTTTTTAACTGTTTGTCATATATACATATATATATATATATATATACACACACACATATATATATATATATATATATATATATATATATATATATATATATGTTTTACTGAAATCTTTGTTTTCTCATCAATTTTATATTTTATTAGGAAAATCATTTATCTACGTTATATTCCGCATAGCTCACCTTTTTTATAATCTAAAATAATTCGTGGGTGTAGAAAAAAGCTTTACAAAAAGTGCTGAAACAAAACGTAAAAAATAAAACTTGTCAATTTGCGATGGCTAATAAATTTATGAGTCACAACACAGTCTCATTCGAGATAAGTTGAAAATTAGGAGGGTTTCGTCCAAATTTAGACACAGGTTTTTATTTCAAACTATTTACAAATATTTAATATTTATTTTTCATCATATAAATATATTGCTTAGCATATATTTCACAGTCGTAAAAATATTGACAATTTCGTAAAAACTACGAGACCTTTATTACAATAATTGTTTGCGGGTAAATTTTTAGAAACGCACTTATTTACATAATTATGGCTATAGCAGTTTTGGAGATTTAGGGGACGAAATATACTTTTTTGTTGTTTAAAACAACAAATCTAGGACCATATGGTATTAAATTCATAAAAATAATTTTGAAATCTTTATAACTTGCCCTTTCAATTTACATTCTGCACTATACATGTACATATATATATATATATATATATACATATACATATATATATATATATATATATATATATATATATATACACATATACATATATATATATATATATATATATATATATATACATATACATATATATATATATATATATATATATATATATATACATATACATATATATATATATATATATATATATATATATGTGTATGTATATAAAATATTTATTTTTCTTTTATTAATTCATTTAATCATTGTAAAATTTCCTAAAATTTATAGATATTTTTGAATATTAATTTCTGAAATTGTGCCAAATTTAAAATTTCCACGTCAAACAGTTTCTCAGAAAAACGACATGGCAATTTTTAACGAAATCTTTATAATTATAATCTGACATAAGCCTTGGCTTTCCCGTTCAGTTGAAACCTCATACGAAATATAAAATAAAAAAGACTTCGATTGTTTTATATAACTCAGTTAAAATATTTATATAAATATTTTAGAGGGCTAATGCCAATCTAAAGCTTCTGCATCAAACGTTTCCTGAGAAATACGGCTGTGACAGATAGGTACGTGGGTGATTTTATAAGGGTTTTGTTTCTTTTCCTTTTGAGAATCCTGAAATGTGTGCTTGAAAACAACGGGTTGGAAATGGAAATTCTTTGTTGTGAATAATTTATTTACCATTAATTTTAATAACCTTATATTATTTTTTTTATTATTTCAGGATATTAGGTCAAAATTTATTTTTTTAAGTTATTCAAATAATTAGTAATGCAGTGAGAAAATAAGTATATTTTTTCGACTTTTCTATGTTTTATATAAGTCTATTTATACTTTCTGTAAAATACCAAACTCTACACTAGTAGCAAAGTTTAAAATTTCTATCTATAAAAGATTTATCTTTCGAAATATAGAAGTATGAAAACTCACGTAACCTACATTAAATGTTCACTTGTAAAATAACCTTCGCGCGTATAAGATTTATACACTTGTTTAATCTTTTGAATATAATTGAAACGACCCTTTCTTCGTTGAATGTCAGAATCATTTTACTAGTAAAACATGTCCTTTCTTGGCTGAGACCAGATTTCTGCTTAATGTAATTTGACGCAATGAGGAACGTCATTTTATGGATATGATTCATTATAAACCGCTATAAGTGCGTTTATTATAAACGTTTAAATAGAAAATGACTCTGTGAAAATTAAACCAATTTTCACTTGTACTTTTTATAAATTTCAATTTTCACTTGTACCTTTTCAATGGTTCAATTTTTCACTTGTACCTTTTATAGTTAGTAGTCGAAATACGGAGCATTAATTCTACTTTCTAGCATAGTACACGATATGTTATTGACATCTGATATCGTCTACAGCTTACATAAAAAAAACAATCATAAATAAAAACATAAAATGGGAAACTTTGGGAAAAACCCTTTTTTTGGGGATTTGGAAAACGTTTTTCGGCATAATTGTTCATAGGTGAAATAGTAAAGACATTCGTATTTCATTAAAAATCTACTTTTTTGAAGGGATATTCTGAAAACTTATATTTGCTTAAAACGATTATGACGTAACTTTTGTCATGGTCATACACGATTAGTCGCCACACACCAGCCGCCATGAACCTACAATGTATGTACGTACAATCAGAGCTACAACTCATATAGCAGCAGCGTTCTCGCAGACATCGGGCGGGGCACATCCCGTCAATAAATAACAACTGGCGAGTCCGGTCGCTGTATGTACGGGTCACATCAATTTATATCGATGATCAGTTCTCTTATCAATGGGTAATGAATTAAGTTAGGTACGTCGGACAGTGAATGGTTGGCTTTATCGCGATCGCTTGGGTATCTAGCAATGTCCTGCAATTCGGGCTTTTACGGACGAATCTAGTTTTATTTAGTATCAATGTTGTGGATATTGGGGGGAGTAATCACCAATTTTCATAGAAAGTTATTAGGGAGTTGGAAAAGGAACAGGGGGATAATGAAAAAAGAAGTAGTTTGAGGAGTGTGTAAAGGTGGTTACGTGTGGTGTCAGAAAAAGAAAAGAGCATCTGTAGGAGCACGTGTAAGGATAAATGAAGCTAGAGGTTAATCAGGATGGGAGGAGTGTGGCTTTCCATTATTATTGCTAATTCTAGACAAAAGACGACGTGAAGGTGTTAGATTTATAGAGAATATTGTGGCTTCCATCTGAAAAACAAAGACAGCAACTTAGTTTCTTTTTCTTCTATTTCAATAGTTTCTAGTCTTTTAATAAACTTTTGGTGATTGGTCCTTCTCCGAGACGGTTTGACCCTTAGACGATTTTTTGGTCAGAGTTTATTCCGTTTGCTTATTTCCGTCCCATTAAAATGTGTATACTTGCCTCGAGAATGATTAACAGATTATGGTATAACTAATTTTGAGTCAAGATCGAGTAAAGTATCGTTCTTTGGGCAAATGGGATAAAAACTACGCAAGATGGTTTGATAGATTTAGTGGAATTCATGATATTTTCTGACAATACTAGTTCGCTTTTCATTTGCTCGTAATTTTCTTATATACTTATTCTACTAAGTATATTTATAATTATTGTTTATTGCAGCTTATGACTCAGTATAGAGTGAGCGTAACGAAAAGAATTTGCCACAGAAAAAATAGTTCATTCGAAAAATAGACGGCTTCTAAAAAAGTTTTCACGTATTACATTAAAGAGTAATAATGTTGATAGTTACAACGTTAAAACATGCATCCAATTTATTGGATTTTTCCTAAGTTTATACTTTTTTAATTAAAATTATATAGTTTTCCCGTAATGTCTTTTTACTTTGTAGTTGTTACTATCTGAATATATATTATATATAAGAACATGCATGAGTTAAAAATCTCTACAGAAGATCAAATTCGATTAACAAACACGCTATGCAAAAACGCCGCTACGTACCAATCATCGAACCTGAGCTCGAAGCCGGAAGTGAAAGGCAAAGCGTAAACAAATAGCAGGCCGGAACTGAATGATCGCGGCCCGCGGCTTGATTGAGAAGGTTGTCGCGCGTTATTTACGGGGGCCGCGCCCTACGAGCTCGGTCGGAGGGCGCCCCCGGGTGCTACGATGGGCGCTACGGCGTAGCGGGGGAGGTGAGTAGGTGGCGAGGTGAGATTTGGGTGTCTACGGCGAAGTGAAATTGGGGTGTCTCGGGTGAAGTGAAATAAGGGTGTGTACGAGGTGGACGAGATGATGTGCGTTCCGAGTTTTCAACGGTGAGGCGAAACCGCGCTGTTTTGTCGATAGGTGTCTATATTGGAATGAAATTGGGATGTGTTCGGTTAAATGGAATTCGACTAGCTATGGTGCAGTGAAGCTCGAGTGTGCTTTCTAATTTAGGTCTTTGGGTATTTTTGGGGAAGTGTAGCTCATGTATCGTCCATTGTTGGGGTGTAGCGTAGTGTCTGTAGTGCAATAAAATAGAGTTTTTTTTTTCAGTAAAAGAACTTAAGTTAAACCTTACCAGTTAGTGTCGAAGGGTCCACTATGCCTGAGGTGATAACGGTATAATAATAGTATTGAAATGTAATAATATTAAAGTGTTTTTGTTACATATCTGCATGTATTTTGTAAATAAAGTTTTAATAACTTATGATGATTTTGTGTTTATGTTGTAATAATCAGTCATTTTTGAAAAAATACACTAATTCCGACTAAAAAATAATCGGTGTCATTTGTCATACTTGGTGATACGAACATGAAAGAATATCGGTTAGAGGGGACATTGCGGAAACTTCTACATTAGTGGAAACTTCGCAAGAATGTAATGTTAGCTTTTTTCTTCTGACGATTTTGCGCTATCTACTTAAGCTAGTGAAGAAAAAAAATAATTATAGATTATAAACGAGTATATCTTGCGTTAGTAACTATTTTTTTTGTTTATGTTGCATTTTTTCATGTATTTTAATATTTTATAAAGTAGTTTTTTAGGTTTTGAATGAATTTTTCATTAGAAAATAATTTAAAAGTATGATTAAGAAAATCATTAATCAATTAGCACATTAAAAATTTTATTCTAATTTTAAGGCAATAAGATATAATTTGTAACAAAATAATATATAGAAAATAGTGATAAATTAATAAAATATTGATAAAATGTTCAATTAATTCACGTTGTTCTAATTTGAATAAAAATAATTTAATATACATTAAATAATGCACATCGTGTGGATCTGTGCTTTATTATCGATTAGCGAGCCAGCCTAGAGATGTTGATGATAAAAATAATTAAAAATTCTGTAATTTTACAATTAATAAACTGAATTAAATGAAACTACGTGATGTAGTATTATTTCTAATTTCTTTACCACGACCTAGGTTTCGTTGTATTACAACATCTTCAGGTGGGATATTAGCAAAGATAATACAACGAAACCTAGGCCGTGGTAAAGAAATTAAAGAAAGTACAAATAATACAACATCACGTAGTTTCATTTAATTGTGAATAATGAATTTCTACAAAATTAACGCCAAATAGATTCAATAATTAATAAACTTTTAGTAAAGCGTCTTTGAAAAAGGTGACTTTCCTCAAAAAATGTTATCATTATTTAATTTTTTTAAATATTTTTAATGATATAGATTTTCCGGTGTAAAACGACATACTTCTTCGTCCCTTGGTCTGTACTTATGTACATATACGGATACGCTTTATGTCGCAAATCTTCATCCATTTGGCTGATTTTTTTCCATCGATTGGTTAACTATCGGAATAGAAGCCTATTTATTTTCACAATGATTTGTCCAATAGTTCAATTTATATAAATAATTTTCTACAGACTTTTTTCTAGAGCTCTACTTTATGCCGCAGAGTGAAAGGGCAAGGGCTCATTGCCCCGATTGATACTGTGTTTAATTATTTTCTTCATTTTTTAACTTTCTTTATAACCGTTTATTTAATAAACACTAAAAAAACGCGTCGTATGCCTGTTTGGTTTTTTATATCTTCTGACATTTTAAAAATTTTTCCTAGTTAATGAACTGCTCATCTGTAAGTGACACAGAGAGCAATTTAGGAGTGAAATTCGTAGAATTATATGCGGTCACACGGTCACGAGCAAGAAGCCTATATAATAGCCTCATTGTGCCACGATGATGTCCAAGCGGGGTCAATACTCTACCACTATGTACACCGGCCTGTTATATTTCTTGTATATGTATAACCGTTACGTGTACAGATCTAAGATGGGGGTATTTATTATATACTGTGATATATTATGTAAAGTATTATATGCATTATTCATATATTTGGTCCAATAGCATTAGAAATTTAGTAGTTTTTCGACTGTTTAGTGTATCGGGACAACGTAGCTATACTGATTCATTCCGTTTCAACTTAGATCAAAAGATGTACGTGTGCGCTTTATTTTCATCTGACGATTTTATAGAAGATCGATTACAACTGAAAAATACAAAAAATAAATATTTATATTTATATATAGCCTTTAGGTTGCCGATGCCGACGAGCGCCATCGCGCTCGTGCGCGTACTAACTAAATTTGCCACGAGCTAATTTTTTATCTTTCTACGTGTTACATAAAGTTCAAATTATAATATTATTAGTAATTACAATGTAAAAAGGATCCAGGAAATGAAAATTTTTAACCCATAATGTCGGAATACGAAAATAATTCGAGTGAAAATGATTGATTTTCAAGTAGTGAAGAAAGCGATGGAGTGACATTGTGGTGCGCTCATAATTTGGCGTGATGCAAATTTTGAGTGATAGTGATAATAGTGACCGATAATAGATACGGAGGATATACCGGACTGCGAAAATACGATGTGACCTTGATTTCAGTTTTTGTTATAATTTTTGTTCACAATATATATTTCCATAATTTTCTTTGTATTTTATTATCCTTGTACAAGATTTTATTAAGAAAGCACCGAAAAAATTATTAAAATTGGATAATTTTTGGAAGAGATGCAGTTTTTTTTCAAGACAAGGGTAAATGACATCAAAAATGATTTCTTTCGCATTTTCAAGTATATATATGAGTAAAAAACCATGGCACTAAAACGGATAGTAGCGCGATTTTTCGGGAAAACTAAGTTTTTGGTCGGTCTCGAGGGAAGAGTTCGATTTTCCGTGATAAAAACTGCCCTATATACGTGTCTGATTTTGTGGCGTACGTGTCCTACGGGTTTATACGTGTGTAAAAGGAGACCGCCAAAAGTCCACATAATCGTCAGACAAATAAAAAGTTTCTATTTTTTATGAAAGTTCAGATTATTCTTCAAATGCTCTTTTTACGGAACTCTTTAATGTCTCTTTACTGTGTTGCCTCTGTACTGATCCATGAAACTGGCAGGCCTGCTAGGATCGTCGAAAAAAAGCCACGTTAAATTCGTAAATAGCGAGAAAGAAAATAACAGAATGAATGTCAATGTCAGTTAAGTTTGTTTTTTTTTCCTTTAGGCAATGGTTATAAAGCGATATGGATAATTTTTTGGAATAATTTCTAATAATTATTATGTACTTCGTTATATTTTTATTATTATTTTTATTTCTTATTAATAATTCTTTTATATATACTTACATTTTTTAATTTTTTTTTGGATTATAATCCCAAATTGTGTTTTATTTTTTTCTTGTTCCTGACTGTCAATCGATGAATTATTCGCTTTTTAATATTCTAATAAATATCACCTTTTTTAAATGGACGATTGGTTGAGTAGTTGCTTAGTTATTATGTAATTAACAAACAAACAAATGAACATACTCACATTGAAAATTAGTAATATAAATAAATAATAATGGTTAGTGTTATTTATTTATATACCTCAATATAAATAAATAACACATAGTACCTCAAACTTGCAAAATTGCAAAAATGATATTATAAATACGATGAACGAAAATATTTCGTTATTTTACGCATTTTTGGATTACATATTATAAAAAAAAATTGTTTTGTATTTAACATAATTTATTAATTTGAAAGAAATATGTTTCGAAAAAAATTTAATTTACTTCTGAATTACATTGAGAGACCGAATATTTTTTTTTTTTGGTCTGAATACGAAAAATATAAAAGTAACTTTAGTTTTTATTTAAAAAAATATAAACTTTCTTGATTTTTCACAGAATATGACAACTGCAAAATAATATTATATAAAAATTATATAAGATATACGGCGCAGGAAAATAATTTCAGAAATTACTTAGGTTTTATTATAATTCTTGGGATTAAAAACGGGGATTGATTCATGTTAAATAAAATGAATACTGTATTTTTTCCATTTGATTTCCATCGATAGCGAAAACGTTATTGATCGAATAAAGAACGGAAAGGGGGCACTTTGAAATTTCAAATTTTCCCCTAATTAATGAAGATAATATTAATTTTTCGGAAAAGTTCAGTTTTCATTCGAAAAAAACTACCTTGTTTTTTAGTTTTGACCTAACAAACACATTTGAATTTTTTAGAATTGAATATACAGGGCACATATTTACTTACTATGAATTGTCATTGACTAATGGATCAGTATAAACGCGAACCAAGCTAGTATCGGTCTGGTCTACAATTAGGATTTATATTCGTCTACAATTAGGATTTGTATTCGGTCTACAATTAGGATTTGTATTCGGTCTGGTCTGGTCTACAATTAGGATTTGTATTCGGTCTGGTCTACAATTAGGATTTGTATTCGGTCTACAATTAGGATCTGTATTCGGTCTACAATTAGGATTTGTATTCGGTCTGATCTGGTCTACAATTAGGATTTGTATTCGGTCTGGTCTGGTCTACAATTAGGATTTGTATTCGGTCTGGTCTACAATTAGGATTTATTTCTATTTATATGAACATATTCGAAATCTCCTGTTTCTATAAAGGTATCAATCCTGCTTTACAGCACGTTTTTGACTATCATTAATTAATTTTACATCTCTTCTTTTCAAAATATACACATTTAAATAAATGTGAACATGTAATAATACTATAAATATTTACATAATTCCGGTCCCAAATAAATATTGAATAATCGTTACAGGAAACGCAATTTTTCCGTAAATATTTCCCGTTGCTTTGAAGCGAAATGCCGCGCGGAAAATAACCATGCCGCGAAAAACTTGACTTACGTACTACCGTGGGCGGTGACGACACCCCGCCTTTTTTAGCAGTCTTCTTTCGCCACGCTTTTCCTGAAGCCCTCCAACAGTAAATCCGACTTTAGAGGGCCGATTCGCAACCACATTTAATCCTCACATATAATAAAATATAATATCTGTCTGCTTTATCAATAGTAATGTTTTAATATAACATTACTATTTAAAGGAAGATATACCCAATCTTCGCTTATACGTTAAAATCTATTGACCCGATTCTGTTTTGTTGTTATTAAAAGAAATCGATGAAAAGCGAACACAGTCAAGAAAACGTAAATACTATCGGATTTATTCTCGTGAATTTGCACATAACATTTACATATTTTATGTAAATTTTACAGATACAGGATGTCCAATGGCAGATTTAAAAGTTGAAGAAACATAGTTTCTGAACGCAACACATAAGAGGGGCGCGGGGGGACGTCGTTAGAAGCGCAAGCGGTGCGGATGTTTTAGTAGCTATGGAACAGTGGAGTGGAGAGCACCGCGCTTTTGCCGTCGAGGCGTACATTTGGATTTTCGCTCTCTGTAGCACGCCGTCAATTTAATAATCATTACAGTATTCGTCGATTACGTGATGGACCATCGATTAACCTCATTCAGTCATGGGTAGCAAGGTTCAAAGCTACAGGATCAACATTAAATAGGCCCAGGCCAGGACCTACACCATTGGTAGCCACGGATGAAAATGTCGAGCGTGTTATGGTTTCGGTCGTTGAAAATCCCCGTTTATCACTGCGTACACGTTCATCGATATTGGGAATTCCGAAATCAACTTCACAGGTAATAATGCGAAAAAAACTCAAGTTCCATCCATATAAAATTCAAATTGTTCAAGATTTACACGATTCTGACTTTGAATTAAGAAAAAATTATGCGGAGGTGATGTTGTTAAGATTTCGTACTGCTACCCGGATGGCAACATATTCTTTAGTGACGAAGCTCACTTTCACATTGGAGGATGTGCGAATAAGCAGAACTTTCGTTACTGGGACATCCACAACCCAAGACAAATGCATTAAGAGCCTTTACATAAGCCTAAAGTAACAGTCTGGTGTGCCATGCCTGCATCTGCAATCATAGGGCCTTATTTCTTTGAAAGTCAACTTGGTCAAACTGTAACTGTGAATTCGGAGAGATATGCCCAGATGTTAAATGACTTTTTCAGAGTAGAACTACAGAATAGTCCATCCTTCAACCAAAACACATGGTTCCAGCAGGACGGGGCCACAGCTCACACTGCTAATGTGTCCATGAATGCAGTGCGGCAGTTATTTACAGAAAAAATATCCCGAAACGGTACCGTACCGTGGCCACCTAGGTCACCAGATTTAAGCCCATGTGACTTTTTCTTATGGGGATACTTAAAATCCGTTGTTTACAAAACAAATCCGAGTACTGTGATACAACTTAAAGAAAATATTCGAGCCGAAGTCAGTAGGATATCCCAGTCGCTTTGCAAACGCGTTTTTGAAAACATGCGTGCTAGACTCGAAGAGTGTGTCAGACTCGATGACCCCCATTTGGAAAACGTGGTTTTTAAAAAATGAAATCCGCATTTGTTGTTATAAAGTTAAAATAAACCTACTTTGTATTAGAGGTGTAGTTTTTTTTACAATTTTTCAAACATTGAAATCTGCTACTGCACCTGAATTTTGAGCATCTACGTAACGGGTTGCAAGGGTTAAGTATCTTTTAGATAACTTCCTGTTTGTTCTGGTATTTTCAGTCATTTTGTTCTTTTCGTAACATTGCAATTTGCACTTTCTTTTTCACAGTTAATTGAGTTGCGAATTTGATCGTACAATATTTTGAAGGTACTGCTTGCATCGAGCGGGCTTCTTGCAATTTAGTTCAACGTATAATCTTTACGATTTATCGCTGAAGTAATTTGTTATGTAAAAATATACTCAGACATCGGTTGATGTGAATTAATCCACTGTATAAGTTTGGGAAATATTTCGGGTCTACGGCGATTACTACCACATCGTCGGTTTTGTATAAATGAAATTGTTCCCTTTGAATAAAACAAACCTCGAGGGAAAGTGCAAGTCGAAAACGTGATTTAGTAGACCATATAGTTTTGTGATTATCTATTACGTCTGTATTATATTTCGCGAAGTTTATCCATAAAATCATAAAGTATAACATATACTTTATGATATACGCATAAATTTGCAAGAGTTTAAGGCCTTTTCTTTTAAATAAGCGATGGAGAAAGCTTCCTGGATAAAAGTTGTAATATATGAAAAGCTCTTTGTAACGATGTATCTTTTATGTACTTTTGTTAAGAGATGAATTTTTCGCGAATTTTTGTAAGATTTCAATCGTCTCTATTGTAAAACTATTCGACTGGTTTAGTTCATATACTAAGTTAACTTATATTTATAACCTAAGCTATTTCATCATAGCAAATTTCATCTAAGTCAAGTAAGAAATATGGTTTCTGTAATCCATGAAAACTGAAGATACAGTAAAATCATCTCAAAATTTAAAGTTAAATTTTCCGCAACAGGTGTATTAATTACCATGAAATTGATATAAGTCAGGCGAGACTCAACCAATCCTGCTGGTGATTACTAGTTAGTCTATAAATAATGGATTGGCTCAAATTCAAATTAACATTCATCTTAACCTAAAGTTTTACTTAGTATTTTTCGTCAATTTATAATGGCTATAGAAATTTTAGTCTGTTGGTGGATAATTTTATTTTTAAAGTATTATTGAAGTTAGCAACTTAGGGTACAGAAGATGATAGTTCTTTTAAACCCGTGTCCTTCAAGTTATGGGCAGAGTATTCATGCGCTACGGAGACTAACGCTATCGTATACAGCTCTAATGCATTTATATATTAATGTTAATTATATTTAGCTACATGGTGAGATGTTTATTCGAATATATAATCCGAATATATACAAAATAAAAGTTTATCCGAATATATAATCAAGTTCTTGTTTAGCCTTTTACCGGAAGGTGACGCGTGTAAGAGCTATAACGTATTTTAGACAAAATTTTTATGACGGAAGTAAGATACACATATCATAACTATAAGCTAACGGATTTCAGTGAAAAAATTGTGACGGATGTTGTAAACCTTTTTTCTTTAATTTCAAAGGTATTAAAAACGTTATAATCAGATGTAATCACTGAATAAAAAATGTGACATAAAATACACATAAATTTTCATGGAAAAAGTAACTTTTTATATCTTTGTTATTTCTACTCACTAAAAAGTGTTTTTTTCCATTTGGATTAAATTCGTAAATATGCAGAGATATTCGACGTACCTTCGTGTACTTATAGGGACCAAACTACAATATAATTCCACTTAAAATATTAAAACAAGGTTTTGGGGAGACCCAGGCGTCAATTTTTGTCGCGGAATCTCAGTATGTGCGTCTAGACCAAATTGATCATTTGCCTATCTGGAAATCATGTAAGTACTGTAAAATGGCAAATGTCAAAAAGCCATATGTCAAATATCAAAAGTGCAAAGATAACTTATGCCCTTACAATAAAAGAAACTGTTTTATATTTCATGCAACATTTTTGTTATCTAATAATTGTTAATTAATATCACTAGCTGATTTTAATGTGAGTTACGCATAATATATCGTATGCGTACCGAGGCATACAATTGTAATTTTCACTGCGTTTTAAAAAAAATAACTTTAAAAAATTCTCAAATAATATTTCCTTTATTTTCCCTTTTCTGTAACAAAAATTTTTCTGGCGTAAAAATCACGTAGTAAGGGGCTAATACTCTCGTTCGTAGTAAAGAGAAATCACGGTTATTTGGCCTCCACGTAAAGTTATAAATAACTTTACGTGTAGATACTGGAGTACAGTTCGAGGAATTCAAGCAAATATTAATTTCATTTCTCTGTTTGAAAACTGTCTACGCCTTTTTCTATCGACTTTCAGTTAGCAACGCTGGGTATAATTATATATAAAATCTGCATCTATATCTGACACTGTGTTCCAGTAAAATATTATAATTTATATTTTACTAGCAGTGCCTGCGTGTGTTCACATGAATTTACTCATGATTATTGTTTAGAATAATCGTCATATATAAAATTATTGGCAATGGATGAAAGATGAAATATCGACATAACATAGATTTGTAAAAAATCAACATATAGACTTCATTTTCTATAAGGACGGTACCTTACAAATACCGCTAATAAGTGGTGTTAGCTTTATATTTATTTTGATAAATTATAATTAAAAAACAAAATTAAAAAAAAAGTAATATTTAAAAATAACAACAGTGTAGTAGTTAGTTTTAAACCGCGAAAAGAAAAAGCCGACCGGCTGATGGGGATTGTACCCACATCTTCGGCGGTATGCCGAAGATGTGGGTACAATTACAAATTATAATTTATCAAAATAAATATAAAGCTAACACCACTTATTAGCGGTATTTGTAAGGTACCGTCCTTATAGAAAATGAAGTCTATATGTTGATTTTTTACAAATCTATGTTATGTCGATATTTCATCTTTCATCCATTGCCAATAATTTTATATATGACGATTATTCTAAACAATAATCATGAGTAAATTCATGTGAACACACGCAGGCACTGCTAGTAAAATATAAATTATAATATTTTACTGGAACACAGTGTCAGATATAGATGCAGATTTTATATATAATTATACCCAGCGTTGCTAACTGAAAGTCGATAGAAAAAGGCGTAGACAGTTTTCAAACAGAGAAATGAAATTAATATTTGCTTGAATTCCTCGAACTGTACTCCAGTATCTACACGTAAAGTTATTTATAACTTTACGTGGAGGCCAAATAACCGTGATTTCTCTTTACTACGAACGAGAGTATTAGCCCCTTACTACGTGATTTTTACGCCAGAAAAATTTTTGTTACAGAAAAGGGAAAATAAAGGAAATATTATTTGAGAATTTTTTAAAGTTATTTTTTTTAAAACGCAGTGAAAATTACAATTGTATGCCTCGGTACGCATACGATATATTATGTGGGTGTCAACGCGCTGACCTACCACGGCTGATCCAACTGAACTGTCAAAATTATTAGAACTGTTATATTATTATCTGTTATTTTTTATTTTGTTATATACTGTTATTTTTAAAATATTTAGTTATTTTGGCGATATCTAAGAGCATAAATTTTTCTGAAAACGCTAATAGATAGTGTTGGCAGTACCAATATCATAATAATCACCAAATCAGGGTTTTTTTCAATCTGTAATATCTAGATAAAAATATACTGTATATTACTCGAGGGTGGGTATAAACTATTACATACCAAAAAAAATATCTAATAGGCAAAAATTGACCTAAACCTTAAAGAGATAAAACATAATTTTCAAAGAAGATGGTATTTTTAAGAATATAAAAAACCAAACAATTCAGTAATTGACAATTAGGAAAGAGAAAAAAATAGAATCACAATTTTTAACCATAATACGAAATCAAAAACTATCTGCATAAATGAGCATATTTTTAAAATATAAAGAATTATTAATTGGAAATAAAAATAACAAAAAATTTAAACTATTTTAATTAAATGAAAAATTAATTTAAAACTTCTTACAAAGGATTACAGAAAATAATCAATGCCTCTTGCTTTATTTAAGGTGTAGTTATGGCTAAATTAATTAAAAATAATTTGTTAACAAACATTGACAATGGTGGTTCTATTGTTGTCAAAATGAATGGCTTTTTCCCTCTTATCGAGGTTTACGTAACTTTTTTCGACTACCCTGCCATGCCTGTGAGCATTATGGATTAATATGGTACATCTGTGGATGGAGGATACAATGAGACACAATCTGCACTTTGTTTTATCTCGCTAGTTCAAAGAATCCCGTAGAAATTACATTTACAATCTATTATGAAAAATAACCTAACTTCATAAAAAAATACAAGATTTCTCTTTTGTCTGATTGACGATTTTGATAAAACTTATAAGGAGCTTATTTTTTATTTTTTTTCTAAATAACAGTGTTTTTATTCTCGTAACACCTGGGCCCAACACTATATGGACCTTTGCTAGTCTCCTTTCAGTAAAATCTGCCCAGAAGATTTTGGCGCGATTGAAAAGCCAAGATAGATAATTTCTTTTTTAGGTTTTCTGGCTATCATTCTATACGCTAAATCAATCGCTCTTTTTAAAATATTTTTCAAGTGCAGAATTCACTGTGCTACAATTTTATTATATGTATAGATAGCAACTGTTAAATTTATCTTGTGTCTCTCGATAGTTATCCATGCGGTGATTCATTGCATTCGACCTACATCGAACGTTTCAAGGAGTATATTTGTGGTTCAGTTATTACTCATATTTCATAATAAGTACAAAAGATGTGTCCCACGAGTTAATTTTTCGGTTATTGTAATTAATATTGTAAAGCAAAAGTATATTTATTTGTTCTTCTTCGATTTATAATGGCTATAGAAATTGTAGTCTGTTTGTGGACAGTTTTAATTTTTTTCTTTTTAAAGTGTTATTGAAGTTAGCAGCGTGCCATCAATCACGGGCAAAGTATTCATGCGCTACGGAGACTAACGCTATCGTATACAGCGCTAATGCATTTATATATTAATGTGAATGATATTTAGCTGTGTGAGATGTTATACAAAATAAAAGTTTATTCGAATATATAATCGTAACGGCGGAGCAAGTCCATGTGGGTTTTGGCTCACAGAGAGTTGTTAAGTCGGGAAAAAAATTTTATACCGGAAAATTTCATTCCTTCGGGAGAATTCCTACATATAATTTAAAAAGTAAATAAACTGAATAAAGAAGTAACGGACCAACGGACAGACGGTATTTTTAAAACGTTACATAGGCAATATAATCCATAATCCCTAATGTGAGTCATGAAAATGAAGACTTAGCATTTAGTTTCCTTTAATTATACTATCTGACGCTGCAAATAACGATAAAATCATGACCTAGGCCGCGGGTAAAAGCTAGTGGCAAATACATAACAATGTCAGCGTGCTGTGATACATACTTGGCTGTTTTTTTGTTTTAATTAATGTCATATAACACGAGCTCAATCGATTGGCCATGCGAGCGAAGTCGCTATTAAACGCTAGTGGAATACTTGAATTTTTTTGTTTTATTTAAAGTCGTATGAGCTCAATCCGTTGGCAATGCGAGCGAAGCTGTGATTAAAAGCTAGTGGAAAATATAATAATGTCTGCGTGTTGTGATACACACTTGGCTGTTTTTTTTGCTTTATTTAAAGTCATATAACACTAGCTCAATCCATTGGTAATGCGAGCAAATCCGCGATTAAAACCTAGTGGAAAATGTAATAATGTCTGCGTGCTGTGATACACACTTAGTTGTCTTTTTTATTTTAATTAAAGTCATATAACATTAGCTCAATCCATTGGCAATAGGAGCAAAACCGCGGTTAAAACCTAGTGGAAAATGTAATAATGTATGTGTGCTGTGATACACACTTAGTTGTCTTTTTTATTTTAATTAAAGTCATATAACATTAGCTCAATCCATTGGCAATAGGAGCAAAACCGCGCTTAAAACCTAGTGGAAAATGTAATAATGTATGCATGCTGTGATACACACTTAGTTGTCTTTTTTATTTTAATTAAAGTCATATAACACTAGCTCAATCCATCGGCAATGCGAGCAAATCCGCGATTAAAACCTAGTGGAAAATGTAATAATGTCTGCGTGCTGTGATACACACTTAGTTGTCTTTTTTATTTTAATTAAAGTCGTATAACACTAGCTCAATCCATTGGCAATGCGAGCAAAACCGCGGTTAAAACCTATTGGAAAATGTAATAATGTCTGCGTGCTGTGATACACACTTAGTTGTCTTTTTTATTTTAATTAAAGTCGTATAACACTAGCTCAATCCATTGGCAATGCGAGCAAATCCGCGATTAAAACCTAGTGGAAAATGTAATAATGTCTGCGTGCTGATATACACACGTGGGTGTTTTTTATTTTAATTAAAGTCACATAACACTAGCTCAATCCATTGGCCATGCGAGCGAAGGCGCAGGTAAAAGCCAGTGGAAAATATAATAAAGTTTGCGTGCTGTGATATACACTTGCTGTTTTCTATTATTTTAATTAAATTCATACAACGATAGTTCAGTCCATTGACATCGAGCTACAAGTTAGACGAACTTTTCAAAAAGACATCGAAGTTATGATTCTTTGTCGAGAGGGCAAATGGGTAGAAAATGATATTTCATCATTTTTGGAGGAACTTATAAACATTTTAGGTGAAACTCTTGGTTTTTATATTTCAATGACACGCTAGACGTACACACGCCTGTGTGGTGGTTCTGTAAGTGGTGTATCAAAAGAATCAATACAGTATACTTTACAGATTTACATGATTCACAATTAAATGAAACTACGTGATGTATTTATCACGTAGTTCCAGATAATAGATCTTTGCTAATATCCCACCTGAAGATGTTGTAATACAACGAAACCTAGGTCGTGGTTAAAGAAATTAAAGAAAGTAGAAATAATACTACATCACGTAGTTTCATTTAATTGTGAATAATGAATTTCTAGAAAATTAACGCCAAATATATTCAATAATTCAAGATTTACAAGACTAAAGGACTCACTTGAAATTTTAGTGTTTCATTTGATTCTATGATTCAAGAACGTTTCAGCATAACAAATAATGGCTTTCGACTTGCATTGCACCGATCCTATGAATCGCCCGTCATTTATTTTAGTGAAATAAATCTTTACTCTTTGGTACTTATTCATTTCTCGTATTTGGTGCACAAGTAGTGCAAAAGTAGCCAATCCAGTGATATTAAAAATGTGATGTTATCATCAAAGCCATGTTTTCATTTGATTGACAGCCCTTAAGCCTGCAATCAATTGTTCACTAAAATAAACATAATATAGAAGAACTATTTGATTCAAAATCAAATGAATTGTAGTGCATCTCGATCAGCACAGTTCCATTGATTTATTAGAATCATCGAGTCATTAAGGTATATAAATCCTTTTTGTTGATTCAGATTCAGAGAGTCATTTCATGAACCAAGATTACCCACGACTATGACACGCATTAGTTTTGTAAGACATTAGGTGCCCATGTGAGCTGTCCATCTGGCGACGAGTGCAGCCGCGAGGCGCGGGCGGTCACACGCCGCGCCCGCGAGAAAAAGCGCGCCCCGCTGCACCGCGCGTATTGATCGCGCCGCCCGCGCCCCTCCGCCAATCGATGCGCGGCCCGCCCGCCCGCCCACCCCGCAACCAGGGCTGCCAGGCCGGAACTCGTTAGTTGGCTGCGATAATTGGTTCGGTGCCGTTTCCACACCGACGATTATGTACGAGAGCGAATTAAGTGGAGTTCGATTTTGTGCAGCATCTACTTAAAGATTTTGAAGCGAAGAAAGGTCATGAAGTGAAGCATCGAAGAAGAAAGATGCATTTTAAGGAGTGCAGTGCGTTTAGAATGAACGTGTATACAAGAAAATTATGATTTATCTTGGCCATTGACTTTGATTCTTAGAAGTCAATGGCAGAGAAAAATTATGATTAACACAGCTTCTACACTGATGATGTCAATGACAATATATTTTAGCAATACTACGGGAGCGAATGAGACAGGAAGCTTAACATTAGAAGCTCGTTAATTGCTAATTTTTTAAATATAGTTTTCGTAAGTTTTTCAATATTATTTTTTAAGGCTTACTCTTTTTTCTTTTCATTCTCTTTACATATTGCATTGGTTCACAAGGTCTGTGCAGAAATAGGCAATCAGACAAACTGAACATTGAACATACAAACGGACAGTTCTTTAAAGGGAAATCATATATTCAAATATAATCAGAACGTTCCTTACTGTTTTATTGTCTGCAGGAATACATCGTTTTGTCCGTATTTCTTGGCTTTTATATCTCGAAATTGGTTGTGAGTTAAAATTTCTTAAAAAAATCAGTTTTACGTCTAAAACTTTTGGGTGTTCCAGCTTAGTTTTGAATTTTGGTTCCAGATTTAGCCGAAACGGGAACTAAACAACTTTGTCAATTTAAGGAAATTTGAGTATGCTTATTGAATAGAAATTTTCAAGTATATTAGACATAAACACATAACCTTTATCTAAGACGTAGCGTAAATGGTAACCTAAAAATATTTAAACTGTTCGTATATTGAACTTCTATCATTTAATAAACATTGAAAATTGTTGTTGAATGTTACCTAATATCGCACGTCTGTACATCATTATATGTCAAAATTTGTCTTCAATTTTACTGCTATATCATTGCCAAATAATTTATTTAATTTGTGGTTTCCACGGTTCAATATAATTTTTAGAAGCTTTTATACGTATTTAACTTGCTTCGTTGCCTGTTGGTCTGTTTTTCTAATCGATTTGTGACAGATAATTTGTAATCAATATTTTATCTGCTCCCAATGGGCGTATTAGTTGATACTTACCAAAATACCGACACTTGTTTCGGTGACAACACATAAAGATGATGGAGTCAGGATTTGATGATGGAAATGGAGGGATGGACAAAGGATCTTTTAGTAGACCCATCGAGTTTGCGTTCGTTGTTTTTTACTTGTCTAGAACTTTATTTTGTTTTACTTGTCTTGATCAGTATCTCTTCGTATTTCTGACTGTTTAATACATCCAAAATAAAACCTTTTTTTAATAATTTTTGTCTGTCATCGTTGTGTATTATGTATTTAAATGTGAACTGATGATTTAGTGTATTGTAAATACTCACCTTGACATTGTAAATGTATTTATATGTAAAATACACTTATACGAAAAATAGATCCGTAACCTAAACATCCAATTCAAGTCGAGACCAGTTTTTTTCGACGTAAAATACATAATGTAATAATAATAGTACAATCTGCGTGGCGAAATTTAATTTTTAAAATAAATGTTCTAGCTAGAAAATCGGTCCGTAATTTAGAAGATAATACAAACATACAGAAAGTAAATTGTTTTATGTGAACATGATCACTAATTGCAATTATAAAACACTTCTAGGATCTAAATATGTAACGTTTTCTCAAAAAAAAGGCAGTTTTATTGCTTATTACCTTTAAATATGGGTAAATAGAATTTTGACATGGTTATTAGGACCAAACTAAATGTTTATAAAAACATAATAGCAAAGTTCAACTTCTCTATAACTCTGAAGTAGTTTAGAATTTATTGTTAAAACTATAGTTTATAGAAACCATTATGATTGTTGCTTTAAGAAAAGCGATGAGCCCTAAATGAGCACAATATACATAAGTCGTTACTGACGAAACCATTGATTTACCTGTTTTGTATTAAATATATCGAAGCATATTGTTGAAATCTTTGATTTCCAACAGTTTCTCGACAAATATCCTGCGAAACTCCCCACCATTTTCGAAATCCAAACCAACTGATGCGTCCCTGATCGTTCTCTGTTAACTACAATCTAATTGGTACACCCCTAGCGGCAGCCCTAGGCCGATAAAGGGGATAATATATTTATCTATGCGCGCGTGTCCCTTGAAGCGCGAGCCGGGCGAGTACCCCGCCGCAGCCCCGCTAATTAATATTTACCCACGGCAGCGGACTGTCAGACCAACCGAGGAACGCTATTTATTTATTTACGGATCGCGTCTATGACGTTGTAGTGTAGTGTATTGATCTCTTTACAGTTATCTATTTATTGACGGGGTGGGGTTAGGTGGAAGGGTTATTTATTTATTTAGAGAATTTGAACGGAGGTCTGTAGAGTTTCGAGCGATTTCGCGTTTGGTTGTTTGTTTTTCAGGAGTTGAAATCGGAAATCGTATCGGTTTTTGAAATAGTTGAAAATGTTGAAATAGTAAAATTTAGATTGGAGCTATGTTACTGTGCTAAATAATTGCGTTCGATTGGATTTAAGGTTTTTAAGACACTATTATTTCTCATATCCATATACTTAAGTACCTATTTCATTTAGTAATAAATAATGAATATGCGTAAGTGTGTAGATATGTGCGAGTGTAGTTTAAATTGGCATTTGAGTTATTGGAATAATTTTTCAATTCCAGCAATAATCGTAATAGAGAAATGGTAAAATAGCCATTTTCCCAAAAAATGGCTCATCCAACGATTTTGTTCAAATTCTTTTTGCCAATATGATTTTTAGTTTATTAATTAAGGAGACCACGTTCGTGATGATAGTGGAGATTTATATTAATTGAACATAAAGTGTAAATATACTTTTATAGTTTTTGGATTAGTATATACTTATATTAAATTGTAACATCGGTATCGAATCCCATCGCAGGTTGGATTCATATATTCATGTGGTTCGTTTAGGTTCGTACGTAATATATAGGTCGTAATTTTTGCATCGTGTAAACAATTTATAAAACTGACTTTGTTCCGAATATTTTTAAGAATACCTATAAATGTTATATTATTATTATTGGAATAAAATAAGGAAAATAATAACATAAATCCATTATTGCTTTATTCTTAACACTTTCAGTGTTATGCTTTTTTAAAACTTGATAAATATAAAATAACAAGAGTTATTAAACGAATTGTTTTAATTTCTTTTTAATTCAGCATTTTTTTTTCGTAATAAATCGGGAATGTTGTCCTTACTGTGAAGCAACTTATTGTGTGGTTTTACTTTCTTATATTGAAAATTTTATTTTTGGTTTTAAACATTGTTTAAAGTTAACCGTGAATCTGAGTTCATTTCGTATTTATTTATAATGGTATTAGAATATACTTGGATTGCAAACCGCAGTGAAAACATTGTTCATGCATTTGCCGATGCTGAATTCGTGCATTGACGTATATTGTTCGTGCATTGACATACATTGTTCATGCGTCGACGATGTTGGTTTCATACATTGATGGTGTTGAATTCGTGAATTGACGTACTTTATTCGTGCATTGGCGATGTTAAATTCGTGCATCGACGATTTTACGTCCGTGCATTTATATACGTTGTTTATGCATAGACCTTGCTGAATTCGTACATTGATAATGTTGCATTCGTGCATCGATGAAAGTTATCCGTGTATTGACACAATGATGTTAAATTCATGCAGCGACAAGTTGTACTTTGACATACATTTTTGTTTAATCGTTCACTGACGATGTTGAAATGTTTAATAGGTTTTGTTTAATTCATGACGTTTTCTGGAGATTTAGGGACCATTGTGTTCATGTATAATTATATTGTATAATATTATTCTTATCTACAACAAAGGTTATAAATTTCGAAACTGAAAAAGTCGAAAACCGGCAAATGTGTATTTCCTCTTTTGTCTATGAATTCTGCAGTCGCCGTCCACCGAATAATAACTTGGGTCCAAGAGTTCCAGTACTTTTGGCTGCATATTGATAATATTTTGTAAATATTGGATTTTGCTCATTCGGATTGTTTAAGATGGGGAATTGAGTTATCCAAGAAGGGGTGAAAATTGAAAAAAAGATTGTGTTTTTTTTAGAATGTTGAATGAAATACACGTTCAGTTATAAAATAGTGTCATTCAGTTGAACATTTGCATGCCAATAAACAACAAACATCCAATAAGCACTCGAATTTTTTTTAACTGTGAAGAAATAGGGATCGTATTTTCAGGACATGATGCTTAACTCGCATTTGATCAGTTTGCTATATGCTCCTTTATATTGACATCCTAACTAATATAAATGTGAAAGATTGGTTGGATGGATGGTTACCCTATTATTCCGTAATTTCCAAACGATTTCATTTTGAATTTGGCATACGAACAGATTTTAGCATGGATTGATATCAAACTACTTTTTATCCCGAAATCTAAAGTAATTCCTGAAGCACAGCATCCATCTTTTATGACGTTTATCACGTTCCTACTTGATCACATAGTTCTCTCTGTCGGCAAACATCTGTAAGTTTGATTTTAGCATGTGTTAAATCATACCGAGTATCCTGAATTCCCAAAGCGAGCAATCATACATTTTTTTTCGCAGTTTTATAATAGGGTCACGATGTTAATACAGAACGTGAACGACTTTTAACATAGATCAATTGTACATAAATATGCGAAAGAAACTATAGTTATACTTGTTATTCATACACTTGCTGTATTTATCATGTATTAAGTATTATTAAATTATAATAATTTTATTGAAAATGCCTTTCAAATCGGAAAATGAAGCTTTATGTTTAATATAATAAGTTGTAATTTATTCTGTTGGAAAATATTTCTACTATATTATCTATTTTTTAGAAATTTTTTTCGTCATTAATACTGAGTGAGTTAATTACGAAAATGAAGAAATAATTCTGTTTTGTATATTCGATAATTCACTTATTTTTCTTTTGAAAAACCCCTTATTATATTGCACGTACCCAATGACACTTCCGTTGGAAAGAAACCTAGGGCTGTCGTTCTTTCCGGTTATATAATACTTACTACAGTGTTTTTAATACTGATTTTACAATTTGTTTTGAAATGTCAATCCGTAAATACGAGGTATGTAATTAATGTGGTATAGTTGTATTAATATTACAGAAATAAGGCGTTAAATGGAAGCGAGTGGAGGATATGTGAGATGGGTAAGACTGTCTGATTTATAAAAAAAAAATAAATGTAATTAATTCTGAAAACTTTGTAATCGTTTTGTTTACAGAGTAAGAAACTATTTTTATCACGATTTTGTTGGATTTTTTTCTTGTGCAATTACTCAAAGTTGCATTGATTACTGAAGGTAACAATTTTAAAGGTATTGCTGAAAATATCTTCAAAACATATTTTTCCCTAATTTTCAATTCAGCACTTTTGAAGTAGGGCGGGCGGGTGATAGGGATCCTTCACAGAGATTGGTGAAGAAAAAATTGTTTAAAAAAGAGCGTTGATAGAGATTTACAACATTTCCCTGGGAAACTATAGCGATTGCTCTGAATCTCTTAGTTTTTAAGGAAATTCACGCCTGCATAAGACGTGTAATACCCTAAAATATGTATACCTACCTTCATGTGTACGGAACCCTTGTAATGCAATTTAACAGGTTATTATGTACTGTACTCACAATTATTTGGAAACCAGCCAGCACTACATTTTGAAATTTATCTTTCTTTAGTGGGCTTGTAGAGATCGCTCTTCAAGTAACAATTCTACACTCTATGTACGTTGTCATATTTACGCTAAAATTAACAAATGAATAGAAAAAAATTGGAAAGGGCACAAGGTAAATATACCTGTAACTTCTTTACTTGTATTTCTTCCGCAAAAAACTTATAGAAAAACCTGTTTACGTCATTCTCGCTCTATTTCTATTGATAAAATTATATGAAATGCCTCTTACATAATTGTTACGATAGTGACTTAACAGCGCCATCTATAATTGGATTGTATCACTATTTTTGTTTTTTGACCTATTTGACAAGTGCTTCAACACGTGTTATCTTAAGTTTATTATTTGATGTTATTAAATTTATCTTTTATTTATTGGATACGTAATCATTCTAATCATATGTGGACTCTACTGTCATCAAGCCGAATACAACGACTAGTTTCTTATATTTGCACATGTCGGGCGAAGTTGGGTTCTGTTTTAGACGGTTTCTTTTTAAAATAGTATTTTATTGTAATAAATGTATTTTATAATACGGCCTTTGCTGAGGGCTTCGTTGAGGTAGTTACAAAATTGTATATCTACGTACATATTTTTACATCTACGTGAAACAGGTTACATTCACGAATATCGCTTGAGAATACAAGGCGTGAAAGCGAGACAAATAGACTAAGGAACAAACTCATTTACGCATTTATAACGTTAGTAAAAATACTATTATTTTATATAGTTTAAAAACCAGTTGTGAAAAATAGATTGAAAATGAGTTATGAATTTTTTAATTTACACAAATTACTATAGTTAATAAATTATTAACATTACATTACACAATTTCATATTGGTGTCCTTCCTAAAATCTTGCTTCATAGGCAACATTTTACGAAGGTCAGTTGAGTAGCTGAGGCGTAGAATCGAGACAAACAAACTCACGTCCACATTTATGATATTAGTTAAGATTTCATATATGTTGTATTTGACACATAGTGTGGGTACAAATTGGAAAAAGTCACATATTCAGTACCATATGTTTAGATCTAATTCGATGTGTCTCTGAAAAGAAAAATGATCAAACTTTTTGCGGGGTTGGACCTAATACTTTCCAAGACATGTCCGTTGATGAAATAGAAAAGTTCTGGATTCTTTGTAGAGAAAATTTATTACGATGAGCATCTCATAGAACTTGCTGACTTCTAATAATAACACATAATGTTTCTAATAATAACACGTATTGCAGATTTTCCTTTCTTTCGCTATATCGTCTGTGTTTTAAACTTAAAACTTCATATTAACCACTTGCACAGTAAACAAAGGCCAATCATATTTGCTGACTTCTCCCCACAATTGTATGTCGCTGAGATATTGACTATTCAGTTTTGTTAGATTTCCGTAGCCGAATGGCAAAAGCGGAACCCTTATAATTTCGTCCTGCCGGTCTGTCTGTCCGTATGTCACAGGCATTTAACTCGGTGACAATTGCGCTATATACATGCAATTTGGATGATAAGTGTCTTCTATGCACCGCAATATAATGAAATAGTAGAATTATGAAAAAAATAATATTAGAGGTGGCACTCCATACATGTAATATAAAAAAAATTCAATGCACGTAGGCGTGTGGGCTCTTAAAATGATATAGAGGTTTTCAAGTAACTTTTTTATTTAAGTCAGTAGTTTGTGAGATATGCGCTTCTAAAATATTAAAAAATGTGTCCCACCTCTCTAAGTTAAAATTCTGAACGAAATGTAGGTAGTCGAACTTAAAATGAACTTTCAAAGAAAATTGGTTTGAATACGATATGTTATGTAGTTTTTGAGATATGGAATATTTTCGGTAGCGATCGCAACAATAAATTTTTTGTCTTTGAGAAAAACAAACTTAGGAGTTTAATATTTTTTGATGCCACGGAATCCTTCGTGTGCGAGCCCGACTCGTACTTCGCTGTTTTTTATATTTATTTGCTAGATTAAAAAAATACTCCAAAGTTTGTGCGTTCGATTAATTTTCTGCCACGGTTTGCATGGGAAGAGATTTATGAAATCTACAATAAATCCTACCCTTTTACTTAATATTATTATATAATCACATTGGTACATAATCATATTTTCTACCCATATTCTAATATTTATTAACATATGAATTCGAATTTTGTTTTAAAGACCAGTGCATTTTCCTAAAACCATATAAAAAAACCTACTTCAAAAACGAATTTTTATGAGGCACTGAAAACATATCATGGGTATAAAAAGTATAAAACAGATATTAAAATGATTTAGAGAGCATATACTATCAAGAATAATATATACTGTCAAGAATATAAGTACTTTCAAAAATATAAAAAATGCGGTGAATATATGGATATTCAAAACCGAATCACACTGGAAGAAATCAGGTGGACCACATCACTACAATATATACGTTTAAGACCGACAACATTTCTGAAGATAGTATGGTGTGTTAAACGTTTTCTTAAAAATATTTACATTAAAGCTACTGTTTGTCAAATTAAAAATAAAGACTCGAACCAAATCGACGGGTAGTTTCAAACACCGGAAGGCAAAATGCCCGCAGCGTAATCATTACCTATCATTACAAGCATATTTTGACAATAGACTTAATGAAAGAAGTGGGCGTTCGAGTGGCATTGGTAGTTATTTATGATGCGTTGATTGTAATTAATACGTCAACTTTTACCCACGAGTCAGATTAATTTATTCAACGTCAAGTTCGATGATGTCTCAACTGTACGGTTGACGTAAATATTGATGATAACTGTCATCGCAACTTCCCGACGCTATGAATCATGTCGGCGCTAATTTTGTTGGTGTTATGTTTACGTAACGTCGATGTTAATTTTTTGTTAATTAAAATCGAACGTTTTGTGCCGTTATGTCCATCTGGTTAACGGATCTGTAACAGTTACGGTGAGTCGAGAATATTTAAATTCTTGTGCGATGTTCGAATTACCAATATATTACGGTTGTATTTTATGTGCTTTCTTCCCTGGAGAATTTCAAGAGTAAAAAGTTTCCGTCTCGCTCGCTTTTCAGCGTAGATTTATCTCTCTCTCTCTTGTCTTCGTTATGATTAATATGTTACACAGTTGGTTCATCTTTCTCCCCCATACTCTTGTTGTCATTTCAGTTGAAATACAGTTCCCCTTTCATAGTTGCCAGTTAACTGCATGCAAATAATTAAAAAGAAATTGTTTTTATGAAAGATCCACACAAATTTTAGCAAAAATTACTCCAATTAACAATACACAATTAGAAAAAATTACATTTAATTCAACAGTACCTCTGAAATCATTAATTTGTTATATTTACCAGAAAATAATTTAAAACGAAGTGGTTTTATGAAAGATTCAAACAAATCTTAGCAAGTATTACTTCAATTACAGTATACAATTAGAAAGAATTACATTAATTCAACAGTACCTCTGAAATCACTTAATTTATTATATTTACGCTGCAAGAAAAATTTAAAAAGTAAACGGTTTTATGAAAGATTCAAACAAATCTTAGCAAAAATTACTCCAATTATAATAAACGATTAAAAATAATTACATTAATTCAACAGTGCCTCTGAAATCACTAAATTTGTTATATTTACGCTGCAAGAAAATAATTAAAATGTAAATGGTTTTTAGGAAAAATCGAACAAATCTTAGCAAGAATTACTCCAATTACAGTACACGATTAGAAAAAAATTACATTAATTCAACTGTACTTCTGAAATCACTTAATTTGTTATATTTACGCTGTAAGAAAAGAATTTGAAACGAAATGGTTTTATGAAAGATTCAAAGAAATCTTAGCAAGAATTACTCCAATTACAGTACACGGTTAGAAAAAAATTACATTAATTCAACAGTACCTCTGAAATCACTTAATTTGTTATATTTACGCTGCAAGAAAATATTTAAAAAGTAAACGGTTTTATGAAAAAACTGAACAAATCTTAGCAAGAATTACTCCAATTACAGTACACGATTAGAAAAAATTACATTAATTCAACAGTGCCTCTGAAATCACTTAATTTGTTATATTTACGCTGCAAGAAAATAATTAAAAACGAAATGGTTTTATGAAAGATTCAAAGAAATCTTAGCAAGAATTACTCCAATTACAGTACACGATTAGAAAGAATTACATTAATTCAACTGTACCTCTGAAATCACTTAATTTGTTATATTTACAATTTTTTTGCGCCTGTGGAATGAAGAAGCTGACGCTTTAGAGATATAATTTTTTTTTCACATTATGTCTAAAAAGTACGGGCACATGCGAGCACAAACATGTTCCGCGTCTTAAAAATTGTTCAGCGCACACTTACTTCACTCTTACCGGTACTTACTTTACACTACACGTTACACTTACCGCACATTACTTATTGGTCACTACACTGATGATACAATAATATAACACAACATAAAGAGCAAAAAATTGCATACAAATCGATGTGTTCTCTCAAAACTTATTCGTAACCCCATAAGTATGTTATTGCGTACTTTCCACTAGATACATAAATTTAATTAATAGTAACTGTGAGTTACTATACCTATTTCTACCTAAATATGATACCACCGTGACATCATTCTGAATATAATGTAAATATTTTTTCTTTGATATTTCAGAAAAAAACGTACTTTTCCTATTTTCTCACCTTCGCAATTGAAAAACTAAATGAAACTGTAAATATTGATTTGGTTGGGAATGGACAAAACAAGGTTGAGTACATAAAAAGATAGAAAATAAAAGGTCATAAGTAACAGTACTTGTGTAAAAAATACTTGTTTAAAGAGAACCTACTGATAAAATTAAGGTAGAAATACATTGACGAAACTTACGCTCACCACCACCAAGGGATTCACCACCAAAAAGGGTTTAGAAAAACCGCCTCTATGTTTTTGCTCCGTGGCGATGTTCACTTTGTTTTCCCTGCGCCAAGTACGTACAGACCCTCAGATCGCGCGTGAGATGCATATGATTAGTAACCCTGAACCCCACGCCATAAACTAGGCCATCAAACGCATCCCTATACCCGCGAGGGTTTATAAAAAAGAATCCACGTTCCGAGTGCATCCCTTGCAACGGCAAGAGGTCGCACCTTCCTCCCTTCACGGCGAACCCTCGCGAAAACGCCCCTTCGTGCAATGACCCCGCGGTAATTGTATAACAATAGTGCGCGCGGGGAGTCGGCGGCCATCTGCTGTCCCCTCCTTCGCACCGCGTTTAATAGATTATGGAGCGAGGTGGAGCGCGGGAGGTTCGATGTGGTCTGGTGCAAGAATGTTAAAGGGAAAATGATTTTTTTGATAGAAAGAGTATTCTTCTGGAAGAAAACATTCCCTAAACAAACGTGTGGAAAAGTGCACCATGTTACCAGTATTTATAAATTGTACGATGTCGAAGCTTAGTTGACCCAACAAATAATAGATGAAGTATTACATTCAACAGATCTTGGAGAAAATAGATGGATTGAAATTTTGATGAACAATCTAAAGATTATCATGTTGAATGGTGATTTCAATTCCAATGGGTGAATGGTGATTTCAATTCCAATGGGTGAATTATAATGGGTGAATGGTGATTTCAATTCCATGCAAAATAAAACGAAAGGAAGACTATTGGTAATTAGTCCGCTAAAGAAAAGACAGGCCTAAATGAATGAAGATTATAAGAAAGATAGAAATAAGATAAAGTATTAATAAACATTAGAATGTATTGTTTACTAGTATATTGAGATTCATAATTACCGGGCTCGAAATATCTTTCATACTGTACATTGTATACCTAATTTCTAATACCTAATTTTTATGGATGTGAAACTTCTTTTATATTATTAAATAAACGCAAAAGCGTAATTATGTAGTGATTCACTGACATGTAACGCTATCCTAATGTCATCTAGAAGCCATCTAGAAGTCTTATTTACCATATTCTAACGGGAAGAAAATGATTTCTGTCCTTCCAATATAAATAATTTTTATCAAAGAATAAAATTGAATATGGATATGTGCCATTATGAATGCGAAGTGAAATATGAACGTGTAGGTATTTATCTGTTCACCTGGACATTCCACGTGTCGTGTCCAACTATGAACGACCTAAATCCGCCGTTACAGACTTGGGCACAAAACCAAATCGGCTTTAAGCTTTTCAAACTCTCGATAAACGGCGCGATGCCCTAGAAATAGACCACGATAAGGTCGTAGTATAACACTATGCCGATCTGGTTATCGCCGAACGGGGACACGAAGAGGACGCCAATATTTGTCGAGCGCCATACATATCTCGTTTGGTAAATAGCGTATCGTATTAGGGTATCGCATATGGCGATATCGGCATACATACGGAGCCTTGATTCGTGACCCATTGTGCTGTGTCTTTTAATGATGTCAATATCTGATAACGCTGCTCTTAATTCGCTAAGCCGTTTCTAGTTTCTGTCTGTGTACAACGGAACTCCATTTGTTGATAGCGAGCTCTGTTATATAGGCAAACAAGGAGCAAGACGTACGAACGGCGGAACGGGAAATCGTTAGGTTAAACTAATTTTTTTCGTAGTACGGCCATTTTGATGAGGTTGATATATAGAACTTCCCTATTCCTAGGAAATAGGGAAGTTCTATATTTCTATAGTTCATATCAATCAGTTCAACTAGGAAGTTCTATAGTTCATAGTATCAACTGGGAAGTTCTATAGTTCATATCAACTAGTTCAACTAAGAAGTTCTATAGTTCATAGTATCAACTAGGAAGTTCTATAGTTCATATCAACCAGTTCAACTAGGAAGTTCTATAGTTCATATCAACCAGTTCAACTAGGAAGTTCTATAGTTCATATCAACCAGTTCAAGTAGGAAGTTCTCTAGTTCATAGTATCAACTAGGAAGTTCTGTAGTTCATATCAACCAGGAAGTTTTATAGTTCATATCATATATGTATAGTTCATATCAGTTCACGGCGTTTCCTAGCTAAGTTAGAAGGCCATTGAAATTAGAAGTGTGACTCCGATGGCGCAATAATCAAACAAGTAACAGGAACTAGTAAATGCTATTTCTGTAACAGATACTTATGAAACTATAATTAAGTTTACATTCTAATAAGTCAACTAAATACTCGCCTTCGGGAACGATTCAGAACGATTGATCTCGTATCAGTACCACATAGAAAGCAATGATGGAATATCTTCACTATGACGTACTCATCTGAAATCGGTCATTTTCCAATGTGTAGTACTTTGTTTAAAGTTTTTATTTTTATTAGCTTTTAGTTTTTTTGAAATACTTTTTTGTTAAAAGGTAAAAAGGTAATCGACTTGTTTACTTAGTTATTTAAAATAATTTGGTATACAAATGTATATGTCGCATTGTTGATATTTTTACCATTTTGATTTAATTTTCTTTACGGGAGTGGATTTTGTCAATAAATATAAGAAATTACGAAATAAATGAAGTGAGTGAGAAAATTCGGTCATATTTTCCAAAAATCGTAAAGTAATTTCGAATGATAATATAATTTTGAATGAAATACGTAACGAGACAGCCTATGGCATTTTTTTTAAAATTTACTCCGTTATTTAATGCCATAAAAAATTTTTGTTTATAACAATGTATATTTTTTGAAGTCGATTTCATAAAATGCGTTATTTGATAGTTCATATTAACTTTTACTTAATAAAACTAACCTTCTTACTAATAACACAAAAAAAAAACAATTGTGCGTGTCAGCTCCGACGCGCGACTGGAGTTTACGCCTTAAGTACGATTGTTTTGGAATGTATAAAATAGGTAACAAAGAATATGAAGATAAAAAAAGAAATTACATTCGTGCAAACAAATTAATTCTGTATTTTCATTCTAAACGTGACTGTACTCACTCTATCCTTAATAATATCACTAACATTATATTTCTCGGCAATAACGTTCCAAGCGTTTTTTTTCATCTTCACGCTTGCTCCGTCGGTGCGTTTATTTTCAATTACATTTTTGTAAGGGACCAATATCTGCAACAATAGCCTTTTCTTTGTTTCCGTGTAGTTTTTTTTCTTGTATTCATTTTACTACTTTGTTGTTAAACGCAATACGTTCAGTCAAAAAGAAACGACGCTTACAACTTTAGTAAATGATCTGTGCTTACAGCTGTCAATAAATAATTCGATATGTCAAGATATACCTGAAATTAGCTAACGATTGATGCGCAGTGGGTACTGCGCAGGCGAAAGTATTGAATCAAAACATAAATCTCCGATCGGCTAATCTTTGATTTTCCAAACTCTATTAGTTAATACTAGTTTAATATTCGTCTATTGAACCGTCTGAGACATAATATTAATGTAGACTTACATAATCGCGATTTAATCTGGCTTTATGTTTTGTCTATTAATACGAGCCTATGTGTGTAAAACTCCGTTATTGCGATTACGCTATAAGAAAATGTCAAATAAACATATCGATATCTTATTCTAAAGATGCGCAGAAATATTGCGCGGAGAGGCCACCTAACGTTTACACTTTTTTTAACGCTCTGAACTTCTGATTTTACTCCTCATAAAACTTCATACCGGGCGCTATATATGAAAATCGATTCTTAAGGAGTAATCTGCAAACAACTAATCTTTTACCAACTTAATTTTATTTTTTGAAAAACTAAAATCTTTTTCTCAGAAAGTTATTTTTGGCGATAATTAAAAAAAAAATTGATTTTATTATAACCTTTGAATCAAAAACTACATTGAAATGACATACCTCTGTCGTATTGGATTTTCTTACTTGAATAACATACATTATAAACGAATATTTCCATAATAAATTATAATAAGGAATGTTTCTATAATTTAAACTGGTAATTCTCGATGTCGAATTGGGAAGAAAATATTAAGGAACCTTATGGAAATGCAGAACCCGATCGTTTCACCATCTAAACTGTGAGAAAATGTCAGTTTTCTCAAAAAAATATATATCAAACATTGCGCATGTTTGATATATATTTCGAATCCAATTGGACCTATAATTCAATGAAACAGAAAGATTTTGGATTCAGAATGACATAACAATTTTAAAATATAATTTTCTTAAGAACGCTGCGACACCACTCACAATATCTCATGAAATGTGTTACGTGGTGGCACATTGCCAATTTGGTAAAATATATTATATGTGGAAATTGTTGTAGTTTCCAAGGTTTTTTCTAGTTTTTTTCGGTTATGATTTATACTATGATTCAACTTACGGATATATTCTATGTATATTTTATACAAGTAAAGAGATATTCTCAAAAACGTTAGAAAATTTCCATACTATACCTAACTTTTCTAGTTAGCATAATACTAAGAATCATATATTCTTTGCATCTTCATTTGTTCAGCTAGATAGTACAATGTAAACGTTCTGTTTATGCTTAAGCTGGCTAAATATTGAAAAAGATATATTAAAATAACGTAGAAAAAATTGTAAATAATAAAAAATTCTATAATGAAACAGAAATACTCTATAGAAAGTAACACAAAATAAGTAGCTTTATGTTGTATTTGATAGGGAAAATACTTTGTTTAATTTTTAAATAATTTTAATTAATGAATTAGGTTTTTAACAAAATAGTTTATTTATTTATCTAATATATCGTTGGGATAAATATGAATAATTGTTCTTGGCTTTGTTTCAACTCATTTTTACTAATAATTTATAATGTAAAAAATAACCTGGGAGAATAATTTAATATTATTGAAAAAAAAACAGGAAACAATGAAACCCGGGGCTAGCCACTAGTTTAACGTAAATATCCTAAATTTCAATTTAATCGGATTATCAATATCGAATAATCATGCTGATAGATGAAGACACGTGCAAAAAAACACCTGCCCGGAACCCGCATCGTTCTCATTAATTATATTTTCAATATGCGTAAGTTGCCAAATTGTATGCTATATTTAAAATAAGATACTGACTGTGAAACGTCAAAGTGACAGTTCTTTCTATAATAGATGGTAACACTGACATTTTGTGTCACTTATTTTCTCACTGAATAAAATCGACCAACAGACAAAGCGATAACTTTAGGTTTCCGCCGCATACGTATACAAACATAAAAAATACATCCCACGACCATCTTCGGCTTCTTCCCCCATTGTCCATTTTTGGTAACCGGTGGCTTAGTGTTATTCAGGTTGGCATGCATGGTTCCGTTAGCGCACGTGTCCGCTACTGATATGAACGGGCGATTCTTTTTTTTTCAGTACTTTTTGTTTAATGACTTCGAATTACGTACGTAATTATATATATTTATATAATTATATTCGAGCATGAAGCATACGCTCATACTTTACGCGAAGGTACTCAATGTATGGCTACTTGTTTAGTTGTGTATTTAGCTGCGTGTATTTCGCTCTTTTCCTTCAATTATTTTATTAAATAATTATTAAGGGGTTATCTTTAAATACCCACCTAAATATAAATATATATATATATATATATATATATATATATATATATATATATATATATATATATATATATATATATATATATATACACACACACACACACACAAACGTACATACATATATATCAAAATTATTAAAAAACTGATTTTCATGTTGTATTAAGTGTATATCATACACTTAGTAAAACATGAAAATCAGTTTAATCAGATTTAGTCATAATAAAAGTATCTTGGTCAATCGTTGACAGACGTTAAAGGGTTAATAATATATTATTTTTGAGACATGAAAATGTTTAATAATTCTTCTAATAAGATCCGATTCAGTGTCACCGACCCGAGCGTGACGACTCAGTTTCGTTCACTGCTCAGAAAAAATGTGCACGGTACGCTTAAAGAAGTTTTCACTTCAAAAAGGTAGGGCTTTTCAAGCGACTCTTCAAAGTTTGTATCGCTGACGTATTTCTGGTGTCAGTGTCGAGTTATCCAGTTCTAAATGTTGTTCAGATAGAAAGGGACACTACACTGCGAGCAAATAAAACTTTGCGTCCGTTCGCAGAAATAAGTTTGATGTAAATTATTCAAAATATTAATAAACGTTTCTAACTGACATTCAAGAACGATCTGTACAACGATACGCCACATAATGGATGAGATCATTTTTTGTACTTCGCTTATCTCATTTCTTGTCTATTTGTCTATATTATACGCATAACTGTTTAAATGGTAATTTTCCAATATTAATTTATCCACTAATCATATAAAAATCAATTAAAAGCCACGAGGACATTAGCTTCTTGCACATTTTTCACTAGGGTTGTTTGCAAGAGATTTAGCCATATAGCAATGAAACTTTTTTCTTAACGACTATTTTTTCTAGATTGCGATAGGATCATATTAGACATCTAAGTTTGTGGAATTTTATAATCTAAACATTTCGACTTTCCGTTATAGATATCAACGGACTAAATTAATTTAGGAAAAAAATTCGGTTGAGCCCCTCAAGTATAAGTACAAAAATTGGAGTGCTAAAATAATGGACATAAATCATATTTGGCAAAGTAATAACCAATAAAAAAAAACCCACAGGATATGAGGCCCCGATAGAGTCAATATATTTCTTGCATTGTTGATGCTAGTTAATCGAAATAACTTTAATATCTAGTGAAATTAAATCTAATTACTAGCATTTCCCTAGAGATTTTTTGAAATCTCTAGTGAAATGGTAGTAATTGGATTTTTCAAGGATTCAAATTTAGAGGGGTAAGGAGAGGAGGATACCCATTGCAATCTGCAGTTTAATATTCAAAGGGGTATCAAACGGGGTTTAAAATAATACATGTTAAGGGGAATCTTAATACAATTTTTCCTAATACGAACTCTCCAGTAATATTTTACGTGTACAAGGAAGTACATTATTTTTTTGAAATATTTTGCAACATAATATTTTATATTCCATCTCATATTATTTGTTATTCCCATATAAAACTTCTACTAGAAAAACTTGGTACACATAGATCTAGTACTGTATAAAATTTTAATTTGCGACAGGCCAATCAATGGTCGGCAAAGGTTAGACGGTCATGGCTAACTAATGAGGTTCATCCTTTCATTGTGGAACTATAAAAGAAAACTAATTAAAATATATCGAGTTTAGTTACAAATTAAAAAAAATAGAATGATGTTTTCGAAAACATAATGCTTAGTTAGTATAGATAAAATAAAAGGACAATGCTCCCTTGAATAAGTGGAAAGTGGTAAAGAGTTTTGTCCCCTGGGAGCTTGTATCTTTCTACAACCTTATACAGCTTTTTTCTCTTATATCTTGTTAATAATACAGTAAAGATATTGTCAGCATATTACACCCATGACCAATCTCAATAAAAGAATCACTGATAACCGCGCAGACGTTTCGTGGTATATAAAATGGTCAGATGTATTATAGATAATCATTATAATGATGGTGGCTTACGAAAGCCGGTCGGTGACGCGCATGTCGGAATGCAAGGGCTCTTAGCACGTAGGGTACCAGACATGTGTTGCGCCCACGTGTGGCGTCATCTTTATATTACTACCACGAAATTACATTCCTGTAGTCTACTCGTAGATTGCCGTACCTTGTAATGCGCCCAGGAGCAGAGGTTGCGCCCTAGGATGTAATTTTCATAAAGATAATCAGAAATTGTGGTAATTATTTGCTGTATTCTATTTCGTCTTTCTTTAACTCTAGAATACGTAATAGAAGGAAACGGGGTGCGATGCGCGACGAGACAAAGATTTCGATCTTTCGACTCGTGAATGTACTTCATGAAAATAGTTAGAAATCTTGTTTTGTAACTATTTGCTGTAGTATATTTCGCCTTTCTTAAACTTTAGAATACGTAATAGAAGGAAACGAGATGTGATGCGCCATGAGGTAAATATTACGATATTTTGACTCATGAATGTACTTCTTCGTGAAAATAATTAGAAATCGTGTTTTGTAACTATTTGCTGTAGTATATTTCGCCTTTCTTAAACTTTAGAATACGTAATAGAAGGAAACGAGATGTGATGCGCCATGAGGCAAATATTACGATATTTTGACTCATGAATGTACTTCTTCGTGAAAATAATTAGAAATCGTGTTTTGTAACTATTTGCTGTAGTATATTTCGCCGTTCTTAAATTTTAGAATACGTAATAGAAGGAAACGAGGTATTATGCGCCATGAGGCAAAGGTTGCTATCTTTTGACTCGTAAATGTATTTCTTCATGAAAATAATTAGAAATCTTGTTTTGTAACTATTTGCTGTAGTATATTTTGCTTTTCTTAAACTTTAGAATACGTAATAGAAGGAAACGAGGTGTGATGCGCCATGAGGCAAAGTTTGCCACCTTTTGACTGGTGAATGAACTTTTTCATGAAAATAATTATAAATATTGTTTGTTATACTACAGCAAATAGATACCTATTTGCTGTAGTATATTTCGCCTTTCTTAAACTTTAGAATACGTAATAGAAGGAAACGAGATGTGATGCGCCATGAGGCAAATATTACGATATTTTGACTCATGAATGTACTTCTTCGTGAAAATAATTAGAAATCGTGTTTTGTAACTATTTGCTGTAGTATATTTCGCCGTTCTTAAATTTTAGAATACGTAATAGAAGGAAACGAGGTATTATGCGCCATGAGGCAAAGGTTGCTATCTTTTGACTCGTAAATGTATTTCTTCATGAAAATAATTAGAAATCTTGTTTTGTAACTATTTGCTGTAGTATATTTTGCTTTTCTTAAACTTTAGAATACGTAATAGAAGGAAACGAGGTGTGATGCGCCATGAGGCAAAGTTTGCCACCTTTTGACTGGTGAATGAACTTTTTCATGAAAATAATTATAAATATTGTTTGTTATACTACAGCAAATAGATACCTATTTGCTGTAGTATATTTCGCCTTTCTTAAATTTTAGAATACGTAATAGAAGGAAACGAGGTGTGATGCGCCACGAGGTACAGATTGCGGTCTTTTGACTTGTAAATGTACTTCTTCATGAAAATAATTATAATTTTGTTTGATAAGTATTTGCTGTACACTATTTCGTCTTTCTTAAACTCCAGAATACGTAATAGAAGCAAACGATGTTTAATGCACCAGGAGCAAGAAATTGTACACTTTTGATTCGTGAATGTACATTCTTCGTAAAGATAATTAAAACTTTCGATCAGTAACTATTCGCTGTACTCTATTTCGCTTCTCTTGAACTCCAGAATACATAATGGTAGAAAGTGACGTAAAATGCACAAAGGAACTCAGATTGTATCCTTTTGATTCTCGAATGTATTATTTGTGAAGATAAATAAAAATTTTCTTTGGTAATTATTTGCTGTACTCTATTTAGTTTTTCATAAACTCCAGAATACGTAATAGGAGAACGTAATGTGCGATGCGTCAAAGGGCAGATATTACGCTACATTGATTCGCGAATATTAAGCGTCATAAGTTTTGTATTACAATTATTTGCTGTACTCTGTTTAGAGATTTCTGATCCGAATTTTCATGACTAAATCCTAATACGCTCTTTAGATAGTCTGTTTCAAGTTAGACAGTTATAAATAAATGTTTGTTTATTTATTTGTTTACTCCGTCTGCTTGGTTTTCTATTATAACCTACTAATAATTAAATTAGAAAATATGTCGTAAAATAATGTAGTTTATTATAAAAAATAATCTTCAAAATCTTAACATTCCTTATTATGTGTAGACAAACTAATAAAAAAGAAGCACATATAAGATTGAAATACATGGTTTTTAATTATGTGATCGTTTATATTTAAAAAGCACTTTTTCTAGTGTGTGAAGGAAAAAATAGATGGTATAAGATTAAGTGTTTAAAATATATGTAACTTCATTGGCCCAAAATTCTACTTGTGCTCGATCATTTTTCTTTATAAAATATTTATAGATAACGCACTCTTACTGGACATTGATTTATTTAATAACAATACAGTTAATTTAAAGCAAATGTAATATGCTATTTCGGAAGTTATTTCAGATTCTTTATAAAATATTTATAGATAACGCAGACTCTTACTGGACATTGATTTATTTAATAACAATACAGTTAATTTAAAGTAAATGTAATATGCTATTTCGGAAGTTATTTCAGATTCTTTATAAAATATTTATAGATAACGCAGACTCTTACTGGACATTGATTTATTTAATAACAATACAGTTAATTTAAAGTAAATGTAATATGCTATTTCGGAAGTTATTTCAGATTCTTTATAAAATATTTATAGATAACGCAGACTCTTACTGGACATTGATTTATTTAATAACAATACAGTTAATTTAAAGTAAATGTAATATGCTATTTCGGAAGTTATTTCAGATTCTTTGCCTTTATAAAGGCACCAGGGTAAAAGGTCAGGCGATCTTTTCAGTTTGGGAAGCCAATAGGTTACTCCTGATGCGTTCAAAAATAGAAGCTTGGATTGCTTTAAAAATATACTTGCTTTTAAAAACAATATTTGCATAAACATTTTGCTCTGGTATTTTAATATTTTTGCTTTTTATTTTAATTTTCTCATTTAATACCCATTTTTAGGTCCCCCAGGTACGTTGTAAAAAAGAATATATAGAAGTATAAAGTTTGTGTTAATAGAATTACATGTTTCGTACTATTGTAGGGAACAAGTGCTAGACATGAAAAGTGATAGCAAAAATAAAGCAATAGCTTTTTGCTATTGCCGTATTTTTGTAACTGCTATGTGCTGCTGAATATTTGGAAAAAAAGTTAAAAAAATTTATCAGCCCCATGTACTTTTAACACATACAAATTTAAACAATGGTATGAAACTATCATCGCGTAGATTTAATTGGCAGTCGCTTTTAACAGATCGGTGACACAAAACGTTGATCAGGAATCGGTTCAGTATTATGTAGTTGTTCAGTGGTATTCCTGTCGTTTAAATATATATTTAGCGATATAAAAATAATTATACAAAAATAAAGAAAAGAAACGACTGCTTTTTTATTCTGGCAATTGTGAAAAAAAACATTAAATCTGGGAAAAAACCCGAACTCTAAGACTTATTAAAAACTGTATTAGAATTTTTGGCTTTTTCTAAACTTTATTGCTAAATTGTACTACCCTCTGAGGGTTCTACTGTCAACAATATCGATCAGTACAGAGTTCAGAGAAAACTAAAAAAAATTCTAAGCGAATCTTCAACAGTTTTAGAGTTTGATTCGTTTCCAACTTTTTGTATGACCTAGTAAAAACGCATTCAATGCTTTTAATTATATTTTTTAACGTGTATCTGTCAACATGTATGTTTTGTTTGTTCGTTAATTCTAAACAAATTGTCAACGAAACAATGTCGTTCGATATACCTCATGTTTCGTAGACGATTTAGTGCGTTTAGGGATTGGAGATCATATGGTTGATGTAACAATTTTTGTCGGCTGAAACAACTGATGCTGAATCGGAGAGTGATCTGACTCTAAGTCAAGTAAACCTGCCCTTTGCGAAAAGATAACTGCCCAGATCGATGAGGGCGCGGTCTAAAGCGGTTAAGGAATTTATTTAAAGTAATTGGTGATACTAGGTTTTCCATTTTTAGTTATGCAGTCGGGTATTTGTTTTAAAATATCTATTAATATTTTTATGCATCTTGGACTTTTTGTTATTTAACTATTAATTATCCACAATTAAATGAAATTACGTGATGTAGTATTATTTCTACTTTCTTTAAGTTCTTTACCACGACCTAGGTTTCGTTGCATTACAACATCTTCAAGTGGGCTATTAGCAAAGATTTTAAGATGTTGTAATACAACGAAACCTAGGTCGTGGTTAAAGAACTTAAAGAAAGTAGAAATTATACTACATCACGTAGTTTCATTTAAGTGTGAATAATGAATTTCTACAAAATTAACGCCAAATATATTCAATATATTAAATATCCTGTAAAATAATCGAGTATATCAGCTTTATTAGGTGGACTTTGCAGAAATGCATCTACTGCAGAGATTTTGAATTATGAATTTCGCGTTTGATATACATGTCCAGATCGCTGACCTGAGATACCGAATCAGCAAACTATATACATATGTATATACATATATAAGGTATATATGTATATACCTATGTATATAGTTTATATATATATATATATATATATATATATATATATATATATATATATATAGTTGTTAAATTGGTATAGTTAATTGGTATATTTTTCGTACCTTATGTCGTTCTCGAGATAAACTATTTTTATGTAATCGCAAGCGTTAAGTATTCTGAAATCATCAAAATCATATATGATGCAACGCACCTAACACCATATGCGGCCTTGGAAAGTGAGAGATATCATTATTATTTCGCAGAAACAAAAATCGATTGTACCGTCAAATCGGTGTTTTACTTCATTTTTTACCTTGGAGGTTTTGTTAGACATGTTAATCGTTGAAAAAAATGTTGAAAATAAATTTCGTAATAAAGGCCTAATAATAAAAAATTATTAGTTATTTTCGTGTTATTTTTTTAAGAGAAATCCGAAAAAAAACTTCATATGCCAATTAGCCAATATTCCGTAAAAGAAAATTTGTACATAAAATATTATTTATCGATCGAACTGAAAGTTGGTATAAAAATAGCTTAGGTTTAGATCTAGTTTAAATTCATACGTGGACTAAATTGATTCATTAATTTCAAAATAGCGGCGATTTATAAATTTGAAAAATGTGTGGAAAACTCGTTTTGCATAAGTAGTGCATAATGATGTACATTTGGAAATAGATTTTAGAACACTACGAACCTCCTCACTCATATCATTCCTAATCGTTCCCATGGTTGATGTTGTACTTTATCGATTAATATTGATGTATTCCTGTATGCCTCCATTTTTTTATTTTAAAAACTAAGAACATGTACCAATAAGATCATGCCTTTCAAATCTTTCTTAGTTTGACCTAACCAACGATTTTCCTCAAGTTTTCTCTTTGTCGCTGGTACGTTACTTAAATTTCTAAATACACTTTTTTCTTCCAAATTTTCTTTCAGTATTATGTTCCAATTATAATACCTCTTTAACTTACATTTGTGATACGCAAGATTCACTCTCTCAATAATGTGTATTTAAACATAAACATTAATGAAACACAATAATCGTTTCCAGTTCACAGTAGCACGGAAATGTGTTCATTTATTATGTTTTAATTATTTTTTTTTACATTGAAGTCAAGAGATAGGTTAATTTTTGCTAATAAACATTGCAGTCCAATTACCACTTAAATTGTTTAATGCATCAATCGAGAATTTACATTTATCTATTAAAATCAAATAAATGTATTGAAATATTAAAATGATGTACATTACAAATTTAAGTATTTCAATTAATTCCGAAAATATTCGTTCGAAATTTGAATGATTATTCAAACCGTCATCGCCGAGCTTCGATAGTACTTTGCACTGTCGCAGCTCGGTGGTCGCTGTAATTATTTCGAAATTCGAATCTTCTTTTTTTCAATCGGCGAGGTCTTCTGCACCAAATATTTCGGCGTCGCATCAAGTATGTGGAGCGGCGAGAAAAATCCGAGCTGCGATCGGCCGCGCCAACATGGCGGACGGCTTTATTATTCACAGCTGCGCCCTCGGCAAAAAACGCTACCTGCTCGCGGGTCGCGCGCGCCGCTCCCGCGATATAGCGGCGTCCCAGTCGTCGTAGCCGAATTGACTACGTCCCGGTTCGGTTGAATTTTCATTGGCAGCTGAGATGGTGAACTAGTTATATACACTGTATTTTCAGTTCCCTTACTTCGCTTCAGTGTTATGAAATGAATCAGATTCTAGCACAAAAAATACATTGTTAGATTAAAGTATCACCTCAAAAGTCAAATTCCTTATATTTTCAATATTATGGTCCCTCTTACTTCTCCACAAACACTCTGCCCACTTTCATAATCTCTCATCCTTTTCTTGTTTTATTTAATGAACATAATTTCAGTTCCACTTTTGTTTTATGAGGAATTATTTTCTTATACATATTTTACAGACCGCCTTCTAAGTGTTTACACAAATCAGCTGGCTATGGTTGTGTGGAAGAAACGAAGCAATATTTATAACGTTTTGTATCAGTTACAAATATCTCAATATTATCAAGAATAAATGTGGATTATATAAATCCATAAACGAGTTACATATACATTAGTTTGTATTTGCACAAATTTTAAATACAAAAATGTCCCTTAAAAATATAATACGTATGTATCTACTTATAATTTACTTTCTGAAAAATAGACATTGTATGTCTATAGATTTATATCGTGTTTTTTAGCCATATTGCTTTAGTTTGATTACCTCTAAATATTCATACAGTGTTATCATTCAAACCTTATTATCGATTCAACAATGCTATTTTTAAAAGCAAAACAGCTGGATGATTATTATTTCTATTATCTTCCTCTTATCGATTTCTTTGTTAGTGAGAGCTGTTTAAATCAAACTACCCAGTGGTCAGTGTTGATGAGGTGTTCGTAGAAAAAAAACGAGAAAATCTGATAGTTTTTGGACGTTTCAGCTAATAGAACTGATCACAAATTTTTTGCAGAATAATAGTCGAAAGAAAAACTTTAACAACAAGTACTAGTAAGTTAACAGTAAGTAGTAGGATTGCATTTGGTGGTAGAAATTTAGTTCTGTACTTCATTTAGTGACTCAGTGAAAAATAGAAACCACTCAGCTGATAAGGAGGTTCATCGTTAAAAATATTCACCCAATATTTTATCGCAGGCTCTGGAATTATATATATTATTGGCATCTGATCAGTTCGTAAATTTCTAGATATGCTTTAGACTTTTTGAAGTATCGCTAGTTAGATTCCCAGGCAAAAAAATTAAGCTTTTCCTCTTCTGTTGTCTTTTTCCACGTAGTTGAGCATTGTGTCGAGGACAGTGATTTAGTCATTTAGAATGTATAATGGGACCTACTTTCTGGTACGAAAAAGTAAACTTTCCGTGAATATTGCAGGCTGGGAACAAAAAACCTGGCAATCTACTTAGTTCGAAATGATCTAGAGATTCCCAATCTTTTGGCGTTGAGCCTCCCCGGATTATAAAACATATATTCATGGGAGGGGCTTTTAATTTTCTATCGTTGTTACAATAAAACACATCATCTTCTACGACATCTATTCCTCAATTATAAGCATATAAAAGTTTGTGATGAGTGAAGTGATGTTTGCTTGCACCTGCATGCGATCGAAATAATTATTGAGTGGATTTAAAACTTCAAATGGATTTTTCTTTAAAATGTCCAAATACACTGGGCCCCCTTTATTATCTCTTTACGTACCTCTAAGGAGGCGCGGCCCACTGGTTGTAATGTCCTGGTATAGAATATATGCCAGTAAACAATGTGTTTATTAGATCATGGTTGTCAGATTCAATTTCGTGGACATTATGATGATTCGGCTTGGTCATTTTAATAAGGCAAGCGTCTAATCGTGACACTAAATAAGTATTTAATACTTCCATTTTCACTTGATATTAAATTAGTACTCATCGATATTTCAACACAGAAATTGCAGTTAACTTGAATCATCAAGGACAATTAACAATAATCAAAGGAACGGATTCTTTTCATTGAGATATTTTTGAAATGAAAATGCTTTCATTACAAATTTCATTTAAATAAAGGTTCATTAAAATAAATTTCATTAAAGGATATTCAATTTACCGCATCAAAGTTCCCATCCCCGCGCTGTCAGTGGACGGCCACCTCTACCCACCGTCATCGCGGCTTCCCGCTTGTGGTTTTCGGGGTAGTTGTGGCCTTGTCTCGCGTCGTAGCGCTGTCCCGTTTGCGCGTACTGCGGTTCCCGCTCGCCGTCCGACCGGACTAATTGGTCGCGTTTGTTTTTTGTATACCTGAATCGTGTAATCGCTTGATTATATTCGGTTGGAGGCCAAACGTAAAAATATTATTATGGGAATTTAATTCTGGAATAATTTTGTTTATGGAAATTGAATTTTCAATATTTCAGACGAGTACTGTATTCTTCGTAAATTTATGAATACCAATTGTATGTTTACGAGTATATATTAACTTAAAGTATTAAGTACTAATACTATTGTGACTACTAGCCAACTATAGAAATTAAATTTTCGTTTTAAATTGTGTCAAGTTCTAACGGCACACTGATTTAAAATTTCACTGAACCGTTTAATTTTCACCGAACCATTTATATATATATATATATATATATATATATATATATATATATATAACCAAAATGAGGAAGAAAATAAAAAAATATTTTTTCAAATGATGAAACAGTAAAATAACTAATTGAAAAATAAAAATTAACTTTTCTTTTTTCGACTTAAAGATGAAATATAAAAAAACAGGAAATAAAAATGTGCAATAAAGTGAAAGCATTATTTTTTATTTAGCCTTGTTTTTACTTTTTGCTAATATTTCTATCTGTAAATGTTGTAACTACTTATAATTAAGCACTGTGGTTGACTAGAAGAGATTGCTGATATAGCAATAAGTCCTCCATATGTATGTACATATGTAATTATATGTGTACATTAAAGTTCGAATAAATATATAAGTAATTAAACGGATAACTAATATTAATTCAGAGTTACAATCTTAAGTTTATAGTCGTATTTTGCCATCATTTGTTGAAACATCCCAAACTAAAGAACCCGGTTTAAATTCCGAAATTTCTTTTTCAAGATCATCCAAAAAGTGTTTGTATCTATTGAAATATGAATAGAAAATATAATCAGTTTTTATGAACTACTTAATTTGTCGAAAAGAATACCATCCTTCTGATTTTAGAAGTTTTATAACATGTTTAACAGTAAAACCAACATATGATAATGTAAAGATGCTTTTTTTATTGACGAATTTATGACATAATTTAATTCCAATAATTTAGCTCGGTAAGGTAAGATAATTATATTTTAAATATACCTTATTCTATTAAAAGCTTCAATATTTTACTATAAAATTTGAATTTTTCTCTCTATATCTTTACCTCTATAAACTTCACAATAAGTGATAACTCTAAGAAAATTTAAAACATATGTTTTTGTTAGATTTTGTTCGATTGCATAAGGGAAATATTCAATCGGGACAAAAGACAGTCTACGTATTAACCTGAACCCCAAGCATCATCCCAGCCAAAGTTACATTCAAATTAGATCACTATTTTTTGCATGATATTCCAGCGAACATGCTCCCTATTACAAATTTCCTAGAAATATTCAATGTATAAATATATCGTTCAAACCACTCTTCATCCTCTTTAACGATCATCATGTCATCTTTTCTTCAATAATTTACACATCATCTTATTTTTATAGATTTTAGCTTTCCTTATTTTAAGTCCTTCTAGTTTTGGTAGACTATGCCTTTTTTACTATTTTTATGCTGTTCATTTCATTCGGTTACAATGTGTTTTGTTCAGTCCATCTGTAAAATATTCCCTTTGTCAATTTTAGATTCTACGTAGTGAAAATATATTTTTCTTATTTACTGGTTTCTTCATTTTCACAGTAACCTCTTTTTTACTGTCTTATTATCGTGATTCGAAAGTACTGTTTGATTGGTACCAATAGGCCGTAACAAAATTGCCGGTAATTTGGGGATTTTATAGTTGTAGTTTTACGTTGTACGTTGTATTTTGTGTACGTTGTATGTTGACTATCAATCTAATCCCAGTTTAAAATCTTGAACTGGGATAAAATGACAGTTAAAGCAATGACGTTTCTTATAGAATGAGTAAAAAAGTGCTCCAGGTAGCATTTCCACTGGGGTTATAAAGGAAGACATAAAGAGTCAACGAAAGCACATAAAAGAGATAGTTTTTATTGAAGAAAAGGCAATTACTTGTCTTTGAGGACTAGCTTTAGAGCGCTAATGACCTGCCTAATAAAGTCACTGTGCCAAGGGCATAACAGTTGGAAAGTCAAGTGCGTATTTTCTGCGTAGCAGTTGGCAATTTCAATGTTTTATTTTCTAAAAGAAACGTTTGAAGTCGCGTTTTTCTTGGTCGCGATTCGAGTGATTATGCACGGCTCAAAGACTACAAAATTGATTGTTTTTGTGCCCTGTATCGCGCATAGTGTTTCATCAAATATTTTCTTAGTCTTTAAAATGTTATATCACGTTCCACGGGACTCATGAACATTCATTTCGATGTCGGTGTTAAATTTGATAAGTTCACGTAAATCACAAAATATTTTCTTAGTTTGTTTAAAATGTTGTATCATGTTCCCCGGGAAACATGAACATTCATTTCGATGTCGGTGTTAAATTTGATAAGTTCACGTAAAACACTCGAACCTCCAAAGCTTACAGCGCGCAGTGTATCCCTCCCGGCAAACCTATTACACCATAATTACACCAAATATTTGTCCAAACCTAACATAATTCTCAACCGCAGGAGCGTGCCGCCAGTCCCGCTCCCACCCCGCCACCTTCCCACTCCCTTGGCCGAACCCGTTCGGGCATTTCCGCCTCGTGGGCAATTGTTTTGTGTTTTTTTCACTCTCATCTCGGACCGGGCCCCTTTTTATCTCGGGAGCGTTACAAAAAATCGTGATAAAAAGTAAACGCCGGCCAGGAATTACTATGGCCGGCGCTCTAATCACAAAATTTCGGCGTTTTGGCTATTACGGGGAGCGAGGTAATGCGGCTTGGTGCCGATATTCTCAATATGTGAGGAGAAATTTAATCACGAAATGAAGAAGGGTTTGCGTTGCTTTTGCTTGCACGAAATTGGTGTTTTATCTGAAATTTCAGGATGGTATACCCCATAGATGCCTGAATAAGCAAATGTGAGAATAAAATAATTATTATCTTATATTATCTTCTTTTAGCAGGACTTGTGTTGTTTTGATCATGCGCTCACGTTTTCAACTTTACGTACGGCGAGTACAAATCGCAGATCAAGCCGATACGTAATCTATGACGATTATTCTCCGAACACAAAGTTAAATTGTATCGGGCGCGGTCAGTACCTAAATTAATGACCACGCGGAAACGCTACGTGGTTTGGTTTTTGTACATTTTTTTCGTATAAATAATTATAACAACTAATTAAAAGTTTAATTAATGAATATATGGAAGGAATTTGCAAAATAACAACCAATTCTGAAAAATGAAATAGGGCAGTCGACTATTTAATGTTTTTTTAGATAATTTAATCACAGAAATGACTATAAATCATCGACATTATTTGTTGGTTTCTGATTTAAAATGGCGTCATTCACGTTACATACTATGCAATAAATACATATAAGAAATATGTAAGAAACGTAATTAATTTATATATCTAAATATATTATTTCTAAAAGGTGTTTTTTGGTCGAGCGGCTCGATCTCTTTAACTACTGCACCAAAAAAAATTAAAAAAATACCCACTTAAAGCTTATGTTTTCTACTTTGGGCGAAAAATATAAAAAAATTCGAAAAAAATCTTTTTGTTAATAAAAAAATTAATTTTTATAACAATTGGCATGAGCGCCATCTGTGGGCGACACATCAAATATCATAGCCAAATTGTATACTTGGAACACGCTAGATGGCGATATAGTGCGAAGACTTCGCACGGGTCAGCTAGTAAAATATAATTAGTATTACATATTTTATTATTTACTATTAGAACATACTTGCTCCAAATGGTGTTGAACAACATTTTTAACGCTTTTTAATTCTTTTGGAGTCTATGCGTACCGAACAGAATTCTATCATTCTGGCAACATCAGCTTTCCCTCTGCTCGTCTGTCTGTCTATTACAGGCTTATAATATCAAAACGAAATGAGATACAAGATAGCAACTTGTTAAACATGTAAGAAGTGGGTCCTTGGTTCAAAACTAAAAATTATATTTAAAATGACTTATTTTTTGCTTAGAGGAGGCTCACAAAAAATTCTGCTTAACTATATTGGATTATTGTTGGAAAAACATTTTCGAGTAGAGACAAATCCGATTCTTAATTTTTTTCAGCTGAAAAACAAAGTTTTGTTGCACCATCAAATCGGCATTTTTAGGTCTATTGTTCAAAAAGGTCTATCTCAAAAATGTCATAACATAGAAAGCTGTAATTCACTTTAAAGTTTTTTGTGTGCGCATTTAAAAAAAAATAAAAGGCATTAAAGAGAGCCAAGTATATATCGTTAAAAAAGTTGTGAGTAAAAAAACTAAGATATTTTTGAGAAATTATGTGAAAGGCGAGGTTGTCACCGTGGTGTGTTGGGTTGATTACAAGGCGGTGCGGCCTTTGACGATGCAGCGTACCGCGGGGATCCGGTTTCGATTCCCGGCCGTTCATCGAACGGGGCTGGACTGATGTTGTGGTTGGCTGTAAGAGATTGTTCTCGTAGCAATAAGTCCACCATATGTATCAATTAGATGCATTAAAGTAGATAAATAAATAAATATTTATTGATATTAAAATAATAAATACTTTGACTAAAAGACTATGTATCCTTAAATGTTTAACTTTTGATATAAGTACCTGGCAGGTTTATATAACTATATTAGCGACTTTTCTAGATAATGGTAATAAATAAATTAGACGGTGTAACATTGGTGTTTCTCGTCGAAAACGAACATCGTTCGACGGCGTATGTCCCGTCAAATCTAATACCAATTATTTCTGTACATTACCTAGTTTATTCAACTCTTACTAAGTAACGTGCATAATTATCACTACGTTATGAATAACCTTTATACACCAGACGAGGAAAAGTGAGATATCTAGCTGCCTCATAATTGGTTCGTTTTTCAGAACACATCTCGAAGGATGGTTGGTCTCGTTGTTACCTCTGAGACACATAACTTGTATCAGATGTGTAATCCTACGTTAATACAGTATTAAGTACCTTCCGAAAGTTTACTTTAAGTTAGTACAGAGCCAATGCATTACTATAATATAGTAATAATAACGACACTTGTTTAATGTCTTTGCTTTCTTTACATTCTCGTGGCGTTTTAATTATGTGACATTAGGGTCGACACCTCGAAAGATCGAGTGTATTCTCGACCTAACGAATAGTGTTTGTTTTATGTGATAGTAGCAGTTTAATTTTCAATATATAAGTAGTTATTTAGTATGCTTTGGTTTTTTTTTATATCTAGCTAATTATTGTAATAATTTGTATTCTAAAAATAAAGCTATAAGCTAAATGCCATTAAGTCTTACTAAATTCGAAAGTAATCCTCGATTTATAAGTAAGTAAACATACAGCAGATAGATTTGTTCTAAAACTAAAATCTGCGAAGTAATTTTCGAATTATAAGTAAGTACACATATAACAGATAGATTTGTTCTAAAACTAAAATCTGCGAAGTAATTCTCGAATTACTTCGCATATTTTAGTGGTTATTTTTATGGTTCCGTAGTCAAACTATAGACCTGCTATAACCCCTATAATCTCTGCACTTTTTTCGTATACAATTTAATGAATTAATGCTTTGCATAGAAATCTCTATTGACTTCCAAAAAAGATAAAAATGAAAAGAAAATTCAGTACGAGAAAATTGAGGGCGAAACTATTACTCCCATTGTGGAAAATGTAATGTTTTAAAATGAAACTTAGGTTTCTTACTTCTTCTCATATGTATGTCGCTATTTGTGAATTTTTATAGATGCAAAGAATGAGAGAAAGTCTTCAAAATATTGTTTACTGAATGTTTATTTAACTTTCGGACAGTAACACTTTCAAAACACATCAATAGCAACAGGGATGCGGCCAACTGTTGTCAAATGGATGTAAATAACGTAACAGCATTTCATAATGTAAGTTTACGTAACAGTATAATATTTTATTTGAAAGCCAACAAATAGTCTAGAAAATCTAACAAATAGCATCTGATACAGAGTTGTTCTTTTCTTCTTCCGGGGTATTGTATTACCCCAGTTTCCATTGAATGGTTAAGTTATTTCGGCTATGTATCGTTTATATCTTTGTTTTGTCAAAAAGCTCCGTAAACCTACTTTCATTTTCTGGTATTTTAGGGTACCGTGCCTGAAAAGAAAAAAAAAATGGAACTCTTATAGGATCACTTGCATGTCTCTTTGTCTGTCTGTCACCACAGTTTTTCTCAAAAACCGCTTCACGTGGAAGCTTGAAATTTGGCATCGTAATAAAATATATTGACCTGTATGTAGATCAATAGCTGATATTCAAAAATATTCATGTTGGATTTTGGGGGGGGGGGGGGCCTGGAACATCGTTTGAAAGGACTAGGAATAAGGGTCCCAAAATTTTTTTCATAATTTTAATTATATCTTCGGAGATATACTGAGAAATGTATTATATCTTTGGAGACATATTGACAAATGTATTATATCTTCGGAAATATACTGAGAAATATGCAAAAAATATGTCGTTCCTTTTCTCACCCTATTTCCTAATTTCTTTATAATATTTAGGGAGCCTACGAAAAACTGTAGAAAAACTATAGTGGTGATGATAAATGTCAAAATTTTTTACATGTACATCACATTTTTATGCCAGTGAAAGGTACAGGCACATATGTACAGTAAAAAATTAATATTTCTGAACAGTTAAACAGGTATACTATGTACCCTTAAATGTTTATAAGTGTTTAAACGGTACCCTCATAGTACGACTTCTACTCATCCTGGAAAGGTTTTTCTGTTTAGTTTTTGTTAATAATTGTAAAATAATTTTCTGTATATTCGAAAATCATAAATATAGTATTCAACTTGCAGATGTAAGATATTATCACTGACACACAGTTTGTGAAACGCTGGCTGCAACCACTACATACAAGGCGAGAGTAGTACCCATGCTTTTAGATTTCGATTGCTCGGTCTTGTTAAGTCTAATGCCTACGATTTGCTATAATTTTGTTTTTCAAAATTCGATGTAATTGAGATAAACGCAGCATTTCAATTTAGTCGATATCCGCCCCACAATCCAATGTTGGGCTCCGACGTTGTTTGTAAACATTTTGTGTAACTAACACAGTGCTTATTTTGTGGTGTATATATATATATATATATATATACGTACATATATATATATATATATATATATATATATATATACACACACTTGCATCCTTATATATATGAATGTGCAATAATTTCCAGAGTATAAAACTTTCCTATCACAAACATGGAAAATACATGTTACAAGACCATAGGATAGGTGAAGTTGTAATGTACCTGTAAATAATTGTTAAAAACTAAGTATAGAATGCAGAGCTATATTCCAATCTATGAAGGTAGAAGGTTGAAAATTGTGGAAGATAAAAGTTACCGGACGAAAGATCAATAAATACTGAAAGGGTAATATCTAATAATGTAATTATTTCAATCAAACTCGGTTTTGGTTTATACATACTTTTAAACAGAATAGTTGATTTCCTGGTATTAAGTGAGTAATTTTTAACTGAATATAAAATGTAAATTGTTTTGTATAATTTGGTTTAGTAGTTTCGTACGATTTTATAAATACATTTATAAATAAATTTTTCCTCATACATTCTTGATGTTTTGTTTAAAAACAATCTATTTTAAATTAGCAAAGAGCAGTCCGCTCTGTAAAGAGTGATCGATGAAATCTTTTTATTATTTAATATAGAATTTAATACGAGTTCATAATATATATATATATATATATATATATATATATATATATATATATATATATATATATATATATATATATATATATATATATAAAACAAGCAAAAATGAGAAAATGATAAAAGCTAAATTTTCCTTCTTGATTGTGGATTATATTTTCTGATTATCGTCTGTAAATGTTGTATTGTCTAATTGTCTAAACTAGTAAAAGAAACCAAACTTTTTTTTATTTACTGTTACTAATATATTACAATGTAAACTTAATTAATCGTTTGTAAATCATAGAAATTACTGAAATGCTTTCAATAACATTTATCTTTTTAGTTTTCTAAAATAATATGAATGCCAGAATAAGAAAATATCAGAATAAAATCACGAGTATCATTAAATACAATTTTTAATGATGAAAAAAAACTTAACAAACATGCTTTTCCAGCAATATGAATTGAAAAATTAAATTTTCGCCCATTTCCAGATGTCCGAATTATTTAAAACTTTGCCCGCTTATCAAGAACCTATGATAATACTATAATTTCATAAGTAGAAATTTAAAAAATAAAATTATAGTGAAATTATTATATTACGACGTAAACTAATTAATCGTTTGTAAATCATAGAAATTGCTGAAATGCTTTCAATAACATTTATCTTTTTAGTTTTCTAAAATAATATGAATGCCTGAATAAGAAAATATCAGAATAAAATCACGAGTATCATTAAATACAATTTTTAATGATAAAAAAAAAAACTTAACAAACACGCTTTTCCAGCAATTTGAATTGAAAAATTAAATTTTCGCTCATTTCCAGATGTCCGAATTATTTAAAATTTTGCCCGCTTATCAAGAACCTATGATAATACTATAATTTCATAAGTAGAAATTTAAAAAATAAAATTATAGTAAAATTATAGTAAACTAAAAAAGACACGTTAGTAGTAAAATGAACTAAAAATAAAAAAATATTTTTAAATATAAAGATTTTGGTCAAGAGCGAAAAGATATCTCGGAACTTGTTATAACTCAATTTTTTTTTTGATAAGCTTATAATAAAAATAAAGTAATTGACAAAAAAATTATTTTAATCTAAAAAGTCGTGAGGTGTCTCTACTTACATTTATGACATCTGATATCAAGCACCCTAAGTTTTTTTTTACATTAAAGTTAATTTTTGTCAATCATTTATTCTTATTATAAGGTTATCAAAAAAAAATTAGGCTATACCGAGTTGTGGTCTTGACCAGATTTTTTCAGTTTTTTAGTAAATATTACTACAAAAGCGTGTTTTTTAGTCTTTTTAAACTATAATTTTGTTATAGTTATACCAGCGGCGATGGTCGGCTTTATTTTATATCAGTGTTGTTAGCAATTCAAAATAAGTAAACAGTTTAAGAGATATGGAAAAATTTTCCATTTTTACGAATTTCGAAATGGTTTTAATTTCTCATACCTCTGCAGGGAAAATGTGTCGCGGATAAAATCCATAACTTAATCTTTGGTGATTTTTGAGTTGTTTTCCTGTAAGATTGTCATATCTGTAAGTACTTGTAACAATGCCAATAGATAAAGAAATATAAAAAATTAGTCATTTTCGAACAGGATCATAAAGTTAAATTTTTTTTACTGTAAGATTGATTGATCATCATATCTGTAAGTACTTTTTCATACATTAGATAAACAAAAATAAAAAAATCGTCATTTTTTACGATATTTTGAAAATGTTTCACAGTTTTATAAAATGGACAGTGAAACATTCACAAACAACATACGGAAAGTAAGAGCTACAGTATTCTTTGTAGGTAAAAGCGGAAGATAATTAAGAGTATTCTTTGCAGGAAAAGGCGGAAAATATTTAGAGTATTCTTTGTAAATGAAAGCGGAAAGTAAGTCAGAGTATTCATGGTAGGTAAAAGCGGAAAATAAGTTCGAGTATTCATGGTAGGTAAAAGCGGAAAATAAGGTAGAGTATTCGTGGTAGGTAAAAGGGAAAAGTAAGTTAGAGTATTTGTGGTAGGTAAAAGCGGAAAATAAGTTAGAGTATTCATGGTAGGTAAAAACGGAAAGTAAGTTAGTGTATTCATGGTAGGTAAAAACGGAAAGTAAGTTAGAGTATTCATGGTAGGTAAAAGCGGAAAGTAAGTTAGAGTATTCCTGGTAGGTAGAAGCGGAAAATAAGTTAGAGTATTCGTGGTAGGTAAAAGCGGAAAATAAGTTAGAGTATTCATGGTAGGTAAAAGCGGAAAATAAGTTAGTGTATTCATGGTAGGTGAAAGCGGAAAATATGTTAGAGTATTCATGGTAGGTAAAAGCGGAAAGTTAGTTAGAGTATTCATGGTAGGTAAAAGCGGAAAGTAAGTTAGAGTATTCCTGGTAGGTAAAAGCGGAAAATAAGTTAGAGTATTCATGGTAGGTAAAAGCGGAAAATAAGTTCGAGTATTCATGGTAGGTAAAAGCGGAAAATAAGTTAGAGTATTCGTGGTAGGTAAAAGCGGAAAATAAGTTAGAGTATTCATGGTAGGTAAAAGCGGAAAGTAAGTTAGAGTATTCATGGTAGGTAAAAGCGGAAAGTAAGTTAGAGTATTCCTGGTAGGTAAAAGCGGAAAGTAAGTTAGAGTATTCATGGTAGGTAAAAGCGGGAAATAAGTTAGAGTATTCGTGGTAGGTAAAAGCGGAAAATAAGTTAGAGTATTCATGGTAGGTAAAAGCGGAAAATAAGTTAGAGTATTCACGGTAGGTAAAAGCGGAAAATAAGGTAGAGTATTCATGGTAGGTAAAAGGGAAAAGTAAGTTACGGTATTATTTGTAGGTAAAAGCGGAAAGTAAAATACAGCATTATTTGTGGATAAAAGCGAAAAGTCAGTTACAGTATTCTTCGTAGGTCTGTTGATACTATTATAGGATGTCGAGATTATGGTATATACATATCTATATCCTGTATGATCCATCCTCAAAGTGTGTTAGATCTGATCATGATCTACCTAATATGAAAACTTTACGGTTAATTGTATTTTTTGATTTTTCAGAAAAATTATAATGAAATAATATTTTATTTGAATAAAAACTAATTTTTTTCTTTGTGTAAATTTGACTTAAGTTACTGAAAAAAAATTCTACCAAGCTAGTCTTGGTAATTATTTAAAAAAATAATTATACAGATATATAATAACTACAGAATATATTTTCCGTGCTAAAATTAAAATGAGGGATAATAAAAATGATAAAAAATTAAAACGAGTATTGATATATCTTTCCGAAGCTCATAATGGAACTTTTCATTATAAGGGATGACGTAAATATAAGCCCAGTAAAGCTTTTTGAACTCATGGAAGCACTAGTAAACAAAAAAGAAAATTCATTTTACTGCAAACAAAGTAGTTACACAATAGACGAAATATATGAAAATATGACAATAAAATCACTTTTATTATACATGACAAATTCGAGCGTACGAAAAAACTAGTGCAATGCGCCAGCTTATGAATGGTTATACCATATAGGTATAATGGGTTAAGGGTTAGTTGTGAATGACCTAAATTCACAATATCCACCCAAAGACGCTACAGATCGGAATTGTTGCCAATAAAATCGTGTGACCACCAGTCACTGAGCCTTTGTCCGGGTTAAGCCACAATCCACTCGTTTGACTCCACTTAACCGCAATGTCTACATTACGCTGTGGAGTCGGCAGTCTTGAAAGTGTGACGCTGCGCTAAGGTCATCGCGCAGTTTGAACATTAATATCATCGACGAATATAATAAGTTGGGGCATCACTCGACATCGCGGCAGAACTCTTACCAAAATAATTAATAGAAATGATCCAATATGTGTTATTATAATTCTCGATCGCAGGAAGATGACTTAAACTCGTAATCAAATTTTACATATGGCGATATTCACAATTAAATGAAACTACGTGACGTAGTATTATTTCTACTTTCTTTAAGTTCTTTACCACGATCTAGGTTTCGTTGTATTACAACATCTTCAGATGGACTATTAGCAAAGATACTAGATCACGTAGTTTCATTTGATTGTAAATAATTAATTTCTACAAAATTATTGCCAAATATACTGAATATATGGCGATATATAAAATTAAATTAAACGAAGAGAAAAGTGATATCAAAAATCTTTCATCTTCTAGCTTATTTAGGAGAGTATCTTTATCAAGTTGATGTGGTTATATGTAGCCCAAACTGTAAAATGTATTATAATTTAATTATTAATAGCAAAGATATACTGATGAGTAGTATGAGAATAATGTGCTAATCATCACATAACTAATTGTGTTTTATTTCCACCTATCGAAAGAGCAAACACCTTTCATAATCATTCTCTGATATACTCCTATAGAATGGACATAATTTTTAATGTAACAATATCAATATTCTGAATAAGTAATTAAATATTACATTTTTTACGCCTATTTTTTGTTGGAAATATTTTTAAAGGTCTGTAGCCACATGGCAAAAACGGAACTTATAATTTTGTCCTGTCCCTATGTCACAGTCATTTTACTTGGTGACTATTGGTCCTATATAGATGAAAATTGGAAGATAGATGTTTCCTATAGACCACTGTACAATGATATAGTGGAATTATGAAAAAAATAACATTAGGGGTGACACTCTATACATGTTAGGTAGGTCTCAAAAATCATATACAATTTCCGAAATAACTTTTTTATTTGTCAATAGTTGCCCCCCACCCTCTCTAACTTTTCAAATAACGTGTGTAAAATTGTGAAAAAAATTTTAAAAACTGAAAAAAAAATCTAATGCACATAGGCCTATGATATCGTTAGATGCTCGTAGGTTTTAAAAATTAACATATAAATTCCAAAATAACTTTTTTATTAAGCCAATAGTTGAAGACACATGCGCTTCTGAAGTCTTAAAAAATGTCAGGACCCCTCTAACTTTTCAACTAACGTTTGTAAAATTCTGAGAAAATTTAAAAAAGTGAAAAGAAAAATGGAGTGGACGTAGGCGTGTGATATCGTTAAATACTTGTAGGTCTTAAAAAATGATATAGAGGTTCTAAAATAACTTTTTTTATTAAGCCAATAATTGGAGACACATGCGCTTCTGAAGTCTTAAAAAATGCCAGCCCCCTCTGTAACTTTTCAACTAACGTGTGTAAAATTCTGAGAAAATGGAAAAGTGAGTAAAACGTGTGTAAAATTCTGAAAAAAATAAGGTAGTAGAACTTAAAGTAAGCTTTCAACGAAAATTGGTTTGAATAAGATACGGTGTGTAGTTTTTTGAGATATGGGATATTTTCGCTATCGACCGCAGCAATAGGTTTATTTTTCGCAGTATCTTTGAGAAATACAAACTTATAAGTTTAATATTGTTTACTGCTACGGAACCTTTCGTGCGCGAGTCCGACGCTACTTTTTTTTTATATACAGGAAGGCACTCACAAAAGGTAGGAATATTCTCTAAAGATACCGTATTATTTCAATTAGTTATAAATAGGTCCTTTGATATCAGCATCTATACCACTATATATATTGATATTATGATATATGAAAAGTATAAAAAGTTCATGATTACTACACTGTTTATTATAAGAGTATATACATTTTTACATCGCACAGCTTGACGGTGGAGCCAACTTAAAGTGCACTGCTAAATAGTCTTATGCTTTTCTCCAACATGTCTATAATAATAACCAAAATAATTCAAAATTAAGAGAGACGCCATTACTGATACCATATTCGTTTATGCTCTGTTTACACATAAAATAACAAACATCTCTTAATTCGAGATCGATAAAGCCATATAACTTAAATGTGACACATTTTCATGTTATATAAGTTCTTTACTGACGCGTGACTTTTCAAGCCATCTAACATTTTATTATGACACAATACTTTTTCAGTTAAATGTAAACTAATACCAACAATTCCAGCAGAGTCCCTGATGCATATATTTATAAGCCTAGAAAATCTAATCTGAAAACATCCTTAAAGTTAGACAAAGTTTTTGCTACGTTATAACCAGTTTATGGGTCCAATTTTTGCAAGGAATCTATGTTGTGCAAATCATATACAAATAATAAAATTGTAAAAAAAATATGTTTACGCGCATCAAGCAAAAACCGTTACACGAATTTTATGGAAATTTTGCGGTTTTAGAGGTTCGGTCAGGGACTATAAAGGCGTCTTCCACTCGAACAGAAATCATCAATATTATTAATCCAACTCTACCCGACTTTATTAATTAAGAGATTATACTGCTTAATTCACTGCTAGCGACATCTGTTTCTTTTTTAACTAACCATTATAAATATGTAGTTTTATAATTATCCACTAAATGGCGGAATTTATTTAATTTATTTTATTTTTAATATTTGTTTTTACTTTAACGACGTTTTTTTATTTAGTTATTAATAACTACAGTATTATCACTATCTATCAGACTAAAGCAAGAAAGTTTAAAGAAATAAAAATAAGATATAGAAGACAACTTTTTCTTTGCGAATAGTGGACAAAATATCTAACTTTAATGTGAACAGGAGATCTCAGCATTAAGCTATTATCAGATTTATTGAAATTTATATTAAGTTTCATATCTGGCTTTAAAACCATCATTGTATGCTGTTCGTTGATTTATGAGATGTTTTATACGAACATACTTATAAACGAAAATGTATTATAGTTCAGTATTCGCATCATTTTCTTTTTATGTTCTTCATATATTATGGGATCAGGATCTTATTGAGAATCATATTTTATTCAGAATATTCTTTAAGAAAAAGACTTATTATTGTGTCGTGTTGGATCTCGCGAACTTCATAAATTATGTAGGTACTGTGTTGGATCAAGGACGCTAAGTCGATACAGACTATATGTATCATGTTGATATAGTCTATATACACCATATTTACTCAAGGAAAATCCTTACAAAAATAATGGAAATAGGCCTTTTTGAAATTCGTTAATTTTTTTCACTAATATTTATTTTATAAACCTGATTTGTAATTGTTGTGTGATGTTTTAGTTTGCGCTATATATTGGGGAAATATAAAGAAATAAATCTAATTAATATTGGTATTAATCTAATTAAAATGGGCATTAATAAAATAAGTTTTTGAATTTTTTCTTCAAATCGTTTCACATGTATTGACTGATGATCGCTCATACTGTTTGACGCATTCATGTCAGTACGCAATCATTGACATCAGAATCCCATTAAGTACGCTACTTACTATAATAAAGGCATGAATGCTGATCAAGTCTCGGAGCTTATAAGCAGTTCCATGTCGCGTCGTTCGCCAGTGCCCACCCCAACAGTCTGGCGGGGGGATTCTCAATCATGGGTTTTGGCCGACAGCCAAGCCGTGCGGCGGTTCGCCTTACTTGTTTCTCATTTTACGATTATGCTTTCTAGGAAACCTGAACTGGAACGAAATGTGGCATTTGTATACGTATAACTATATTCCCATTTGGCCTTGTCAGGTTTCACTTGGTTCATAACTATTCAGAAAGTGTAATGAAGGTATCTATGGCATGCAAGGCGATATGAAGATGAAGACGAATTCATTTGTTCAGCATTTCAATGACTTTGTGACAGAAATTAAATGAGGGATATTTATATTATATAGAATACTTCCAACTTTGATAGTATAAGTTGTCAGAAATAAAAATATACGGTATATTTTATTTATACTTCTTTGAATTGTGATGCTGGACTGTTCTAGTCAAAGTGAAACCAAAAAATGTGGTACTTCGAAAAATGTTGTCTGGAGATGGTCATACCTTTTATGATCAAATACACAACATCATTCCAATTCAAGATGAAAAAGTTTATGTTCATGACGTTGATAAACCATGTTGATAGACGATCGTTATTGATAAATATATTTGATAAACCGTGATATTAAGGGTTATCACGGCGAAGCATCTAGATATGGAAAACGAAGTAATATGTTTTTAATTTATACAAGTAAATGAAAACTAAACTGAAGAATCTATCAAACGATGTAATCACATCACACTTTAAAAATTGGGTTAATAAAACTAGCGAAATGAAATAAAGAGAAATGAAAATGAATTGGAAAAATGATTTAAAAAACGAAGTAATATGTTTTTAATTTGTACTAGTAAATGAAAACTGAACTGAAAATTCCATCAAACGATGCAATCACGTCACCCTTTTTAAAAACTGAGTTAAAAAAACTAGCGAAATGAAATAGAGAGAAATGAAAATGAATTGGAGAAATGATTTGAAAAACGAAGTAATATGTTTTTAATTTATACTAGTAAATGAAAACTGAACTGAAAAATCCATCAAACGATGTAATCACGTCACCCTTTTTAAAAATTGAGTTAAAAAAACTAGCGAAATGAAATAGAGAGAAATGAAAATGAATTCTAGAAATGATTTGAAAAACGAAGTAATATGTTTTTAATTTATACAAGTAAATGAAAACTGAACTGAAAAATCCATCAAACGATGTAATCACGTCACCCTTTTTATAAATTGAGTTAAAAAAACTAGCGAAATGAAATAGAGAGAAATGAAAATGATTTGGAGAAGTAATATGTTTTTAATTTGTACTAGTAAATGAAGAATCCCTCAAACGATGTAATCCCGTCATCCAAGAGAAATTGGAGAAATTAAACATACATTTTTTTTTATCCTTGTTTTACTTTTTCCATTTCTTTTAAAGTTCATTATATAAGACCATTTTTGTAGCCTAAGTGTTAAATGTTGTGCCTCCAGTTTCTGCCTATACCAAGTTTGCTATAAAAATTTATACGTTCAGTAGAATACATATATTGTTAGTCAAGTTCACAAGCGTTAGTCGAATTTTAAGTAACGATTGTTCACATATAGGAAAACATTGCTAAGTAATTAGAAAAATATACTATTTAATCAACTATTGGCTTCAGACCATGGATACCTCAAATATCAAACAATATTGTTTGTTAGACTGTCAATGGGGAATTATCCAAAAATGCAAACGTTTCTACCGAAGATTGTTGATTCAGTTTTGTAGCACTTACCAATAAATAATGTTTTTGATGCAGTTAGATCCATAAAAATGCAATATACGATTTGTAATATCAAGGGATGAATATAAGTATAATATATTGAACATAGTCATAATATATTGAAATGCATGTTTAAAAATAATCCTTATGTGACGAGAAAATTCAACGCCATTGGAACAATTATAGAATGTTCAGGAGCCTTAGAAAATACTTTGTTTTAAATATAAAGTAAGATATATATAACAAAGACAGTCAGGTGTTCAGTCGAGTCATCAAGGTTTAACGACAGGTGTTTCGCTAGTTAGGCTGGTTAAGAATGTCAGAGTAGATTTTCCATTTATGAGTACAGTTTATAAAAGAAATTCTTGAACAAACAACGTGAGTGGAAAATCGTAGTCGTCTAGAAACCAGAAAACTGTACAAAGTATTAGAACATACTAATTTAAAGATTTTAAGTGGTTGTCAAGACAGTAATTGAGAGTGGCTATCCACTTCCGATTCGAGGTCGGCCCCATGTTATATTTTCATTTTGAATGCGTCCATAAAAGGAAACGGATATTATTTCCGTTGATCAGTAAATAAATGCACAGAGAAAATATTTGAACTCGAAAGTACTTATTAATGTCTAGGGTTTACGATGTCTTTTAATGTTAAACCCGTTTGATGAATTTTCATGTTAGTAATCTTGCTTTGGTCGCACCGCTTTAAACAAAGCATATTTCGATGCTGACATTGCTTCATATAGACCTGGCCATTGTGTTCGATATTAACTATTTCAACATTACGTTAGTGGTCATAATTGGTAAACATCATGGATGTATTGTGGTGACTACGTAATGCACGTTATAATGCACGCAGTTGCCATTAAAGCCATTCGTTTTAAACCGGTAGCTGTTGCATTTTTTGGCCTAAATGTTTTATTGAAACGTCATATGGTCGATAGATTCAGTCAACTGTTTCCTAATCGATTTATTAAATTGTTTATTATGGCAACTAGGTTATGTAAGGTTCAAATAGGTTACAACTAGGTAACAACTAGGTTAGGTTAGAATCTTGTAAGAAAAGTTGCAGGAAACTATCAGTAATAATACCTTGCCAGGGTATAACATTGTGTACTACAAAGCCACTGGGAAAGGTATCTTCGATATCCTGGAGAACTATTTATCGAAATTTGTGGCGGTTCCGGAGTTATTGAAGTTCAAAGTTCGAATTTTGGTGTATAATGATTACCATATTTTCCACATTCATCCGCTGACGATTGTGTAATTAAACCCATAGCGAAAAACCGATTTTTTTCAAATTTTTGGACAGTCATACATTTTTCATTATGCGGAACTTCAAACTGTTTTCACTGTTCTCTTCAGGGCATTAAGAGAACAGTGAAACTGTTCATCTTCAGGGCATTAAGAGAACAGTGAAACTGTTCTCTTCAGGGCATTAAGAGAACAGTGAAACTGTTCTCTTCAGGGCATTAAGAGAACAGTGAAACTCTCCGCGACTTTGTCGTTTTTAATTTTACACCCTTATATCCAAAATAACTTCCAATGATAAGAAAATGAGAGGGAAGAGCCGGGTTAGAACATTTGGTATTTTCTAAGGTCACGTGGACTTTTTTCATTTTTGATTAGTTCGTTGTGCCATCCGACATAAAAACGCGCATAGAGAATAATATGTATCATTAAAATAGTGCAGAATGGAAATCGTCAAAACATACAGTAACGTAATTTTTTCACACAATTTCTTGAGTCACTGCTACTATGACTCAAAGCAACTCATCAAACAAAGAAATAGGCGTCTGTTGTGCCGGACATTGTGCAGACGTGTAATTATAATAATTTATGATAAACCCATATAATAATATCGTAAAAAGAATAGATTTAATAATTTCCGTCTACGGAAAATGTGTATAGCTGAAATTACATTTAAAATCAGATGTTAATTTAAAAATGGTGCTTTAAGAAAATTAAAAGAAAAGCTCCAAAAAATCGTGTCAATGCAGACACAACGGCACATTGCTTTGCACTACTTTTTACTGAAGTTGATTCCTGCAACAATTGAGGAACACGACATAGGTCGGTGTGAATCTCCGACCTCTGGCTGCAGCCGCTAATCGCTGGTTTGACTCTTATGACCTTTTGTAGATCTCGCGTGCGGGCGCACCGCTCAGAGGGGAGAGCGCCCAACGAGGCGCCGAATGCAAATGAACGACTTTGTGTCCCCGGCCTGTTTGCGGGATCGATGCCGAGGTTTAGGGGTGTACCAATATCGGTGAGGGTCGAAGGCCGATATTTAGATTTTATTCAAACTGTCGTCATTGTGTTTCTTTTCGATCGCATATCGGGTTTATTACTTTCATTACAATATTAAAAATAAATCAAAACTTCAAAAAAATTAGTGATTAAAATCTTGAAATACAATACGCGCTACTAAAAATGACCAATGAATTAATTTAATTCTCCTAAGTTTGTATTTTAAAAGTTATGATTTATGAAATAAAAAGAAAATTAGTCAAATTATCTACTTTACATATTTGGTCCATTTTTATTCGACTATGTAATTATATTTTTTAACGACTTTGTTATTTTGGACCAATTATCATAACTTGTCACATGAAAAGTGTAATATTTTTATAAGAAAATATAGATTGTAGTGAATATTTTTTAACGAAGCGTTAAACACGCTTCGTTAAAAAATATTCACTACAATATATATATCTATAGAAATATTTTAAATATTGAATATATTTGGCGTTAATTTTGTAGAAATTCATTATTTACACTTAAATGAAACTACATGACGTAGTATTATTTCTACTTTCTTTAATTTCTTTACCACCACCTAGGTTTCGTTGTATTACAACATCTTCAGGTGGGATATTAGCAAAGATTGGATTACAGAAATTAAAAAAATAGAAATAATACTACATCACGTAGTTTCATTTAAGTGTGAGAAATATCTTATTTAATTGTGTGTAATTCTACGCATTGTCCCAAAATTTAGGAGTTTTAATTTCTTTGTTGTTACAAATATTCAAGTTTACCTTTGTCTTTTCGTGGCCAATGTTATAATGGGACATCGGTATCGACTAATCAGTCGCAAGGTCGTGCCCATCTCTATTCACTCCTCCCTTTCACACTCTCCCCCTTCGTCACCCGTCCATTGTATTTCCCCCTTTGCTACTCAACCCATTTCGTTCATAAAACTTTATTATGTATGGCGGGCGTCGCGAGGGGTGAAAGGGTGGGAGGTAGTCGAAAAGTTTTTTTTGCGTTTGACGATTTTGAGTTTACACTTGTTGTCTTTTGTTATTTATGCGCTCGAACACGTCTTGGGGTGGCTGGGCGGGCGGCATTTGTGTTTTACACTTTTACTCCGGGATTTTTTTTTCATTAGCCGTCGGGGTGCGATATAAATTTGAAGGTGCCTTTTTTGGATCGTGCCGGTGGCAATGTCAATGACGCATTTAGTGCGAATTTTCTATTACGGTGTCATTTTCTAATAATAGTGTTTGTCAGTAATAAAGCGACATATAACGGTTTTTATTTATGTGCACCTTTTAACTCCATTTATAATTTAATTATATAATTTATATTTTAACTTGTATTTGACCTTTAAATACTTTTGAGTAAAATGAAAAAGTAGGATTTAGTTAAGCATTGTAAGTTGTTGGAAAGTTTAAAGTTCCGTAGAATTCGATATATGTTAATCTTAAGTTTAACGTGAAAATATATCACTTCATAAACAAAGTGGAAACTTAAAATATGTAAATTTAGGAATCCTATATGTAAAGGCAGAATTTCAATGTCTTAAATAAAAAATGAAATATTTTTCTTCAATTTGGCGTTATATCGATAATAAGGGTCTCGATTAGTATACGACACTATTTTCCATGTTTCTTTATTCGAAAATGACACTTTTTTTCTCCCGTCCCTTACGGCCTCTTCCGTTTTGTACTAAATGAATAATTATACAGGCAAGACAAATATTAAGATCCAATGCTGTTTTTTCAAATTTCGAAGTCAAAAAAATTTGCCTTCTGAGTCGTTGTTATATCCCCACCTGTGGAACTCGTAAGTCTATTAAGTCTGCCTATTGTAAACTAAGAATGAAATTAAATATCATTTGGTCGTTTCAATGACAAATCGTATCGATTTCGTTTGAATGCTATGCAGCTAAACAACTGGCAGCTTTTACGATTCTCTGATTAGAAATTATCGGAATGAATAGCGATACTGTGTATTCGCAAAACAAACTGTGTCAACAAATCGTTAATATGTACGTTTATAGGTTTACATATACGATTTCACAGAGGTTCAGTGGTATACTGGTGTTTGATCTATATACAATTATTATATACATTTTGTAAATAAAATAAAACTATAATGAACATATCTGTACATATAATGAAATGGTAATTAGATCGGCTCTGCACATCACGCAAAAACAGGACGGAATTTAATGAAACTTCGCAGTTTTTTTTTAAACTTGATCAACATTTCCAATAAAAATCATAAAAAATTAGTACCTAACTCTAATACTATTTAATTATTTAATAGTTTACTACTTAAATAACTGACAGCGCCATCTGTTTATTTCATAAGCAACCATCATAAATGTGTATTTTTATAATTCTCCGCTAGATGGCGGTGCTTACTTTAATTTTTAATAAATGTTTTATACGTATATTATAAATGAGTAAATTTTATATATTAGTACCTACGCTATCGACACAATATATATGGTACTCTTCTGGTTCCATTCCATAGGAAGAAAGCTTGAAGATCTAGAAACTATTATATGGTAACTTCTCTTGCGTGAAGAAAGTGCAAAAGTATGAGTAATGAATAAATGATATTAATATATTTGTATATTGATATATTATAGTCGGATTAAATTATAGTCTAATATTTCGCAAATAAAATTATAGATTGTTATTTTATTTTCATAAAGCGTACCTGAATGATTGAATTCAAAAATTGTGGAAGTATGTGGTGATATCTTAACTTGGTCCTTTCGGATTTGATATAGTTACTAACTATAGTCCTTGGGGTTTTTAATTTTTATACCTAGTTTAAGAATTTAAATCAAATCGTTAGAACGCGGAAAAAATACTAGACATGTTTTTTATCTGTCACGACAATTGCTCTCATAATATCTATTGCTACGCCTACAGTATGTAAATAAGAAAGTGAATATACAAAAGTCGGCACGTTATGGGTATCAAAAGCATTATAAGTAAACTATAGAGAAGAAAATTATCATTTTTGAAATCTTTGTGCTTAAAAACAGACAGACAGGTAAACCTGTCTGTCTGTTTTTAACCGTTTGAATGCCGACGAGCGTCATCGCGCTCGTGCGCCACTCTAAATTTGCCACGAGCACGATGGCGCTCGCGAAATCAGTTGCTGTTTAGCGCACGGTAGGGGAGGTCGCTCGCATCGTTATTTTTTTTATTTTTCTACGTGTTACATAAAGTTCAAATTATAATATTATTAGTAATTACAATATAAAAAGGATCCAGGAAAAGACAATTTTTAACCCATAATATCGGAATACGAAAATAATTCGAGTAAAAATGATCGTTTTTCAAGTTGTGAAGAAAGTGATAATGGGAGGTGACATTGTGGTGCGCTCACAATAATTTTTATCCACAATATATATTTCTATAATTTACTTTGTATTTTATTATCCTTGTACAAGTTTTTATTAAGAAAACACCGAACAAATTAATAAAATTGGATAATATTTGGAAGAGATACAGTTTTTTCGAGACAAGGGTAAATTACATCAAAAACAAAAGATTTCTTTGGCATTTTTAAGTATATATGAGTAAAAAACAATGGCACTAAAACGGTTAAGCACATCACGCAAAAAGGATTGAAGCAATTTTAAAGACGTTTTCATTGTGGAATAATTTTGATACGACTCAAGAATATTATGGCTATTTCTTTTCTGTCGGTGCATGCAATACAGAAAATACTGGAGGAAATTCCAAAGAACTTTTAACATTGTTGACAAATATAAAAATATAGAAGAAAATGTTATTCCTGTGACAAAATTTGATTACCTCAAATTGCTGTGAAAAATGTGGTTTCTGAAATTTTTCATTGCATATTGAGTTATTGTTCGGTAACTAAGTAGACTGAAGAAAGATGTTAACAATCATTAATCTTTTTTACATTAAAAGAAAAATTTATGTTCCAGGAGTTAACAGTACTTCGGCTGGCCCCATTAGATGGCGCTATATATATGCTAACGCGTGCTATCGAAATGTGGATCAAATTATAAATTAAATAATTATTCCATTCTTTTTTTCTAATTTTATTCCCCGCTAAATATTTCTAGGTATCTTGATTATATAGCTGACTAATATACATGGTTTCATACCTGCTGCACTTTACAACTTAATTGTATTCGGTACATCCCCGAAAGATAGCGTTCACCTCAAGATATCCTTTTCATATTACACTTAGAACTTCTTGACGATAAAGTGTGTTTATGAAATTAAATGGCGGTAAATGTTGGGTCAATGTGTGTTTAATTTTCATAAATTTTTATTTATTATAAAAGTTAACATTTTAATAGTTTTAAGTGTCTGAGTGCCTTTTCCGGAAGTTGAGCAAATATATAGGCTGGATAAAAAAACCAAAGCTTACCTACAGTATTTAAAAAACAAATTAAACACACAAAATTTTTTTTTTTAAGTTTGAGTAGAGAAAAAACCCAATTACGATATTAAACTACAAACGTTTTTAATACTCTTGATTGATTTTGGGGATGTGAGCTACCATTCATTGAATAAACAAATTAGATTGGTTAAGATCGTAATTCTGTTTCACAAAATGTGACTATATTTCTTTGTTTTGGTTATATGTCAACTGGGTTTTTCATGTGTTGAGTCTTCTTTTGAATAATTCGAAGGTGCATTGCTGACCTGGATTATGTTCCAGTTTTTCCTCAACTTTCCTTATAGTCAAATATAGCATATTTTCACTGTGTATATCGCCAAACTCAGTAACGGACTTAGTTTTTATAGCTGAACATATTCGTAAATTTGCATTTTAAAGTCTTCTGGAAAGGGTTATTGCTTTGTTAACAATTTCTTTATTGCGTGGTATTAGAGAATCGAAATAAAATATATCTAATAATGTGTTTTTTGTTAAAAAAATACTTTATTGCACTGTATTCGGAAATCAATCCTCCCCCTCCCAATCTGATGCCGACCGGAAATTGTTCTACGTCAAAAAGATTCTTTTTTTTAATATTTTATTTTTTAAATATTTATTTTTGTAAATAATTGTTTATCTTTGTAAATAATTGTCAAACCTGTACTCATTTGATATACGACAGTGTTTAGATGTAAGGTTAAATCTGCTTATTTTTTTGAGCCTCATGTTCTCTTGGATCTCTTCGACCATTTATCTCGTACAGCTAAATCAATTCAGTATTATCTAATTCCAATATCATTCCTACCTTTTCCATTACACAGAAATTCGGGTAAAACAAATCTATATTATTTAAGAAATTCTTTAATATTTAAGCAAAACGTAAATTTCTTGTAATATTCGTATTTTTATCATCATATCTCAGTTAATTGTAAATCAAGTTTTGGGATTATTAGAAAAAAAAAAGAAAAAAAACGAGTCTAAAAACGAAAAAAATAAGGAATATCCCGGATAATGTATAAAATGAAAATTGAACATAAGCAAGCCGTCTGGCAGATCTGATATGTCTGGCGCACTGAATGTACGCTGTTTCCAATAGGTTACAATCCCAACGTTTACCATATGCATATACGTATTTCAAGAGAAGTCCATACGTACATAAAGCCACCTACCATTCAGCAACCAGCAATACGTCCGCCGGCTTATCTCGACTAATAGCTCTTCCAGGAACGCACGTGCATTCCGAGTGCATTAACTGCAGCGGCGTGCAGCACGGACCAGATCCCTTCTCATCGATACAGGTCCGCTTAACGCCGACACTTGCTGGCAGAACCGGCGTGAAACACGATGCGTGCGCAGTTGCGTGCCTGATTTAAATAAAATTCTTTGTTTGTCAGTGAACTTACGTTGAGCAATGAGTGCTGTCTTTGTCCACTTAGGTACCTTCCAATCCGCGAAATGGTTTATTAGTCTGCGGATATCAATTGCGCCAGGCATGTTTATGCTCTTCAAAATTAAAAGAAATAATGTGATATTTCTTTTGTCTTGAAATTTTTAAAACGGAGTTTCACGTCTTATAGAAAAGAATAATTAGAAACGCCCCACTTTTGTGATTTCGTCTTCCTCGCCTAGGTAAGCATAGCGTATTTTTGGGTAATATTGTTAGAAGAATGTTCGCTTTCAGAAAGATTTACGGAGACTATAATGTGTCTCGAGGAAAGTTCTACTAGCTTTTTACTTGATCTTCCAAATTTTCTTTCTCTGCATGAACTCTGACTGTATTCTTTATAAAATATCGCAACATATGTAGTGTATTTTACTATTTCGTGCATACAAAGAAACAGTGAAATACAGTATATATTTTATGATATGTGTATCATCATCCCTTACAGAGTGCATTAACGTCCCTTTTATGTAGTTATGATAATATTTTTTCGACCACGGATTCTCGCCGAAATTGTGTATTTTTTTATGTCATACGATAGCTCCATAAGCACTTAAGCCAATGTTTACTTAATTGTTTTCTATTAATTCATTCATATGTACTTGTATATATTATCACTTTATATACACCGAGACTGTTAAAACCGAGACACTTTGACTGTTAAGCCAAAACGAGTCGCATTTTGGCTTAACATTCTTGAGGGTTTTGCACAGGTTTCATTATACTAACAGTGAAATACAGTATATATTTTATGATATGTGTATCATCATCCCTTACAGAGTCATCATCAACGTCCCTTTTATGTATTTATGATAATATTTTTTCGACTACGTATTCTCGTCGAAATTCTATTTTTTTTTTGATGTCATACGATAGCTCCATTAGCATTTAAGCAATGTTTATTTAATTGTATTGTATTAATTCATTCATATGTACTCGTATATATTATCCCTTTATGAACACCGAGACTTAAAACCGAGACACTTTGACTGCTAAACCAAAAGGAGTCGCTTTTTGGTTTAACAGTCTTAAGTGTTCTGCACAGGTTTCAGTATACTAACAGTGAAATACAGTATATATTTTATGATATGTGTATCATCATCCCATAAAAGAGTGTATCAACATCCTTTTTATGTAGTTATGATAATATTTTTTCCACCACGGATTCTTGTTGAAATTCTGTATTTTTTTAATACAAATTGTAAATGGCATACGATAGCTCTATAAGCACTTAATCAATGTTTACTTAATTGTATTGTATTCATTCATTCATATGTACTCGTATATATTATCACTTTATGCAAACCGAGACTGTTAAGACTGAGACACTTTGATTGTTAAGCTAAAAGCACCCGCCTTTTGGCTTAACAGTCTTAAGAGTTTTACACAGGCTTCAGTATACTAAGACTGTTAAAAAGATGACTTGTCACCACCATACATAGACGTAATTATGCTCGTCGATTCTCACTTTTTTCATTGAATATTAGTTTAAGTGTGTGTAGATACTTATTTTATTAACAGCCTGGTCCATAGCATATTCGAAAGTTACTATGATTTAACGTAGTTATATATATTTCCTCATACTGGAGACGGTTTTAATACATAACATTTTGTTATTGCTATTTTGTTTCTTTCTTTTAACTTTTGTAATAAGAGTGCTTGGCTGTAATTCACAGTGGCTGGTTAGAAATTTGCTCCTGGCTGAATCTGCACTTTCTTCTCTGCTCTCTATTTCATGTATTGAAACATTCTCCTAGCCCGGATTATATTAGGTCTAGGTTTTCAGCTTTAGTTGCGCTGAAAATTTCCAAAATATTGTATCTGCTTCTAAGGACATTCCTTCACTGTTCATACAGTCAAACTAATTCCAGAAATTATGGCCCGCATACGCATTAATAGTGGTATAAAAAAGCAATCCTAATTCCGGTCATTTTCCTTTATTCTTATCAATATACTTTTATTAATTATTTGTTATTCGATATTTTTTGTTAGTTAGCCATTTTATTGTTGTTTTTTGCAATTGTATACACAATCTGTCTGTGAAGTCTTCTAAAAGATTAGAAAATATTACTTATGTAGCAATAAGTTCCATTTATGAATTTGTACATTAAAAGTAAATAAATTTGTTGAACGACGACAAAAGTTCCTTTTGGTCATCATTTCTCTTAGTTACTAAATAGATAAACCTACGATCTTGGGTCCGATGCCCCTTGTATTTTGACTATAAGACATTCTCCATAGAACGCGCACAAATATCATGAAACGTTGACCTTGATATATTTTTGATTAACCCGTTGTCATTTATGATGCCCAATCGTGGCGCTTTTTTTCTGACCACTTCAGAAACGTTTCGGAGAGACACTTGTGGAGTTTCTCAGTGACAATCGCGATCTATCACTATATATCTGTCATTAGACTGCGTTATGTTAATTGGCATAGGAATATTTTTTGAATTGCTGTTATATATTTCAGTTTCAATTGTTATATATAAAATATTCTAAGGTAGCTTTGTGATTTATGAGAAGTACGGTTTCTTTGATCACCTTTTCATCGTTACGTTCTTTGAAACGAAATATAAGCATTATAAAACTATCGAAATAACATAACAGAAGTTTTAAATATTACTATCAACGTGTTCACAATTCAACGTTAAGAAGTTTAGACGTTATGTATGTTTCTTTGATCACCTTGCATCGTTACGTTCTTTGAAGCGAAATATAATCAATAGAAAAGTATCGAAATAACATAACATTACAGAAATTTTAAATATTACTCTCAATGTGTTCACAATTCAACGTTGAGAAGTTTAGACGTTATTATAAATATTGAAGAGAAATAATGGTAGCCTTGTGATTTATGAGAAGTACGGTTTTTTTGATCACCTTTGCATCGTTACTTTCTTTGAAGCGAAATATAATCATTATAAAACTATCGAAATAACATGATATTACAGAAGTTTTAAATATTACTATCAATGTGTTCACAATTCAACGTTGAGAAGTTTAGACGTTATTATAAATATTGAAGACAAAAAATGGTAGCCTTGTGATTTATGAGGACGGTTTTTTTGATCACCTTGTATCGTTAAGCGAAATATAATCATTATAAAAGTATCGAAATAACATAACATTACAGACGTTTTAAATATTACTCTCTATGTGTTCACAATTCAACGTTGAGTAGTTTAGACGTTATTAAACATATTGAAGACAAAAAATGGTAGCCTTGTGATTTATGAAAAGTACAGTTTCTTTGATCACCTTTGCACCGTTACTTTCTTTGAAGCGAAATAAAATCAATATAAAATTATCGAAATAACATAACATTACAGAAGTTTTAAATATTACTATCTAAATCAACGTTGAGAAGTTTAGACGTTATTATAAATATTGAAGATAAAAAATAAACACGTTTCGGGCATGGGGCCCCGCTGCAGCTGATTAATGACTGAAGAGGATTGCTGTACAAAAGTTTGAAACTATTTTTTAGCTCAATCCTGGTATGGGGGACCCTTATTTTACATAGCGCGGGACCCCCACCGGCGATTCGGATGGTTTTTATGGACAACTTTACCCATAACATATTGTTCAGCGCATGCGATCATTATATGGGACTCGGTCGTGACCGAAATTAGAAAGTCTTATTTTTTATATGCCTTCGTTACTAATTTCGGCATTTTTATCGCGATCCAGTTTTTGGGTAGATCGTTTGACGAGTGAGAGAGACAAGCGGATTATGTATTCATAGGTTTACGGCTAATGGATGCCGCGGGTGAAACATTAATTTGATCGAGGGCGTCTGTTAAATATTCGTAGCGTATATTTGAAGTATACGTTTTTTTTTATTGTTTACGAGTATATTCAACATGAAATATTATATACACCTGGCATTCATTAATTATAATGCTTTTTTCTGGGAAGTATAATAATAAATAATTATAATATTATTCATGAATATGGGTTTGATGAAATATTATTAGCTTTAAAGTATTGTTGTTTGATATTCAATTTAAAAAAAAACTCGTTATATTATTTTACGTCCAAGAAGTCGGGGTTATAGGATTGATAATGATTTTCGCAAGAAGCATTGGTGTTTAAAACAGGACAGAAAGTTTAAGAAATATGAGACATCGTCTGTCGTAAAATATCTTTAGTTAGTTGTAAACGCGTTATTATGTTCTCTCGCTTGTACGTTTATATTTTTATATTTAACTCAGTCGACGATATAACCAAATATTGTATAATATTGAAACACAAACGCGAAAAGGAAACCGGCAAAAGTCGAAAGGGTGGGTCCATCAAGACAGGGTATAACATGAATAAAAATAATACTCATATATATAGAAGGTGAAAAAGTAAACCCCTTAAAAGTTTTATTTTAATAATCAATCAGACAATTGAATAATCTTGTATATTTTATGAAAAGTGCCATTTTTTTCATAATAATTTGTATTATTTCTACGCAACTTTTTGAATCAGCGGGGTGAAACAAAGTGCAGATTATGTCTCGTTGTATTCTCCATAAATAAATGCAACTCGTACTGTTTTAATAAAACTCACAAACCCGAAAAGCTCGCCGAAAAAGCCGCGTAAAATAGAGATCAACTGATAACCATTTTAATTTTTAATTCCTTTACGCAATGGTTACACATATAAAAAGCGAGTGATATTTTTTATATTTGGAGTTTACTCCTTAATAATCGATTTTCATATATAACGCCCGATATGACGTTTTACGAGGAGTAAATACAGAAGTTCAGAGCGTTAAAAAATATAAGTACGAAGTTCAGAGCGTTAAAACAAGTTTACCGTTAGGTGGCCTCTCGGCGCAACATTTCTGCGAATCTTTAGAGTGAGATATCAATATATTTATTTGGCATTTACTTATGGCGTAATCGCAATGACAGAGCGTGACATACCTACATATTTCACTATCGTTCGCTTATATCAATATGTTATCATTGTGATGTAGTCACGGTGAATATTTGGAGTCTTCTACCGTACAAAATTAAAAATTGTTTCAATTTTAACTTCTTACTCGGGCGTTACTATATTTTTTTTATTTTGTTGTATGAATTTACTTGAAAACAATTCTATTTTCAGCATTTTTTCATTAAAGCATTTTCCATTTACATTTAATGATATTGATATTTATATTGATATACAGTGTTACCTATTTTATATATTCCAAACAATAGCACTTAAGGAGTAAACTTCAGCCGCGCATTACAGCTGACGCACAATTTTTTGTAATTGTTTTTAAAATGTTATGCACTTCATTAGCTTTTTAATTATTATTATTTGTTATCAATAATTCTCGATTTATTAAAATATATATTACATTACTCGCCCGTGTATTTTCTCTTTCGGGTATACTCGGCCCACCGTCTAATAAATACGCAGCGCGTTACGCTGTGTGATGCGAACCCATAGTTTTTTTCCGACCGCAAACTATACTATATGCTCGACTGCTCGAAGTTCCTCTCGTTCGTATTCGTACTTCCCCTACCTCCGAATATGCTCGAAGTGCCATTACACTCGTGACGTGATGCGAGCCACAATTTTTTGGACAATATGAGCCAAATGGCGATTTCACTTCGAAAAATATATAATGCAACTTCGTTACTTCCATCAGAGTCAAATGACGTAGCTTATATGGAAATATTATTAATAACCACTATATTTTTTATGAGTATATCACGCCTCTTCGTTTTATACACACAATTTAATTATATGTTTCGTTTATTTGCAGGATTTCACCTAAGCGGAGCCGTCCGGGCGCCAGGCCCCTCTCCCTCCGACCTTGAACGCTTGTATCGGGTTACAGTATCCTTTGACAGGTAAGTTCTTTTGCCGTACAACAAACCGCAACAAATGATTGCCTCTAATAATTTGTTCCTCTGTTTTTTGCAAGGTTCATCGTTTATAGAGTCCAATTCAGAAGACTTAATTCTCGTTCATAAATGTGCGAAATTAAAATTCATATTTACAGAGTAAATATTTGGATTGTATGTTCTATTTATTTTGAACAATTCAGTATGTAAACGGATTTATCATGGCAAGTTGAGTCACCGGTACATGTTGAGTCACAGGTATTATGAAGCAAAATGCTCATATCTCTACTTCTTAGTATCAAGGCTGTGAACTCAAAAAAATTAAAGATATTTTTGTGCGGTTTATATATTTCTTTCTGTTAATTTTAAATATATTTTGGACGTCAACGTATATAAATGTATATATTAGGGAAAGATATTGCTATTGAACAATGTCTTCCAGTCAGTCAAAACATAACTTGTTAAGAAATTGGTATTGCAGAAGGCTATTATAAACTAGACTGTATATTACAGTTTTCCATTAAACTAGGAATTATAGAAAAGACTATTTTTTACAAAATAATTAAATAATTTAAATATTAGCTAGAACAGATACGATCAGCAGGAGAGTTAAACAGTTTAATAATTGAAAAAAAAAACAAAAAACAAAACAAAATATATAATTATAAAACAAAACGAAAAGTTCCATTTTCATTGTTGAGTTGTTAATAAGAAATAAAAATAACAGTAAAAACTAATAAAATACGTGATAACTTTTTAAAAACGATTACAAAATTATTATAATAACTATAACGAATTAAATATAACTTAACTGACATTGACACTAGTTCTGTGTTGTTGTTAAAATAAATGTCTTTCGTATGTTTTAATGTGTTACATCTGTGTATAGAGTTACGAGTACTGCACTATTTTTTTTCATTTTGATATTTCAAAGTGTTGCGAATAAATAGCATTTAAAAACTTTACGAAAAATAACCCGACTTTTTTAACTTTTAAGGAACTTATTTTTTCAATTTCCTCTACAGAATTGGGGCATTTTTATTCTTGTACCTAACATTATACTGACTTTTGCAGGCCTCCTTTTGAAAGCTTTCATCTATTTTAATTGATCTCATTGTGGAAAAGATAGCAAATAACTATATATACATGTCGTAAAGCAAGAATAATTTTATATTTATATTTAGTATTTAATATTAGCATTTTAGTATTTAATATCTTTTAATAATATTTCTTAAATTTGTCCTAATATGGTACTTTTAAAACCGAGCAGAGATAGTGAAAGTGTGGCGATTCGAAAAAAATGGCACAAAAATGTCGAAAAAAATTCCGGCGACAAAATATTGCCACACCCATAGAAAACTTTTTGTTATTCCTTAAGGAAATTGTGTGTTTTTCTGCGAGTAAAACTATTCTATATATTAGTCCCTAATACGTTCTAGTCGTTTGTAAAAGAAGCTGGTGCTTTTGGTACTTATATTTTTATTTGTTATAATTAATTATTTAGAATAAACCGAAATTTTTTTTGAACTAAGAAAGTTAAATTGTGCTGGCTCAAAATTATAAGATTAACAAATGAAAAAACATCACAAAAGCCACGTAAAAAATACGTTGACATTTGACATGATATTTGACACGCGAATCTTAACTTTTTTGCACATTTCCGCGATTGTAAATGTTAATATAAATTAAAAACTGATTATTTTCTTTGAGCGAATTGAATAATCTTGTCCCTATATAGAAATTGTTTATTTGGTATGGCAAGAATTTCTTTTTAATTTGGACTTTTATTACGAAGAAATAATTTATTATTCAATATCAATATACATTTTTTTATTTTTGGACATTTTCCCAATCATAATTTGATTTAAATATTTCATTATTATAAACACAATCTTCATACAAAATAACACCCGTCAAGCACAATTCGCACTGCGAGGTTTCTATACACACGTAGGTATTTTGAACTTAAATGTTCATAACATGTATTTCTATTAAATATTATTTCTATCAAAAAATTACGCATAGTATGGCACAATATAAATTATTACACATAGTATGTATGGCACAGTGTAAATTATTACACATAGTATACATAGTAGGGCAAATAGTATTTCTATTAAACTATTACACATAGTATGGCACAGTGCAAATTATTACACCTAGTATACATAGTAGGGCACATAGTATTTATATTAAACTATTACACATAGTATAGCACAGTGTAAATTATTATTCATAGTATAACATAGTAGGGCACATAGTATTACTGTTAAACTAAATAAAAGTATAAATTTTTCACAACCTAAATATATCGCCTATTATATGTTTTACAGGCGTAAAATCATTTATCTATTTAAAGGCTTTGATGAACAGTCATCTGGCGAACTTATTGCTACAGGAGCAATCTCTTACAGTTAACCAGAGTTATAGTGTAATAAGAACAAAATGAGATATGAATAAAGCTACACATTATAACAATATGTAAAAGATAAAATAATCAAAACCAAAAAAGAGACAAAAAAAGGATAGACAAAAAGCCACACATTACAATATTTAAAAGATAAAATAATAGACACCAAAAAAGAGACTAAAGAAAACAAAACAAAAATCTAAATATGTCTGATGGGGTTTTAGATCTGGATTGAGGCGAAGGATGGATAATGAAAAGAATTAGTGGAAGCGAGATATGAAGGAAATAGAGTTTTTAAACTAAAGTTACGGAAGGTATAATTGTTAAAAGATGTTAAATATAATCATAGTGCATATTTAAAAAATTATAATATTTAGGATAATCGCTATAGTTTTCCTGTAATCTTCTAGTTTTACCAATCTTGTTTTTTTTCAAGATTTTTGGTTCAATTTTTGTCGGAAATAAGTTGGGGAGATTGAGAATATGTTTTCACGTATTTTTCAGAATATATTTTATATATTATGCAATTTGAAATTATGAAAAAATTCCTCACAAAAAACTCTTCCAACTGATATCCCACAAGATATATACAATTAAAAATGTTTTTGAGCTCCCTTTTCTTAATGCTTATATGACTATTTAAAAAAAAATTAGTTAATGCAAAATATATGGGTACATAAAATATGTTACTATGCCAAATATCTAGTTTCGACGTCGCGTAGTTTCCGAGAAAATTGACTGTGACAGATAGGCAGATATGTGTATTATCTTATAAGGGTTCCATTTTTTCTGTCTGAGTTACGGAAACCTAAAAGTCTTAACAAAAAAAAATTATTAGTAAAACAGATTTTTCTTACTGCGAAGTAATATTCGTATACGCTTAATATTCAAGGTGTTAGATGTGTCGCGTTATAAATCGTTCTGATGACGCCACGCGGCGCTCGGTGTGCATATACTGTAAGACTCTTAAACACTTAAGAACGCGATAAAAGACGAAAAAATATTGACAAGAACAGTTTAATTTTGAACTTAGGAACCTATAGAAACCATCTTGCAATATCAATTATAAACCCTTACAGTAAGATTGTAATAGTGTATCTTAAGAACAGGATAAAAGACGAAAAAATATTGACAAGAACAGTTTAATTTTGAAGTTAGGAACCTATAGAAACCATCTTGCAATATCAATTATAAACCCTTACAGTAAGATTGTAATAGCGTATCTTAAGAACAGGATAAAAAACCAAAAAATATTGACAAGAACAGTTTAATTTTGAACTTAGGAACCTATAGAAACCATCTTGCAATATCAATTATAAACCCTTACAGTAAAATTGTAATAGTGTATCTTAAGAACAGGATAAAAGACGAAAAAATATTGACAAGAACAGTTTAATTTTGAACTTAGGAACCTATAGAAACCATCTTGCAATATCAATTATAAACCCTTACAGTAAGGTTGAAATAGTATATCTTAAGAACAGGATAAAAGACGAAAAAATATTGACAAGAACAGTTTAATTTTGAAGTTAGGAACCTATAGAAACCATCTTGCAATATCAATTATAAACCCTTACAGTAAGATTGTAGTAGTGTATCTTAAGAACAGGATAAAAAACGAAAAAATATTGACAAGAACAGTTTAATTTTGAACTATAGAATATCAATTAAACACTAACCTGTATGTTTGTTATTCACCAATTATAATTATTTGACTGAATTTATTGATTTACATAAAAATATGATTGATTTCAAGCATAATACAATAATAAAAACTATAGTGTTGCCAGTTGAGGAATAAATAAGAATGTTTAAAAATAACCGCAGTAAAATGAAACTCGGATACCGGATGTGTTTAGCGATTATTTTCCTTTTATTGTGAGAAGTTTGATATTCCTACGAAATTCGATATCAATTTTCATACATTTTTCCTAGTTTCCTTTGGTAAGAATCGATTGAGTAGTTGAAACGTGAAAAGGAAGCGAACAGAAAAACTCGCTTTCGCATTTATAATATTAATAACAATGTACCCGAGATATTTAACGATTTAGTTTATCGGTATAGGATTAAATGAAAATAAGTTATTTTATCTATAATAAATATGTATGAAAAAAAGAAATTATGTATTTAATCTTTTATTATCATATTCATGAGATGAAATAAAAAAAATATTACGTCACGTTCATCAAAGGCTTATTAAATTTAAAAAAGAATAAAACGAAAAGTTGCGGACAGAAAAAGCTAGTACACGATAAATATATAAAAAAAAAGTTGCAAATTCCCCCAAAAACCTTGCCCGCGCTGACCGCGAGGTCAAAGTCCAGTGGCGGCGCGGGATTACATAAACATCCTTGTTACATCTCGTAATTGAGGCGGGCGCGCGACGGTGACACCGCTCGTCGCCGAGCTCTATTCACGATGCGAGAACGATGTCGTACACGAGATATCGCCCGACACAACTCGGCGTGCATTTTTGATCTCCGGCGTTGAAAATTCCGAATCTTGTAAAAAACTAAAAGATTTGACTGTAAAAGACATGGATTCACAATTGTTCAAAAGTAAATTGCTTGATTGCAAAGCTACAGATTAGGTTCTGGTTTGATTAAACTTCGGTAAATACTCCTTTTTGGCCTAAATTGAAAGATTCTCAAAATCGACCAAGTGTTACATAGTTTTACATAGTTCTTTGTGTGTCTTTACATTGTTGGTTTAAGGTAAACAAAGTAATTGTAATTGAACATTCTAATCCAAAAGCAGTTTTGAAGTGAAAACTGCTTTAGCATCGTTGTGATTTGAAAGTCGATGAAACGAAAAAGCGACAGTAAAAAGAGACAGACACATAAATTCATAAGATTTAACGTGGGAGAAAATGAGATAGGAAGCATTATACAGTGTTTCTTATGTTCGTGGTTCTCTTTGTGCTCTGCTTCGTACCCCCTCCACTCGTGTTTACCAAGGCATAGCGATAGTTTGCTTGGGTCTCAGCGTTGTACGTGTGTTAATACGTGTTTATGCGTGCAATTGAAAATGATATTGTGAATAATGATTGTGAGTACTTGTATGTAAATTTGTGTGTATTCGATCATTTTCTGAATTAAAAAAAAACATAAATGTGCAAAAAAATTAAATAAGAGATTAATTTAATTTAATTATAAAATTAGATGAAATTTATCAATTTTATTTACATATTATTATTTATAAAAACTTTTCTAATTATTTTAGTTTTTATCAAAATTAAAAATTGATTTAAACTAAAAAATTAAAATTAAAATTTTTGAAGGTTTCACTTCTACGTGTGAATTGCACACATGATTTTCTTTTATTTCAGATTTTTCCGAATTAAAAAAATTAGATGCTGTCTTTCAATTTGTACGTAATTGAGATCGGTAAAAATCCATATAGTTTGTACCGTTGTTAAAAGATAAAATAATAATAAACCTAATAATACCAAAGCTCCTTTTCCTTTAAAAAGTTTTATTTAAATTTTCAGATATTGAATATATTTGGCGTTAATTTTGTAAAAATTCATTATTCACAATTAAATGAAACTACGTGATGTAGTATTATTTCTACTTTATTTAAGTTCTTTACCACGACCTAAGTTTCGTTGTATTACATCTTCAAGTGGGCTATTAGCAAAGATATTTGAATCTCTTATCTTTGCTAATAACCCACCTGAAGATGTTGTAATACAACGAAACCTAGGTCGTGGTAAAGAACTTAAAGAAAGTGGAAATAATCCTACACCACGTAGTTTCATTTAATTGTGTTAAATTTTCAGACAAATTAAAACATTTTTTCTTTCTTTTATAAAAATTAAATTATTTCCTTAGCTTGTAAATATTATTTCTACGGAACTCTGAACCAGCGATGCAACAAAGTTCAAATCGAGCCCTATTATATCCTATATACATAGATGTAACCAGCTAATCCGTGATTCTTGCATGTCAAACGGAAAAACGTTGATTTTGACAACAACACAGAACGAATGTCATTGTCAGCTAACAGTTTATTCATGATTCCTAAATGCTACCATCACCCAATGGCTACACATGTAATAAACGATCTTTATTGTTTATTTTTTGTAATAGTTTCTAAAAAGTTTTTATGTATTTTGTTAAATATTTATTATTATTTCTACTTCTTACTAACAATTCACGATATATTATAAAATATAACATTTTCGCATTTATGAAAATAATTTTTTTTTCTTTTTGATTATGATCACAAATTACATTTTATTTTTTGTTCTTCCCTGATTGATAATCGCTGAACTGTTCGGTTTTTCATATTCTAAAAATGATGGGTTTCTTTAAATTCTTAAACACCAGGGTCCTTTGAAGCTTGAAAATAAAAAGTGGTGAACGGAACATTAATTTTACTTTGAAAGACCTTTTAACCATACCATACGAGGGTTCATTTTAAGTGAGAACCTCAACTGTAGCATCTAGTTATGAAATTTCAAATGAAATAGGTTTAAAATTGTATAAATGACCAGGCTGTGATTGACGGATGGACGAAAGGTGTGAAAACTCTTGAAGAAGTTCCCAATTTTACTATGGAAACCTAAACATTAAATTGTTTGTCGATATTGTCATAAGCCGAAACCGATACGAAAGGAACCGGCGAAAATGAGACAGTTATCTGATTTAGAATCTAAAAACAGCAATTCAGGTATCAGCGAATTAGAGTTAATAAGTTAAGAGCACAAAAAAATCATTTTTAAATCCCGATTATCTGATTTAGAATAAAAAAAACAACAATTCAGCGAACAGCGAATTAGAGTTAATAAGTTAGGAGCAAAAAAAATCATTTTTAAATCCCGATTATCTGATTTAGAATAAAAAAACAACAATTCAGCGATCAGCGAATTAGAGTTAATAAGTTAAGAGCAAAAAATTAAAAAAATACAATTGTAAACAAACACAAAACAGAAAATATATCTTTAAAAACCCGCATATATTATAGTTCTAATATATAAAAAATAAAAATAACGATCAAGATCTTATGAAGAACTTAATAACCGATTGCTTTTTTTAATGTGTAGCCATTGCTTTAATTAATATGAAATAAATTCTTGATTGACAGGACAAATGTCATATATCTTTTATTTTATGACGTTCGTTCTCTAGATAGAGAACCTTTGCCAATGTAAACTTAAGCACTGACTAAATTATTGGATACCCTGGATCCTGACACTGTTGCTTCTTTACGGAAATATAATAAACTATGGAGCAAAGCAAAAATTAAATAAAAGTGCAATACAATCATATAAATAAAGCAAAAATATTTATAAAAATTATATTTACATTATGTATAAATAAATTTATTTATATATAACAGGAGTACAAACCAAGCATATACACATATACAAACATCAAAATAGAGATGCACATAGGTATGAAGTCAGTAGTTTCTAGATTTTGAAATCATTCTTTCTTATATATGGTATTGTTAGTTCTAGAATGGTTTAATTGGTAACTGCTAAAATATATATAATATTAATAGATAATTCGATTTTATATTTTAATAATTTATAAATAAAAGAAAAAAATATTAAAGACCATGCAAAAGTAAAATAATTTAGACCGCCCTCCCAACCCTGAAAATGGAATAATATACCAAACGCAAGACATACCATCGAGGTTTACTTTTGAGAAAAAATCTACTTCAAGAACCAAGGTTTTGAGGGTATAGTAAGTTTTGAGGGTTTACCTGGGTGTACCATGTACGACTGTCAATATATAGTCAATACGTTCATTCTGTTATCAAAGTGAAAATCTACTCTGCTCTTTTCAAGTGTTGTGAACTTTTTTCAACGACCCATCGTTTCATCTTGCTGGTTTAAATAGAATGAAAATGAACAGAAGCATAGCATTTCCAAACTATTATTAAAAATACCTCGAATTTAAAAAAAATACAAAGTTCATTTGTCTGATTGACGATGTCAATAAAACTTGCCTACCCAAATGAGCAGATATAGAATAATATACCAAAAGCATAAGACATACCATCGAGGTTTATTCTTGAGAAAAAATCGACTTTAAGAACCAAGGTTTTGAGGGTATAGTAAATTGGACCTGGGCTTACCACGTATGAATTTCAATACATGATCAATACGTTCGTGCTGTTCTCGAAAGTGAATGTCTTATCCGCTCTTTTCAAGTTTTGTGAACTTTTTTCAACAACCCATCGTTTCATCTTGCTGGTTTAGATAGAAATAGCATTTTCAAACTATTATTAAAAATAACTCGAGTTTTAAAATAAAAATACAAGATTCATTTGTGTCAATCAGACACATATGTCAATAAAACTTTGAAGGTGCTTATTTTTCATTTTCTTAACAGAGATTATGAAAAAATAAGCATCCAACATTATATCGCTATATGGACTCTTATATCACTATATTATTTTTTTCTCCCTTCAGTCCTACATTACTTTTGTTGACAACATTATGATTAGCTTCTTTTATCATTATTACAACTATGTATCGAGTTAATTCGATTTCAATTGATTCGAATAGAGAAAACATAAAAATTGTCCATATGTGAATGGTAAGCACATTGTGTACATATATACATTTAATGTAAGGTGTTCCTTATGATATTCTAATCATAATTGTAATCAATCAAAAGAATATTGATTGTTAGCTTTAATTTGAGCTATAAATCATCACTCTCCGATATCCACAAGTACATGGAGCGTCACTACTTTAGATAAGGCTGCCGTTAACGGCAAAAGTAAAGATCGACTGAAATATTTGTCTTTAATTTAATTCACGCGTTGCAAATATTTGTCGCCAAACAAAACCTGCACTCTTGTTGTTTAATTTAAAATGTTCAAATTAAAATAAAATCTAATCGATATTTGTTATAAACATTAAAATTGTCGACACAATATCACCTTTCATTAATGTTGGCCACCTTTAACGGTGAAAGCACAGATTGACTTAAATATTTTTCTTTGACTCAATTCACGTCTGGAAAATTTTTGTCGCGAACCTAAACCTTAAACTCTTGTTGCTTAATTTAAAATATTGAAATTAATATAAAATTTAGTCTATTTGGTTGTAAAAATTTAAATTTTCCACATAATATTACTCGTAATTAATGTTGGCTACCTTTAACGGTGAAAGCACAGATTGACTTAAATATTTTTCTTTGATTAAATTCACGCCTGGAAAACTTATGTCGCGAACCTAAACCTTAAACTCTTGTTGCTTAATTTAAAATATTGTAATTAAAATAAAATTCAGTCTATATTGGTTGTAAAAATTAAAATTTTCTATATAATATTACTCTTTCGATTTAACGGTAAAAACATAGATGAACTGAAATACTGTTTCTTAATTTAATTCTCGCCTCGCAAATTTTTGTCACGAACCTAAAACAAACTCTTGTTGCTTAATTTAAAATATTCAAATTAGATTAAAACTCTATCTATATTGGTTGTAAAAATTAAAATTTTCCATACAATATTACTCTTAATTAATATTGGCCACTTTTAACGGTAAAACATAGATATACTGAAAGTTTTTAATTTAATTCGTATGTAACAAATTGCATTCTTATTTAATATTCCGTACGAAAAGTGAGAAAGCCAGAAAAACTTATTTGTTCGTCCGCCGAAGAATAAGTTTTTCGAAATAAGTTTTGACGCTTATTTTCTCGGAGATCATGTGACTGACGGTTGAATTGTGGACTGACTGACTGACGGTTGAATTTTGATATAACTATAATTAGTAATAGCCCCAAACAGAGGAAAAGCAAATATCTTAATTTTAGGAGTAATTTTGATTGTCTACTAATTTTACCGGATCTGAAAGGGTTGATTTTAATTCGTTTCGAAATATTAGTTTTCAACCTGCGACTGTTGTTATCTTATCTTTTACGTGGAGGTCTAACACGTTAAGTTAAAGGTCGTTTTGTGAGTAAAATTTAATCTATACAACACAGTGTCTCATTAATTTATTGAAATACGGCCAGGTTCTTCCAATTATATTGAGACAATCTCCGTACGGTACGTCGGAGTGCCACAGTATTTTTCTAAGAAAATTATTCCCCTCGAAATTATTAGCACATTTATAGATAATTCATGAGTGGATACAATCACTATTATCGTAGCTAACAATTTCCTGTGTTCGCGTAACCAATAATCTTTTTACAGTATTTAGAATCAAATTGTGCGAAGCTATTACCTCAGAGTAAATAAAGTACAAGTCGTTTTAAAAACGCTTAGAACTGATATTTTTAATAATGGTAATAAAAATACATTTAATTGTACTTCACTTGTACTTCACTTCATATTAATTGTACTTCACTTCATATTTTTAATAATGGTAATAAAAATACATTTAATTGTACTTCACTTCATATTAATTGTACTTCACTTCATATTTTTAATAATGGTAATAAAAATACATTTAATTGTACTTCATTTGTTTTTGCAAATGATTCCATTTTTAAATTCTGAAAACTTAGTGTTTTCACTCGTATTAGTATTTTCCCTTCCCCGCGCTATTCAAATGCTCAATTATCTGAACGTGATTACACTTACGAGTAAAAACAGTGTGTACACTCATGGTAAAAATAAATTTCTTGAAATATGTCATCATTATGTCCTACGAATCTATAAGTTGTCGTATGTATTATAAAATTAGTCTTTTCATCGACAGCTGTAATGTTTTGTAACTGTATAATTAACGGCTATATTATTTCTATAACTGTTTTCTGCAACTGTATCAATAAAAAAAATAGATAATAAAGTAATAATGAGCGGACCAAAACTGTGCAAAATATTGAAGATGAACCTTTAACGGTTTACACATTGCGCGAAATGTTTCCGTACATTTTTTTTCAATGCACGTAAAGTTCTGCAATCGTACCCAATGTATCTTAATGATTTTAATTGGAATTTTTGAGATTTTTCAAATCCACTTTTGAAAAATAAGAGGGTTCTATACCATCGCACATTGCAAGAAATTTTGTCAAACGCAACTTAAAAATGGAAAACGATAAATGAAAACTTTTGAAATCTTTTCTAACGCCATTCAATGAGAGCGTGAAAAGTGTTCTTTTCACTCCTACGTCCTTTGAAAATTGCGTGCACGTATAGGTTGATAAAGATTATATTATTGTTAACGTCTGATGAAACGTTGGCCAGTGTGGACGTTAGCCACACTTCTGTAGAAATTAAAAACAGATAAGTTAATTCGTTTTTCATGTATTTATCGTAGCCTTCAAATCACTAAAACGTGACGATAAGGACACAAGTATGATTGAAGTATAGACGAAAGAATAAATCTAACATAAAAGTAAGATTTGAATACAATTATACCTGAACACATTCTATAAATATGTACGAAATTGTGTTATATACAGATGCTATTGTGTGATGTCTTCAAAATATGTCACGTTTCTTAACACCTGCAACGCGTCTATCTCTTTTAAATGCTTGCTTCCTTTTAAACTCTCTCTTTTATCATCGATTATATAAGGCGCTACTTGGGACCACATTTTTTTTTCTTTTATGTGGGTATTAGTTGATCCGTGCGAATAATTCGCAAATCGCCAAACGGTAATACATGTTAGTTAAATAGATTGTCAATAGATGGCGCTGTTTTTAATATAAACACATTTGAGAAATAATATATAGAGATAATGTGTCTGTCGAGTATAACATCATTGTGTATAACATCACGAGTTATTGCTGAGTTTTGGCATGGGGTGAGGTAACAGATTAAAAATAGTTCTAGGAAATAGAAGTTTATCATTCCAATTATGAATTTGAGGTTGATCAGATTTTTGACATTTATACGAGTTTTATCTATTGTATTCAAATATAGAAAATTACAAAATTTACAAATCAACAAAAATAAAGGGAAAGTTTAAGGAAATAATCCGTTTGCAACACATTAATCTTATTTAAGTGACCCAAGAAAATATTATTGCATTGTTTTATTTTTTCCAGATGACTGAATTTAAATTATTTTAAATTAAATTGATCTTAATTTAGTTTCTATGTAGGATATTTGGGTTATGCTTATTTTTTCCTTTTAATAATGTTTATTTTAATTGAGGGCGCTTATTAGAGTATCAAAAACGAAAAGGATTTTTAGAAATATCTTTTAATATTGGAATTGTTTACAAAGATGTATATTTTTATATTTTTTAAATTTCTTAATAACATTTTTATCCTATATGTATAAGTTTTTTAAATTTAAAATGGTAATTATGTAAAGTATTTTACATTTAGCTGCAGCTATAAAAAGATTAAGTAAAGATGCGGAGATGGATAGTGTGAAGGTGTGGTAATTACTAGTTCTTGGATTTTCGGTAAAGGAGCAGGATTTACGGCAGGTTTTGTATTTTTGAGACCTGAAAAATAAATTTAATATACACGCTGTAGTTTGTTAGCATGTTGTGACAGTAATATATAGTTGTGACAGTATTATATTGAATAAAAAAATCGATTTTCATTCGACAGAAATTTTACTATTTACCGGATTAAAGTAATCTATACGTTAGTTCAAATCATGAACTGTATATATATTTATACCAAGTTTCATGAACTGTATATATATTTATACCAAGAACTGTATATATATTTATACCAAGAACTGTATATATATTTATACCAAATCATGAACTGTATTATTATATATATTTATACCAAGAACTGTATTATATATATTTATACCAAGAACTGTATATATATTGAATAAGAACTGTATTATATATATTTATACCAAGAACTGTATTATATATATTTATACCAAGAACTGTATATATATATTTATAATAAGAACTGTATTATATATATTTATACCAAGAACTGTATATATATTTATACCAAATCATGAACTGTATATATATTTATACCAAGTTTCATAAAATTCTGCGTAGTCGTTTAACGATAATTGAGTAATAAATATCTCGTATCATTTTCTTGTTATTTAGTATAACCACGCGAGCAAAGTTGCACTTTTTTGCTACACCATATGCATTTTACGTGTACTTTTGGTAATGTTTTGCTAAATTAATTGGAGAGCTATTAGTTAAAAAGAAAATGACAAAAAACATTTATAATATAATACGATGAGGGACTACGACAGAAGCTACATATATTTTATTACACGTACACGAATGCAAAATATTACCCACTGTTTTGGATTTAACACGTGAGAAGATTTAATTTATTGTCCTTATCGTATTTATATATAATATGGATTTGACCGTTCGACATTAAATGAAAACCCAGTCAGTACTAATCGTCATAAATACTTCAAAATAGTGTAAAAAACAGTTAGCCATCACGGGACGTCTGGCAGATGTGAAACATCGTGTTCGTACAAGTAATATGCATAAAAGACATGATTATTACAGGAACTAAATATAGCATAATGAATAAATAAAGTATTACGAATTTCTTACAGAAAATGGTGACTTTATTTAATAAACATTTATTTACAATTAATACAAAAATAATAAAGCACAGGTTATGTGTACCGTAGTAAACAATAGTGTCGAATTGAGTGAGGAGGGGGTCGCGTAGTCGGTTGCGCATGGCGACACGTCGCCATACCGTACACTCTACTACATATAGACTATATATATACCTTAGTATCCGGTTTATACCTGCGCCTATAGATATTTCACATCAAAAAACAATTACGCCAAGAGTAAAAAAATATTTTCATTTGAAAATATTTGTGTTACTGATCTTATCAAAACGGCAACGGCGCGCGGTTGTTTTTTTGTAGTGGTTCCCTTTGTCAGCATTGGTAGCAAAGTAGCGCAGCGTCTTCAATTAAAAAATACGTTGTGTTTGAAATTACGAACCACTTAAAACTATTCCTGTGACTAAATTACTGAATTTTGTTAATTGATTTTTGGTGTACAGCTGAGAAACACCATATGGTATATGATGATTAATTTAATGTCAAACGGTCAAATCCATATTTTATATGTAAATCAAATACTTACTGAACACTTTAAATTAGAATGTGGAAACTTACACAATTTCTCTTATTTTGGAGCTGCCTGTAACCAAAATGATCTCTGTACTCTCTTTTATTTTGGCACTGCCTGTAACCAAATTTTCATCAATTTACGACTGAACGATTCGAAATCTATAGGCCGAAGATAGAGACAGACTCACCGTTTGGCGACCATGGTTGAAGTTTTAGAAAAGAGAACTTTGAAAATCCATATAGTATTGGCCCAGGTGTCAAAAAAACAAAAATTACACTATTGTATAGCGAAAATGAAAAAAATATGCAACTTAAAATTTTGTTTAAATCATCAATCAGCCAAATGAGAAATCTTGTACCTTTTAATGAAAAGTCAGATGATTTTACACAATAGGTTGTAAATACTATTCCTATGGAGTACTTTATAGTAGCACGATGGAACAAAATGCAGACTGTGTCTCGATGTATCCTCTATTCATAGATGTGACATATTAATCCATAAAGCTCGCTGATCCGAAAGGGTAGTCGCATAAAAATCACCAGAACTCGAGAGGAACGAAGAATCGAAGATGAACGAACATCACTTAACAGTTTACTTTCACAATTAAATGAAACTACGTGATGTAGTATTATTTCTACTTTGTTTAAGTTCATTACCTAATAACCCACCTGAAGATGTTGTAATACAACGAAACCTAGGTCGTGGTAAAAAACTTAAAGACAGCAGAAATAATACTATATCACGTAGTTTCATTTATTTGTGAATAATGAATTCTACAAAATTAACGCCAAATATATTCAATACTTTACTTTCAATTAATTTAAGCCATGGCTGTAAATTAGGAAAGCAATCAGCGTTGGTTATTTTTTGTAAGAATTTCTTAAAAGTTATTATGTACTTCGTTATACTTTTATTGTGTTGTATAGAAATAATAATAATTATTTCTTCTTAACGCGTATACGCGTTTATGAAGATATATTTGTGTTTTATTTTATGGTTACAAATTGTACTTTTTTGCTGTTTCCTTATTGTTAATAGAATAAAAAAACCGTTTTCTATATTTGAAAAAAAATACCGGCTTTTCAAAAAAAATTATAATCTATTTCTGTAGTGCTAGGCTCTATTTCGTCGGTCACCATTACATTATCACCATTTCAGGCTCACTATATTGTTAATAGAATTAAAAAATGTTTTCTATATTTGAAAAAAATACCGGCTTTTTAAAAAAAATATATTCTATTTCTGTAGCGCTAGGCTTTATTTCTCGGTCACCTTTACGTTTTCAACCTATAAGTAGTCATCGATACATTACCGCTTTATAGATTTTACGCTATACACAATTGTCACCCAAGCACCTCCAGAATACACTCTCATATCTATTTACATTCGTGAATAAATCCCCGACCGGAAAGGAGTCACTACAGATGTAATTATAATCATCGTGTATCCACCGAGCGTGACGCGTCGCAACCGCGCGAGATGGATTTGTGCCTATACCCGGACGGGATGCTGACGCGAGATACTCCGGTGTTCACACAGCGACCTGACCACCGACTAGTGATCTTGTGGGATTTTTTTACCACACATGCGTTTCATATCAACCGAGATAAGAGTAGAAGTGGAAAATGCGTAGGTCGTACACAATTTTTTGCTCAATATTAGAAAAACCCGTTGGCAGACGCCAGCAAAAGTAGATACCGTTTTTATCGCTTTTACCACAGCAGCTGTGATAGCCTATACCTATCGAGTTGTTTGGTGGTAGCATATTATTACGTAGGAAAGAGCGGGAGAATTCCAGATGCTTAAGGGAAATAAAGCAATTACTATTAACATTAATACATTTTTGATCCTAACGTAACGACCATGAAGAATTTTTGCGGTTTTTTCCCGAAAACTTTATTCTTTTATTTTTCCAAAACGGTGGCCGGCCTTGCGTACTCCATGTCACGGATAATGTTGACAGGTATAATGAAAGTCACCTTGGTGTCAAAATTATTATTCCGTACTCCGCAACATGGTGCACGCAAGATTAACCATTAGTTTGTATACGAACTACGTGGTTTATGTAGATTTTTATAATAAAAATGGTGGCCGGTACAAAACAAGAGATATTTTGACGCCTCCACCCTGAGGCACACCAGATCAGCCACTATTTCTGATACCCACTCAGTAGAGCCTATAGAACGATACATCAAAATGGTGGATAGTTTCAAGATTATCACCTTCGGGACTTCATGAGACCGCCAAAATTATGAACGTATCTCGAAATTTGAACTTTTGGTCATAAATGAGCACCGATTATGAGATCCTAGGTGGCAAATTTACAGGATATCCAAAACGATTTTTGGCACCCCAAAAATTATGGTACTCTAGTCTAATAGCTGTTAGCATAATTGCCGACTGGTTTAATTCATTCTAAATTATTGTATATAATTCATGATATGCACAGGATGGACCGCATATTTATAGTACCCTATAAATAGACTTAACTATGAATAGTTTCATATTTTGGTTACGAATGTTCAAACGGATATTACATTATTAAAACTATACCACGTATGTTAAGACTCAAATAACTGAAAACTTAACTTTAGAATGTACCATCTCCTATATTAATTCTTGTTCTATATTGAACACGCCAAGAACAAACGCGTGACGGCATCGTGAGAGGGGGTAGGCATGAAAAAATCAAATATTTTTCTTTATTTAGATTTATACCACGTTTACGATGTCACCACTCTACCCGACCAGTTATAATAGGATGCATATGTTTTATAACCGATTTGGTAAATTACATTGTAGTGTCACATTCTTGTATTTTAAGACACGCTGTTAAGAACCATATGATTTATATAGAATGGTTGAGGATATTATATAAAAATTATAATAGCACGAGAAAAGAGGATAGAAATATGAGAATATATATTTCACCGTTAGTGAATATTTCACAACTAGTGACTGATGCTCAGAAATATGGTTGTGTTTTTTGAAGTGATAGATAAGTCGAATCTGCAGATTTTAATGCTGTTCTAATTTATTGAAACTTTGCTTGGTTAATTCTAGATAACATACACCTCCATAGGTAGAAATAAAGTTTGACAAATATGTGCTTTGGAGTCCATTTTGTGAAGACGTTTCAAAGTGTGATCCTGAAATTTTACGTAAAAATATTTAATGTCACCTTAAAAATTATATTGATAATATTTATTTTAATAGTAAATAATATTTTTTTATCATTAATATGTTATATACCTAGATTATCTACTTATGGCGTAAATTATTATCCATTAAACTTTAGTCAAAATATAATTATAAATATTGATTTTGATCGAAATTAATATTTAGGAGCTCAAGGAGTTTTTATAAATTTAATAAATTATAGAAAATTAATTCATTGTCTTCAAATAAATAATATTACAAATTTATATATTTATGAGTAATGATTTATTTTTTAGTATTTTTTATTTATTTATACTACTTAAATAACTTATATTTACAGTATAATATTGAAGATATTAGAGATTTTTAGTAAAGATTTGTAGTAATTTTAAATTGAGAAATATAACTTGTCCTTATTTAATAGAAATTAAAATAGAGGTATGTTAATGCCAATTATAAAATTCTAAATATTTTTCCCATTAAAGATATTATTTAGTAAAGTGTCTGACTTTATTTATAGTGAAAATGCATTATTATTCTTTATATAGTTTAAGTAAAACATACATTTTCATTGTATAAATTAATCAGTAGGCCGAGATCTTTAACAGTAGAAACATAAGAAATCGAATAGCCGTTAATGACCAACTATAGTAGATTAGACCCCGGCCTATTTCCGGTAGAAGTTTTTGACTGCAATAGTAAAGATTTAATTTATTCGATCATAAGACCGTACTTACTGGCTCAGAGACTGACAAAAAATGTATTTGAGATATCAAAGCGTGAAGTGATTTCATTAGAACTAGAATAGTATTTTGAAAATCATCAGCATATAAATAATAGATGAAAAAGGTGCTTTACGGTAGGATAAAACGAAATTAATAATAACCGAAATTACGCCGTTTTGCAGAACCTCGGCAATAATACGGTAGTTGACTCATTCTAAATTTTGATATTTTTCGTAAATATTGTGAAATATAAGTTAACTAAAAACCAATCTTGAAAAAAAATTCAAGAATTGATTGAAAAATAAGCCAGTTGTAGGCTTCTAAATTTGAAGATACGGATAGAGTTGGGTATATCCCTGTCTCTTTTCCTCTCGTAGAATATAATGTACAATATTAAAAATGATCTCACAACACAGTATTGCCGTCCTTCTCTAAAGGTTAAATTTAAACTTTTATGACTCGATCAATTTTTAAGATTTTTAAAAAAAAATTTCACTCTTCATCAGCTTTTACCTTGAAATTATGATAAAAAAATACCCAATACTAGTCAACTCTGAACAATTTTCAAAAATTTCCTTTATACACTACAGCGTACAAAGGAAATCTCCAAAAATAAGAACATGCTTAACGATTTAAGCCACTGAATCAATGTAAAAAAGTCCACTTAATCAAATAAAATAACATCGATTTAAGCCACTGAATCAATGTAAAAAAGTCCACTTAATCAAATAAAATAACATCGAAACAAATAGTCGAGCATTGTTCATGACGAGACGCTCATCGTCACAGAATTTAGGAAGAGCAATCGAAGTTCTTTGACCACATTTAGACCCAGATTGAAGGTGGTCGAGTAAATGTTCCCTCTTAAATATTAATAGTAATTTAAATATTAATAGTAAATTGTGCTTGAAGCACCCTTTTCGCCGCCGACCGCACAAATGCTGTATCACATCGCGTATGCGCGGAGCTGAGTGGGGAGCGTTTCGATTGATCCAAATTAAAAATGTTTAAAAACGGGTGAAGACGAAAATTGTTTGTCTTAAATGTTTAAATGATAAAAGACGTGTGAAGGCAAAAGTTGTTCGTCATCGTAAAAAATATTTTTTGTTGAAAAACTTTTTCTCTAAATGCAATGGGTCAGCTGTTATAAGGGAATAAACTGTTAAATCGTTTATAAAAATTGATCGTGCTAGAATTTTTCAATCCTGATAATTTTCGTTCAATCTCTATCTAATTTCCAATGCTCATGAAATTTCTTCATTTTACTGAATGATCCTTCTGGTGAAAAGGGCGGACAGCAATTTTTAATAGTTTTCCCGAAAAATGGTTAAAAAACTTATAAAAAATAGATCGTTTGAATTCGTTTTTTAGTAAAGTTGATTCGTTGTTTAATAAGTTTGAACACGATAACCTTTAAAGATTTTTTTTATTTCATAATTTACCCCTGAGTAAAAATTCACCTTTTTTACTTTACGTCTATAATTCGGTTTCATGCTCTATCTCTGTGCCAAATTTAAAATTTTTACGTCGAATAGTTTCAAAAAAATTGCCTGTGACAGAGAAACGGATGCCGAAGTGAGTCCATTAGTGGTTTGTTTTGATAATTTTGGCACGGAAAACCAAAAACAAGCTAATTTTCTGATGGAAAATTTTCTTCCAACACGGATTTCGAAGCTTTTAATTAACAACAAATAAAAAAAACTTCAGCATGGACAACATGATAAAATTTCAGAATAAAATATATTTTTAATAAAAATCAAGTTTGTTTCTAGCAATTTTAGTTTTATTTATCTTACATCAACATAGCTCCCACATTGTGTTTTGCAGTCTTTTTAATCTAACAACTGTAACGAAGCTATGACTCAAATCTATGAGCCATTGTTTGGTATAACAATCGTAATTCATTTTTTTTCTGTTTTATATCCATTTAATGTACCACACATAGATAATGTAGGTATTGCGTGATAAAAACCAAGTAACATCCGTGTACTCCTGCTATAATGGTATCACACCATTGCGGATAGCGATCAAGATTCTTTAATTGCACGCTATTAGTTGAAGCACTAGTTTCAGTGTTCTCTTTGAATTTCCTTTTAAGCTCAATTCTATTCTTGCAGTAAATTTCTTTTTTTTGGACATAATTTACTAAATTACATACAATTCGAAATAATATGTGAGTATGTAAGAAGAGAATGAGGTTTAAAAGAAAAAAACAAACAAATAAAAACATTCAATGTGAGTTGAAGCTGACGTTCCGTATTTTAAATTTAATCACTAAATAAAGAATATTAATATTTTTTTTTATTATTTATGAATAAATGTAGTATTTATTTGCGCCTGATTAATGTTTAGGGTTTCATATCCCTAAAGAAAAACACAGAATTCTTATAGTGTGTATTTTGGGCACACGAGTGTGTCCGTCTATCACTGATGTTTTTATTGGGCCGACGCGTGTGTCTGTCTATCACAGATGTTCTTTTTTTTTTCAGAAAACATTTGACGTAAAAGTTGAAATTCGGCATAATAATTAAATTTATTGATCCGGATTTTTTTCAGTATTTTAAAAAAAATGCTTTCGGTCGCTTGGTGCGGTTTTAGTTCAGAGCGCGAATTTATAAGGATTCGAAAATATGTTACATCAAATTCTGAAAAAAGATAAGAATGGGTAACACTGTGTATAGATATAAATATTAATATCATCTATCAATATATCTCTTACCGTTAAGGTGGCGTTCATAAGGAACGCATTCGCTCGACTGTTTTTCCATTGACTTGCAACTTGCAAAACTTGCAAACTTGAAATCGGTTGAGTAGTTTCGCAGATTACCTCCTACATCAAAACTTACAAACTGTTACACTTTTTTTAACGCTCTTAACTTCTGATTTTACTCCTAATAAAACTTCATATCGGGCGCTATAGGTATATGAATATCGATTCTTAAGGAGTAAAATCCAGAAATTACTAGAAATTTATTGGAAAACTAAAGCGATAATTCTACTTCTAATGGCTTTTGAGAAATTTACAATATCTCTCTAGCGTATGAAAATTACACATGTAGGGTTTAGTGGCTTTTTTCTACCCAAAGCAAATTCCGTAGCTGTTTGTTTTTTTTTAAATTATTGATGAAAATTAACCGAAATAATTTCATTTCCAAGTTCCAAACAGTTGCCAATGTATAGTTTCTTTTCCAAATTTTTCACAAACCTGATTGGAAAATTAGGGGAGCGGGGCATTGTACATTTATGTGATGCTTAATATTTCGCGAATGCGGCTTAAAAATGAAAAACCTAAACGGAACTTCCAATTCATTTTAAAACACCCATCCATTGATGCCACCACCTATCTCAACTCTACTTTCTCAATATTTTGCTATTTATTATTGGAGATCTTCATATGAAGAACACACTTTTAAAATTTCATTAATATAGATCTAAAACTATAGAAATTGTACAGATGTGACAGACGTCCGTCCATCGAATGGATACGACGATATCCTTTCTGGTTCATTTTTCACTATGAAAAAATAAAAAATGCAGCTTGTTTGTAAAGAAATTGACTTTCGAAATTAAACCTTTTAAATATGAGCTTTTTTGTAAACAAGTGTATATGGAACATGTACAATAAGATGAAGTGAAAAACAATTTACTTTGATTATCATAATGTAACACGTGAAAAAAACCGTTTTATGGACTCATTTAAAAACAGAAAACATTTTTGGTCTAATCATATATTTAATAGTGCCACTGACATGTTATAGCGGTGTCGCATACCACTAATATTGTAATTACGAACCCAATAACTCTGCAAATATGCTATGGTTTGCTACCTTTGGTAAAGTAATATGCGTACATAGTAGAGATGTGTAACACATGAGTGAAAGATATAAAATATATAGCTCATATGTTATTATTATATCTATCACTCGCTCACTTGAAATGTATCAGATGTAATGTATCAGTAGTCAAAATGTATCAGTATATCACTAGCCCGGGAGTGATCGGCGTCTTTTTCGGTTCACCAAATCAATCACTTCACTCACTCGTCGCGTCGTGAAGGTAGATAAAAGTATATGTTTTGACGTTATATGAAAGAGATGGAAAACCATCGAACTGTTTAGTCAAATATGCAACTGGATCTATGTAGACGACGATCTATAAAGTACACTTTAGTTCGTTAGAGATAAAGTATACTTTAGTTCGTTAGAGATAAAGAATACTTTAGTTCGTTCAAAATATTTGAGTAAACAAACACTTTTTTGTTTTATTTCAAAGTTTTAATTTAAAATTGTGTAAATACACCAATCTATTCCAATTTATTTAATTATCATTAAAGTCATTTTATGTATAATTTGAATCTAGGTTGATAATCCTAAATCGTAAACCTGCAAAGTATTAAGCAAAATCAAGTGGATACTCTCGTAGAATTTAGTTTTATTTTCAAACAATAGTGCATAATGTTCAGTCTTTCTGTGGTTCAGTCATTACTTTTTATCACTACGTTGTATGACCATTGTTTAACGTATGTGTAATAAATAATTTCGTTAATAACTCGGAGTACTGAGATACTGATCTACTGAGCTAAAGATATAAATGAGTGATATATATCTTTCCAATCAAATTGTATATATCACTCTTTTCTTTTCAGCCATACATTTTGCGCATCCATTGTACATAGGTTATGCGTGTCAGGCTAGGCTATAGTGGTTCCGTAGACATAGGAAATGTTTGAATGTTTGTTACTCAATCACGCCAAATGGTGTGGCAAATGCTCATAAAACTTGGCACGGACATATTTCATGATATCATATTTGTCATTTTTAGCCCGAGAAATAACATTATTCTGTATCTCGGTGTTATTGTCCAATAATTAAATTTTAATACTGCAACATTTCAATAGATGACAGAACGGGTATACAATGTATAAAGAGTTTAATATTAATGACGCGATGTGTATACAAATATATAAAGGACTTAAGAATTAATTATGCAATGTGTATATAATATATAAAGGATTTAAGATTAATGATGCAATGTGTATATAATATATAAAGGGTTTAAGACTGATGACGCAATGTGAATATAATATAGAAAGGGTTTAAGATTAATGATGCAATGTGTATACAATATAAAAAGGATTTAAGATTAATGATGCAATGTGTATACAATATATAAAGATTTAGTAATAATGAGGCAATGTGTATATAATATATAAAGGATTTAAGATAATTTACAGATAGATATGTAACGGTGCTATTGGGTTAAAGATAAATCTCACCGTCATAACCGAAAATCCACGCGAGCCACGCGGCGAGCAAAAAGCTAGTTATACGTGTTTCTAAGCTAGATACCATCAATGGCTCCTTGAAATATACAATTAGACCAAAATCATTTTTTTTTGTTGTTAAATGAGTCTATAATGGCTATAATATTTTTCAAATATTATAGCCAAGGCTTTTTCAAATGTTACACCATGATAATACGTGCTCCGTGTACACTTAGTTAACATACACGCATATATTTAAAAGGATCTGTTTTTAATAGACTAATTGGCCTAGTGACGTAAATAAACGAACTGTTATTAAAATGGTTAATAAAACATTATTTCTTCCAACATCCCTTCGCAGCTATTGATAGCCAACGAAATTAAAACGAAGTACTTGCCTGTCACAGGCTATTTATAATAGAGAAACCATTTCATTACTTTGTTATAAAAAACAAAGTAAAAAAAGTAGCTCTTATCAAATTCACACTATTCTATAAATTTCTAAGTTTTGTTTTTACGTACTTATTTTTTTTTTTGGTACTACGTCACAATGCTTTCTTACAAAAAGACGTACGAAAAATGCGAAATAAGTTTTAGCCGTTAAAATATTATTTTAGGTTGAATTTAGGCTACGCCAAGCAAAACTACGTAAGGACTAGTAGAATTATGGATTCGAGTTTCTCGAGTTATTCGAATTATGGATTCGCTTAAGTCTAAAAGAGTTTTATAGTTTCAGACTTGAGCGAATGAAATTTTATAGGTTCATACGGATATCTCTGATAATATGTAGCAAAATATTGAGATGGGTGATGGATATCAGTGGACAGGTATTTTAAAACGAAGTTAAGGTTTCATTTACATTTTTGATGGTGCCGTAGCCAAATGGCAAAAAAGGATTATGCCTTATAATTTCATCCTGTCCGTCTTTCTGTCTGCGCGTTTAACGGTCCGTATGTCACAGCCATTTTACTCGGAGACTATTGGCACTATATAGATGAAATTTGGTTGGTAGAGGTGTCTTTTAAAATCACCAATTTTAAATCACCGTACAACGAAATAGGGTAAGTATAAAAAAAAATTAGTAGTGACACTACTAATATATATATATATATATATATATATATATATATATATATATATATATATAGGTATATAAATATAAAAAAACAATATATATATTGTTTTTTTTTTTTAACTGAAGGATGAAAAAAGTCTAGTGCACACTGGCGTGGGGTATATCTAGGTGGGTCTTAAAAATGACATAGAGGTTCCAAAATAATTTGTTTATTTAAGTCAATAGCTGGTGAGATATGCGCTTCTACGGTTTTAAAATGTGTCTATAACCCCCACCTCTTTAACTTTTCAATTAACATGTGTAAAATTCTGAAAACAATTAAGATAGTAGAACTTAAAATAAACTTTCAACGAAAATTGTTTTGAATAAGATACGTTGTGCAGTTTTTGAGATACGGGATATTTTTGGTACCAACCGCAGCAATAAGTTTTGTTCTTCATAGCGTCTTTGAAAAATACAAACTTATAACTTTAATATCGTTTGGCGCTATGGAACCTTCTGGGCGCAAGTCCGACGCATTTAGCCGATTTTTAATTTTTAAGCTCTATTTGCGAAATATTAAGCACACATCAATATAAAATGCCTCGGCCCGTTTTATTTTTCAACAACGTGTATGAAAAGTCGGAAAAAAATTCTGGTGTGACCACACGATAATTTTTCAATAGCGTGTATGAAAAGTCTGAAAAAAATTTCTGGTGTGTGCTTATGACCACACGATAGAAGTGAAATCTTCTAATTTTGAAATATATATGTAATTACACTAATGCTATATGGTGGATATTAATTCGGACAATCAGGAACAATGCAAGATTATTATTTTAAAATACAACGATATGCGCGTATTATATTAAACGACTCTCAAAAAAAAATTAATCAAAAAGAGCGCATAGTGCGTCTTAAAAAGTAATTCTCTTGATATTTTAAAGTAGTGCGCTTGGTGAACCTAAAAAAATAGTCGATGCTAAAGGGAGCCGAGGTTACCCAACTCAGCATCACCGACCCGAGCGTTACGGTTAAGTTTCGTTCACTGCTTGGAAAAAGTACACTGGGACGCAAAGCGCACATGTGCGCCTAAAGAAGTTTTCACTTCAAAAATATAGATATTGGCAAGTGATAAGAACTTTGAAATTAAATTAATTCAGTTAATTTTCATCAGTAATTTTAGGAAATATAAACAACTACGGAAATTACTTTGTTCGTTTTTTAAATACGCATTTTGCCGCGTTTTTAAGTTTTTTTTTCTGTTGCATACCTTCCTGGGTTTGTTCTTTATTATCGGCCAACGCGCCGGCATCGAGTTTAGACTACAAAATAATTATAACTAGGATAATTTTACTATTAAGTAATAACATTTTTTAAAACAGGAGATTTTTCTCTAATAGCAATAATATTGTTTAATATTTCAAATCTTTTATTATAATCTAAATTTTCTTGAAAAAATGTGGTGAGGATATGCTAGAAGTAGCAGTTTTTGGCGGATTTGTTTGATTTTTTTCTATCGATTGGTTGACTATCAGAATAGAAATCTCTTGTTTTCACAATGATTTGTCAAATTGCTTAATTATTGTAAACAATTTTCTATAAAAACTCCCTTTTATCCTGCTCGGGGGCTGTCTTCAGCCTTCGTTTTTTACTGATCTTGCCCATTCTCTTTGATCATTGCTGTTTTTATTTCGTAACTTTTTCTAGCTATTTTTATTTACGAAATGATTTTGAATATATTTGGCGTTAATTTTGTAGAAATTCATTATTCACAATTAAATGAAACTACGTGATGTAGTAATATTTCTACTTTCCTGAACGTTACGAGTCAGAACGCGCTATCGGAGAACACGATAAACATACATCTGAACAAGAGTTAACGGGGTTGGCAGACATTTAGCCGCCGGGGCGCGCGGTTCACTCAGTCGGTGGAAATGCGGCCACTGCCCTTGTACTACAGAAGTCGGCCATTGTCGGCTGTCAACCACAAACAAAAGTCATAACTAAGTAAAATGAATCTGTAATTTCAGTATCCAAAGAGAGTTAGAGACGTGTTCAAATATGCATCGAATTAATATTCGCGTTACCCTCAATTTTATTCGCGCGGAATTGGAAATATTTCATTAGAATCGAATTAACAAAATTCATCTCTTCAATCCTCAAATTCTATCTAAAATATTTCTTGGCAAATTAGGTTTTTTTCTGACACCAGCATAACCAGACTAATACATGAGTTCAGTCTCGAAAAAATTATGAGGACATAACTCTGGCCACGCGACAAGTACGATGAATGATTTAAACTATGGAAAACGTACAATCTCTTTTCCATCCCTTAAAGGAAGGGAAAAAAAAATTAGATTTGAAAAATTTTTAAAAATCCATTCGTGGCATGGAAAAGATGCAAATTCAAAGTTCCCTGTTCCAAAGACCGATAATGTGGCTACAATAATCAAATCCTTAAAAAATACGTTTTCCCCATTTTTATCCCTTAGTAATGAACATTTTAATAACCACTTCTATTTACTTTATAGGGGAAAGTTTGTTGCAAAATATTACATTTCTAAGGTTGAGGCTGGATGTTGTAATTTTATCGCCTTTAATTGTGTTAATGGTCTTTTATATCATACTAGCTGTGTCTACGACTTCGAACGCATGTAATTAAGGATTTTTTTCTCTCTTATATGTTACTTCTGAGTATATACCATTACCATACCAAATTTTAACAAAATTTGTCCAATGTATTTTGCGTGATACACGCTCAAATTTACATGCAGACAGACAAAAGTTCTAAAAAAGTTTTTTTGGTTTCAATTATCATTCTATAGGCTAAATCAATCACTTTTTTTAAAATACTTCCAGCATACAGAATTCACTCTATTACAATTTTATTATATTATGTCTATAGACTTGTTAACGCCGTTACATTGTCGTAACGTTGTTGTTATTAGTTAACACGGCCATAACGTTGTTGTTAAATCTTGCCTCTTCATTTCTTTATTATTCCACGAGATATTTTAATGAAAGTCGCTGTTCGATTAGAGCTTAAAGCAACTTGTTTAATGTTTATTTTTACACTTTGCTAATATGGAGTTTATTCGTTTGTATGTTTATTTGAGGTAGCTTATAGTTACAGTAATATATAGATAGAATCAAGTTTTTACTTCAAAAGACTAAGCAGTTATTCCAAAATTAGTCTGTTATTTGAGGTAACAAACAAAAGTTATTCAAGATATTTCGATAACACTTTTAACCGACTGGGGTAGCTTATAGTTACACTAATATATAGATATAATCAAGTTTTTACTAGAAAAGACAGCAGTTATTCCAAAATTAGTCTGTTATTTGAGGTAACAAACAAAAGTTATTCAACATATTTCGATAACACTTAACCGACTGGGGTAGCTTATAGTTACAGTAAAATATAGATATAATCAAGTTTTTACTTCAAAAGACTAAGCAGTTATTTCAAAATTAGTCTGTTATTTGAGGTAACAAACAAAAGTTATTCAACATATTTCTATAACACTTTTAACCGACTGGGGTAGCTTATAGTTACAGTAATATATAGATACAATCAAGTTTTTACTTCAAAAGACTAAGCAGTTATTCAAAAATTAGTCTGTTATTTGAGGTAACAAACAAAAGTTATTCAACATATTTCGATAACACTTTTAACCCACTGGGGTAGCTTATAGTTAGAGTAATATGTAGATATCATCAAGATTTTATTTCAAAAGACTAAGCAGGTCCGAAATTAGTTTGATGCATCAAATTTTTAAAATCTGTTCCATGCGAGCAACATTGTTAAATAAGCTAATGTATGTAGCCAATTATAAAACGAGATAAGTAAATTTATATAATTAAAATATAATTTATAAAACGCCAGGAACATCATACTTTGAGTGGACTAGATAAGTGATATACGGGTCTGGTTTTATCGATGCGGTGTTATGCAATGCCGACAGAAAAAAAATTTTACAATACATTTACGTCAGCGTAGTGTTATCCATCAATTTTAAATCGATAGTCTATTCAATATGGGAATAGACTAAATGACTTTTAAAATACGTGATAAATTAAACGTTCAATTGAATGACATATGACCATAATGAAAGCTCCACTGATACGTATCCGGGAATAAGTGTCGTACAAAGAAAGACGTTATTCCTTGACTGAGAAATAGTTGATTGTCGTTAAAAAAAAAATTAAATGATTTTTTTAGAAAATTGAAAATAATATTCATGATTATTTGTCATCTTTTTTGTACACACGATACTTGCGTACAATGTTCAGCGCTGCTCGGGGGAATAAGCCGTGAAAAGCTGCGAAGACTTCGCCACTGCGGGGAAACACCGCGCTCTGGGCAAGTGTTGGGTGTGTTAAAAAGAGTTATGTGTAATTTTTTTTTGCACTCAATTAGAAAAAAGGACGTGTTTTACGTTTTATTTCAAATATTATTTATTCCTTTATAGCCAACGAATAGCGTCTTTGTCCGACATCTTTACGCGGACACCAAGATTGTGGATTGTTTAAAAGACGTTCTCATAAGATGCAGAAGGCGACCTATAATATGCTATTAAAAAACTAATTAGTAACATCTCATCGCCATTTACATATGAAATCGTGGTTGTTGAAAAACGGCCAAGTGCTTGCTGGAGTAGGCAGTAGAGTTACATGATGGTATATCTCTTGAAATTGTAGTTGCAAGTTAATTAAATTATTAGAATTTTTCTAACTTTTCAAACCCGTGGTTGAAAAATTAGAATGGACGAGGCACGTCATTTTGAAGTGTCATGTTTCGCAAACAAAGCTTTATTACGGTAAATGAAACCTCTATTTTGCTTTAAAATACCTGTCCGCTTACACCCAAATTGTGAAAAAAATCGCAACTCCCCTCAGACTGACAAAATGAAATTATATATTTTTAGTAAAACAAAGTAACTATTATATTATAGTAAAACTATGGAACAATAAAAATTAATATTATATAAACAGTCGGTTTATCTTCCAGGTACTGGAGTGCAACTTACTTGATTAATGCTGTGAGAAGTAACTCTGTTTTAAATATAATAATTTAAGTCTACGCTCAAGAACTAGAATGCATTAATGCTACATTTTGTTATCATTTTTAAATTATTAAAAAATTTAAAAAAAGGTTTTCAAATTATTTCAAACATCTTATCGATTTGCATAATATTAAGGGGAAGCAATAAAAACTGATACCATAAAGCAAATTAAATAATACGAACCGTGCAGGAAAGCGGAATGAAATATTTTGAATATCTCATTAAAACTAAAGAAAATATTGACTAATTAAATTTATGCAAGAACGAATTTAGGGCAGAAATGGACCAGAAAAAAACATGACTTTCTTTACCATGGATTTCACTTTACGTTTAAAAATATGCGAAAAATCCACGGTTTATAATACATTTTGTACAGAATGAAATTTATTTTAAAAGAAATGAAAACGGCTTTTTGTATGTAAAAAAAAACGAATTTACGAGTAGTTTTACCTATAATTTGTACTCTTTTTGTAATTATTTAGAAATTTTAAGAAATTTCTTTACAATTTAAGAAAAAAAAATGAAATCAAAATCCGTATTTCAAAAACGTTGTGTCCTATTTTAACTTTAGATAATGGCCAAAAAACTTAAGACATTAGATTAACTTGACATCTGTCCATGGGCTAAAGCTTTAAGTTTACGCAATACCATTAACCCGTTCCATTATTAAGATCCATTTCAAATATTAAACTTGAAGAAGATTATTTATAATTTTATTGTGAACGCAATCAATCTGAAATTGTAAGTCACACCACTTATACTGTTCAATGCGTCTTTAAATCTTCCATTAGTTGGCAAAATAGTGAAATCACTATCCACTAGCTACTATCGCTTGACCATCTGAAATGGGCTATGTTGTTCAAAATCTTATTGAACCTTTTATGGTGCCCCAGATGCGCCCCCACGGCATCACTAACGTAGAATTATTTTAATTATGTTGCTAAATCCAACCTTCTACCCCACCCTCCGCAGTCCCTAAATGCTTTCTCTTCGTTCGTCAAACAACATTGGCCGTCAGGATCGAATGTATATCGACGGGAATACTTAGGATTATTAGTTAATAAATAAGCCGGTCTGTCTCCACCTTGTATAGTTTAAGCAGTGTTTCCCAATTTCGATTACATTATTTATAACTGCTCCATTCGTATGAATCGTAACGTGATGATATACCTATAATATCCAATTTTCTTCAAAATATTTCATCACAAAAATATATTTTTTTAAATCGGACGTACGGTTACAGAGACCAGCGCGAAGAGACAAATAAACAAATTTCCTGTTTTATATGTTACTTTACAAGTTGCTCCTTATCTTAATAGAATTATTAACGTAACTTATGAAAAGAACCGTTTTGAAATTAACCGACTCAATACATGAAATTAACAATGAAAACTGGTAAATGACAAAAATACAAGTATTAATTGAAACTTTTGCTGTAAAATATCGTTTCCGAACTTGAATAAATTTGCAAAATATTGCTATCGTTACCGATTTTTTATCCATGTATTTAATTGGAACTTTGCGGCAAAATATCGTTTCCGAACAGGAATAAATTTGTAAAATACTTTAAGCTCTGATGAGCTTAAACACTAAAAAGGAGAAAATATATTTTTTAGAACTGCTAGATATTGGAGTTGACTTGTGTCAGAAGAGGGAGGAGTCATCGATTTAAAACAAACAAAACAAAGCAAACAATTTTTCCGCTTTTTTTTTGTAGTGTGATGATATATATCCTATAATCTTCCTCAAAGTATGGGTTTACAAATATATAATTCTAACAAATATATAATTTTATAAACCGGACGTGTGCTTTTAGAGATTAACTCGAACAGACTGAACAAACTTTTCCGTTTTATGTTTTAGCATAGACGTTTACCAATCTAATAAATTGCGCAAATATCTAAAAGAAGTTTCAAGCAGCCTTTTCATGTATTAAATTTTAAAAAAAATTGGATAATACTACACACCTGTTTTCATTATATACCGTTAGAAAAAGAAAACGAGTTGAAAATAGTAGTGTAGCCTTAGAGAGAAAGTAATCAACGAGGTAAAAAGTAATCAATCTCATAAGATATTTTATTAGAATATTTTTAAACTGCAGTGTAAGTTAATAACGAGATATTTCAAACAAACGAACCGCGAAAACGCGATTGATTTGCATAATTCTGTAACAAGACTGTGGATTTCTTGAACATTTTGACTGAAATGGATTATTTTGAATAAAAAATAGGAATAGAACTTACTTTGTTATATTTTGTTGCTAAGTATCGACTATAAGTTCGAATTTGTTGTGTTAATTCATGACATTTTTAATACTTATCTAATCTTACGATACTGAATTCTAAACGATGTATATATTATATACATATATATATATATATATATATATATATATATAGATATATATACATATATATATATATATATATATATATATATATATATATATATATGTATATATATATATATATATATATATATATATAAATATGTAATGTATTTTTTTATATAAAGTAAATGAATTGTGTCGTATTTGAAAACGGTTCACAAATTTCAGGGAAATCAGATTGAGTTCATTATGTTACTTAAACACTACCCGTGAATTTATCTAATAAAAACCTAACCTCAGACCTGAACTGTTTTTGCTAAAGTACTTTTACATTAACCTACAGACACATGCACAAAATTTCTTAAACAAATACCACGGTTAACACACACAGCAACTAAAATTTTGAACAATATCTAAGCAAGCAAAAAATGAAGTGCAGTATACCGTACACTAGAATTAAAGAGTTTAATATGCAAGCAAGCCAAAAAATGAAGTGCAGTATACCGTACACTAGAATTAAAGAGATTAATATGCAAGCAAGAAAAAAATCTAAGCAAGCAAAAAATGAAGTGCAGTATACCGTACACTAGAATTAAAGAGTTTAATATGCAAGCAAGCCAAAAAATGAAGTGCAGTATACCGTACACTAGAATTAAAGAGATTAATATGCAAGCAAGAAAAAAATCTAAGCAAGCAAAAAATGAAGTGCAGTATACTGTACACTAGAATTAAAGAGTTTAATATGCAAGCAAGCAAAAAATCTAAGCAAGCAAAAAATGAAGTGCAGTATACCGTACACTAGAATTAAAGAGATTAATATGCTTTTTTAATGTTTTTTTTTCAGTTTTTCGTACCTCAAAATAAAAAGTATAATCTTTCATGTAATCATTCTTTGCACATTTGTATATTACCGAGTTGTAAATTTCATTGGTATCGAGTCTCTACGTCATCATCCAGTGAACCAGTAAGCATAGTCTGGTTCTAATTAATCTGAACCCGATTAAATCTTAACGCATGACTGATCTTCTGATCGCTGAAGGTTTTTCAGGTACCTTTCTCAAAGTTTACTGATTTGCACTCACATACGCACGAATTAACGAAACTGTGGAGATATACAAGATAACTTATTTATAAAAAAAAACATTTTCAATCTAATGTGAAATTAACATGACAGAAGCCAGCATATCAGTATATATATATATATATATATATATATATATATATATATACACATATATATTAAGGAAAAAAACATCGGTCTGTATCTATGACGATAGTTCGTGACGATAGTGTAGTTCGACAAAAGCATTTATCGGGGAGGTATCTTGGTATGCATCGCTTATTTCGTTATATTTACATGAACAGTATATGGCAACATTATTCTTCTTAAGTTGGCAACAGTGTTATGTACACATAAGAATTTCATAATAGCTTTTATAAATAAGCGTATATGTATTACGTTAATTTTTGAATAGTGTTTTATATATAAGTGTATATGGTACACATATATTACAAGAATTTCAAAATAAACTATTTACTGTTTTCCAGTTCAATTTGACGTGTTCAAATTAGGTAATGACCTAACAAAAATATATATTATAGTAATCAATACTAGGCAATATATTTAATATTTAAAGCTTATTATGCAGAATTTTCTTAACCCAATTGAATTAAAATTTTAGTAAGTAGGAGACAATAGCTCAAACAAATTTTAATTGATTCAATACCGATATGACGTATGGTCCAAGTTTATAATTTATAAACCTATCTTAAAGTTATAATGATAGTCAGTTCATACACAGGCAGTTCAGACACATTTACATATGTATATAATAAAAAATAATGAACGGGTGTGTTATTATAAGTAAATAATTTTATTTATTTACTTTAATGTACACACGATGGTATATATATATATATATATATATATATATATATATATATATATATATATATATATATATATATACATGCTGATGCAGATTTTTTGGTGCTTAAGTATTATTAAGTAAATATTTAAGAGATCATAACTCACACGCCTACATTTAATTTTCATTTTACGTCACCTACTTATGACGTCAATTGTGATTGGGAGGCCTGGATGACGGCATGCGAAGCTGACGCGGATCGCTTGTTGTATCATAATTATACATTATATAATTTACAAACAAATCATAAACAGCCATTGCCCCGTGTTTCTCTTACGTAAGGGACCCTATACGTAATCGGAACTCCAGCACCGGGGCGAATATACCATGTTTGTGAATGGGGGTAGTCACCTTTTATTTTCTTGTCAAATTATGAATATTCCAAAGTATATGCATAGGGCTTCGCAGAACGCCCAGGATTTTGAAACCAACTTCAGATGACGTCTCATCTGTAAATAAATTTAATAAATTTTAAATTATTAAATTTGTCTATATGTATTAATAACCGATTTTTTGTATTGTATATGGTTATAAAAATTATTGGTTGAGCATTGCAGCCCATTCGCAATTTTTAGTTTCTATAACGTACTATTCAAAAATGGTCACGACTAAAGATTTCGTGTTATAAAATGCGATGCCACTTAGTCTGTTTCTCCACAATATTTTCTGTCCTTATAGGACGAATTTGACTATATAATCGTCATAATAAAAAGTATTTTCTAACGAATGTTAAATTATACACATAACGATTCATTAGCTTTAAAATTGAGGGCACACTTTGCGAGCGGCCTAAATCGTTATCAAAAGCATGTATCTATAAATCCTAAAAAACTTAACGAAACTAGCCACTATGTGTAATGATAAAGGTTAACGCTTGTAAATGGTTTTATTTAAATTAAATGGAAATATTACTGTATTGAAATGAATGACATCATTGTTGTACGGTCTGACAGAGCCACCTATCGGTAGTTACTATCGCTATTGCTACCTAGTGGTAATTACTAGTAGGTTTATAAATACGGTTATGTTATTGCAGGTTTTTTTTATGTATGATGGTGCGAAAAAAACATTTTTTAAGTTTAAGCTGTGATGGTTTGTGAATCAAGCTTGCGAGTTATCCCTTTGTTTTTGTATTTATTACTAAGTTCAACGCACTGGAGTCTTGTTTTACTCAATCGATGGATATTAATCGAAATTTATTGAATGAACTCCATTTTCTGATGAATCCCGCAGGTGCAAGATCACGGGCGTAACGTGCAGCTGCGAGGCGCGCGACATCTTCTGGTGCCAGCACGTGGTCGCGCTGGCTGTCTACCGTATCCGCAATGCCGACTCCGTCCGTCTGCGCGTGCCCATTTCCGGTAAGCAATGAGTATTAATCACTTACGAGTTTATAGTTTGATGTTTGAGCGAGTACAAAAGACAGTAGAAAGAGATAGCGATGCTATATATGTCTTTCTTTTAGATTTTTAACTAATTTCCTTTTCTTGAATGCCAGATTTCTTTAATTTTTTCGAAGCTGTCGTATTGGTACACAGTGCGCTGGTGCCTCTTTAAAACTAGACTTCTGCTTATACGCTATAAGTCATCTATATAGAGTATTAAGTGACCCCGCTGTTGCGCGGCCACATTTATGTTGCTTATCTTCTATCACGAGACTACGGCTCTCCTACTCTCCTACGGAATTGCGTGATGGCAAGATGCAGCGAGGATTTAGGAGATATTTCGTTTCAAACAAAGCTCTTGTTTTTAAAAGTTGTAATTTTTATATTTGTTTATGCAGATTTTAAGAATAGAATAACATCGATGCTTAAATTACTTTAATCATGAAGGTATTTAAATATTCACAAAGCTATGGATTTATTCCTAAAAGACTTAAATTCTTCAAACCTAGACTAAAACCTGCCCAAAATAATACAAATTCGATTAAAAAAGATACATAAATTGAAATCGACTCAATAGTTTTGAAAATTATCCTGAAATTAAAAAAGATACACACCGGTAAAATATTTTTGATGACGTAGGTAATTTGGTGACGGGAAAATACTTTTTTTCTGATTGGTTCGTAAGTCGGAAGTTTTCCCTAATAATTTTACTACTTCTATTTTATAAGAGATTCGACTCTATATATAACATTCATATTCAAAACATTTTAAGATTAATTGCAATCTGTATTAAGTTTAAACATCGATAATACATTGTTTTGGTCGTAATTTTTGACGGATATACTTCTAATTGTTTTTTTTTTACTGAAATTCGTTATTTAGTACAAAAAACAAAGCTTTTTTGCGAAAATTTAATGAATAATATCAAAACTTTTATAATTTTTTTTTTTATTAATTTTGAACGTTTTCTTAATTGCTTTAATTCGATACCTCGTGAAAAGGTTTAATTTTTTCTTTTTTTTTGATGAATCAATTTCACTTTGAAATTTATTTCACACATATTTATATATTTTAAAAATGTGGCCTGTATATTCCACATTGTATATTCCATATTTACATTTTTCTCATTACGGAACTTAGTTCTTATTCTTTCAAAAAACAAAGTCCTACTCTGATACTGTCGATGCTATTTGTATTTAGTCACTAATTAATAATTTCGATTACAATAAATGAAAGGTGTGTATATTACTACTAAAAACGAATCACTTTTGTACACTGATATTATAGTGAAAACATTGGATTCTCTAGTCGAAGTGAAACTTTTTTGTGCGCGATGAGAGTAACATTTTCAAGGTCGCAATGTTCTTCATGCAACGTTTTGCAACGTTTAATTGTAACGTCTGAAAGCAACGAATCTATCGCAAGAAGGACGGGAAATAGGTACTTAGCTAGTAACCGAGAGAGATAGATGAATACGATAGAACGAGACGAGAAGTGTACGCATGCGCGAAAATAAACAAAAATAGCGCTCACTATTGCTATCAGCAGTTTTGTACGTTATGTATGTCAAAAGTAAACTGTCAAAATTTTGTCGATTTGTTTATCTATTTATTGTACACAAAATACGTATATCCCATAGGCTAATTTCATTGAAAATTGTAAATGTAAAGTTATATAAAAATTGTATTATTTAGAAACGTTTTAAATTTGCCAAGGGGCAATGGGTATTAAACTGACGCGGATTTGCTGCGGATAATATTGAGTCTAGATCCAGTATTGCTGAATAACGTTAATTAAGATCACATGTATGTATATATATATATATATATATATATATATATATATATATATATATATACATATATATATATATATATATATATATACATATATACATATTTTTAATATTAGCCATAATATTGCATGGTTTCCTATGTCTACCCTTTTGCTACGAGTAATCGCATTGTGCTATACAAAATGCGGTATATTGTTATATACGAGCCCGCATGCACCGGCCGGCGTAGCTCTGCAACGGCCACATTGAATTATAGACCGGATGCATTTTGCACCTTAATGCCGGTTCTTCTGACGACGCTTCCTCCATTGTTGTGGGTATGATCAAATGCAATGTTGTCAGCCATATTTTGAAGTATTAGGTACTGATTAAATCGAGTATGAAGGTAGTCATTGTACCGCCTTTTTAATTTGAATGTCAATTGGCAGTAATTAGTACAGGATTGCAGATTGTATGTACTTGTATATCCGTTTTAGTGCTATGGTTTTTTACTCATATATACTTAAAAATACCAAATAAATCTTTTGTTTTTGATGTCATTTACCATTGTCTCGAAAAAAAAAACTGTTTCTCTTCCAAAATTATCCAATTTTAATAATTTTTTCGGTGTTTTCTTAATAAAAACTTGTACAAGGATAATAAAATACAAAGAAAATTATGCAAATATATATATATATATATATATATATATATATATATATATATATATATATATATATTGTGAATAAAAATTCTAACAAAAACTGAAATCAAGGTCACATCGTATTTTCGCAGTCCGGTACATTACGGAGGATGTAAAATAATTGTTATTGTCACTATTATCACTATCACTCAAAATTTGCATTACGCCAAATTGTGAGTGCATCACAATGTCACTCCCACTATCACTCCTCACAACTTGAAAAACGATCATTTTCACTCGAATTATTTTCGTATTCCGACATTATGGGTTAACATGTTTCATAGGAAAGTAGATAGACAATATCTATTTATTAAGTTATTAATTCCAATCGTTATATCTAGACACGAGAAAGATCATTGTTTAAACAAATTATTATTTCAAAAAGTACGATTGTGATATTTGCGAATTATATTAATTATAGTTTAACATTTTGCTAGCACGATATAAGGAATAGTTGATATGTGAGCGCCATCTATGGTATTTGTTAGAAGTAATTTCAAAATTTCAACTAAGTGCTATTGATGAGGCTGATTTTATATTTTTAACTTGTGGTGAAATTGTGCAGGACAATTTTTCCTCTATTAGTTTATTTTTAAATTTAATTTTTCACAACTAAATGAAACTACGTGAGAATTATTTCTAATTTATTTCAATTTTTTACCACGAGCTAGGTTTCATTGTATGATAACTTCTTCAGGTGGGCAATTTGGAAAGATATTTTTAAATTATTAAAAAAAATTGCTGGAAAATTACAACGTGGATGATTTTTTAATATTCTATTTTCAAACTAATTGCAGAATATCAATGAAAAATAGCCGCTTAATTAAATTTTCACATATGAAGAAAGAAAATTCTAGAAAAAATGTGTTATTATCCTTAACACTCTTTAAAAATATGCTCATATTTTCTCGAACTTTTAAACGTTATTCGAAACTTACTTTATTACCGACATCGCTCGCAGTAGCTGTAAAACTTGGGGGCCAGATCTGGTTCGCGAGTCGCCTTTAACCCATCTTTGACCTTTGCTTTGTAGGTTTTCGTGAGACAGATAGAATTGCCGATTCGAAACGGGAAGACTGTGAAAAGTAACATTTAGCTTGGAAATGTGAGGTAGTTTACAATCTAAGACATCTTTTCTACGCACATAATCTTTAAAACGTTATTTCGAAGTAATGTTACATAAGGTTTTTATCGCCCCGTTGTAAAACTGAGACTTTTCTACGCTACTACTAAAACTAACAAGAATTCTTGAGATACGGCTTTTCCACTTATGTCAAGTAGAGCTTCAACCTTTATCTTGCAAATGTGACGTAGTTTACAATCTAAGACATCTTCTCTACGCACATAATCTATAAAACGTTATTTCGAAGTAATGTTACATAATATTTTTATCCCCGTTGTAAAACTGAGACTTCTACGCTACTACTAAAACTAACAAGAATTCTTGAGATACGGCTTTTCCACTTATGTCAAGTAGAGCTTCAACCTTTATCTTGCAAATGTGACGTAGTTTACAATCTAAGACATCTTCTCTACGCACATAATCTATAAAACGTTATTTCGAAGTAATGTTACATAATATTTTTATCGCCCCGTTGTAAAACTGAGACTTCTACGCTACTACTAAAACTAACAAGAATTCTTGAGATACGGCTTTTCCACTTATGTCAAGTAGAGCTTCAACCTTTATCTTGCAAATGTGACGTAGTTTACAATCTAAGACATCTTTTCTACGCACATAATCTATAAAACGTTATTTCGAAGTAATGTTACATAATGTTTTTATCGTCCAGTTGTACAACTGAATTATTCTACGCTACTACTAAAACTTACGAGAATTCTTGAGATACGGTTTTTCGACTTATGTCAAGTAGAGCTTTAACCTTTAGTTTGGAAATGTGACGTAGTTTACAATCTAAGACATCTTTTCTACGCACATAATCTATAAAACGTTATTTCCAAGTAATGTTACATAATGTTTTTATCGTCCAGTTGTAAAACTGAGACTATTCTACGCTACTATTAAAACTTACGAGAATTCTTGAGATACGGCTTTTCCACTTATGTCAAGTAGAGCTTCAACCTTTATCTTGCAAATGTGACGTAGTTTACAATCTAAGACATCTTCTCTACGCACATAATCTATAAAACGTTATTTCGAAGTAATGTTACATAATGTTTTTATCGCCCCGTTGTAAAACTGAGACTTTTCTACGCTACTACTAAAACTTACAAGAATTCTTGAGATACGGCTTTTCCACTTATGTCAAGTAGAGCTTCAACCTTTATCTTGCAAATGTGACGTAGTTTACAATCTAAGACATCTTCTCTACGCACATAATCTATAAAACGTTATTTCGAAGTAATGTTACATAATGTTTTTATCGTCCAGTTGTACAACTGAATTATTCTACGCTACTACTAAAACTTACGAGAATTCTTGAGATACGGTTTTTCGACTTATGTCAAGTAGAGCTTTAACCTTTAGTTTGGAAATGTGACGTAGTTTACAATCTAAGACATCTTCTCTACGCACATAATCTATAAAACGTTATTTCCAAGTAATGTTACATAATGTTTTTATCGTCCAGTTGTAAAACTGAAACTATTCTACGCTACTACTAAAACTTACGAGAATTCTTGAGATACGGCTTTTCGACTTATGTCAAGTAGAGCTTTAACCTTTAGCTTGGAAATGTGACGTAGTTTACAATCTAAGACATCTTTTCTACGCACATAATCTATAAAACGTTATTTCCAAGTAATGTTACATAATGTTTTTATCGTCCAGTTGTAAAACTGAGACTATTCTACGCTACTACTAAAACTTACGAGAATTCTTGAGATACGGCTTTTCGACTTATGTCAAGTAGAGCTTTAACCTTTAGCTTGGAAATGTGACGTAGTTTACAATCTAAGACATCTTCTCTACGCACATAATCTATAAAACGTTATTTCGAAGTAATGTTACATAATGTTTTTATCGTCCAGTTGTACAACTGAATTATTCTACGCTACTACTAAAACTTACGAGAATTCTTGAGATACGGTTTTTCGACTTATGTCAAGTAGAGCTTTAACCTTTAGTTTGGAAATGTGACGTAGTTTACAATCTAAGACATCTTCTCTACGCACATAATCTATAAAACGTTATTTCCAAGTAATGTTACATAATGTTTTTATCGTCCAGTTGTAAAACTGAAACTATTCTACGCTACTACTAAAACTTACGAGAATTCTTGAGATACGGCTTTTCGACTTATGTCAAGTAGAGCTTTAACCTTTAGCTTGGAAATGTGACGTAGTTTACAATCTAAGACATCTTTTCTACGCACATAATCTATAAAACGTTATTTCCAAGTAATGTTACATAATGTTTTTATCGTCCAGTTGTAAAACTGAGACTATTCTACGCTACTACTAAAACTTACGAGAATTCTTGAGATACGGCTTTTCGACTTATGTCAAGTAGAGCTTTAACCTTTAGCTTGGAAATGTGACATAGTTTACAATCTAAGACATCTTTTCTACGCACATACCTAATCTTTAAAACGTTATTTCGAAGTAATGTTACATAATGTTTTTATCGCCCCGTTGTAAAACTGAGACTTTTCTACGCTACTACTAAAACTAACAAGAATTCTTGAGATACGGCTTTTCCACTTATGTCAAGTAGAGCTTCAACCTTTATCTTGCAAATGTGACGTAGTTTACAATCTAAGACATCTTCTCTACGCACATAATCTATAAAACGTTATTTCGAAGTAATGTTACATAATGTTTTTATCGCCCCGTTGTAAAACTGAGACTATTCTACGCTACTACTAAAACTTACGAGAATTCTTGAGATGCGGCTTTTCCACTTATGTCAAGTAGAGCTTTGCGGCTTTTGTTTTCATTAACGTTAGTTGTTTTATGTTACGGAAGTACAAAGCGTATTGTGTATGCATTGAGAAAATAAGACGTTTTTGGAAACTGGTAATTGTTCAATATTTAGCATGTTCTGTAAATATTTGGTGTTGAAGGTAGTTAATGTGGCTTGCTTTTTTATTCTTGGGCCTTTAATTTCAACAACTTAGTTTCCCACGAATTGAGTTAAGTCTTTTTTATTCTGCAGGTACGATACGTAAAGTTAGTGAACATTTTTCATTAAAAGATTGAAAGAAAAACTTAGATGAGATCGTTGGCATACTGCGGCTAAAACACATTGAAATAATTTTTAACACCTCTGTATATAAAAATCATGTTATACAAATTTGTAACATATTCGATATACTTTGGAATTAAAATCAAAAGTTACCTGGTGAATGTAGCAACAAATGCATTTCTGAGTTAACTCTTAACACGTTAATGGACCATTCGTGTTACAGTTTTTTGAGTTTTATTTTAAATGTTGTGTCGATACGATCTTGACACGAACAACTTGTTTAAAGAAGGAACCGGTTGTTTATGAAAATATTTGCTTATTCCACGTTCGATATTCGAAATTGTCATTTATATATATTTTTTTCTTTCACCAATTAAAACCAAAGTACACACTTTTGCTAAGTAATTTTAAAGTTCACTGCCTTTTTTGTTTATGTGTGCTATTTAAATTATGTCAATAACTAGTTAGACTTTTATTATTTTCCTTATACCTCAGAAAATGTGGCCATATTTTCAATTTTAAGCCGCGATTCAAATAATGGAATCTACATGATTGGCGCAATATACAGGTTTTATATGTATGTTCGAGGAAACTGCTTGTAAGTTTGCGCAAACCGAATAGGATTAGGCCTGTGTAAATTATATATTCAAAGTAAATGTGAACCATATTAAGTGTTGAAACAATTAAACCATCGGAGTTTTAAAACCTTTGCCATGAATAATTTTCGTTTTCAGAGTTCCGTACCTCAAGACGGAAAACTGAATCAATACAAGAAATCTACACGTGAGTTTGTCTGTCAGTCGATTACATCCGTTTATCTCGGAAATGACTTGACATTGAAATTTGCAATTTAGCACAATAATAAAGTATACTAATCTGCATATATTTCAATACATAATACAAAAATATCCATCTGGAAATTTTACGGGGGGAAAATGAAGAATACGGAAAAAACATTATTTAATTCCATACATAATGAGGTATTGTTTCAAAGCTTCTCTCGAATCTGTCTGAAAATATTTTTTCATAATTTTGGGTACTATATCTTTATAAATAAAATGAAAAATTTGCAAAAAATATTATCCCCTTTCCCCTCTCCCCCGCCCCCTAAATCTGAGACCTTCTACTGAGCCTAGAACTATGAAAAAACAGTTTTTAGAAGCCTACCAAAAGTTATAGGAAAATATAGCAATAATTCTAAATCTCATAATACTTGAATTATGCACCGTATTTTTATTCCTGTGAAAGGTATAGTGGACGATATATTTACGTTGTGAATAATTAATATTTGTATATAGTTTAATAGAAATACTATGTGCCTATAAATGCTTATCGGTGCCTAAATGTGTACGGAACCCCCGTGGTGCGAGTTCTACTCGTACTTAACAGTTTTTTAATATTTGAAATATGTACTGTATATTTACGCCTTTGAAAGATATAATGGGCATTATATTTAGAAAAAATAATAGTTTTAAATAGTTTTAAATAGTTTAATAGAAGTACTATATAGCCTTAAATGTTTATCAGTACCTAAATGAGTACGAAACACTCGTAGTGCGAGTTCTACTCGTGTTTGACAGGTTTTTTGTCTTCTACATTGAATTGCGATCTACAATATCCATATCGATCTATATCTCTCTTCTGTGCTTAGTAAGCTCACCCAGTTATTATCACACAAGCCCGCCCAGCATAATTTTAACGTTCCTGGCGAATATTTTGAAAGCCAATTAATTGTTTCATTATAAGAGAAATATTACAATCTATCTTGTTTGTATTATTGAAAATTAATTGTAACAAATCGTTTTCGACAGTGATCACATTTGTCGTTCATGGACTTGGGGTAAGCGTTGAAAAGAGTCTTTCTCTCTGCATATTATAAACTCCACAAATTTAATCAGAAAAATATGCCAGTATATAAATGACAAAATTTTTTCCTAATTTCCTTAGTGAATTTAGAGCACCTGACGCTATGAAATACGCAAAAATCCAAAGACAAATGGATGGACATCATCCCATTAAACACATCAAAAACGCCTCAATAAATGGTTATGTACAAACCAATCGTTACTCAAAAAAGAGATAGTCACTATCTAAGACGAGTTGGCTGCCTTGAAAGTGATTTTAACACTTTAAGTATTGAATGGCAGTAGCAAATAATAAGTTATTTTGGTATGGCTTCTTTGGTACGACCGGAGCCCCTACCTCGAGCTTTGCATCACCGATGAAGACGAAAAGTTTTGTCAGAACTTAAACAAAAAGATAGAACAGTATCGAATTTTTATAAAACTTAATTAAACATAACTACTTCGTGTAGAGTTATAAACAAAATATTGCACACTATCATGTCAAATTGATGTAGTGAGCCTTTTGCGAGTTTCTGGGTTAAAATAACAAAATTTGATAAATATTTTTATCTGTCTCGTCTCATTCTCGAGATGTACTGTTTCACCATTAATGAAAGGGTTAAACGCCCTACAGGGTACGCACACCGGGTGCCGCGCGGCATCATCAAAGTGCTATGACGCAATGAGGCGGTTTTATTCGCCTTTAAATATTAAGCAATATGCGTATTATGTTGCAGCAATAAAAATCTATACTAGTAAATTAGTGTTTTTCTTAATTTTTTTATGCAGTTATTATGTAATCAAAAAATTAATTATTTTCCATAATATAAAAGCACCGGCATGATTCAAAAAATATTATAGAATATTTTTATTTTATATTTTTAAGAGAAATTCGAAAAAAAAATCGTATTATGCCAATAAGCTATTTGACTTATATTATAAAACTCTTTTAATTTGTTCTGTAATGTGTTATAAGCACAAAACGTTTATATTTCCAGGATATATACCGTATTTTTCATATAAATCACTTTTAAAGTTTAAATTATCAAACTTGCGCTAAAAATGCAATTTCTGTAATGGCGGCTGGTCAAATGGCACGTGATGTCACATACAAGTAAACATAAACAACAGTCCTGCTCGGTGTATGGAGATATTATTTATTTTCGTATTAAAATATGATTATTATTAAATTTGGTATGATATAAAAGAATATACATTAAGAAACAACATATTTAAAAAAAATAAAAATTTCGTAGCTGACGATTATGTATATAAACAAATCAATTTGAAAAATTTCATACCCGATTATTTTCTTTGCGAGGGAATATGTTTTAACGTTTTTTTACAGTTAATACACCTTTTCTTGTATCACTAACCACTTGTTACACAATTAAAAGCAAAATTTCTTATCAATTATTTATAATAAAAACATAAGTAAATTTAATTATCAAACTTTATGATGACTTCATTTTACCTGTCAATTTTAACAATGATCTTGATTACACGGTACCAAAGACATTCAGGAACAATTTTATTTGTCTATGGTTCTTCAAATAATATTATACTGCTGATACATACATTAGTGAGTGTGTAAGGTGTTTGCGTGCGTTTGTGTGGTGTTTTATGTTAGTTAAATATTAAATCGTTTTTACCTTTTTTTTGGTATTCTTTGTCTACCTTCATTATTTTTTTTTATCGATTTTACTATTCATGTAGGCGCGCGCGCTGTATGTAGATATAATATATAATTTTGTAGTCGCTTAATATTTAGTTATATTTTAAATTAATATGTAATTTTTCATTATTATAATTTTATTTAATTAATAATAAAAAATGTAATATTGATAATATTTATTGTTGATTATTTAAATTTAATTTTCTTCTTTATAAATTAAGGTCTTTGCAAATGTATTATACGATTAATTGTATTTTATTGCATTTAAATTTTTTTTTATATCGTAATTCATCCGTTTTATTTTAAATATTATCATTGAAAATTAATAACATATAGAAATAAGTTAATAAAATATAGTCGTTCTGTTGATAAGCTGACTCGATTTTTTGGGATCTATTTTCTTATTCATTTCAAATATTTATAATAATTTTTTTTCGAAAATACACTGCATGGATATTATTGAAGTGAAAACTTCTTTAGCATCGTTGTGATTTGAAAGTCGATGAAACGAAAAAGCGACAGTAAAAAGAGACCGACACATAAATTCATAAGATTTAATTAATGGGAAGGGGAAGGGGAGGGAGAAGGGTAAGGGGAGGGGTAGGGGGAAGGGGAACTCGAAATACACCGAGCATCGCTCGGTCACCTAGTACTATATACATACACACACACACACACACACATATATATATATATATATATATATATATATATATATATATATATATATAATTAAGTTACTGGAAATTTTATAGTAAACCTAAAGGGTGATAGGTATAAATTAAAAAAAAAGAAAAAGGATCACAAATGAAAAATTTGAAGACAGTGAAATATATTAAGTTGATATGATTCATATTTTTTTTCTTTGAGGTTATTTTTAATTTATTTAATTTCATTAATTCACGTTCATTCCTTTGTGTGTGTTTAGTATGTAATGTCTAATGATAAGTTGATTGTGAATTTAGTGAAAAAGTATTCTAGGAACATTTGAAGAAATTTCTTGTATTTTTTTTTCAAAATATGGGATTTTATAAACGTTTTCTAAATACCTTACAGTGATTTCTGTAAACAAATAATTTACAAAAGATACTTACATTGCTGTTTTTACATTTTTGTGTTCCACAGGCAACTTATCAGCTTGCACGAAATTTCTCTCCGTTTTTAAAATATGTAAACTAGTAGAAACAAGATATTGATTAAACTACAGATAAAACCAAGTTTTCGAACTACAATCGGTTTATTTACTTGTATGTGACGTCATCTGACTTGTAACCAACAAAAGGGCGTCTGCACTGCTGATTGAATTTTAAAAAATATTGTGATTTCTTATTACTTTATAATCTAATAAATAGAAATACGCTTATTTACGTTATAATCTAATAGGATGACCATGCATTGTGGTATATTTTCGGTATTGTCAAATAGCCTATTGACGAATAACTTATATAAAATATTATAGATTTAAAACATTTGTATTTTTCCTTTTACATATCTAACTCGAAAACAACTGAACTGTTTGATTCAGCTTTTCTTCGCATTTATAACTTGCTTTCTCTCATCTATTGTGTAGGCGTTTTTCCCCATCCGTAACGCTGAATAACCGTAGTGTGAATCATAATTTTATACGTATTGCATAAACGAAGTGCAACGTTCGTATTATTATAACCCTTTGTTCATAAGTGTCAATGCGGACTTGGAAGCGAGCACTGTCGGTCATTTATATTTTATTTTCCGACCATTATTTCTTATCGTATTCTAATTGGTTCCATTGTCCGCATCCAGACTATTTTGTGTGATGTTTTTTTTGTTTTGTGTACTAATGAGATTTATTGCCAGTGTATCATAAAAGAAGGCTTTGAAGACTTCTTGCCAGTTGTATCACATAAGTTATATAGTTTGATATTTAAAAGTAATTACAAGAATTTTTTGTGTTGCTATTTTTTTTTATTCAGTGTTAAATAAACGTGTTTTGTTTCGTTGTGGAATGGTTGAATAATAAAAATATAAACCTGTTAAAAGTACAAGGTGTTATGTACATACGTACGCAAAAAAGCCTAAACTTTCAATGGCATTTTGGAACACAAATTTAACGTCATTTTTGGGGCACCAATTCAACGGTAATTTGGGACGCAAATTCAACGGCATTTTTGGGGCACAAATTCGACGACATTTTGAGACACAAATTCAACGGCATTTTTGGGGCACAAATTCAACAGCATTTTTGGGGCACAAATTCAACAGTAATTTGGGACGCAAATTCAACGGCATTTTTGGGGCACAAATTCGACGGCATTTTGAGACACAAATTCAACGGCATTTTTGGGGCACAAATTCAATAGCATTTTTGGGGCATAAATTCAACGGTATTTTTGGGCACAAATTCAAAGGCGTTTTTGGGGCACAAATTCAACAGCATTTTTGGGGCACAAATTCAACAGTAATTTGGGACGCAAATTCAACGGCATTTTTGGGGCACAAATTCGACGGCATTTTGAGACACAAATTCAACGGCATTTTTGGGGCACAAATGCAACGGCATTTTTAGGACATAATTTCAATGTTTATGGGAACATCACTGTATTGTGATAACTTAAGAGTACATAGTTAAGAGTACATAGAGAGTACTGTTAAGCCCATGGTAGTGTCGTATGTTTCTAAGTTCTTTAATTATATTCGTTATAAACAAGTAATTAAATAATCTAATACAAACCACAGAGACACTTCTCCAAATGGATCGCGAGCAGTTGCAGAAGTTCGTCCAGTGGCTGCTAGCGGAACACCACACCGAGGTACTTCCCACCGCTCAGCGCCTCGCGGACGAGGTGCTGCAGGCCCGCTCGGCCATCAACGCTCTGCGGGGTGCGCCCGACCCTACGGCTGGCCCGCCTGCCGCTGCCGCCCACGCCTGGCATCTGGACGAACACCAGGTCTGCGAACAGGTCCGGGCGTATCTTGTGCAAGGGCATTACTGCAACGCCAACAAGCATCTGAATTCATTGTTTTCTAAGGTTTGTAAATTAATAAGTTGTAAGATTATTTCGTGGTCGGTTTGTGCAAACCCGATTAGTTTGTACAGGTTATAAACAGTTATATACCAAAAGAAAAAAGTTATATATTTAAATTGCAGCAAAAGACTTAACTTGATAGTTTTAAGGTCATAGATGGTTATTTCCGTCTATAAGTATGTTATATTTGGTTTGCGCAAATCTAATTAGTTTGTACAAGTTATAAACAGTTCGAATTTAAAAAACCTAAACTTGCTATTTTCTAAGGTCATTTATTGTTATGTGAGTACGTCATGTTTGGTTTGCGCAAACCTTATTAGTTTTATATAAGTTATACATTTTTATTCAAACATATAGCTCATACATCAACAAATATTTGAACTCCAAGGTCCTTTGACGTTATTTTTACGTTTTATTAACTAATATGCGGGCCAGTTTGCGTAAACTTGATACGTAATCTTTAGTTAGGGTAACCATATTAAATTTCAAAAGACTAGAATGATATTGCGTTTATAACCCCGGACTTTTATGAACCGTACATTGCGTTTATAACCCAAGAAATTTAATTAAGCAAAAGCTCATATTTGTTTAAAATGACTGCTTTATTCAAGGCGTTAATTTCAATTATTTATATAAAACTAGTCAAAATTATTTTGTCTTGATAGAATCTTATTTACCTTACTAATCACAAACAAAAATATTATGCATAATTATATATAAAACAATTAAAACGTTTCACCTACTGCATAAACGACAAGAACATTTTCAATTCCAATCCACATCCTTAATTTAAAGTTTGAAACTGAAATCAATAAGTAAGGTTAATAGTGACCAACTTTAAAAACGAAATCAATAATAGGAATACATTTTGGTTACACACATATCTTAGCATATTATATGGTTATCACTAGATTAAAAATTGCAAATTTTGGTCACTAAACTGTTTTTAATTTTTGTTATCACTCATTCAGTGAGTTTCAAAATTTCTGGGAAGTAATTATGGAATTATACTTAGTCTTAACAATTTAAGATACAGTTTCTGGATTAAGTTTATTTCTATAATTTGTTCAATAATTATACTAATGTGTTAATAATAGAACTACTTAGAACATAAGAATCGGAGTTTTATAGAAATTCTTTATAAAAGAATTTATTTAAAACTTCGGGTACATTTAAAAAATCCACCGAACTGTCCTTTTAAAAAAAGGACGTATGGCCACCCTATCTTTGATACAAACGCATTTACTTCTATGAAATATTGGAATTTATCAGCCAAGGTCAGTTGTGGTTATTTCTACGTTCAACTATTATATTGTGGTCGTTCTACTCAACTAGATTAGTTTGTGCACTTTACGACCTTTTGTTTAAACACACTACTACAAAGCCAATAAACACTTCAACTTACTGTTTTCCGAGATAAGTTGTGGTCGTATTTACCCTGTACAGTTGTGTTGACGTCGGTTTGCGTAAACTTACTGATTTGTATGTTTAAGTCGTAAATGTTCGTGTGAAAATTATGTTTGACACTGCATACAATGAACCAAATATCTATTTATATTGCGTTAACAATATTGAATCAAATATATTTGTGCAAACTTTTTTCAAATTATAATAATTTTCATTGGTTTTTTTTTCTTTTTCTGCATAGCTCATCCGAGCTGACCAGCTTCCATAACATCACCTTTTGTTTATACTCCGAAAGATGTTTACAAAATTATAGGTCAATGCATTTCATACCGTTACTTTAAAATGCGTTACAGAAACGCGTTACAGGAATATAATACAGTTTTTAATAGTGTTGGTATTTTTTACAATAACAATAAAAATCTAAAAAAACATAGTAATTTTTTGGAAACGATTACAATGCTTATGATTACAATGATTGTTTTTTTATGTGCAGCCATTACTATTAACTTACATTGACAATTTTTCTGTTGTTGTATGTGGCTTTTTTCGACGACCCTGTTGGGCGTCTGAATTTCTTGGCTTTGGATTTTACAGAGGATACAAATGGACACAATCTATACTTTATCTCAACTTGCTATTTCGCAGAGTTTTATACACGGTGTACGGGAATAAGTGTCGGACAAAGAAATAAGTTTTTCCTTGACTGAAAAATAGTCGATTGTCGTTAAAATAAAATTTAAACGATGCCTTTTTTCAGAAAATTGAAAATAATATTTATAACTATTTGTCATCTTTTTCGTACACACGATACTTGCGCACATTGTTCAGCGCCACTCGAGGTAATAACCCGCGAACAGCGAAGACATCGCCACTGCGGTTAAACACCGCGCTCCGAGCAAGTATTCGATGCGTTAAAAAGGGTTATGTGTAATCTGTTTTTGCACTCAGTTAGAACAAGGGCGTGTTTTACGTTTTATTTCAACGACAATTTATTCATTTGTAGCCAACTAATAGCGTCTTTTTTTGTTCGATATCTGTTTCCGGATACCGTGTATAAATAATATTTGCAAACTATTATGAAAAATAACCTGCTTCTTAAAAAATACAAATTGATTATTTAAATAAAACTTTTAAATACCTTGTTTTTTTATTATTGTAATACCTGGGCCCAACAATTTATGGACTTTTGCCGGACTACTTACTGTGTTTTAAAAGCAATCTCGAAACTCGCTACTACTGTTATCCCCCGACCTACGAACAAACTTAGTAGAAAAAAATGAACTGCAGATCAAATTGTCTACTATTCTTAATGAATTCAACTAATTTTTTAACTCTACGTCTTTAGAATATAAGTCTATTAACGTATACAATGGTCGACCGCCCAACTTACGCCCATATACACCACACACGATCAAGACTGTCAGTAGAGTTTACTGACAGTTAAAAACGTATTTCTGATTCTCATTAACTGCCAGTCAAGCCGGAACAAGAGTCTTCTTTACCGACCTTACCCTATTACACGGCCCAATTGCTAAAGTATCCATACGAAATACTTTTTTAACTATCAGTAAATCCGACTGAGAGACCAGACCGTATGTGGTGCTATGGGCGTGAATTGCTCTAAGCAATGTAACATAACATCCACTGGTACTGATGTCACCAATATCTGAAGTAATTATTCCATAAAATCCAATTTTTCTAAGTATCTATTTGTTTTATTATTGTAGCAGAATTATGGTAGTAAAGGTGATTTTTGCATTACAATGTTAACGATTAATATTAATAGATAATTTTGGGGCAAACTTCGAATAGGTCGTGTCGACGAAGCGCATTGGCGAGAAATACTAACTTAAGAAGAAGTTAGAAGACAGTGTAAATTGCTGAAACTATATATAGAAAATTACAGAAATTGAAATCTTTTGCATCAAAACCAACTTACGTGTGTGAGTTTTAGTTACACAAATACGTTTTTGTTTGTGAAATTACAATCGTTTTCGTGGCAAAAAATAAATTTTGAAAAGTAAAAAATAAATAAAACTGTTTTTTAAAGCTTTTAAACCGAAAAGAACTCGATACGATTCGCCATCTTTAAAAACATTTCTCAAGAACTGTCCTTACAGTTATATCTTAGCTTATTGCAATGCTAACGTAGCTAAACATGGTAGACATACCGACACGACATATTAATTAATATGTAGAGTTATAATAGATCCTCTCGGCATATACGTAACTCAACACACGAGGCCCATCATGTACTTAAGTCAAATGAGTAATATGCTATAAACACTTTTATAACTTCCGGCGAAGCCAACAAATCGCACCTGCAATAGTAAAGTGACCTAACTCAAAAATGTAAATATATGAAATCGCCAAGAAATTATATTTACGATAACTTTTAAATAATTATACTATCGTTATTTAATTATAACTTATTATTTAAATGATTATCCATTATTTTTATAATAGTTTAAAGTACTTTTAACCTGAAAATTATAGTAAACTACTTTTAACCTAAAATATAGCAAACTACTTTTAACTTAAAAATTATAGCAAACTGCTTTTAACCTAAAAATTATATTAAATTACTTTTAACCTAAAATATAGTAAACTACTTTTAACCTAAAAATTATGGTAAACTACTTTTAACTTAAAATATAGTAAATTACTTTTAACCTAAAAATTATAGTGAACTACTTTTAACCTAAAAATGATAGTAAACTACTTTTAACCTGAAGATTATATTAAACTCCTTTTAACCTAAAAATTATAGTAAACTACTTTTAACCTAAAAATTATAGTAAACTACTTTTAACCTAAAAATTACTTTTGACTATTGGCGAGTTACCATCGAGAAAACATAAATGATGCGACGTTAAAACCTATGTGTGTCGTTGCTTGCTTTATGGGTATCAAAAAAGCTAAAGAATAGCTTTTGGATGCTGTTTCTGAAACTATTGCAAGACGATGAATCTAGCAATTCAGGAGTCGTGATTATTTGTTAAGGGACCGACCCAGATCTGGCCGACCGGCTGATTTTGACATAGACAAATTAAAATTTTTAATTGAAGGAGGTCCCAGATTTTCAACTCGGGAATTGGCTACTCAACTTATCTTACAGTATAATAGAGAAATATTTACACAAATTAGGCAAAGTCTAGAAATACATATTCTATTTGGATGTCCTATTATTTCATTGAGTCAGGAACAACTTAATTGTCGTGTAGACACACACACGTTCAACTGGTTGAAGCACCTCATCACTGGGGATGAGAAGTGGGTTGAATGTAGGAATTGTACACGTAAATACCATTGTTTAGGCTAAAAGGAATTTGAAGAACCCACACCAAATATCAACGAATATCTCAATTCAAAACCACTATTTAAATAAAACTTTTAAGAACTATTTAAATTTTGACTTGCGATATAGTTATAATTTTGTTGTCTACTTAAATTTTGACTTGCGATATAGTTATAATTTTTTGTCTATTTAAATTTTGACTTGCGATATAGTTATAATTTTGTTGTCAATTTAAATTTTGACTTGCTATATCGTTATAATATTGTTGTCTATTTCAATTTTGGCTTGCGAAATAGTTATAATTTTTTTGTCTATTTCAATTTTGTCTTGCGAAATAGTTATAATTTTTTGTTTCCAACTCGAAACAAAAAGTAATGACTATATCGCAATTTGTTGTAACCAATTATATGATAATAACCCAATATATTTTTGCGGTCGTTCTCGTTCAATTTAATTCAATTTATTACAAAGCGTGTGAAATGTTGTTTATAAGGATGTTCCTTATTAAATGACACCAGGCGAATACGTATCGCTATATTTTTTATACGCTCATCGCTATTAAAAACTATACGCTCATCGTATATTTTTTATACTTTTTGCAATATCATTCCATATGGTAATTAACTACATTTTAAGGGATGAGAGAGAGGGAGAAGGAACGTAGAGCTTATTTAGGATTCCATAGTCAAATTACGGTCTCTCGCCATTTTGTCATGTTCGCCCGTTCATCTTTGGTGACCTCAGAGTTACTAGAATGTAAAACTTAATTTTTATGAAATCTAGCAGGTTGATGCTTTAGACTGTGATAAATATTAATTAAGATTCATATAGTATTAATAAAATATTTTGTTTACATCCTTCTCTGTACGTGTAAATTAGGGACTTTTTTTTCTCATATTCTGTCGGGTAAGAGGTTATTCAATAGATCTTTTGAATGGGCTTCCTTATATCATTTTTTAGATTTATGTCTTGTTTGTAAAATACTAAACTTCAAAACGGCTAATTTCATTCTGGTCCATTCCTATTTTTTGACCTATAAAAACAAAATGTCAATAGAATCTTAAAAACGTTTCACAGTAAGCATTTTTATTTATAATTAAGCATTTCGGACATATTGCTTTAATACATTTGTTCTGTAAAAATAATACTAAATCTTATTGCTGCAAATTCTGACAATCACTTGACCTATTTTTAATTGAATAAGTCGGATAAAATTTAAGGTACCAAAACCGTACACGCAGAGTTATTTTGTTATATGTATACATAAAGTAAGTTTGCGCAAACAATTTGAATTTTAACAAATCATTGAAGATTTGAAATTGAATTATTTATGAGGATAAAACTTACGCAAGATTTGTAGATTTTATGCAATGAGATGAAAGCAAACAATAAATCCGGATATAGTTACAAGCTTTGTTTTAAGAATTTATATAAATAAACTCTTAGTTAACAAAAGTTTGCGGAATCAATTTACGTGTTTAGAATTAAATGATTTAGCATCAATAACTGTTGTTTGCGTAAACCAAATAAGATACTTTATACAAATAATGTGCAGTTTCCCTATTTCTTTCTTTCAATTCAGACTTTTAAAATGAACGGATTTAATTCTTTGAAAGAGGAAAGTCGGAGGATAAATCCTTTTTGTGACGTAGATCTCTACTACGAACGAATGTTTAAAAATTTCACCTGTAAAGAGGTGAAAAGGAAATTGAACGTTCATCATGCTAACCATATATCGAACCCCCAGCAGACAAAGTCACGGAAATAGCTACTTAACTTATACTAGCTGCGTCCACAACTTCCTACGCGCAGACCACTGAATTTGTACCGATACTGTTTTTTTATAAATATACATCTACGCTTAACATCTGGCCACGTCCGTTTCACTAATGTATGTATGGTTGGAAAATTTAATTGCACGATTTAAAATACACGTAGCGCCATCTATTGATAAACATAAATACACCATACATTTGTGTAACTACTATGCGTGGAATAGCTAGGCACATTGTTGTACTAATGCAACTTATATGAATTTTTGAAAACATTAAATTTGTATATCTTTTTTTGAGTGAACCGATCGCCATAAATAAAACTAAATGTTATTTCAAGTTAACCGTGACACGCGCATAAATAGACACAGAAACTGACCAATTAAAAATTCTGACCAATTAAACAGATTAAACTGACCAATTAAACAGATTAAAAATTCAAAAATCATCTTCATTTTATCATTTATTCTTCGTCCAATTAGTTTTTGTAAATACTTTCAATGTACAGACACGCAAAATTTTAGTACGTTATAAACGAGCATATTTAACATATTGGTATCATTAACAAAATTGATTTTTAAACTGAATTGGTCACGATAAAATTGTGTAACGCGTGAGACAACAAATGCCGAACGCAGCGGAACCAACCGAGTGCTAACAATATGGCAGTCGAGGATGTCATAAATTTTATTATAAATTAATCACTCACATGAATCGTTAAAGAAGTTTCACTTCATCTGTGAGCTGAGTGTATGAGTCTAATATTTTTTTTCTAATTTATTAATTACCAATAAAAACAATTCAAATATATAACTAATTGTTTAAAAAGATTGAAAAAGCGTTTATCAATAGATGACTTTTAGCTCCCGCGTCCAGTAACATATTTACAAAAGTGTAGATTAACAAATTGTATTTGTTATTATATGACAATCAAAATGTAAAATAAAAAACAGTTCAAATATATAACTAATTGGTCACAAAGATTGAAAAAGCGTTTATCAATAGGATGGCCGTTAGCTCCCGCGTCCAGTAACATATTTACAAAAGTGTAGATTAACAAATTGTATTTGTTATTATATGACAATCAAAATGTAAAATAAAAAACAGTTCAAATATATAACTAATTGGTCACAAAGATTGAAAAAGCGTTTATCAATAGGATGGCCTTTAGCTCCCGTGTCCAGTAACATATTTACAAAAGTGTAGATTAACAAATTGTATTTGTTATTATATGACAATCAAAATGTAAACGACAAAAAATATGAAGTTTTATTGTTTACCTTATATTACCGTATTTTTATTCAAATTCACCTTTCTACCAAGCATTTCGAACCAGTATAAGTTAATAAATCTTATAGTCACATAGTTCGCTCGACGAGTTTACTCTGATGCTGTCAAATTTAATTAAAATGCAAAGCCGCGCTTGTGAATTTATCTCGTGTAGAGCAATCGTAATACATCGCAAGCACAATAGGGCCGACAGGATGTAAAGGTCCTACGTGCTCGGCGTGATGATTTTGAGTGGACGCCGCCAATACGTGGGTAGTTCAGCCTCTCAGACTGGATTCTGAGGTTTTAAAAAATTGGGTGTGGTTGTTCTTGTTGGCACCGTCGATGTTTGTTCGTGACAACGTCTTTTCGGACCTGCTTATAATGAAAAAAAGACACATGTTTTCGAGCGCATCTCAGTTCACTGTTGCTCGTCGTGTGACTTAGTGTGTCGTGTGATAACAGTGAGACTAGTATTTAAACACCGAACGGATGGCACTGTATTTATTTGTCCGCGTCTAAAGTTTAAACTATGAGGGGGAAATTTTGCTTGTTAGTCTATTTAGACCAACGACGGAATTTAGTAAAAAAATAACTTAACACATCTGTGCCCTAAGGCTTCTATATATTATGTAATAGCTGCGTAGGAAATTAACGTCATAACGCCACGCCTAATTTAATAAACTTTATTTTAAGGGTTGCCGTAGCGTCGTAGTTAAAAGGTGCGACACAGTTGTTACTGTATTCCTTTTTATATTTATAAGCCGTTTCTCGCTAATATTTTAGAAGTATTTGATTTGAAAACTACTTTAAAACTTCTCTATAAACATGACTTTAAAATTCTGTTGGTATGAAATGCGTCACATTCATACGAGTTAAACAACGTAGAGCGCGTTAAATTGGCGACTGACGAACGCGCCATTCGGAGCACATCTTTTCGACACGGCTCCAAAAGGATGCGCGGATAATATCGACTGTATTCAGGTTGCTCCACCGCGGCAAACCTCACCTTATCACCCAATTCACCTGTATTTAATTATATCCGTGTTTTTAATTTAAAATATTAAATACTCTATCAGGTTGCTGCGCTCCCGCGGCAATTTCAATAACTTAAATGAAAGAAAATATATAAATATTTGAAAATAAATTTGCAATGATTGCTCTGTCTCGCTTGTGCAATAGTTTGAAATCGACTGTTTATTTAGCATGTGATCTGGACTCAAACTACACGTTCACTCATTTCATACGCCAATTCCACCATTTGACCGAATTTTTAGATGATTTTAACGTTTGGCTGGATGATCTTCGCCATTTGGAACGTTGGACTATTCGTCAGCTTTGAACTACCAGAGGAAGTCATAAAGTTCGCGGAATGGCATGCTAAGAAGATAAAAAAAAAGTGGTGGTCTTTTCCTTTTCAAAATGTTCTCCCTTAACCCCAATGCATTTTTAGATCTGTCGATTCATTTATACTCTCAAAAAAAATGTTTCCTCTCTATTTTAAAAATAAGGTGAAACTGCAGACTTGACCTCCTCATCTCTTGTATACAGGTGCAGAATTGACGTTCAAAAGCAGCACAACTTTTGCTTATTTCTGTCGCTTTTTCTCCTTCAATTATTTTTTAAGCTGCTCTCGAAGATCTTATAGTTCTCTTTCGTTATAGAAAAGCTCTCATCTTTGAATTCAATGAGCAGGATACCCTCTGTTCCAGAAAACCGTCGCCATGACATTTCCGGTCGATTGCGACATTTTGAACTTCTTACTTCTTTTGGGGTGGGTTATCCTTTTTATGCCACTACAAGAACTTCTGCTTGGATTCAGGCTCGTAATGGTGGACTCAAGTTTCGTCACCCGTAACAATTCGGCTCAAAATTTCGACCTTATCCTTTCTACACAGATCCAAAAAGTGCGTGGACCCTCAATATGTTGTTGATTTTGCGGTGGCGTAAGCATTCTAGATACCCATCGTGCGCTGACTTTTGACATGCCAAGATGGTCATGAAGAATATTGAAAATAGTTGTAGAAGATACTTCAACCATTTCTCCCAACTGCTTCTTCTTTAATCGGGCATCTTCCAATACAAGTTTTTCAACAATGTTCGAGGTCCGAGGTGACCTCAATTGGTCGTCCTGAGAGCGGGGTGGGTAGTTTTCGATCGAATCTCTGACTTGTCTGAAGAGTTTATGCCACTTGAAAATCATGGTTTCACTAGAGCAAGAGACGTCGTAAAGTGTTAAACATTCAGTATGATTTGTGGTATTTTTCCTTGCTTTATCAGTAATTTAATGACAGCTCGAAATTTGATTTTCTCCATAGTGGATGATTTCTTCCAGAATGAGTTTGCACGATCGCATTTGCACGATTTGATAGTTCAGAAGTTAATGGCACAATTAAGTCGAAACTTGGTCTATATATTCGTAATGAGTCTCATATTAGCGTTTGCATGTAGTAAGCGACCTCCAACCCTCACCATCCCCTCCATTATTATGTATGTCCCTCCGTTCCGCAAAACTTTTCGATCCACCCTCGTATTTGGAAATCGGTTGTGCCACGCGACTTCACCAAAGTTGTAGGCGGTTTTAGCATTCACGAGTGGATTTTGGCTTGCGACCGCGTTGATCCTAAAATCGTCAAGCATACAAATGCTAAATATTTTATTTTTTTACGAAATGTCAGATTTATTTTTTTACGAAATGAAACTTTTTTAAATCCATGAAACACGCGGAGTCCACAGGAAAAAGCTATGTAAAACTGAAAAATAGCAAAGGCATGAATTTCCACAAAATACCCAAATAATATCACTGTCAGTTAACATTTTATTTTTAAATCGTTTAAATAGCGATAGGATAACCTAATGATTATTTTTTGTCTCAAAAAAGTGTTATGTACTTCGTTAGGTTTTTCTTTTTTCTTTTTTTTCTTATTAACAAATTTTTATCTATAAAAATATATTATATAGGCATTTTGTGAAGGTTTTTATAATAATATAAAACTTTTTGTTTTATAGTATTATATTATAATCTATTATTTCTTTTTACTTGATTAAAATAGTTGAATTGGTCAATCTTTTATATTCTAAAAAATACCAGCTTTTTTAAAAATTACATTCTCTTTGTATATTTATTTTGTTATTTCTAAACTTATTGCTACAAAAGCTAACACAAAAATGGTGCGGGAAAAATTAGTTGCGCAACCGTAAATGATCTACCTTAGTTAAGTAAACAATTATAAAATAAAAAAATACTAAATTACAAAAACATCAAAAAAGGAACGAGAGGAAAAAGTAAAACCGAACTACGGAAAAAATAACTCAAAAGCACAAAATACCTACATATGCCTGTGAAATTCATAACGTTATATACCCTAGGACACTCTCTGGATCATGATGAATCTAAGGGCACCTAATTTGTTGAAATCACTAGTAGTTTAGTCTATACGAGGGAATAAAATAACTCACATACATATATACATAGCCTATGAAATTTCCTCTATCATAGTTGGGTAAAAAAGATGGAAAATAGATCAAATTTAAGACAGGTATAATTTTACATACAAATCGAGATTGAAAAAGGGACAAGATCCAAATAAAAAAGATGATATCGCATTAAAAGTTGAATAAAAATTTCTTTCAACTTTGTGCAAAAACTGCCTTTTCCTTTCGGTCGAAAAAGAAAAAGTGACGTAAGTACGTTTAAATAAAACTGGGGAAGTACATGTCAAAAAAGTCATGACATAGGCTCTACTGCTATAGGCTGTGTTCGTCTATATATCTTAAATTTGTTGATATTAATTAACTGAAATAATTTTAATGAAAGTTTTAATCTCATATAATATCTACAATTTTTTAGGCATTGCCTTTGCTTTGAGGGTTACAGGCAAATATAGTTTAAAAATAAAAAATGGTAAGTAGAATCTCAATTTTCAATAGGATTTTAACTCCATTTATATCTACAGGTTTAACAGTTCAGAAGTTGAGGCAATGACAAATGGACAGACACATATTATAAAGTTATATGTTTGTTTTAAAATCAATACCGAACTTTTCACCGAACGCAACCTTAAAAATGTTGGCCAGAACTAATTATATAAAAGTCTCCTGTCCCGATATTGTCAGCCATTGAAGTTTGAGTTTAGATATTTATGAACCACAGTCAATGGTTAATATTAAATAGTTACATACCATCCAATACTCACCACGAAGCTAGAATCTTACATTACGTGAGTATATTTTTAAATGACAGGTCCGTGAAATGCTCCGCGCTGGAGATTCCAATGGCCCCCGCATGTTGACTCTCATGACAGAGCAATTCCTATCGGATCCACGTCTCCTGTTGTGGCGCAACCAGGGCACGCCGCTAACGGACAAGTGCCGTGCACTGTGGGAGCAGTTGGGAGCATTGTGGGCTGCTATAGCTCTGTGCGCTCCGCCAGCTAGGAGGAGATTGTTGAGGCGTCAGTTACTACGGTGGGCTGCTGTGGAAGTGTGTCCTGCTGAAGATCCAGATTATAGGAGTGCTGTTCCGGTATTATGATTATTATATTATAAAAATATTAATAAAAAGTACATCAAAACAAAAGAAGTAACAAATTGTGTTTGTACTTGTTTTTACCGCATATATATTTTTGAGGCAAATTCCCAACGTTAAATAGTTTAAATTAGTACTGAACAAAAATTATTATATTTTTTTTCTAACTCGTATAATATAGTCATAGTCTTCGCGGTCATGAATTTTGGCAACTCTGTAATGCAGCTGTTTTAGTGATGCATCTCCATCTGAGTCTATCTGTTGTGTTGCAATGCCCTTATGATATCTGATCATATTGTCAGTGATCGGCCATGTGATATTTTGCCTTCTACTTGAGGCTGAACTATAAGCAGTTCCTGGAGTTCTTTTTGCTTGTGGCGTGACCAAAGAATTTAAGAATTGATGTGTGCACAATCGGCTATAGTCTTTCATTTATGTGCAATTATTTGAAAATGGAGACATTTATAAGGAGCGCTGTTCAGGGCATTCTAAGCAGACACCTCCACCAGCCTTGCAGCTTAACTGTCTGGTAAAATAAAAGATTTTCTTACTTTTAAACATAGTATTGCAGTTAAATCGTTTATTCCTAAAATAATATATGAAAGACTGAAGAAAGACACACGCACAAGGCAAACTGCCTCTGTATGCAGCACCTATTCACGAGAGTCGAAACCTGCAAATCACTCTGATTAGTGCTGTTGATACATAAATAGTGCCAGTTTGACAATGCTATTGTGCTAGTTGTACAATGCTATAAATCTGTCATAACTTTGAAACTATTGAAATTATTTTTATAAACTAACACTTTAAATACTTAAGTCTAAATAACCTCCCATATAATGTGGAAAATCTCATAAAAAATATTGATTTGGATTAATCTTTATCCAGTTACAGAGACCTATAGAGATATTAAATAACTAGAATATTATCATAACCAAACTACTTTGTAACATATTTCACAGAAACCATATAATTTTTACTTGGTAAATGAATATAATGAGAATGTAACATTGCAATTACCACTTTCAGTATGGCCGAGAGAGGGAGCGAGAAAGAGAACACAGGGAAAGAGATAGACACAGAGAAGAGCGAGAGAGGGAGCGATTAAGACCAGAGCGAGAAGAACGTGAACGGTGTGTTTAATATATTTATTATAATTGCATAATAATCAGTCTTTGCTATAAGTGGTCTAGCGTCTGCCTCTACTCTTGCTGGGATATAAATAATTTATATTTTTATTATTTAAGTATATAATTTATATTTTCAGTAGAATTTATATAGTATATTATATATATATATATATATATATATATATATATATATATATATATATATATATATATATATATATATATATATATATGTACATGTATATAAAGCTGTAACAAAGAACGTGCCTATTATTCATATTCATTTTTCATACAGGTACTCTGTGGATTAAACTGAGTATATTTGAAATGTGGTTCTGTAAAATATTGTAATTTTTTTTCAATGGTATCGTATTATATGGCATTTTCATAATCTTCCTTGAAGCTGGCATTGAAATATAATAGAAATCAAATTGTTTGCTGCTGAATAATCATATTCAAGTGTAGTATAACTGTTGCGAAGTATTGAAAACTATTCCAGATGTAGGATAACTCTTTGATCATTGGTTTTTATCGGCGAAACTTGTATGTCATTAGTTTAAATCTTGTTTTATCTCAAATTTTCCAGTTATGGGATCCAAATAATCAGCTCCATTGAATTTCGTCTATTTGCACGTGGCCAGCGATGCCTGAAAGTATTTTAATAATTCACTTTTTTTTCATTAATAAAAGTTTATATTATCTCCAATAGCAATATATATATATATATATATATTAATGGAATACAATCGAAAATTTAGTTTTCTCATACCACATTTAGTTTTCATGTTACGAATTACCGTTTCAATTAATCTAGACGAGATAAGTAAATTGCATCCCTGTTGGAGAAAAATGAATCGATTATGGAAGCTTTATTGCAGAAGGTTTAAAGAGAAATAGAAAAAAAATTTGCAATAAAAATTAAATGCATGTTTATGTAAAATAAATTATATATTTATTTAAAAATATATTATTTATGTTAATTTTTCCACCCTATAAACTTGGCAACATAGTGACTAACAATATTGTTTTTATTTTAGACTTAAAAAGCCATTTAAAACATAGTATTATTCTTTCAATGTAGGTAAAAATTAATGGGAAATATGTTCTTTGCTTTTAAATAGGATTTGGAATCTTCTTCATGATTTGAGTGTTTATCCTATTAGGTTAGGAATAAAAAACATTAGATGCTAAATTGATTTCAAACAGTACTAATTAATTTAAAGTAGTAAGTTGTAAGTAGAAATCAAGTTAAAATATTAAAATTTTTTTCTAGGGATCGTCTCCGAGGTGCCCGTGACGCAGAAGCTACGTCCAGCTCAGACGAAGATCGGGATAAGTAAGTTCTAACATTTGATTATTTGGCTTACACATTTTTAGACTCAATTCCATTGTTGATTATTATTTTTAAGAGTTCAGTTCTATATATATGTTTTATATTTGTTAATTAAATCGAAAAAAATAGCACTAGCTTCCTATGTTCTGAGATTTAAGCAAGTAGAAAATTTATTCTCACTTTTGCCGACAACTTTGGATGTTTAGTTTCAAGAAAATAGGTATCACATATTTTAAAAGAACAAGAATTTCTGAACATTTTTGAAATTAATTTTATCTCGGTTTACGAAGACAATTAGCCCTATGTTGTATCGTGTTATTTTATGGAGAACGTACACGTTACAAAATTAAACGTTATGGCCTTTAAGCAGACGTTGTACATTGTATCATTATAAAACCTTTATTTTGACAGTTACATACTTTAAATTGATGTCTTATTTCACTTTATGTAAAAGTAGCTGAAACAGTTGACGTTACGGCTGTCTTTGTAGGTTATTTAAATATTTCCTTTGGTAATTTAGTGAATTTAGCCTTACTATTATAATTGATTGAGCAAGCTGAAAGCTAAAACATCTAATTGTATTAAATTAGATACCGACAGACGTCATTATATATAATCTTGTAAAAGTATTTTGCATTTGCAGAAACGCTTGTAAAATTCGTACTTGAAAATTGAGAGTTGTCTCGGATCCATTTACGTTACCAAAAAGTAATTTCTTAAAACACTTTCGACTATCTAAATAAATAACAAAATTTTAAAAATTTGCGGCTGATGTTGAAAGTGACACGACGAACAAATATTATTTAACGTGCAACAAAACAAAATAATAGAAGATAGATAAAGTACAGAACTGTCATCTTCGACGAAATAACTCTCTCCTTTTCTTTCTGCTCGTAAAATTACATGATTCTGTTCTTTTCTCTCAAGCCAACGACTTTAATGGACAATGAAGCAAGGATAACACAAGTGCGATACAGCATGCCGATTTTTAAGGCAAACGTTATTGCGACCGTTACTGTCGTACTTTAGATAACATATATGTTAAGTAGAATGAATTATGCAATATAGGGCTGAATGTTTATGTTTTTTTGTTCAATAAGTTTTTGATAAACAAAAGATGGCACTCAAATGCCATTGTTTAATAGGCTGAAAAGAAATTTATATATGTCTTGTTACTAATGACCTTTAGAAACTTGGTAATGAAAAAGAATGATCTATAATTTTTCAGTCACAGTAGCAATGGTAAATTAATTATTGTTAGAATACTAAGTAAGATTTAATTTCTGGTTTTACTGATTCTGTAATTGGAAATGAATATTTATTAATATGAATATTTTTCTTACCAGGTCAATCTCTGTATTAACACGAATATTTTTCTTACTAGGTCCATCGCATGCACTATAGCATATATTGTAACCGGTCCTTTTTTAATAACAAAATATATTCCAGTTATGAAAGGGAATATCGTCGTGCAAGCAAGAGGCTTCGTTTACATGCCTCTCCCAGGAGCCAACAACATAGGACAGTTTTTCACAAGTAAGTTGACTGCTATTGTATCTTTTAAATTTAAATCATCAGCTGTGTTATCCATTAATTAGTTTGTGTAGAAACTGACAGTTCGCTGATAGTATACAGTAGAAAATTCTATAATTTTGCATGCTATAATGAAAGAACCAAACAATATACAGAAACTGTTATTAATACTGTTCTTTGGACAAGATTTGCTGAAAATATCTCAGATTTTTTATAAAGATTTTGTTATAAAGAAAAAATAAGACAAATTACGTAAATAACTTTATAATAGCTAGAAAGTAAGTACTGTGTGTATTACATTAGGTTAAAAGTGTATGAAAAATGGGCAAAATATATTAAGAAATACATTGTATTTTTTTCTTCAGAGCGCTGGACGCCGTGGAAGTATCTTGGGAAAGTGAACACTTGAAACTGCTGCTGGCAGGAGAATGCACTGGCGAAGCTGATGATCCACTTTCCTTATATCCTCACTTTGATCAAGATCATCAGCCCCTGTGGCATGGTATGGATGAAATTAATTTTGTACCTCATTTTATACGCAGTAAATTACTGTCATTATTGTATTACATCAATATAATATTTATTTTAACCTTGGTTAATTGGGTAAAGATTATTCCATGTTTAACTATTGATATAATGTAATGATGCATTTTAGTATATAAATCCAAATATCTGTTTATTTGTTTGTCATTCATGTAACATGATGTGGAAAATGCATAGATTTAGTTAATACATCCATAGAAATAGTAAATATGCGATTTTATGATCTATTTTCACATACAAACATAAAACCAAAGCCATTTGTTTATTTTTTAATAAATGATGGAGTTAAAGTTTTCAAATATATTAGTTGTATATAGTATTATTGATTTATTATCATATTAGTAAACAATTCATTAATGCATTACTAACCTTTATCACATAGTTAAATGAGCCATCACTGCACATTGATTCACTTAAAATAAATTGTTTGTTGAAGTGAATATGTACAAAATTAATATGTTAGTAAATGCTAACTTTTGTCAAAAATAACTTCTTGAATCGGAAATTTCAAGTTTTTATTTGTCAAAAATTGAAAAGACTTTTATTAATGGGGATTTACACTGATAAATTCTTAATTTTTATTCACAACTAATTTTTATAATTATCATAGAAGGACTATTTCCAAACAACCATACAATTATTCAAACAAATTCCAACTTCATTTAATGGGCTAAAGCGAATATACTATTTTTTTCTGTTTTATTCTCCTATATCCCATTTCTACATTTCTCTGTCCTATATTTCTTTGGAGCAACTTGAACAATAGACTATTGAAGCAAATAATTGATAAACTCGCATATGTTGTGGTAAAGTGAATATACTATTTTTCTCTGTTCTATTCTCCTATATCCCATTTCTACAGTTCTCTGTCCTATATTTCTTTGAAGCAACTTAAATAATAGACTATTGAAGCAAATAATTGATAAACTTGCATATGTTGCGGTAAAGCGAATATACTATTTTTCTCTGTTCTATTCTCCTATATCCCATTTCTACAGTTCTATGTCATATATTTCTTTGAAGCAACTTAAATAATAGACTATTGAAGCAAATAATTGATAAAGTCACATATGTCGTGGTAAAGCGAAAATACTACTTTTCTCTGTTCTATTCTCATATGTCCCATTTCTACATTTCTCTGTCCTATATTTCTTTGAAGCAACTTGAACAATAGACTATTGAAAAAGAAAATTATTTTATATGGGATTTAAAACTATAGTTTTTCATCATTTGAGTATTTTCACTTATGTAACTAGGTCATAAGTTCCTAAAGTTAGTGAAACTGAACATTAGTGGGGGTTGAAGCCACATAGGATGGTGGTAGCAAACCAAGTCTAAGGGGATGCTGGTTACTTATGAAAAAAATATAATAATAAACACTGTAAAATTAATAATTGTCGTATCTTTTTGACGGGAAAATCATTAAAATGCTGGCAATTCATTTTAGTCCATCCTTTTAGCAGATGAGCCTTAACAAATAGGTATTCATGCTATCTAGAATTTATAAAAAAAAAATGAGAGTTTGCAGCGATTTGCATAAGGAACAAGTAAAGATTCTACGTTATATCCTATTGATGCTTTGATGATGCCACAGAGACACTTGTCAAAGAATGTTGTCTTGAAAACAAAGGACACCGCTACTTGCATAAACCTGCACTTAAAATATGTCATTCAGTATCAATGCATTTGTACCGAAACAAGTCATTAAGTTTGCAATATTTTTTATTTATCTCGTTTTTAAATAGCAGTGATGTTAATAATTAGTCTCGTTTTTTTGTGCTTCGCCATCAGTTGAAAAGGTCATAATGATAGAAGTCATACAAAGTTAAGTCTGGTAAAATAAATTTGATACTTTATGAAAAATGTGATAAATTTTAATTAAAATTTTGGGAATATATTGAATACAGTATTGAATTTATGTAACTTTTTTTTTGCTTGGACTGTCAAAAATTATTTTCAAAAGAAACAAAAAAACCTAGTCTAAAATGCATCTCCCAAAGATTTATCTTATTTTCAGCCACTAGAAAAAAATATTTTAAATAGCTAACTGTACAAAACCTTTTTACTTTGTTCTCCAAGCTCTATGAAGATGGATTATGAACTTCTTGTACAATTCACAACCCTCAGCCGTCAGATAATATTTCATGGTTAATCATAAAAACAGGAAAATAAAATAAATTTGTGATGAATTTATCTTGCCGGCAGTAAAGAAGTAATTTGCACTGTGCTTAATAAAAAAAATTGGGAACCTTAGCATTAGAAAAAAGCCAATATTTATTCAAATTATTGATGATAATATAGTAAAGATAACTTAAGCTAATAAGAGACACCCAAGAGATTCTCAATATGTGACGTTATCAATTATAAAAAAAAATAAAATAAAATATTTAGTATGTCATTCTTCTGATAAACTATTCGGTGTTAATGTTTATGATAAATACCTTACAGAACATCTGCCAGTGGTCTGTGCCCGTGTGGAGGCGCTGCGGGCGCATGGTCGGTCTCCTGCTGCAAGAAGGCTGGCCGTCGCCGCTGCCAGAGCTCTGAGACATAGACTAGTTAGTACACTTTTGATTTATATTTCTTTTTCTAAAAAAATTATATAATTTTTTTTATATTTTCCCTCTTTTATCAATATACTATTCAAATGTACCAAGTCATTTTAGTCACATTACAAACCTTTATATGCATAGTTCCTTTTTCATAAGTTAAAGTGTAAGGCATTATATAAAAAATAAATGTCCTAGAATATTGAAATATATATAAATATAATTCAAGGTTGAAGGACAGAGAAAAATTTTTTGTCAAATTTTAAAGATTGACTGGATTTAAACTTAACATGTTGACAAGGATGGCAATTTACCTTATTTATGTGTGGTTTATTTAATTTATTTTGTCTATGGTCCACAATAAAATGAAACTACGTGATGTAGAATTATTTCTACTTTCTTTAAGTTCTTTACCACGACCTAAGTTTCGTTGTACTACATCTTCAGGTGGGCTATTAGCAAAGATTGATGTGAATTTTTGCTAATAGCCCACCTGAAAATGTAATACAACGAAACCCAGGTCATGGAAGAAAGTAGACATAATATTACATTAATAGCTACATTTAATTGTAAATAATGAATTTCTACAAAATTAACGCCTAATATATCCAATATTTTGTCTATGGTATTAAATTTATATTTTACACTGTGACGTAAACTTGTCTATGGTATTGAATTTGTATTTTCCACTATGACGTAGGCTTGTATAATTTTCTGTTCATTTTTCTTAAAATATTTTATTCAATAAGGTATATTCAATAACATATAAATCTTTTTTTGTTCCATAAATCAGAATTTTAAAGTAGATAAGTGGTGCAAATTTTTTTGTCAAATGTTAAAAATTGACGAAGTTATAAAGATTTACACGTAATGTGTAAACAAGGATAGCAATATGGAAGTCTCACGTCATTTATAATTCTCGCTGTATTACAATTAATTTAGAATTTAATGTCGCTACAATTAATTTAGAAGCTCCATAGCTAGCTTATTTTTTTAAACGATTGGTAGAAGTTTTTCAAAGCTGGATTTTAATTACACATCAAATTTAGGTGTAGTCAACTATTCTAGTCGCGAATCTTATTATTTTTTAATCTTTAATTATACAATGCACTCCCATTATTCAGATAAAGTTTCTAAAATTCCGAAAAAAATTAAGGTTTAAAAATAATATTACTTTCAACGAAAATTGGTTTGAATAAGATACGTTCTGTAGTTTTTGAGATATGGGATATTTTCAGTACCGACTGCAACAATAACTTTGTTTTTCACAGTGTCCGAGAAATGCAAAGTTTAGTATTGCTATGGAACCCTTCGTGTGCGAGTCCGACTCGTACTTGGCTGGTTTTTTATGTTACATTAGGCTTACACATATGATATGCCTATAATACACATAAACAAAAAAATGATTCAATACACTTGCCGAGTAAACATTACCATATCAATTCCACCTCACAGGAATGCGCAGCACGTCGCTGGGCAGTATCAGGCAACAGCAGCACTGAGCCTGCTGGTGGTTCCAGCACCGAGCTGTGCGATGCTGGTGCCTGTTTACCATCTGGACAGACCTGCGCCCTCACACACAATGGATCCTGTGTCGGGCGAGGTATGTGCAATTTGAGTTAGTATTCGCTTATTTAACATATCATTTAGAAAATAGTTGGTCATCTTATCCCTAATCAAAATTAGTACAATTCAAATATGTATCGTTCATTTTAAAAGTGGTTTATTCGTTAACTGTTTTTTTGAAAAATTAAATGTTTTGTAAAATGTTCTACAGAAAAAAATGTTTAAATTCATTTTAATTATTTTACAAAAGTTATTGCAAAATGATTCCCTAAATTATGGAAAGTGATCCTAAATAAAAGAGTAAACTCAATATTTCCAAAAAAACAGGTATACATTTTTTTAAAGTTACTTTGCCCATGACGTTTCATTCTCTAATTTTAGGTAATTTCATCGTTAGATGAATGTTTACCAGCATTAGACATTCTTAAATGGGTTGGAATTTCCAATGGAGGATTTCAATAATAATTGTGATAAATTGGCAGAATGTACCACACATTCTGCCAATTCATTACAATTTTTTTTTTTTCAAAACTTATATTTTTTCAAACTTATTTTTTTCTTTACAAATGATTCTTCTTAATATTTATAGCGGATCCTGTTGAAAGTGATGCAAGTTTTTTATAAGCCACCTTGTTCTTATTCGAATTCACTTAATAAAATGATTGCGTGTATATGTTGAACGTTTTTTTGAATTAAAATTATAAAAAATGATGGGTTTCAAACCTTAACGTTTCACCACAAGTTAAGTTTTTCTATTCATTGCGAGTTAAACTCCTCAAATTATCTTTTTTTGTTTATTATGAAATTTTAAAAACTCAATATATTTAATTTTGGAGGCTACAAAGTTGGGTTCTTTAGGTTTCTTAGATAGTTATTATTAGATTAATCCATTGATACAATTTAAGTCATCACATGGTGTTGACTGGTATTTTCCATTATCCCAAATGCTATCCTTCTTTGGGAAGATTACAGTGCCCAGATACAAAAACCTTGTTGTCGATAGCTTTTATATTATTTTCAGGGTCTTGTACTATCTTCAAAAGTAAAATGTATATTTTTATGTTATGGTTTTGGCCAATGCAAGAATCTAAATATAAAATTATATGTTTTTGAGATACTGTAACTTTTTAAGTGTTTGACAATAAATGATATCGTTAGAACTTCTTAAACCTTATCCTAAACAAACATGTACTCCATATTATTATTAAAAGAAAGAATAACCAGATTATGTAACAATTTCTTTTATAGTACTCTACAGTTTTAGAGAATTTTGGATATGGTAAAACTTTTTGAAAGTCAAACATTAATATATATACACATACATACATATATACAAGGTATCCGGGAAAAAATGTATGGCAAAGAAAGACGCTATTCGTGGGTCATAAAGGAATAAAATGTTGTTGAAATAAAACGTAAAACACATCCTGTTTCTAATTGAGTGCGAAAAAAAATATTACACATAACTATAAATATATCACATGCACCCAACCTCACGCTAACCGCACGCAACCACTATATATACTTTATTATTCAATGTACCGAACAGCTGATGTTATTATTTCACTAATACCTGCACTATTGCAAACCTAAATATGGAATTTAATTTACTTGTTAAATGACATGAAACATGACTATTAAAAACCTAATAAATTATTTACTAATGTACTTACTAATGTTGTAGTATGTGGAAATCACATCACATGACTTAAATAGTGCGTAAAATATTTCACAGAAAAATTATTAAAATTTAAATTAAAATTAGTTCACTTTAATGTTTGATTAGCCTTAAATATGTAATATTAAACGTCTTATTGTAAGCACAATAGTACTCTCCTAATTATCGAGTTCTCTAAATATCACTTTATCAATTATTTAAGTATTTCTATTAATCGTATTAAAATTTTGCTAACCCTCTAGCGTAAAGTCTCTTCATAGGTCAACCGATAGATACAATAAAATTTAACTCTGAACTATAAAACGAGTAAAAATATTTATCTCTAATTAACTTCTCGTCTATACATGATAAACTATAACATCGATAAAAAAATAATTCAAATTCATTTAAATAGTGTAACAGACGAAGGTATTAAATTTCTACATTTTAGTTCTGTAGTTTATTCTACCAATTAAATATATTTTGTACGTCAAGTAAGAGACCACACACACATGTGTTTTCAGCAATGCTTCGTCTTGACTGAGAGGTTACTTTGAAAAATGGCATGATAGAAGGGGGCAGGGCATTATAATACTGTTAACAATTCATATTAGCTAATAGTATTATTAGTGGACTAGATTGGATTGGCTAAGGTTTATCTTCTGATTATACCAACCAATTAGAAATGATTTTTCTTCTCAAAAGAAAGCCTACGTACGAAACAAAAAATTTTCCAAAACTACGTTACCTTACGATATCAATGATTATACCAGATTTGGAAGGAATCCTACAAAGAAAAGATTTAGAAAAGATAAATCTTTAATAAATTTTGTTATTATACAGAATGTAGCTTTAAACGTTACATAAAACTATCTAAGAAGCTGTCTTCATATTGTGCAACATTTAGTTCGTAAAATTATGGAAGTATCTCGTTGATTTCAAGAAAAAATATAAAGTTGTAATTTTTAAAGAATAATTTTATATTTGTTGTGTCTTGTCTTTGTTAATAGAAATATTTTCTGCGAATCAAAATCGTAATCGATAATTATACATTGATTTTTGGATCGTACATTAAATTAAACGTGTATTGAATTATTTTTATTTTACTTTGGCCACAATTCTTTTGATTTATTAACAGAACATGCGACAGTAGCGGCCTAAAAATTTCATAGATTTTTTTTTTAAACAGGTATTTAGTATTATATTCTAATGGCCTATTTCAAACTTACTAACTACAGTGACATAACATTTTTATAAAATAATCAATTTAATTAAAAATAAACGCAATGAATATTCTATAACTAGCATAAAAAATAAACAGCTGAATGTATTTGGATAAAACAAAGTTCTAGCTACAAATTTAGCGATTTATCTGACAAAACAATAAACAGTGTAAACGATTTTTATGTCGTGAGCCATGCAAAAAACCAAAAAGTTAAGTAAAAAGCTTTTTGTGACCTCTTTACTATACTATTAAAACTTAAAATGATATTTCAATTAATTTCACGTTCATCATTTTAAATTAAGGCTTAATTAATAAGCTATAAGTTTATTTTTTCATGTTGTTATTACCTGTTAATGTTCAATTTTGAAACACTTCATTCATAAAAATTTTAGTAAACAAATGTTTTGTATACAGGTCTTATTTTTTGGACAGATTGCGACCCCTTTAATAATAAACAGGACCCCCGGTTTGAGAAAGGATGGTGTTTGGCGCAAGGTAATATTACTTACGCACTTTGAACAACAATCAGTTAAACGCCGCGCTTTGAATGTATCATGTCATTTTTACATTCAAAGTATTTCGGTTTTCTGGAGTATTAGCGTCTGTTTTTGTTAATTATTGTTTTGATAACTTACAATGTCTACTGTGCGCTATTCCAATTCGGAATATTATGAAATGCTGACTCTAATTCCATTATATGGAGGGTGTGGTTATGTGTAGAACAAAACGGAAAACACTTTGAACATCTCCTTTAAGACTTCTTAAACAAATAAGTGAAATAATTATTACTAAAATGACTTTTCTGTGTAATACTTTATAAACGTGAAAAAAGTTATGGATTGAGTGGGAACTACAAAATGAGTGAGTACATTAATAATATTATTTGTTAAGTTTTTAATAGTTGTATTTCATGTTATTTAACCAATCAATTAAACTAAATTCTCGCTACGTACACATTACTTTGTATACAATGACTAGCACTGCGACTTCGCAATCAATTAATTCGACAGGTATCCATTGACGTGTGCAGTATTTTGCGTATGAAAAAAATAACAAATAATTATGAATATTCTGAAAAAAGTCATCTTTTCAATTTTATTTTGACGACAATCAACTATTTTTCAGTCAACGAATAAAGTCGTTCTTTATCTGTATATATGCATAAAATTCCAGTGACTGATTCGAAAAACTGTACAATGTCATTTTGGAGATCTTCTTTAATGTTTAATTTTTTTTCACATAAATGGTTACTTAGAGCCCTGAATAAATAGAAATCAGAGGGCAAAATGTCTCGTGAATATGATGGATGAGTGAGTAGAACCCAGCCGAGCTCCTCTAGTTTATCACGAGAATGTTTTGCAACATATGGAAAATAAACTCGATTATGTCATATAATCATTAACACACAATTATATCATATATCAATTACATCACAATTATATCATATATCGATAATAAATTAGCATTATCATGTGGAAAATAAACTCGATCCTGTTGACTACTCAATTTGTTCACAGTAAATATCTGCAGTAATTGTAGATCCCTCTGGTGCTTCCAATGAATAATGCCTTTGACATTCCACCAGCAGCTGAGCATCACCTTTTTGGCACTTATTTCAGGTTTAGATACTGAAACTCCTGTTTCTTCGACACCCAGCCATTGATGTTGTATGGTTAACGTATGTAACCCACTTCTCATTGCCAGTTACTAACTGTTGACAAATATCAATTCTGCACTGAAGATGATATGATGACAATTCGTGGGGTCTCACACCGTATTTTGAAACTTTTCTTAATTCGTGCAAATGTGTTTCTATGATGCCATGACTGCAGTGTAGCTCATCTGCCAATTCACGAGTCATTAGTCGAGGATCTTCCTCAATTAGGCGTCATAATCATTGAACGTCTAATTCAACAGACGACAGAGTTCGTCCTCAAGATCGTAGTGCTCATTACTGAACTTTCTGGACCAAGACTTTGCTGTCGCATAAGACACCGTGGACTCGGCCATCGCATGATATATATTATTTGTGCCAGTCTTTGCATGGTGAACCAGACAAAATTCGTAAAGTAATAGAATCTGTATTTGATATTGATTTAAATCTATTATCTTAAATATAATTCACTTAAAGCTTCGACACTGACTGCTGTCAATTGACTGCACTTTGACCTATTTATACCCTACAGTGAAACCTTTCTGAAGTTTCGAAAATCTTTCTAGATAAGTCTCTACCTAATATATATATATATATATATATATATATATATATATATATATATATATATATATATATATATTTGATAGGTATAGGACCATGGACGTTATAGGTTTTAAAGCAAAACGGTATATAACCAATATTTAGTTTTCGAATTGATATTAAAAACTGTTTTCAAATATCAATATGTAACAAAGACGGCTAACAAACGAAGAATATGTATGATTGGCATCAGTTCGAAGTTTTGAATGCTTGATATTTTTATGTAAAATGGAGCATCAACCAAATGCATTAGTATTGCGACTGATATTCACTTTATATCTTTTTTTATGTCCCCAGGCATGACTGATAATTGCTTCGTCTGCTTTTTGCGCGTGGGAGAATGTATAGTTGAACAGGGAGGTAGTGAGTAACTTGCAGTTTGTTGGATAGACAGGGTAGGTCAGTTCGATTATTGCCATAATGGTTACCTGTTTGTGGCATATCGTTAAAATATTATATTTGAGTCGTAACCTCATGCCTAGATAGGTAGACTTTATTTTAATGTGAGATCAGTTTGGATGGATTTGTATTCTTTGAATCAGTTTTATTTAAATATTAATGTTTTAACAACGGATACAGAAGATTACAGAGATTCTGGGTCTAAATATTATGACGGTACAGAAAAAAGCTCTACAGAATTATGTAAGCTCTTATAAACAAATTATGTTTTATTTAGGGTTACCCTAAACTATCAGTTTTTCATTTCTATTGTGCATAAAATTTGTAGATTTTATTAGATGAAATGTAATTTTTGTTAGGAAACTAAACTTAAAAATGACAAAATAAAATAATGACCAGGTGAAGACTCAAGCTCGACAATCTATAATGAAAAAAATTGCAAATGATTGGGCAATTAATAAGAGGAAGTTATCGTTATCTGAGTGGCAAAGAATACTAATAAATGTGTAAGATGACGTTGAAAATCTTTCAAAATTTTGAATGAATATGTCTGTGCATATGTGTGTGTGTATATATATATATATATATATACATATATATATACATACATATATATACATACATATATATACACATATACACACACACACACACACACATATATATATATATATATGTACATATATATAACGATAATCTTAGTATTTTATAGTGATATGTATTCTCGAACAGCTGTATAGATACTGTCCTTAGAACAATATTCGCTATTTTAATTACACCCAACTTAAAAATATTACACAATTAACACAACGAACTTAACATTATGAAACGCATAATAATATAATAAACTTAATATAATATAAAATAATTTTACGCCAAAAAATTCAGGGAGCAATATTAGAAAATGATGAGTGGCCTCGTGGATTTTAATCACACTTACGTTAATAAGTGTGGCAAGCAAGCGTTGTGTACGTTTGCTTGCCACACTTATTAACACATACATGGTATACATAAGTTGCCATACATGGGCATATAGTAAACAAAAAAATATAATTGATCTCCTGAATTTATATGCCTTTTGACAAGAAGTGTGTCTCTTGTGAACATATAAATAATAAATGTCCAAAATAATTATACTAGCTGTGCGCTCGGTATAATTCAGATTTGTTGGTCCTACGTAGATGTATATATGGTCACTTCAACACAATTGTTAGGTGTCGTGTTTGTCTGTAATTATTGCAAATAATATCTTGCTTGCGACTTATATATATATATACTACAGAGGCAAGTAATGTCATCTCACAAGATAGAAATGTAACTAGAAGTTGATTCATATTGATTCATACATATTGAGAGATATATGGAAACTCAATACCGTTGAGTAAAATAAATTATTTTCACACGTTGACTTATATCATTTTTATAATGAATTAATTTTGAAAATACTTTTTATATATTTGAAAATTCTCCAAAAGTGACAAATGTAAATAGAAGTGCAGTGACCACTGCAATGAAACAACTTGTTACCTGTATATTTAAATAAAAATTCTTAACGTTATTATGTGAATGAAATGGGAAGATTTTGATAATGTCCAGTATATAAAATAGCAACACCAATTTTATTCAGCGAGGAAAGGACTCTACTGCCACCTACTGGAAGTTATTGAATGTTTTAATAAAATTTTTTGGAACAGATCTTTTGAGAGACTTGATTGTTTTTAACCTAGACTGCAGTGAGAAACAGATTTTTTTAAAGCGTTTTAAAGTAAGTTGTATATCATAAGCAGAATTTTTATTAATTTTGAGTCGTGATTGTTTTTAAGCTAGCCTGCAGTAAATAAAACACAATGTCTATTGCTTTATTTGCCAAAAAAAATAGACAAATATTATCACTGATAAATAAATCCATAGACAAATATGCAACGTAGTCTTATAGATGGGTATATAATTTATTTGGACGGAAAATGAGAAAGTTTTGGAGTATTTTAATATTTGTAATGTTTTTATTTTGCCTCTCCCATCAGGAATCATGAAAAAATATTATTGATATAAGAAAATCTAATAAATACATGGGCTTTTACTCAAAGGGTAAAAACAGAAAAGTTTAATGAAAATAAGAACAAGTTAATATTTTTATTTTTATTAAATAATTTCTACACATTGAATGTAATATGAAATACATAAATTTGAATATATTTGGTGTTAATTTTGTAGAAATTCATTATTCACAATTAAATGAAACTATGTGATGTAGTATTATTTCTACTTTGTTTAAGTTCTTTACCAAGACCTAGGTTTCGTTATATTACATCTTCAGGTGGGCTATTAGCAAAGATTAACTATTAGGAACGTCCAATAACATTTATATGTTTCAAAAACAATAGCGGAAGCCGGGTTTGTGTGGGTTTATCCACTGCTTATGTTAGTGAGTTTATTGTAGGGGAACGGTGTACGTTTTATTATATTTCCGAGAGTTATACGATATACATGAATTTTAGTGAGGGTAATAATATAAATTGTTGTTATTATTCTATGAGGTTGTACAACGCGAATGTTCCGGTGTATGTAATAAAATTAAATGGAAGTTATTCTTATTCTTATATATTTACACAATAGCAAGGGTATCTGAAAGGTAGAACAAGGTTATATCACTAATTCTACATATCTCCCGTTTTATTAATTAATTAATTTATTTAGTTTTCTTTTTTTATTTTATATATTTATATTAAATGTGTAGTTGGGCTGAAACAATTTGAAGAGTATCTTGTAGTGAAATCTCTTCCTGTTTGACCTATGTATACCCGTTTAGTACCATGGTTTTTTACTCATACATACTAAAAAATGCCATAGAAATCTTTTGTTTTTGATGTCATTTACCCTTGTCCCGAAAAAAAACTATTTCTTCCAAAAATTATCCAATTTTAATAATTTTTTCAGTGTTTTCTTAATAAAAACTTGTACAAGGATAATAAAATACAAAGAAAATTATGGAAATATATATTGTGAACAAAAATTATAACAAAAACTTAAATCAAGGTCACATCGTATTTATTTTACTTAAATTTATAAGGTTATGGAGATTCATGGGAATCTCCAGTTTTTTCAGTTTACTAATATATGAATGTGCGTAATTCACACTTGTAAATCAGAAATATTCTGTGTACATAGAAATTTTATTATAACTTATGCCACTCAGGGTACATCCTGACTACATGGAATTTCAAGGTTTTTTACACTTTAAATCTTAGAAGAAATTATTTTATTTAATTTAACTTTTCCCATATAATTGCAGTTTTTCCATAAAACTGTTAATATTTTTAACCTTCATATATTACGACTTCATTTTCAGTTCATCAGTGTAGACTTCGTCGTGATTGTCATCGCAACACCAACATCATCCATTATGAGAATAAGAAAAGGAAGCAATACATTTTTTTACTGTTAACTTATTGTTTGTTTCAGTTTGTCAATTCATTGGAAAACAATGACTATCATTGCGCATACAAACAGACATTTACAGGCTATGGAGGCCGGAATGATATCTGCAAATTTACTTTTAACTAGCAATTAATTCAGATACATTAAATTACAGACAATCCCTGCTGGACGGGTTACGGTCTAGAAGCGGTATGGGGTATATTCGAGTGCCTGGCGGACGCATGCCTCGCGCCCGATGACCCCCTGCAGCGCGCCTCACCGCGCCTGCACGCGCTCGACGAGGACGCGCCGACCGCCGCGCCGCGATACCACCGCGTACCATTACCTGGTCACTCCAAACGCGCTACCGCCTCCTACCTCGCACTTGCGCTCGATACTGCGCTCTTGGGACTGGGCCTCGCGCGAACTCTGCCTGCCGGCTTACACGCGCAGGAACGTGCCGCGCGCCACGAGGAGCGTCTCCTCGCGCGTTTGCAGCGCGTCGAAGCCGAGCCACAGTGCACGGGAGTGTGTGCTGCGGCTGCACGTACTCTTTTGGCCGCAGGACCGGCTTCCGCGCTAGGATCGCGGTTACCTACGCGCGCTGCGCCCGCGCACGCCTTTGCACGTTTCCTCTTCGTGGCACTACTGCCTACGGAACCGGAGCTGGCGTATCGGGTAGGATTGCGCGCGATGCGCATGCCGGCGCTGGATGCCCCACCGGAAGAAGCGCCGCCACCGCGTTGGCATACTCTGGCCCATGCGGAGCAGCAGCAAGCGGCATTGGCGAGTGCGCTTCTTGGTGCGGCGCGCGGTGACGCAGCGCGCCTGCGCTCGGCGCTGAGTGCGGCGCAGCGACACGTGCGGAGCGCAGCGCACGTGTTCAGACTGGCGCAAGATGCGCTTCGGCATGCAGCGCCGCCGGATGCACCGCGCCATCGCGATCTGCTGCGCGCCGCCTTCGAGTTGGGTCTGCAGGCGCTGCGAATGACGCTGGCTGCGGTTTCGTGGCGGCGTCGCGAAATGGTGCGCTGGCTCGTCACATGTGCCACGGAACTGGGCCTCGATGCGCTTCTTTCCATCATGCAGAGTTGGTATGAGCTGTTCACACCGACAGAGGCTACGGGACCAGTCGCTGCAGCCGCTATGAGTCATGCCACAGCACTGCGCCTAGGACTCACATTCGAGCAGCAAGAAAAGCTCAGTGCCTGTGCTCGAACTCTAGCGCTCCAATGCGCAGCTAAGGTAAACTGCATTTTTAGAATTTCATATTCATGAAGCAAAGTTTATAACTTTATTGTACTTGATTACCTATTCTCCAGTCACAACATTTGTCTGGTAAAATCTCTAAAAATTTTCAGGGAAAAATGAGATTATTGGAAAATTTTGAGTATGACACAATATTTAAAATATACCTGTACTTTGTCTAGTTTTTATAAGAACCTGAATAATGATGAGTCACTGCATCTTAAGCTCCTTATATCAATTATGGAAACCATTTGGTTTGGAGGGAAAGAGTTACTAAGAGTCTTTTAGAACCCAATTATAACCGTTAAGCCTGATTCTACTTCTATATGGAGTTGAAGAAATTGTCTATAAATTTCTCGAAGGCTGTTATGTATTCTGGAGGATAGTTATACATACATAAGGCAATTATCAGTCAATTAAACTGACACATTGTATTAGTTTACAGGAATGTTGGATATTGATTATTGTATCTTACTAAACTCTGTTAAAAACATAATCTCTCTGCAGGATCCACCCGGTTGTGCCCTGAGTGCGCTGTCCGTTTGTGAAGGCTCTGCCGGTGCATTCGAGGCAGCATGTGCGGCAGTCGGCGGTGCTGCTGCACGTGGTGCTCTTGCCTCCTCGCAGTTGTTCGCTGTGGCGCGCTATCTGGAGCAACGTGCACAACCAGCACGCGCACTACGCCTTGCCACACTTGCAATGCGTGCGCTTCACCTCCACTATAACCAGGAATCACATCCAGCAGTGGCTGATGTGCACTGGGCGGTTGCGCTCGCACATTCACTCGGGCGTGCCGAGTTACATGCTGTATTGCCATTGCTAGTGAAAAATGTGCAGTGCGCCCCAGTTCTGGTTAGTTCTTTGATTTTTTTGACCATTGTTATAGTTTATTTGTTATGGCACAATTTCTATAAGAAATCATTATGATTTAATTCAGTTTATAACTTTTAAGAAATCGCACAATTTGACGTATAATTTAAATTTGTCCTAATATTATTCACGTGAATAAATAGAAGTTATATGTATATGTTTGGAGGAAAGTGCACGAAATATAGATGTCGCTAAAAACATTCGTAGTGCCTGATAACAATTTCGTTACGTATGTGTTAAGTTCAGAAATTTGTTTTCTCGCGAAATGAATAGAACTGTAGAATAATTCATCGAACTAATAAATATTGGCAGAATATCAAAAAGTACGACTGCCAAAGGGGCCATGTTATAAATGTGACTACATTTAAGTTTAAATATAGATAAAAAGTGGTCAAATAGCTACACAAACAAAAATCATTGTCAATTTTAGTGCAAATTTGTTAAGTAATTTAGTAACTGGAATTATTACGTGATTACATTAAATAAACACAATAAACAAAGGAGCATATTAGTGAAGGGCTTCTTTTATTGAAACTTTATTTAATTGAAAGGAAACTGATGGTTGGCAAATTTTTTTTATGCCAGGTGGCATTAATAACATCTTGCACAGTCCTGATATGACTAATAAATGTTCTCTTATTTAATACAAGCATTTGCTTGTGAATTTGTCAATCTTCAATTTAAAACATAATTGTTGTGTTGACAGCTTCGTATAAAACAATACTGTACTTTCGCGTAATAAAACAATACTGCACTTGCGCGTAATAAAACAATACTGTTGTATAAAAGTAGATGTGCCTGCGCATTTGTTCCAGTATATTTCACTGATGATTATTGTTTAGAATAACCTTCATATATGAAAATATGACACAATGTAAATTTATTTAAAAATAAAAACATGGACTTTATTTTCTATGAGCATAAAACTTACAAATACCACTAATAGGAGGTGTTGGCTTCATCTTTATTTTCATCATATTATAAATCAAAATCCAAATTGAAAAAAATTTAATATATAAAAGTAATATCAGAGTTGTAATCGCTATTATAAAGCACACAGAGAAAATGTCGAGAATTGGGTATTTGACTAATTTTTTTTATTTCATTAATCATAATTTCAAGGTACAAACTGATGAAGAGTGAAAACTTTTTTTAATAATCTTAAAAATTGACCGAGTTATAAAACTTTAAATTTAACATTTAGAGAAGGACGGCAATACTGTGTTGTGAGGTCATTTTTAATATTGCACATTATATTCTACGAGAGGAAAAGAGAACCAAAAATATACCCAACTCTATCCGTATCTTCAAATTTAGAAGCCTACAACTGGCTTATTTTTCAATCAATTTTTGAATTTTTTTCAAGACTGGTTTTTAATTAACTTATATTTCACAATATTGTACAAAAAATATCAAAATTTAGAATGAGTCAACTACCGTATTGTACTCACATCTTCATCTCCTTTTTATTAGCATAAATTAGCATAAATTTGACTAAAAATTTTAATAAACAGCGTTGGCAGAACCATGTCGTAATATCTATGAGCATAAAATTTACTAAAAACTCTGATCTATGCCATTGGCAGTACCAATATAATATTCATCAATTCAGGGGTTTTTCTTTTAATCTGCAATATCCAGATAAAAGTATCTTATATATTGCTCGAGGGTATAAACTATTACCGTACTAAATTTCATCAAAATCCATCTAGTAGATGATTTTTTCAATAACTATGAGCATAAATTTGACTTAAAACATTGATAGGTGGCGTTGAGAGTATCATATCGTAATATACAGGGTTACTGGTTATATGTAACAATTCCTTTAAGATGTTGTAGGAGAGGTCATTAGCAACCAAACGACCCCAAGTACATTATACCAAAGTGTACCATTATCAAGATATTTGTTTGTTTTTTTTATTTTTGACAAAATTTGGAAAGAAATTTTTAAAAATTATTGAATAAAATTACAGAATTTCGTGGTATTTACTTTTATTTCCTGTTTTTTATACATTCTGATACTTAACAAATAGTAATTACATTTAAAAAACTTGTACAATTTTTTTTAATAAGAGTTTCGTAACTCAACGTGTTTCATAACTTCTGTGAAATACTTGAACAAAAATCAGACATATAATAATCAACACAACATTTTAAAAACATTTATGTGTTATTAGCTACTCAATATGGTGTAAAAATTGTCATTATTATCACAACTACAAGAGATAATCTTATTACAAAGAAACTAAATCGGAGATTTTTGAGAACTTTTCAGAGTTTTGTTAGTCAATTACTTGCATTTATACAAAAGAAATGCCAGTAGCTAAGTCATAAATGAAGATAAGGCTTGTAGGTAACATGGGCGTCTCATAAAACTCATCAGAAAGGTTCCAACAGTGCAGTGCTATTTTTATTTGGAGTAATGTTTGTTTTTTGCTATTGTTTGTTTTACAATACGGAAAAAGGTTTCAAAAACTACATCATGCTTATTTATGACATTCTTCATCATTAGATAAGATGAGAAGCTTTACTCCTCAAATTGAGCTACAAGTAGTCAGTCTGCTTGTACTAGTTGTACCTTGCAGATGCATCCTATATGCACATTGAGTTTCATTTCAGAATTATTAGACTTGGCTTTGTTTATTGGACTGTTTCTGTATTTTTCTGTGACTAGGCGTGTATACCGAACTGTGAGTGATTGCTCTCCCGACGCTGTTAAATATCTCACAAGGCTGCAGAAGGAAATCCTTCTCGATATCTGTACTCGAACGAGGAATACGCTGATATCATGTATTGTTCTGAATTTTGTGACTGCATTGCTGCAGCTGCTCGTGGGTATCATCGTCAATTTCCTGACCATCGGACACTTGACAATATTGTATTTATTGGCATGTATCGATGAATTAGGGAGACTGGACATGTGCAAAGCTGACAGTATAATATTGGCAGACCACATGTCTATACTTATGTATATGTATATTTTGCAGAAAAATTTTGTGGACAGACAAGTCGAAGTTTGAGCAAGACGGCATTACAAATAACCACCACATTCATTTTTGAGCCCCAAAAGCACAATAGAAATCCAAACAAAAAGAGACCAACAGGGCAAAAGTGACATTTTTCGTTGAACGTGTAGATGGGAATAATTGACGACAATTTAATTGGCTCATATTTTACGGGCAGTCTAATTGAGTCTAAAGTACAACGAAGACAATATTTCAGTGTATCACAGTTGTAAATAAACAAAATTTGTTTTTATTTAAGATTTTATTTCGTTTTTAGGATCCACACTAAGTAGCTTTTTTCCAATTCTATCTTAATATTATAATTATTATCAAAACCCTTTCACTCAGTTAAATGTATAGTATAAAGTATTTATTTATATGATTACATTTTTACAATTGGGTAATAATAAAGATGTGCACGCCAGAACAAAGATACTGGCGAATAATAAAGATGTGCAGCGTGCTATCTACATAGTCATTCAATCAACGCTATTGGTTAGACGCTTCTGATGTATAACAACAACTCGCTTGATCGGCATAATGCCCGGAACAATCGAGACGGATACGTAGTAATAGTAAATATTCTTTACCTGCACGCTGCACTCAACCCTACATTAATTTACGCACACACACATACGGATACGGACAGGAAAGCATGTATGTAATAGTGTAGGCAATTATATATGTTCGATAGTATGGACTGACGGGGGTATGATAGCAGTCCACTTTGGCATAATGTACTTAGGGGTCATTTTGTTGCTAATGACCTCTCCTCCAACCCCTTAAAGGAATTGTTACATATAACCAGTAACCCTGTATATATGAGCATAAAGTTTATTAATAGTGCTAATAGATGATGTTGGCAATACCAATATCATAATATTCACCAAGGCAGGGTTTTTTTAAATCTCTGATATCCAAATAAAAAATATCCTATATGTTGCTTGAGGTTATAAACTGTTACCATACAAAATTTCAACAAAACCTGTCCATTAGATGATTTTTGCGATGTATATTAGCATAAATTTGACTAAAAATGTTAGTAGATGGCGTTGGCAGTATCATAATATATCTATGAGTAAAATCTAGAGATAAAGTTTATTAAAACTACTAATAAATGGTGTTGATAGTACCAATATCGTAATAATCACTAAGTCAGGTTTTTTTTAAATCTGTACTATCCAGATAAAAAGTATCTTATATATTGCTCGAGGATATAAACTATTACCATACCAAATTTCATCAAACTCCATCCAGTCGATAATTTTTTCAAAATCTATGAGCATAAATTTGACTTAAATCAATAGTAGGTGGCGTTGGCAGTGTCATATTGTGCTATATCTATGTGCATAAAGTTTATTAAAAATACTAAGTGATGGTGTTGACAGTACTAATATCGTAATATTCACCAAGTCTGGGTTTTTTTTAAAATCTGTAATATCCAGAAAAAAGTATCCTGTGTGTTGCTCGAAAGTATATAATATTATAATACCAAATCTCATCAAAATCTGTCCAGTACATTTTGCATGATTAAAAACAAATTAACGCACAGACAAAAATTCTAAAAACAGGTTTATGGCTTCTATTATCATTCTATACGCTAAATCAATCACTCTTTAAAAATTTTTTCCGTGTACAGAATTCACTCTATTATTATTATTTGCATAGATTTTGATGGCAGTTGCAATTTTTTATAAATTATGATTCTTTATGAAAATAAATTTCGTATGGTATGTAGATATCAATTATATTTTAAATAATTATTAAGTGAATATTTTAATGATGTCTTTATTTTCTATAATTCACCCTGTAATCTCCAATTTACAGTCTGATGTCCTCCGCCGCTGCTGCGCAGCTGCCGCCGGTTGCACTCGTGGAAGACACGCCCCACCGCGTCCCCCTACCCCTCTTCGCCCCCTTCTCGAAGCCGCCCTACGCGCTTACGCCACCAGCGCACACGCCCGCCTCGCTCACATCTCACCTCGTCATTATGCTGACTTCGTAGACTTTCTGGGCAAGGCACGGGACACATTCGCCCTAGCACCGGATGGACCCCATCAATTTGCAGCTCTATTGGCTGATATTAAAATGAAGTACAAGGGCAAGAAGAAGCTGATGTTCCTTGTGAAAGAGAGATTCGGATGAGTTCTGGTCGGCAGATAGTCCATAAAGTGTGGTGCATTTAGTGATCATTGCTAGCACTGAGTTGAAGAACAAAGGTAATAAAATAAAATTATTTAATGGATTACAAAAACATTACAAGAGATGACTTTAAACACCAAGAAGTATAAATGCAATAAGAAACTGATAATTGTAAAAGAAACTCTTGATTGAGGTAATTCTGATTCAGAACTTTGTTATTTTGACATTACGAGCAGGGCTTGAAATAAGTTCACCTTGGCTTAAGACCGATCACATTGCTGGCTATATCGTGCAAAGAAAGCTCAAGAGCTTTTTAAAGAAAAATTTGTATAGTTTTTGTTGAACTGTTGTGCGTGCATTGTGGAGGAGTTAGCTCTTGTTGCTAGTTTCATGTTTTGCTATTCTAACAAATTTCAAGGCTTGTAAGGACATACCTGAAACTGGAAGCCTTTGAAATGATATGACAATTTGCATAAATAATGTTTATGGTCTATTTCAATAATAAATTTGAAAACACAAGCAGGTGGAAATCAGTCTTAAAACTTTTTAATAGTCACTGAAAAATATAATGAAAATGTATGTAATATCATTTTACACTTTGTATTAAATAATAAAGGATAATATATGGTATTCTTCCATTAATCTTCTCATGAAGTTCATAAGAGCTAGTAGTTTTAAATTCTGAAGAAAGCATTTTAGCTTTATGAATATGTCTAAATAAATTAATGATTATTTCGTAATAGAAAAATAACGGTGGGTTATAATTATACGTGTATTCAAAAAATTCTATATTTGTACAATTTTTATTATAATTTTATTAAAAAAGCATTCACATAAACAATATAACTGATAACATAATAAAATCTGTTACTGATATCTCAAACAAAAAATGTTACAACAAAACTCAGAATTTCAGACACCGACCACTACATGCAAGGAATGAAATACGAAGGTAACATAAAAATGTGACATAAACACCACGAATATCATGAAAGGAAGCAATTGAAACACCAAAAAGATAACTAGAATTGTCAATTGATTTCGGTGCGTTAATAAGCTAAGCGTACACTCAATATGGGGCGGCCTAACGAGCTGACTGTGTTAGATATAATACTAGGACGCGGAAACATGATAGATTCAGTACAAAACTCAATATAAATTAGCATTTACGCAATAATGTATTATTTACTAGTACCTAAATATTAATAATATTTAATGAATAGTGAGAAAAAGGCGAAGTGTGCATAGTGATATCGTATACATATATAAAATTAATAATGATAGCATATGTAATAGTGTTTGTGGAGCTAATTTGACTGCAAATGAAAATTTTGTAGACTTGAATAGTTATCATTATAACTAGTTAGAGTATTGTAATATCCTAGATTATGTGGAAAATCTGAGAGTCGTGCGATTGCAGGAACAATTAATTAATTACATTTTTCTTTTACTGACTTTAATTTTGCTTATATAAGACATTGATCAAGCATGCTTAATAGAATATGATCATTCCGCATATATAACTGCTCTTCAAAGTATTCAGAGTAGCTTTCAAAATACAGTAAGTAGTAGAGTAGCTACTGTAAAATTAAGTAATTTAATTGCAAAAGTTTGACTGATAATTATAACAATTATTTTTTCCGCTGGTTTTTAATTTACAATTATATGAGGCCTCATCGAGTATGTTCTACTAGCCGATTACAACGCTCATTGTATCGTTCTACTTGGCCACTGCGGTCATTGCTGTCATGATCAAAACGTCATTGATGGCATCATTGTTCACGACCGCTTCGAGCCCATGCAGACTCACGTATCAACGTGGGTCGTTGCAGTCGTTTATCTGTTAATTTGACTTTGACACATTGATATATGAAATTTACGTAAATAAATTTATATTGTCTTAAAATTAAACATGGTGATGAAGAGAATCACTTTTTGTAGCTCCGAGAAATACGTAATAAAAGTAAAGGTTACGCAAAAATGCAAACAATCATCACTTTTTATAGAAAAATAAATTACACTTTCGCAATTAATGTAAGTGTAAATTATTACCTAACGATTAATACATAAGAAAAAAATATAATGCTATGATCTCTTTATTTTTGTCAAATACTCGCCCTTTCCTCATAGTTAGAATACGCATTGTTCATAAGTCATTCCACTTGAACTGACAGTTACATCGTTGACAAGCTAGTGGAATGGATTTGATCGCGATCGTGGGTGCGAGTGTTGCGAGCGGCTAGTGGAACGTACTCATCACGTTGTGATTAAAAAGAAGAAACTAATCTGAAGGTCAGGAAGTCGATACAAAGGAAAGTAAGAAATTCTAAGATACTGTTATGACTGAAAATGTTTTATTTTTTACATCAATGAAATTGATTTCTTTATTCAAAGTGAAAATGAAACTAATTTTTGCCTTAATCATTTTTTTAAATTTTAATGAGTAAATAAACCCAGTGAATAGTATAGATACTGATTTGATAATTGTGTTGGATAAACTAAGCAAATGTACAATTATTTTTTCATTCGCCGACTCTCAATTTCAATGATTATGTAGAATAAAATTTTAATATAAGGTTAACACATACCACTGTGCCAACATATTGTTATGAAAATATAACACCATATTTTATATTCAGCGTTTCCGTCTGATGTCAGCATGCTTAAATGGTATACTAATTAAGATTGGCTAAAATGACAAAAGATAACACTAATAAAATTTTCGAATGCATTCCATTTATTCAGGCAAAAAGTCAATACAAAATGTATTTATGCTTTTTCTTATAGATATGAGTAAATTTTTGCAATAACAAAAATTAATAAACAAAGCTTTTATTATCAAATGAAATGAAAATAAGGCAAAAAGCAACATCTGATTTATAAAAATTCTCTTATTTGTGTGTTTCAGAGCTATAGACGCTATTTAAAAAGATTTTAAAAACAATTAAAAAGTAATTCCGCCTGACAGCAATTGACCATAGTCAATAAGATCTTGCATAGAGTCTGTTCTGATTATTATATTATAATTGATCTCAATAAAAGAATTTTGTGTGTAAATAGATGCTAAGAAATTGTAAATATAGTATTAAGGTCAAGTAAGAACAAGTGAAGTAATACGTCACAATACCTATATACGAAACTTGATAATATGTCACTGCATTTAATCATTATTTATACTACGCAAACAATTTTTATAAATTTGGTGTTACATAGTAATTGCCTAAATATTTTTTTTGTCATTGTAACTGATCAAATTTTTTTATGCTATAATGTCAACATTGAATTAGAAAAGATTAAACTTTAAACTTCTAACTTCAGTTGAAGTTTAAGTAAAAAGTATGAGAAAAGCAATGTTAATACATAAAATGTAAGATTTAATTTGTCATAGACAATTTATTAGGCTGAATATAGATTCTATAATCTTTCAATAATAAAATCTTTGAAACATATGATTATTTTATGTTTTCTACTCTTAAAATGACACTGACTCAAATTAACTATTTCAAATGTACAGAATGAATAGTTCCAAACAGGTAATATCATTCTTCAAAAATAATTTAAAATTAGGTTAGATTGCAGTGGCATCTCAAGAGATATGGGATTCCTATATTATATTATAAAACATAAAATTACCAGAGACAATTCCCCTGTAACCATGTAAATATAGAAATAGTTGTAATATTAATACTATTATAGAGAATAAATGAAAAAAAAATGTTCTTCCTTATAGTAAGAAGAGAAGATTGGAGTAGGACATTCGTATAATGTAGAGCCATGTACACACTAGATAGTTTTTACTGGTATTATTTTATAAACAGTTTTGGTAAACATAAATTAAAATGTTAGGATATGGTTTCAATATAATTTAAAATTAGAAATGATTTGTGGTTCTTTCTAAAATGGTCGTCACCACACTGACTATATATAAATTCAACCAAAAGTTAATTAAAACATTAAACTCATTTTACTAAAGATTTGTTTTATTTGCAATATTTTAAAAATGCTCTAGGAATCAGTTTTGTTTAAATAGGTCCACTTTACAGAAAGAATGTCGGAACAAAGAGTGAAGATATTGATTAAAGAAGAACTAAACTTGGAAATATTAGAATTCATAAATAGAACATTGTGTAAAATAATGGAAACAGAATTGGGTGTATTATTTTCCATCATCACTACTCTACACAAGTGAGAGATTGTACGATTATCAACAACTCAAACTACTATGGCCAGTTATTTCATTTGGTAAACATCTAGGAAATTATAATGGATAAATCTTGAAATAAACTGTATTCCTATTTATACTAACTTTAATTACTATTAAAGTGAATATAAATAGGAATACAGTTTATTTCATTAATTTAAGCAAGCAATATTCATATCACATGTGATAAATAAAAGTATCTACAAATCATGTTAAGTCTGAAAAATGTTGCATGTTACTAATGTTTTACAGCTGCTGTGAAATCTGTCTAGTTGTGTTTATGGCTCAAAAATCATTTTCATGTTGTCATTTCCTCAATCTTACTCCGTCACATTATCCCTTTCTCATCCACTGTCTTGGTCTTATAAAGTGAAAGTGTTCGAGTGAAAAAATATTGATGATTAAGTGAAACATTGTGTTAATTAGATTGTTAAGATTATGTTAAAAAATAACCTGTACGTCAGTATCTGTAATTTTTTTATAATACAAATATACTATATAAGAAATCTTGTGTAAATATATTTGTGACATAACGAAAATAATAATAAGCTAATTATATTTCATAAAATACAAGTATTTTTACAATTCTCCCGACACAGAATTTTTCACTATTACATGTAGTGTATTTAGCAACTGGCCATCGCAAATTTATAGAGAAAAAAAAATTCTTTAATTGTCATTGGATACAGAGTAATTGTTGACATTGAATACTGTGAATAATCTAATTGAGTCATCAAAATAATAATATATTGATCATATAAATTCTAAAAGTAATAGAGCAAACCAGCTAATAGATAAATTTGTCATTAAGTTTCTGTTCATTGTATAGCAGGTTCATGACAAAAATATTAAAATACATTGGTTGAAAACGTGTAAAAAGCTCTACCATCATTAAAGTGAATCACTGCTTCCAGCTAGTGAATGAGAAAGGGTAGTGTGAGATGGGACAGTTTATTTTCGCTAAGTTTATATTGAACATGACTTGAAATATAAATACTTGATAATAACAAATCTCTTTAGTTTCATTTTATAGAGATATGTCATTCAATACTATTTGAATTTTATTTAAAGGTAGGTACTTTCAGGCTTACGATATACAATGTATAGAATAAGTTTGAAGATAGAGTTCGTAACTATTTTTCTTATCACATCCTTTTTCTATTCTAGCCATTCTCCATAGCGGTTATATTAGATCAGCTACTAATAAACCTACCATATTAGTTCATTGGAATTAACTAATGTATTAGCAGAATATTCCCACTTTTCTCCAAAGCACAAGGTTGTTATCTATTGTAGTATGAAAGGATGAGAGTAGTCCTTGTTTGCTAGATTACATGAATTTAACCTGGGATCTGTTACAAAAGCCTTTTAATTTTTCTAAACTTAATGTGGGAGAATATCCTGAATAGGGAATTATATATTTTTTTTGTCGTATTTATCTCATACTTCTCTTATAAACCCCTTTGTACCCCATCAAAGTTTGTTACCAACATAGTATTACATACTTGAAAGGAATTGACGGAAGGTAAAAAACCTAGAGCCATTTTTCCTTTCCCAGAAACGTATATTTCCTCAGATTCGTTGATTATTTATACCCTCAAAAATATTTTCTCTTGATCTTGAAAATAAGTTGAAATGAACACACACTTGACCTCTTCATCATTGTTAAATTTCGTTTCGCTGAGCTCCTTTTTAATTTTTGGAAACCAATAATAGTCACAGGGGTTTCATGCCTGGGTTGTAAGGTAGCTGTTGCAATATTTGAAAGCCGCATCTGTGAAGGGCAGCTATCGCAATATGATTCTTGTGTACAGGTGCATTGTTGCGCAAAAGCAACACAATTTTCACTAATGTCTTTTGCCTTTTCTCCTTCAATGCTTCTTTAAGCCTTTGAAATCGATGGACAGCGTACCCATGTGTCCCAGAAAACTGTCGCCGTAACATTTCCGCCAATTGTGGCACCTTGAACTTCTTAGCGGATAGAGTACCTTTTTATGCAACTCATGGACTCATACTTGGATTCAGGTATACAATGATGAACCCATGTTTTGTCATCCATAATAATTCTGCTCAAAATTTCATTTTAATCCTCTCTACAGAACAAAAAGTCAAGTGAACATTTCACACATTGTTACTTTTAAGTCAGTGTGAGCATTCTCCGCATCCATCTTACCCCCTTGACTTTTGACATGCCAAGATGATTATGAAAAAGGTCCAAATAGTTGTAGAAGATACTCCAACCATTTGTCCCACATGCTTTTTTAGTTAGGCATCTTCCAGTATCAGTTTTTCAACAATGTCTGAAGAGTCATCCTGAGCGTGGATCGTCTTCGATCGAATTTCAGCCTTGTTTGAAGAGATCGTACTACCTACAAAGCATGATTTTACTAGGGCAAGGGTCGCTATAAACTGATGACATCTCATCCAATATGACTTACGCTGTTTTTCCTTGCTTTGTCAGGAACATGACAGCTCAATTTTCTTCATAGTCCATGATTCCTTTCAGAATGAGTTGCTTGATCTATGATAGCTCAGAGGTTAATGACACAATTAAGCTGAAAATTGAAATATACTGGGTTACATTTTGACGAGTGGCGATTAAGGAACAGTAACTAATATTAATATGAAAAAAATTACGTTTTTTCATTATATGATTTAGTAACTGTTTATTACTTGGTCCTTGAAATTTGGTCACTCATTAAAATGTAACCCAGTATACTCATAACAAGTTGCTCATTAACGACTATGAGTAAGCAACCCCCACCCCCTCGCCATCCCCCCCCATTCTGTGAACTTTTTGACCCATCATAGTAGATACAGTTCAAGTCACAATACAGTCTCCATATTCAAATATTTCATATGCACAATACATTCAAATGTAATTGTGCTAATGAATGAATATTTTAGAATCTAAATATAAAAAGATTACTCCTTATAAAGTTGTCATTTGTAGTATCAGGGTATATTAAAATTTGTACGTATTGATAGGACTGACTATATTATATATTTTAGTTCGTGTTTTGTTTCTAAATTATTTTTGTGAATTTGTAGTCACCCTCACGCTTGAAACACAACTTAAGAGGAAATGGTTTAAGGTCAATATTGTTCATATTAAATTGTATTTACTGAAATTTTTATTTACTGGCCACTGAACTATGATTACTAGATAATTTAATAGATTGATCACTAGAAATCTATTGGGCCACTGCTATCAGTTTCAGAGTTGGTGAACAATTGTAAATCCTTTAAATTCCTATTTAAAGAATTTAAAGTATCTCCAAAGATTGCTGTGAAACTACTATTTTGGTTAGTATCACCAAAGAATATTAACTATTACTGCGTAAAGAAGCAACACTCAACTCCCACCGCCAGTTTATCGTCATCCGCAGATAACGGGTATCACACATGGCACGCATTCCTAGGTTGCAGCTTGCTGCGTACGCGTGTGATTTGTTAAATATTGCAATATTTGATTGAGTTTAACTTATGTAATTCCCGCTTAATTGATAATTATTTATTATAGTTCAATAAAACTGTTATTGCGCTGTGTATGATGTCTCAAAAAGCAATTGTCACTAAGGATAAGAGATTGTTTTGTCTTTTTTTTTGTTTATTGTAAATAGTTTTGTTTTGTACCACCAACTTATTTGGTTAGTACGTATAATTTTTAGTTTACAAACATGTCACTGAGCAATTTTAAATCTCAAACTGTTCTTAAAAGTTATTGTTTGCTTTAAATGCGATGTGTTTGGTGGAAAACGCATCCTTGTAGTGTCGGCTATAGGCTTATTACAATGTTTATTAAGAGATCTTTTACATGAAGCAAATCTAATCAAGTCAAAAGTACAACGAAAACAATATTTTAGTGTATCGCATTTAAAATTAATGAAATTTATTTTCATTTTAGATTTTATTTTAAATATTGTTATTATCAAATCACTTTCACTCAATTAAATGTATAGTATAAAATATTTATTTATATAATTATATTTTAACAAATATATAATAATAAAGACGTGCATGCCAGCACAAAGATACTGCGCCAGTGTGCTATCGAGACAGTCATTTGATCGACACTATTATTTAGAAAGAGAAACAACTATGTTTCTGACGTATAGCATCAACGCGCTTGATCGGCGAGATTGCCCGCAACGATCGAGACCGATATGTAGAGATAGTAATATTCTTTACTTGCACGCTGCTGACAGCCCTACATAAATTTACGCACACACACAAATGGCTACGGATAGACGAGTACCTTTGTAACAGTGTAAGCAATTAAATTTGTTCACTAGTATGGAGTGTCGGGGATGTGGTATCACTGAAAGAGAATGGTATACTTATATTTGCTCATCTGCTCCTAGTCAATAAAGTAAGGATTTGCAAGTTGTTGTTTCTAAGCCTGTCATGTATAATACTAAGTACTTACTGAGATCAAGACCGTTAAGTTTCATGTGACTTAATAAAACCTGGAGTAGATTTATAATTGTATACCTATATAATTATAAATTTACTCAAGGTACATGAAAATGAAAATTGCAACATAAAAAACTGAAAACAACATGATATGAAGGTACAAAATGATTGAATATATAACATTAAATATGTATTGATGCCTGTAGAAAATTTATTGCAACCATATGATACAGTGGGTAAATATCTAGGACGTTGTTTATTCAACTTCCCGACTGATTGCCACAGCAATAATTTTCAAAGATTGGATGATTTTGGTAAAATATTGGATGAAATTTTGGTAGAAATGAATTTTCTAAATCAGTAGACTTACATATCTAATAAATCTATTAAGAATTAGTAGTACTATTTTCAAATATATGTTTGTGTATGCGTGCATATATATATATATATATATATATATATATATATATATATATATATATGTATATATATATATATATGTGTGTGTGTGTGTATAATTCACAGTTGTATGTAGTAAATAAGATAACTACTACTAAAATTGATCGACAGGTGATAATAAAACTACCTTTCTTGTATAATCCCCAACTATTGGTGTGCAAAGTTAATTTGGAATTCATCATTATTTATATTTATTTTACATACTTCAATATATACAATTGACACATATGATGGACTTATTGCTATGAGAGCAATCTCTTACAGCCAACCGGAACATCACTCCAGCCCTGCTAAACAAGCAGTCGGATATCAAACTCAGGTCTCGGTGGTGGGCCATTTCATCAAAGGCTATAAACCTTGCAACCCAATACACCACGGTGATAACACTACTGCATGGCATCCATAGTGACGACAATACACCACAGCAATGATACTGGTGCAATATTTTTTTTGTTGACACGCTAAATATCCAGAAAGTTATTAATGCAATTATCTGATTCAAAATAGTAAATGTTTGAAATATAAATAATATTTCTTGAACCATTTTCTTTGATTTGGTAATTTTTTTCTTGTACGTACTTTTATGTTCAAAACCTCCCACCTCCTAAATTAGATGCATTAACCTGCGGCCTACATGGCTTAGTGGTAAATGCACCGTTGCGCATATTTAATCTCTGTGGTTCTATAAAATTTAATTACGAACTGACTTAAAATTAAAGACTTATGATGCTGCGATTTAAAGATGGACAGATATCACATGAAATTATAAATTTTCTGTTTTTCACCATTTGCCTACGAAGTTCGGAAAAAATTATAATTTATAGGTTAATAGAAATTTGAAGATGTAAAATTAAAACTGATTACTTTACATGTGTTTGCCCGATTTTCAGTAAAAGCTACAATTTCAATTCCAAATGCCCTCATATTTTCGATCAAAAGACTACCACAGACAATTCAAGAATATAAGCAAATGTAAGTGATTCAGGGAAACTATTAGTGATAAATAAGATTGAATGCTATACATAAGCAAATAATTTGATTAAATCGTCTTCATAATCAAGATATGATTAAAGTCATTTGAGATGATCGGTAGACTGTCAGTGATATTGTATATTAGAATGACATTTAATTACTAAATATAAAGTCTTAAAAGTAAGTAAATAGTTTTAATAAATATTAATCTCTTGCTCGAATTATAAAAATGTCGGCAGATCTTTTTATTATTATTATATATATATATATATATATATAAAAAGGCAACGAAGGTGGGAGAGAGGCAACTCCTTACCTTTTGTGTCACTCGTATGGGCAATAGTGCACGCAGCCTAACCAAAGAGGGGCGTATCATTGTCGCATTTGTTCGTAACGTTTCACTATTTCTTAATTAGTTTCACATCAATAAAAATTTCGCGAAAATAAGTTCGATACGTTTAACAGTTAAAAAATACGCTTTAATAGTTGTAACAAATTAAGATACATAAATTTAAATCTAGATACTGAATGTAGTGAAGTGAAGTATACTAACTTAAAGACATCAAGTCGCATTACAAATCAATCAATAAATAAACGATTGCTCAATCCTTGTATATTCGCTTTCGTTTTTATATTGCAAAGGTCTTGTTTACTTTTCAGCGATATTCTAAAAGAATAAAAATATACATTTTAGCTTTGAATATCGAGTCGAAAAGAGAAATACATTAGACAACAACATTACTCCCGGAGTTTTATATCTCATACCCTGTAACCTGCTTAATGTTTTTATCATTATTTCAGTTAATTCCATCATCTCGACTGCCCAGGGTGGGCCAAGGCTTTCCTTTGAAACAACTTCCTTGTAGTCCTCTGTGTGACAACCAACCTGTTACAGAGCATCAGCTCCCCGAAATCCTTCTCCACTGCATTTCCCCATCTCATCTTAGGTCTTCCTCTTCTTTTCTGTCCATGCAGTTTAGCCAAAAAGATCCTTCTGAAGGGGTTTGAATACTCCATTCGAACAACATGAGTGGCCCAATTTAATCTATTAATTTTAATAAGTTTTATGATGTCTGGGTCTTTATAAACTGTATATATATTCCTGAGTTGTATTTCCTTCTCGAAATGTCATTTACTTTTATGCCTTCTAGAATTGATCTTAAAACTTTTCTTTCAAAAATACCTAAACGGACCTCACCTGATTTTGTCAATGTGTCAGAGCCATAGATCAAAACTGGTCTAATGAGGGCTTTGTATAACAGGAGTTTTGTGTTCCTAGAAATAAATTGTGACCTGAGAAGGTTTTTCAATCCATATAAAGCTCCACTAGCAACAACAATTCTGTTTTGAATTTTTGACAATATTTTATTTTGGTAATTAAATTCAGATCAGTATTGAATCAAAAGTGTACGTGCCTAAAGTAATCTCGATAAAAATTTAGTGAGAATTTTTTGTGGAGAACATGTATTTTTTTCTTTTCTGGTTTATATTGAAGATTCATAGCCTTGTAGCCACTTTAAAAATTGAAAAGCCTCTTCCAAAGCTGCAAGAGATCTTGCAATCACAACATCACAATTTGAACGGACTTTAAGAAGATATGGCCTTTTAAGTCGATTCCTGAGTCTCTTGAAACCTTTTCGAAAACTATGTCTAAAAGTAGACCTGAAAGCACTGAAACTTGCCCTGAATTTGAATTCTTGCCTTTGATTTTACAAATGTAGCTATCACCAATGAGGTAAGCTCAATTAATTGCAATAATACTAATTATTTGAATAATTCTTTAGTATTATTTATAATCGCCTCTGTATATATTTGTGCTTATTTTGTGTTTTATTAAGTAGTAATTATATATTGAATATTTCCATGATCAAATAGGTTAGCATTACTCGTAAAAGTCTAAGATGTTAGAGAAGAATTACATTCTTTATTATAATAAAAGATAAGAGAAGGCAATTTACAGCTAGTTCAATTCAATATTTTTTATAATAAATAATAGTTCCAGCATTTCTGGCTGTCTGACTTTTTGCATATAAGTTTAGAACTTTTAGTTTATGCTTCCAGGATTATACAAAAATGGTTTTGAGGAATGATATTTTATATTGTTAGACAAATTGTTATTGTTTTGAAAATGATATAAATACATGTTATTTTCATGGGAATCACAAAAGGGTGCTAATGTTAAACAATGAGATGATAAAGATGTGAAATATTTAAAACTTTATTTCAAAAATATTTTCCATATTTGCACTTTAGGTTACACATACACATATAATGATACAATGTTTACAGTCAAAGCACTTAAGTCTATTTGCATTGATAGATATTACTTTTAAGTAACATTCATTCCATTTTTAGTTACATTAATACTGAGTGAGGCATCTTAAAATTGTGTAGTCCTTAAGAATATCCCAAAGTCCCTTTTTCATCTTCATCTAAGTAATAGGATATTATGTAAAGACATTGGATATGTTAAAAAATACAAATGTAACTCAAATACTGTAATAATTCTGCCCATTCATTATACCTTTAGTAACATTTATCTATCTACTTTAATGTATCTAATTGATACATATGGTGGACTTATTGCTACGAGAGCAATCTCTTACAGTCAACCATAACGCCAGTTCAGCCCCATTCGACGAACGGCCGGGAATCGAATCTGGGTCCCCGGGGGCACCGCATCAATAAAGGCCGTATGCCTTGTGATAAACCCAACACACCACGGCGACAACTTACATTACTAAGCAACATTTACTAAGCAATAATCAATTTATACAAGAAATTATTATGGAAAAAATATGACTGAAATCTCAAAAAGTCAATCAAAAGAAAAGAGCAACTCTAGATTTTAATTTTAAATATTTTTAGAAACTAATTTTATAAAATAAATGTTGCAGAAAGTATTAAGAACATATTAATAAGTCATATGTTACATACATACAAGGAAATAAAGGAAGGAAACGATAGTTACACCAAGAGCATTTGAAGTTTGTAGATCACAAATAGATGCAAATTTGCATATTAAAATAGTATATTACTTAATATTACTCTGAGACTGTTCAGAGGGTTAAATTTTAGGAATAGGAATAAACTGTGCATTCAATCTCCACACGATGATTAGTCAAATAATATTACTTATAGCCTAAAAATCTGGTAAGTATGGCAGTTAAGGAGCATCTGAACCAAAAGAACTATACGAACTTTAGAGGTATCACAAAAAAAATATAAATTACCACAAATTGAGTATTCTAAGACTCAATATATTTTTTAGGAAGGATTAAAGAAACAAGTCTGCAAATAAAGTCTTGTTATTTAAAAAGGAATTTATGTAGGTTTTTTTTAAATATTGTTTTATTCACTTTAAAATGAAATCATTTAAGAAATTTTTGAAAAACGATTAAACAAATTGTTGACTGCAAACAGCTGGTCTGTTTGTAGTAAAAAATTTATTTAATCATTTTAATCTCCAAAAAAGAAAAGCTTCTAATCTTCAAAGGAGAAAAATAAAAGTATATTTCAAACGATATATGCTCTCTGTTCAAGTATAGTTTTTGTACTATTGAACCAAGATGGGCCTTATGGCCAAGAGTACTATTTGAACAATACTGGCCCTTGATAATGAAGGATCTGGGGTTGTAATAGCTTGAGTATTATCAGATAGTTTATAAATCAATCTCAAGATGAGGTCAGTGTTAAAGTTAAATACTTAGCTCAGGTAAATGATGAGAAACATCTTCAGATTAAAATAGTTGCTGCACACAGGAAATGGACAGAAAACACCGTCACACTGAGATGATGTCATCACAGAACTTCTACAAATGAATATCCTCGGGCAGATGATTGAAGAACTGCTCCTGATTTTAGATGGATTACAAGAGTTTATCTTCAGATTGGGGTAGTCGCAGCGCTACTGGAGCAGTCGGATGGTTTATAGGGCGGGCCGGTAGGCACAAGAAGGGGATAAGGCGGTTGAGCGGGGGGTGCGCGAATTTCCGGCTCGGTGCAACGCAGCAGCCAATGTGTTAGCATTGGCCCCTTGCCACGTACTTCTGTTTCGCCACGGCGCTCCACCACGAACGTGCCAAACTTGCTGAGAATGACGCGCGTGCTCTCGCTGAGGTGGATCCGGAGAGCTGTTGGGAATTTATTATTTTAGACGATTATTCTGACAATTGAAAACAAAAATCTATAAAGAAATCATAGATTAAACCCAATCAGGTTAAGGTCAAAACCTACAGTATGAAAACGTCTAGGATTAACCGGTCGATATTCAAAGATTTCGGAACGGTTTTACTTTTTCACTTTTTCCTGATGTACTGCAGGGAACAGCACAGCCTGCGTCATCATAATTTAATTTTCTCATTCGTCATAATTACTAAAATTAATCATAATTATCCGACCTGAGGTGATTGCAGTTAAAAATTAGTAAAATAAAGTTTCGAATTTAACTATTCCGTAATGAAGTCATTTAAATCCGATACATTTTTGCACACCTGCTGTATTTTATGAAAAGCATGATCTGTAAATGTGTTTGCCTACAGGAGATTTGCAGTTTTTGATTCGATTGCCCTTATCTTCCCTGGAATGGAAACACAATAATAATATAACACATACGTTCGCCAGTAGACTCCATCCTAGATGCCGTGTTCACCGTGTCCCCAAACAGGCAATAGTGCGGCATGCGCCGGCCGACTACACCCGCGCAGACGGGGCCTGAGTGCACTCCGGCGCGTACTTCGAGCCGCTCGCCGGGCCGGTGCCGCACAGCAAAGCCGCGCACTGCCTCGCGCACAGCGAGCGCCATGAGGCATACCTCACGTGCGTGTCTTTCCCCGTTGCGCTGAGGTAGACCGGAGACAACCATGTACGCGTCGCCTATGGTCTCTACCTGGAGATACAAGCAAAGTTCGAATGAATATTAATAAACTGAACGTTAGCAGAGCAATCGTCAACATAGTGAGGTATTTCGTACACTTGTGACAGAACAAATTAATTGAACAAAAGGATGGTGAACTTGGATACCCCTATCATAATTAGGCATTCCGTAAAATGGTTTTGATCTAGGAAATCCAATGAACACAATAATACTAAAAAAAGATCTATTAATACGAAAACTCTTGCGAATTGTGTTAGAATTTTCTGTTGATAACCCGCAAAGCATAGACCGCGTAGCAAGTGTATCAGAGACTTAGATTGCAATTTTAGTAAAAGGGTTACTTGAGGCGCTATGGGCAGACAAGAGCGTTTAGAGAATGCAACCATCTAATCTCTGTTTTCCTCGTAAAATTAACGGATTAATGCGTGCGACAACGTCTAATCGCTCTTTTAAAATAAAAGGGTTAATGGAAACAAAGACCATATATACCTCAGGTCGGTCATCATAATGATCATAATTTATATTCAAATCTTTACCTGGGAGTCGAAAAAAGAATCCCATGAAGGCGAAAATAACGAGAGGAAGGACATAATCAAAATGAAACAGTACACAGCAGGAGTACTTAATAAGATAGGTTGAAGTACTATTTTGGATGAATATTCTTATAGCGCTCTAAGGGCTGGAAGACAGTTTTCAACCAATACAATAAAAGTGAAACAGAAATCCAATTAACACAAGAAAAGTGTGAAACAGCAGGTACCAAAATCCGGTGTCGTCATTCGGAAAATTGCTGTTTCTACATGATGATTAAACAAAATTAATAGGTACAAAGATCACATATTGAGGTGTTAGAGTTGCACATTCTCAGTGAAATGAGGTAGACCTTGCATTGTCTCCTCTACCACATGTTAAAGAACGGACTCAGTGGCATGAGAAGAGAAATCATGCATAAAAATAAAAATACAGTTTGAACAGATTATTTATATCGAAACTTATTGCAAGACTTCTTGCTACATGACAGGATGAGAAGGCGTTGACGACAGGCAACTTAACAAAATGTAGGGTACATACGGATGTAGTAATTAGATCATAAAGTGTAGTACGGTACTTTTAATATAGTTTCGGTGTAAAATACCACGAGGACTTATATACATAAAAGTACTTTTTTATTAGATTTAATATTTAAATTTATTAATTGCAGATGGTAACGAGTTGAAATTTATACTAGAGACATATAGTGCAATAGCAGGAGCGTACTCCTGCAAGTGTACAATAATTTAAATCTAACTAAAATTCCCCAATAAGGTAGACTTGGCAGTTGATGCGGGGAGTGGGACTATATCTTTTAAGGTTAGCTGACTTTGCAATAGTACGTAACTAAGTTAAGCGTCCAATGCTTTACATCATAAAAGTCATCATTCTGACAGGTCCTGCGGCAGATGACATGGCTTTAATATCCATGACGCCCACGGACTCACTATTTCCTTTTAAAATACTACCGCTGCCCGTCAGAATGTTTTCAATGATGATTAATATATTCTAAAAACAACCCACTAAAGCGTAAACGGCCAAAGTGTAATTTTTTCTTTTTCACCGATTTATTATCAAAAAATTAAAATGGTTTTCAATAGAGTAAACCACGGATACCAGCTAGAAATATGGGAACTATAAGTACAATATTATAGCACAGCGTCATTGCTATGTTGGGACGTAATTCAGTCATATTGTTATGACGTCAGTTGCCTGTGCTTTATATGAATATCTAAAAAATATACATGTTTTCAACGCACATACTTCAAATGGAAAATTACAAATATTATCTTCATGACTAAAAGAAATTTTAAGTGAAAATAAACGGAATATAATTATTGTCATCCCTCTCTTAATTCTATTCTGTACGCAAAAAAATTCAAAGCACAGTTTCATTCGTTTCGATACTGACTAATATGAATATCGGGCGTTTCAGGAATTATATATATTAAAGTGAATTTCAGAATATGTCGTTTTATATACACTTCATATGCAAGAAAGCAAATGTTTATACATATTCCTAGTAGGCAAGATTTGTATAAGCAAGATTCTATTCAATGGACGCACGTATTATGCTTCATCTAAATTGGGATTTGTTTGTGGATTCAAATGAAAAGAATATTCGCCTATAAAATAAATATTTTTCTTATTTTATTAATTCCGTGTAACATTGGTATAGAATACTGTTTATGTAACATTCTGCTTTATTAATGGTATCTAAGCATCTAAAGAGTCGAAGATTTTAATAGAAATGGCATTACTATTGTTTTAATATTAAGCACAATGATATTATCCAATAATTGATTTATATAACGGATCAACTCTTTTGCTGATAAGAGAAAGTAGTATGAAAGTAAAAGCAGTATTAAAATAAATACTACAGTAAATAACACATAGTATAAGCTTCTCAGTTATTTTTTTTTGTGTAAATAATATAGAGCCAGAGAATTATGAAACCACTATTCTATTGAATAAATTTATCAGGAACCGATACATTATTTAATCCGATATGTAAGAGTATTATAACACATTACCTATTAAAATAATTTCTATTAGTCAGTCTTCTTACTTCCGAAATAATATAAAATTTTGAAAAAAAATGTCTATGGTTATTGGGAAAAAATGCATTCCAAGACTTTTTTTGGATTTTGGCGGCAGCCATTATGAAGTTTTTTTTAAATATTATTGCAAGCTTTTCGTCATATATAATAGATGCATTAAAACAATAATACCGCAAAATTGACGATATTACATTTGTTCCATATCACTTGTAAACTAAAATGGTTTCCAGTGGGCTTATCCCTCATAGTGACGTAATTATAGGGAAATGTTTTGCTGACATCGATTTTTAGTGTATTATATCATAATAATTTTTATTTTTTGGAGGTAATGTCGTTAAGCAAAATTTGTTGATATGATTGCCGTCAAACCAAACAAAAGATTAATACAAAGAACTATCGTCACTAAGTTTTTTTTTATTTTTCTTGTTAGGAAATATTCGAGTGTTCACTTCTGTTGTCTTCCGGGTACGCGTCCAACATAAGCATTTTCATTTCGTATTTTTGAACAGTCGCAAAAATTTCAGACTTAGCTGAATGTAGGAAATATGGATTCAAAGATTTTAAGGTAGGCGCGATACCGGCCAAAAAAGCGTCAACAGGATGCGGCGATGCCACGGATGTGGAAGGTTGATCCTTGTTAAAGATATATTCCATCGGTGGGCCGGTGGGTGGCTCATGTGGTAAGTATCTTTTAAAAGGTGGCTTTCGCGGCCTTTGTTTCGACGGGATGTCGTTTCCACTCGTGTCACTTCCGTCAGTTCTGTCAATATCTTGCGTAGTATTCTTCATTTCCTGAGGCGAATATTCTTCCTTTATTTCTTGAACGAAAAAAGTGAACTTATCGTCTTCCCGTACTTCGTTAGCCTCTTCGTTGTCGTGTTCCTCTTCTATACTCTCAGTCTGTCCTGCGATTTCCTTTTCTTCAAAATATTTTGTGATGAAACGCAACTGATCGGAATATTTGTAAGACTTCATCTTTTTTGCAGCTTCCCCGTGTTTTGACGCTCTTTTTTTCAAAGATTTCCGATAATTGTCTCTAATGTTATTCCATCTAGCTTTACAATAGGAACCTGTAAAATAAAAGTAAAACATGTTTAAAATGATGGAATCGAAATTTTCAAAAATATTCATGATGCTAAAGCATTATTTTAAAACTCGCTCTTTAGAAACGAATTAGCAGAAACCATATCAGTACGGGCGGGGTTTTTATGCTCGTACCTTGCTTAGGATCTGAACCCGTGTATTAGTACTAAATTTGATTTCAAAATTATCTGGGTAATTAATGAATATTTACAAACAGACTTCGGTTGCGGATAAACTGTTACACAATTTAACAATATCCATCAAAGCTATCTAAGGAACGAATAATTATTAATACTCAACTACTAGTAGCCAAGTATGAAGGAAAAAAAAGTTATATATTTATATGGTGAGTGCGACATTGAATTACACAAACTGGAAGTGAATTACACAAACAGAAAGAAACAATGTAACTAAAGCACAGTCGCTTGTAACACTTTTTCACTTGCTTTCGCGCACCTAGAAATTTGAAATTCGGCACGATGTCTTATTTCCTATTACAGCTAAATTTACTAGTTGTTTGTTTAAGGAGTTATACCTATGGGGAATGGAAAAAGAGCCATTTTCGTTTTTTTAACGAAAGCTATTAGACACTTTTTAAAACTGTTATTTTATTTCGCAATACACATTTTTAAATATTATTTATTATTAAAAAATAATAAACAATAATATTTGTTTTAAAAAGTTGTTTTTAAAAGTGAGGTTTTTGATGATTTCGATTACAACAAGATTCATTTAAGTAAAACATAAAACCGAAAATAACTATTACATGATGTTCCCTTTTTGTTAATGAGATGCTCATTTTAATTTTTTTTTGTATTGACAAGAAACACCGGTCGTTTATCAAAATATTGATTTTCGATGAAAAAATCATTTACATTGAATATATTTGGCGTTAATTTTGTAGAAATTCATTATTCACAATTAAATGAAACTACGTGATGTAGTATTATTTCTACTTTCTTTAAGTTCTTTACCACGACCTAGGTTTCGTTCTATTACAACATCTTCACATGGGCTATTAGCAAAGATTTTTGCTAATAGCCCAACTGAAGATGTTGTAATTATTGTAATACAACGGAACCTAGGTCGTAGTAAAGAATTATTGTAATACAACGTGGTAATACAACGTTGTAATACAACTGTTGTAATACAATGTGGCAAAGAAGATGTTGTAATACAACGAAACCTAGGTCGTGATAAAGAACTTAAAGAACGTAGCAATAATACTAAGTCACGTAGTTTCATTTAATTGTGAAAAAATATATATAAAAAACAACGTATTGAAAAGAATTAGGCTAGCCCTAACACGATTATATTACAAAAATAATTATAAAAAATGTATTTAAAATAATTATAAAAATTATATATTATATAAAAAAATACGATATCATAAAAAATTGATTTCAAAAATACTTTTTTACGAGGAAACGGTTATCAGTTGGCTGTCAAACGTAAATTTCATAGTCTCACTTTATGCGATCTATTTGCGCTATTTCATATTTTTATTTTCTTCTTTATTTCTTCCAATTCCTCTTTGTATTTGCAAATTCTTTGTCTAGTGTTCTAAGTCGAAATACTTATAGCTAAAACTTCCTTGACAAAGTGCAGTTTTGTATGGAACTGTTTTTCAAATAATTTTTTTTAATAAAATAATCGGGACTGAGTCCTACTTTTGGTAATTACTTCGTTTTTTAACCATATTATTTCATTTAGAACAAAAGAAAATATTTATTACGAACGTAAAATTTCAAAATTGACTTCGATCTACCATTCTTAAGTATACTATTTTTTAAACGCGTCAACAAATAAACTAATAAAATATTAATTTAATGCACAAAGAAAACTTCACTGCCAAAATATATTTCACTAACAAAATATAATACGTATATTTAAAAACAGGACAACTATTAAAATTATTTTCGAAAGAAGACTATAAACTAACAGCAAGCTCGTTATAAAATAAAATGAGTACCTAATTGTTAATATGCAAATGCCATAATTACGGCATTGTTTCAGTCTGAATATAGCCGATAATCTAACAAGTTACTGCGTGCCTTGAGACTATGGACCGATGTTTTTGAAGTAATCAATTTTAATTTCGTATGAACCATATCTGATTAGAAAAAAATGTATAATTTGATACAATATGGGTGTGAAGTTTGTACGTTTTATTTAAAATTCCAGTAACCAAAAACGTTCGCTTTGTGTGTGCCAACTACAAATCATAATTCGAAGTGTGGCTTTCGCTTGATTAGCACAATTTAAATTTTCGTAAAAATGTTATGTATATATGCTAAATGTTCAGGGCAAAATATGTGTAATTATTTATAAGGCACTGCGCGTCGCTGATAAGTATATACCAAAGATTTATCATATGAGATATACAAACAAAGATGAGAGGGAGCGCGATGATGTATAATAGCGATGTTACTTATTAAAAGAAATAAAACTGATTAGAACTGTTTTTTGCAACGCGGGAGGAACGTGGGGTCACGCGGAAAGTTGTGTGCGCTGTTTTTTTACGATTGTGAATATATCCGTTATTGTATTAACTAAAAAGTGTGTTTAAAACAATAGTAACGCGTTTTGTTCTCGATTGTAGCATTATACATCGAAATAACCTAGTTAAATGCACATTTCACGAAAATATATACAGAATAGATACCGTAATTTTTGTAATCATTTACAAAAACCCGCACAGAAATGACTATTTTATATAAGACAATTTACGGAATGATATACTTAATTATACATAATATAAAGGTATACTTAAAATATTATGATTTATTGAGTTTTGTGTAAAGATATTTCATGTTTAAGCTTAGTTATAAAAAAAAACTGAAGAAGTAAATATTTTTAAAAACGATTAAAATATCATTTTCAATTGATTACTTTTGATAAATATGGTGGATTAAATAAATTAATTAACCCTTTTAAATTTGAGAACATTTATGTTTAAAATATTTCTTGATTAAACTCTGATACACAAGATACAATGAATTAAATTTACTCCAAAATAAATTTACTAAAAAATAATATTTACTAATAAATAATTTTTTTCGAACTATTTGACTTAATTAACTCTTTCCAATGTAAATTAATTACGTAAAGAAAGTTTTAACAAGTCTTTGATCCGATTTAACTTTTTTTGTTACTCCATTTGAAAGTATTTTCGTTGCGTTATATTGACAAATATAAATTTTTAAAATAGTATCTGTCGAAACTATACAAAGGTAACGTTATACACACACACACATATATATATATATATATATATATATATATATATATATATATATATATATATATATATATATATATATATATATAAAATGCAATTAATCACATAATTTTTTTATTATCGAAACATGATCAATTAATAATGAGAAATTAAATTGTCATTTTCTTGAAAAATACAGAAATTTTTAAAATTAATATTTTATTTCATTTGCGAAATAAATACTACTATTAATTCATAAAGACAATTTAAAAAAAATGTTCGCTTAAAAAACTGATGGTTCAAAATATATCGAAAAAAATAAAATATAACATGATAAGAAAGGAAGTAGTAGTAATACTCAATTAATTCCACTAGTAAAAAATCTATATTGGTAGGATTATTTACGGTAATAAAAGTATATATACTTAATTTTAAAAAATATCAGTCAAGTACACGTGTAACATAACAACGCCAAAGCGAAATTATTATTATAATTTAAAAAATAAAATCGAGACAAAGTAACGTTAGGATCCCGATTAAAAAATTGCCTTTTTTTAAGGTTATCTAAATATTTAGATAACATTAATATCCATTTGATTTTTAAACTGCGGAAATATGATCGCGATTAGAAGATTTAGTGCAACATTTTCAAGTTAATAGATAATTCTTAAAATGCACTTGGAAATTTTGACATAAAAATCGTTCTTGATTCAAAACATTTTATAATTCTTTTTAAACCATAGCGATCATAAATACCACACACAAATTCAAATGGATTATCGAAAATTTGTTTGCTAGACTCTTTATGCGCACTTTGATTATCTTCGATATTTATGTACAGTTGACTTGTGTCACGCGAATCGTGCTCGGAACTCATTGATGCATCGTTGTTTGTCGATGGTTCCGATTTGGATTGTTGATTATCTATCGATAGCACTTGATGATCCGGCAGCGGCATTCCTGTCGCAGTCGCAATTTTCAAAGCTTTTCGTCTCTCTCGAAACTCTCTCGCACGCTGGGCTCCACTTTTAGGTGGTTTTTTTGGTGGATAATGTGCACGCTGTCTCTCACGATACGCCCGAACGCGTTCGGTACTTGTCGTTTTGGGCATAACTGTTTTTATTATTTCATTTCACTTGTAATATCAACAACATAACGCACTAACGTAAACGAAAATGTTTATGCTAAATTTATCGATAGAAACAATGAGTAACTCTCAACATAACGGGAAATGAAACGCTAAGATTCCGCTTTATTCATGCTTCGCTACGATTGAGAGGATAACGAACGTTAAAACGTGTTGGTCACTGGCTGCGGTTTACTTCGTAAGTAGTGGGGCGATCGATATCCCCTCTACCCCGCCCTCACTGATGCACTGAGCGACGACTATTGGTGTTTCGTTTTTCGTTTTGTTCGTACTGTTCTCGCTTTACGCACCGCGCGCTACACAGTGTTTAATAAGTTTACATTGCAGTTTTCCAAGTGATTGTATCTGTAAGTAACATATTTCTAAGTACGTGTTCTTAAGTTATGTTTTAACACTTTTCGTGTTTATATTTATAAATATACGAAATTACGTTTCTGTGTAACGGATAAAATAATTTACGAAATTTATATTTTAAGAGCAAACGAATTATTGAATCTAATAAAGCAAAAATAAACTTATTAGATTAAGTACGCAGTTAGACCAATAAACCCAATATTAAACTGTATTCAAAAATAATAAACCTATAGAAGGCATGACGAGGGTTTCTTGTACATTTAACTACAAAAGTTTAGGTACCTATTTAAGAGTACAATGTATTTATATACTCTTATGTGAAAGATTTACATCTTTCACAGATGTGAGATTAATAATTTGGTTGCAACATCTTTTTTTTATTTATTTATACGATTTGATCAAAATTACTTTTCTTTGAAGTATTTAATTAATGAACCCTTTTATTTTTTGGAAAAAAATTTGAGTTTTTTTTCTGATTTTTTGTATACGTGGTTAAGAAGATTAAAATATAAGGTGAGATGACACTGTAGAACGCTTCAGAGATTTTTATTTGGTGAAGGTGAAGCCGTATTATGAAGTAAAGCGAAATATTTATTATATATAGTAATGCATTTTTAAGACCTCATTAAAGATATTTCACCGGAAAAGCTCAGCAAAAAATTGCTCTACATGATATATTGGAAGGTATTTGTACTTGATGTGGTATTGGAAGGTATTTGTATTTGGCATTTGAAAAAGAAAACTAATTTCTTATCTTTACTTCTGTATGTCCACGTAATTCATCTATGTCTTAAAATTTCATTACAATCGGTATTAAACTGAAAGAACTATGATGCTATGACTTACGGGCGGACAGACAGATATGACAAAATTGTAAAGATTTATTATTTGCTACGGAAAATTAAAAATCGGTATAAAAAATTTAGGATATTTATTAAATGTCCACTGACAAAATGAAACATAATTTACAGAAAAGTGTTTGTTAATCTCTTTCGCAATTTTCTTCTGTTATATTTTTCTCTACAAAAAAAAACAATGTAAACGTTGTACAACTAAAAAAAATTAAGTCCCGACTTTCTCATATTGAATAGATGGGCGGATATATATTTAAAAAACGCTTTTTCAATATAACAGCAAAACATAATTTCATACCTGGATTTATGTATCTGTGGTCGCATAAAATTCTCAATACAAATTTATAAAGGAACATATATTTTATACTTCATAAATTAAATAAATAATTTTATCGTGTTATTAATATATTTTTAAATAAGGTGTGAAACACACAACAACATGTTTCTTCCGTGACAGCTTCCGAGCAAAGATTAAAAAAGTTGCAATGATTTAAATTTTACTAGGACGCTAGAATATCCTTTACCACAAACACAAATGTATCTTCACGGAACAAAACTGAACATCACTGATAACGATAAACATTTTACTAGCCATATAAAGATACAGATAATCACATCACTAGACATATAAAAACTTACCGTCTTCCTCTATTTCTTTGCCTATATTATCCCATATCATTATCTTGAAAGTTCTATCCAAGTATTTTGGGTGTGACATGTCATACAATACAGGATTTAATCGAACTAATTCAATTAATTGTTCATCGTTCATTGTAAATGTCAAAATGTGATTAATGAAACAAATAGACGTCTATTGAAACAATAAAAAATACGTCAGTGAATAAGTATTTCAAGAACGCACGGCACGGATGCGACACTGATACTGAAGTAGAGTTAACGAAAGCTGGCATCCTTCGCGCAATGACTATCTATGGATACTTGCGTAGCCAGACATTTTATCCATACGTACATGCGAACGGGTGTGAGTATAGAAACGATGAAGTTTATGTATGTATTTGTTTATACACACGTCGGCCGCACGTACTAGACGACAGACTGTTTCGAAATATTTTAGAACAAATAATAACATTCATAAAATATTATTGCATATATTCGTGCTCTAATAATTTTGCTATTTAGAGTTAAACTCTTGTAAATTCGACGTTTTTTTTATGTTTTAAAATTAGTTCGAAACGTTACTTACCTGTTGCCAATATTGTGGATCAAAAGAGAAGAAAGATTTGCGTATACATATACACATTTTCGTTATTATGATTCGCATAAAATATAAGTTTTCCTATCACAAAATGTATAATAAACTTGTAAACTATCATACTGTTACATATTTGATAATTATTCTAATGCATAATATTTACTTTTTTGACACTTTAATTTATTTAATCTAGTACATAAAGACATTATACCAGAATAATGGAATATTAATATTTAAGTTATCGATTACATTTATTTACGTATTAAGTAAAGGAAAAAACCTTAAACATTATTATATAACTACGTAGGTAATTTTTGTTTCTGTAAGTGTTAAAATATTCCTAATTTTCAGTAGAAAATTAAGTATAATTAAATATTTACAGAAACTGATGTTTTTCGATTTCATAGATTAGATTTTTGGCAATATTTCAAGAAAGGGGTTGTATATGTTTTAATTTTTTTTCTATTTTTAGCTACTATATTTTATATTTGTATATTGGAATTATATGAATTACAATCGACATTCATATCAAGCCAATATGTTTCTATAAAGGCAATTTTCTGCTTATTATTTTGCAAGAAACCCTTGCAAAACATGTTTTGTTTCAAGGAAAAAACATTTCAGGCAACTACTTCCTTCATTTTAAGATTATTTTTAACTTCTTGCGATTTTTTTTAAATTAGGAACATCAGATATTATATAAAATAACTTATTTCAATTTTTGCCAATGACAGACTTTATTAAGTTTCGCCAATGACTGACATAACGTGATGCTGTGAAAGTATTATATATACCTACTTACCTAGTTCAAAAATATTGAACTAGGTAATTTTAATTTAATTTTGTCGTTTTGTACCTTAAAGACTTGTTAATGTTTACAACAGAAATTAAATTATTATACAACTCTAGTACTTGATTAATTAATAAATTACTACTTATTTAATTGATAGCGAAATGTTTTCTTTATAACTAACCATTATAAATGTATCATATTAAGATACATTTATAATGGTTAGACGATTTATAGGATTTAAAAAATATCGTCACTAAATGACGGTATTTATTTAATTCTATAAATATTTTTTTAAGTTAATAACGCGTTTTATTAATAATAGCAGTATCACTAGACTTGGTCCCTTTAAGTTTCCAGTTGTGATATATGACCAAACTTCCTACCCGAAGAGCGGACAAAATTGCTGGTTAGAAATATGTTCAAAGAAGCAGAAAAACATAAATTAATATGTATTTTTACATTCTTTTACAGGAGAAATACCATTGTTTTAGTTTTTATCATAGTACTATAATATATAAAAAGATTTCAATAACGCAAGAAAGCTGTATTACGTATCCATCGATATTAACATGAACCACGAATAAACGCGAGATTTGGATAAGATACATAAAATTGTATATCATTGTAAACACGCTTTAGTGGCAGATAGCGCACACGCCTATGTGTATTGGAGACGGCTGTCGGCTCAGTCAGTGACATTTCCGTTTCAATGACACAAGAAACGTATGTACGTATCAGTGTAACTCGTCCCTCGTATCCGCAAAATTCAGTACATACAATATGAAATAATGCGACTTGAAGCAGCTTTGTGGAAGCATGTGACACTTGACATCTTTTGAGCGTAGATTTTAATTACGATTGGACTTTAGACAATAATTATTTTCCGTGCTACATGAAATAACCACGAAGTTTGCCAAGATTGTATTTTGAAGTCAGTGACGTTCTTTCTAAAACAATGGACATATTAATATAAACGTAAGAAGTTAAAAACACATAGAAGAATCAATTTAAAAAAAATATAATCATAATTTAGCATGAATTTTCTAATAGACGAATTTTCTAATAACGAACTAATGACTAATAAAATAATGAAACCAAGTATTTTAAATGTGTAGAACGGACGGATAATACACGAGTGACGAAAGAAAATTAGAAAGATAGAAACAAAATTATATTAATGTTATTTTTACTATGAAAGTGTATTGGCTACCATTCTTTTCACAGACATAAAAAAATTGCGCAAATTTCTCATAAATACCTATCTTTTGCTACTTTTAAAAATTTTAATAACGTATATTTAGCTCTCTTCAATGTTAATTATGAGAATACAATTGTGAGAAAAAATGGAATTCAGGTTTCTCTTTAAGGGATTATTTGAGATAAAACTGGTTATAAAATGGGTCTAAAATAATAATTTGCACCAAATTATTATTTAATGAAAAAAATATTGATTTGTACTCTACTCAAAGAGGTCTTTTGACCGATATCGTAATGCCTATGAAGTTTTCAAATGCCCTCTTTATTGCCCCCTAGAAATATAACATCTTTAAAAGCTAATCAGTATTACGTCAAGGAATTGTATATTATATAGTTCACAAATTATATAGATCATAGTGGTTATTATGCTAAATAAATTGATATATGTATAAGATACAATTTGTTACTAACGAATGTTATCTGTTCTGTGTGTAAACACATCTTAAAAATCTATTTATGAACAAGTGACATGTGCAGTTTCATATCAGCGGCAAACGAAAGGTATAGAGTACGTCACTAGATTTGGCGTATTTATAACTACGCGACTACATTTTTTATAACACTGACGCTTGTAAAAATTCATACCACTGCTGTGTGTAATAGGTCGCAAAATGAATCGCGTTCACATGTCAAAATGTGTCGTACATACACACATAACTTTTTTTGTGTTTCGTATGGTAAGCTATCAATGAAAGTGACATCAAGGAACGTGAGAGCGTGAGAACTTGTTAAGAAACACGACCAGTGTTGCCAACTCCAATAAATTCAAGTCGCTAGGCTCAATCAGGGTGGGTTTACTTCATACAAATATTTCGATTGGAACGCGAAAGCCCTATCTCTTTCGCACATACAAAATACATAAAATTTTGTCTATGGAACATAGAGCAGCGATAACGAACGCTATATAATAAAAAAAAAAAAGACTACCTATGATACGAAATTTAAAATCGTTAACTTTATTTGAATTGGTTTGTCAAACTGCAAAATTTGTAACTTAACATTATTTTATAGTATAGTTTTACATTTGGTTATAATATCTGTAATATTTTCACTTTTAATTCAAATTTTGTTGTATTTGTTACATTTGTTCATAATAAGAAGAAATTATTTTAAAGATCGTTCTTGTACATTGGGTTGTAGCCGTAAACATTTCGCGGCAAGTTGAAAATTATTAATTTGAAAATAGCATCGAATCAATTATACATTTTATTGATAATATTGTTCAAACTCATCATCAAAGTTACATTCGCGTTTTAATAATCAACAACAAAGAAGGTGCTAATAATTTAATTTTCTTTTTAGACAAGCGGATTTAAGAAGTTACGGCATGTGGAGAATAGCAGACTTAGCCGCCGACACTCTCAAAAAAACATCACCGTGATACGGCCCGACACTTAATAAAGGCTAAGTATTAATAAAATTATCATTTAGTAAGTTTACTTACGAATTTTTTAAGTTGAAAGGTTTCTCTTTGCGAATTAATTAATTTTATAGTAATCTAAGTAAGTTACATTAGACGGTTAGCTTAAGATTTTATAGATAACCCACTGATTTCTAAAGAAAAAAACTTTTTATGATGAAGCAATTATTACAAACCAAAAAGAATCCATTTATAAATTTACAATATTATATATGTACATTGTTGGTTAAATAATTTGTTCTTTTATTTGTAGTTGGAGGTGGTAAAAACAACCAAAACAGAAAGTGGTACGAAAATTGAACGAAGAGATTAAATTTTTTTTTTATAAGTCATTGGAAGATTTAAGTAATTTAGAGAATATTTGTTAAAAGGTAATTATTGAATCAGAACTTGAAGAAGAAATGGCACAGATTTAGTATGGATGCAAAGTTGTTTGTCAATATGGGTATATTGCATTCGCTTTCAAAATTTGCCAAATTTGTTAATTTATACCAAATACTGCATGTGTATTAGGTTGCGCGTAGCCCTCTGATTAAAACAAAAGATTGTGAAAATGAGATTTTTAGTAATGATGCTAACATATAATATACAACAACTACAAGCATATTGATTTAAAAGATAAAAATAAGTTGTTACTGCATCCAAGTGATTTGTTCAGCTGAGGATGTAGTCAATGTATGCCAATAAATAAAAGATTATTTAGAAAATAATTTTCAACAAAATAATTTATTCATATGTGTTAAGTTAGATTTGTTTTTTAGAAATTTTTGAAATTGTGTAAATATCACAGGAATAATTATGACATTCTTATATTCTACTTTTTGTATTTGATTCTTTATTAAGTGTTGTCGACTATTTACATTGGGGATATTAAACTGAATGTATAAATTAGGTTAAGTAGGATATAGAAATTAGCCTACAATGAGTACAAAAATCCTTTAAATCAACGATTGTACCAGAACCGTATCCTTTTTATTTCTTTTTATTCAGCACATAGTTTCAATTTCTTCGAAATAGTTTAAAAAAATAGAAATTATCTCCCTGATTTAGCATTTTTTTACATTTAGTAGCACAAAACTGAAGTGTAATTGCCATAATAACCGCATTTTTTTCTTTTCGTAAAGTATAATTTCCATAGTGAGTATATTTTATTAATTTCATAGATTAATTGTTAAATTCAAAATAGTAGGAAGGTTATAATAATTTTATTTTACTAAGATATAGAATAAAGCTGTAAGATATAGAATATTGATATTTGTTCACTATAAAGGTTGAGTTATGCGAATAATGTAAACGTCGAATTAAATAAATTAATCGATGTTAAAAACTCTTAGAGTTATAATACAGTAAACATATTAAAATTGAAAGTATTAGTATATTATTTTAATGATGGAAGCTAGTTAAGTACATCTTAATATGTAAAAGCGGCAGATATTTTGTAAAATAGAAACGTTCATTCAATGTGTTTGTATGTGGCCACTAAATTTTTTGTTAGTTCTTTTCAGTTATGTCGCTCGAACTGGCGAATTTTTTTCTAATAAAATTTTTAATTTCAGAATTGTTGTTTCAATTGTATCCTAAAATGTAAGAAAAGTACACCTGTCAAAAATACGAGTTGCAACGAAAGTACGAAGTTGCAGCGAGTGCTCAACAAATGGGCACTCGCTGCAACTTCATTAGACTAGGCAATAGGGGAATATAGAGGCTTAGTACTTGGAAACGCGAAAGTGCCATCTCGCTCGCACAATTGCTCGAAGTTGACCATCTATTTAGTATATTAACTGTGGGCTCAATATTAAAAGTCGTTAGTATAGTATCCATTCTGTGGTTGCTAGAAAGTCTCTAAAACGGATTCTATAATAAAAAATTGAGAATAAAAATTATTTTTATAATTTTAAGAGTGCGGCGAATATTTTTTTATATGCCAATTAATTGCTTCTTAAATACTTTTTCAGAATTTGCAATTGCTCCACTTCTATAATTAATTTAAAAAAAAAATTTATTGTCAAAAAAGGAACTTTTCTATAAATCGAAAAATATTTACATTTTATATATTTTTTTGGCTTAAAAAATTGCTCTCGATTAGCTCTATCAACAAATAAAACTAATTAACTTTTGTAGTATTTTAATAATTATCTTTAAAAAAATTTTTACATGGTAATCACTCCACTCCATAAGTCATCAGATAAATCGCTAATTTATTTTGTATTACAGCCGTTTTGTTTATTTCGTGATATATAAGAGAGATAATATTTACTTGAAGATTTCGTATTCTGTATTTATCTATGGTCATATCTTCTTTTCTTATTTAGTCCCGAACACAAATTGATTAAGATTGATTGCGAATATCAGTGTGCTAGGGACACGTGCAAAAATAATATTGGAAGAATATTATTTTTTAACGAAATAGAAAAATAATTATACATTACAATTATAGTATTCATAATTGCATTGGTTATTTGGTATTAATTTCGTCAGGACTATACGTTTTTCCCTATCTCATTATTTTAGCCGTTTTAAAATTGTTTATACCCATACATGTTGAAATCGTTGCTTTTTTGATGTATATAAAATTTATGAAAAATACTTTAATATATAACATAAATTTATTTCACTATTCGTTATGATAAAAAATTAGGTTTTCAGTAAAATTGGATTTTCAGTAAATAAAAATGTAGAAATACATTTAAGGACGGTTAATTTTGAAAGAAGTACATATCTCTTTTAAAAGCTTTGTTTATTTATTGGCTGGGTGCGTGATATCAGCGCCGCCTGGCGTCAGCAGCTTTATAGGCGTTTCAATTTTATTAGTGCGCTTCATATTAACGGCTCTGGTACATGTTTACGTGAAGAATTATTAACGAATAATAACAAGATTTTAGTTGTCCGTACCCAGAATATATAGTATCCATTCGTTTTAAGCTTAGCAAAATGAGTAAAATAATAAATGTATTGTCCATATTATTTATTATAACGCTACAACCACAAACAATATCGACGGAATGCATTTTATACCACTTATATATTTATTTTTTTTATCTAATTTCCGATTCAATATTAGAAATCTGTAAAATTAGAACTTGTTATTTCTTGAAGTATTTTTTGCAATTTAATACAAAATAACTATCATGTCATATTTAGAAAATTTGCCTTAATGCATAAAAATTAGATATGAGTTCAGTATAGCAAAAATATTAATTTAGATTTGTGATTTTTTTAATTTAAAGGATATACATAAAAAATGAGGTATTTAAAAAATACGACTCAGTATTGCAAAAATTTATTTGAAAAAATTTACTTACAATAAATATCTTTATTTTGTTACTGCTGAAGTATTTTTCACTATTTTTTCTTTAAATTTATAAATATATAATACACCCTCAACAAACATCTACACAGAAATGATAATAATAACAATTTACAAATATTAAAAAGGTGAATAATTATGGCCTTTAAATATTGAATTGACGATATGCAAATTTTTTAAATTATACCTCCCTCTTTACTTACTTTAAATTTCTTTTTTTTGGGCTCATAAACAGTGAAATTATCATAGTTGATAAGATAAATTTGTTCCCCATTATTAATTTATAAATAAAAAAGTCATAAACTAAATTTTTAAGATTGGTAGAATTTAATGTTTTTGTTAATATTAAGTGAGATAGACATCATCTTTTTAAAATTTTTATTAATCTCTTATTTAGCTTTTTCTCTTATTATCACCAGTCATATTTATATGTTCGTTAAATAAGATCTAATTACTAATAACATCTAATTACAAATTCAAAGTGAAAATAGTGAAAAAAATTTGCAGTATAAGATTGGAGGTATTATTGTAATTTTTTATCCAATAAATTTTCCATAATAAAATATTGACTACCAAGACCTACATTTTTAAAATATATGGTTTTTTATGCATATTCTTTCATTAATATATCAGTGAAATTTGCATTTTTGCTAAACTGCACTGGTTCCAGAAATAAACTCGAATAGTAGAAGTAAATAATATTTTCTATAACAATATTTAACAGGCGCCTTTAGACATTTCCATTTTTGCTACAGCCAAGCTCTGCGATCGATTTCGTTACCACCACTCTGTGGTTCGCACTCGGCCAGTAAATAAAAAATGTTTTATTTGTTTTAATAAATTTATAGAAAGGACGAAACAAGTCTTATTGGTATAAAAAATTAGATAATTAGATAGCTTTTGTATCTACTACTAGTTAAAATAAGTTAATTATCTAGTAAGAACGGTGGCTTGAACTTGGAACTACGTTATTCCTTTGATTTTTTCATTTTTTCTGAAAAAAACATTTTTGTAGATGGTGTTAGTTACATAGCTGTTTTGCAGTGATTAAATTTTTAGAGCTCTGAGTGAAACGACTTTATAGAAACTAAAATAAAAGTATTTGTTTCAAACGTTAACTTTAAAGTCATATTGATGTTCAAGGATAATTATGCAACTTTTATATATTTTTGGTTATAAATTTGAGACAAATGACCATGATTATCTCTATCTCATTATGATCTCTGTCTTGATTTAAAGATATTTTTGGTATATTAAATTATTATATTGATGTATTCCATTTCAATTGTTAGCATAACATAATTTGTAAGTTGTCTATACTAGATATGGGAATCGAGTGGGTGTATAAAGTTGTACAACAGAATTAACTAAGTTAGTAATAGATGTTGCTAATTAAGAAGTAGATGTAGCTACATAATTTTGCCCGTCTGAATTTCTGTGGATTTTTGGAAAACTGAAATTCTAAATATTTCTTCACTTTTTTTTGCAATATAAACAGTATAATTTATCAAAATATCTATGAAATTCTCATTTCCGACTAGAGCTTGCCATCGGTTTTATTGTATCGTATGGACACTATCTCAAGCTTCTATGAAAAATAAAATCAAGCTCAGAGACTTGCCTAAAATATAGGATTTGAGGAAAATAAAAGCTTAAATATACACCAGTTTTCCAAATGGGGTAAAGCATGAACCTTTTTAATGTGGAAATTTAATTTTGAGTTAGGAGTAAAAAATGTGGAAAATGTTACCTGCAGAAACTTGGAAAATTTACGTACTGTTTAAATTTTTTTAAATTCAAGTTTTTGTATTTAAGCTATTTAGGATTTTTTTAGATGTAGCTAATAAAAGCACTGTCTTGAAATAAATAACAATAAACACATAAAGTTAGATAATGGCTTAGTTACTGTTGTTATATAAAAATCATGTTTAAGTATGCTCCAAGGGATATATGTATAAATTCCAAACGTACGGTCATTCGCCTTTACATGCATTATAGAGTTGTGAACAATTTTAACTATATTTGAGTATTGAAAATACTTAAAAATTGCATACTTAGTCATAGACGTAGTCCCTATTTCTCATGAATTATAACTGATAGAAAAGTCCTACCCGGATTGGTTGTTGAAGAAAATGTCACTATTTCATGCCGTATTTATAATTCAAAATTGACAAAACATCTGTTAATTAATTTTTAACAATGGGATGGCAGATGGCTTTATCGACGAGCTGCTCGATTATACTAAGCATTTTTAATTTCGCAAAAAAACATGTATGAACTTTAATTTACTTAGAATGATTTCGGTTAGTGTGACAGATCACTTACAATGTCTATTATGACGTTCCAACTATTATGACGTTTGCCTGACTAGCAATAATAAAAAATGAAAAGCCAAATCTGATACTTGCAATAGGAATTGGTGTTGGTTATTCTATAATCTCCATGATTTATATAAACAAACCAAAAATTAAGGAATCCTTCAACTCATATGTTTCGTAACTCCAACGAGTTGGAAATTTTATAATTTGTAATTGTTACAAAAATGCAGGGTTCATCGAAAGCACTGCTCTTTCATCTTTTCAGGATATCGGGGAAGAAGACTCTTATGCAAATTTTTTCATGACAATGGCAATGTACTGTAAGTTTATTGAGTAAGAAATTTAAATATCAATCATGGGTTCCAAGTCCCGACTGATATATGGACCTATTATGTTGAAATTGATAACATTATCTTAAACATCTTAAAAACCCACTAATGTGGAATGTGCAAATTGTCATAAATAAACATGAGACTGAAGAAGTGTTGAAGTAGTTTATGCATAGCAATATTGATGATGACAAACTTAAAAGGTCTTCTTTGCGCAAACAATAAAGGAGTAAGGGTTAAATAAAACAGTATTATTGTCAAAAAAAGCTAAGACAGATAATGACTTTTTTTATAGATACTTAATATGTGTCATAATTTTAAGTTTTGTTATATATTAATCAAATTTAAAAAATAATTATGTATGTACTTTTCAATTTCTATAAGTATATAATAATAATTATATTGTACTCAGATATTACTATAGGTGTTATTGCATTTTTCTATTGAGTTTCTCATTACAATATGGAATAAAATATTTACAATACTTTTTTCTAATTTTTTATATTTGAAAAAAATAGAATTTGAAATACCTTTTTCTTGCAATGTCGTTGGGAATAATGTTACTGAAATTTTAACTCAAATTTAAGCAGTTCCATTGTATAAAATAACAGTACAAGTCAGTAAGGTATAACTGACTACAAATTTACCCTAATGGATCTTAGAGATCAGATAAATTATACTTTACAATATGGTGTTTTTAATTTTGTGGCTGACTGAAATTTGGTAGCGTTTGCTGCAACCAAATTGTTATATGTAGACTGGTATGTAAATGAGCAGGGATAAATTGTTAATTTAATTTTGGGTAATCAAAAAATTAATTAATAAACATATTGGAGAGCAATCATTTACAATTAACCGTAGTACAAGAAATTAGAGTATGAAATGTTTTGTTATAGTACGGTTCATCATGCAAACTGTTATTATCAGTTCATAATATAAGAAGGAGTAATAAAATATAAGGTGAATAGAAGAAAATAAAACATAGTATTGAATTATAACCATAATTTTATACGGAAAATTGTTTTGTTTATTTATTTTTTAACAATTGGCACATGAAAATTTACCGTTTTTAAATGGGCATAGTGTAAGATGCAAAAATCATTTTTTATTTATACTTTTAAACTCATAGGAACAATGAAGATATTGTCGACAACATGGATATATACAAGAAACTTAAGCGTAACGTACGCTTAAGTTTAATGTTATTCTTGAGTAATATACGCTTAAGTTGGTTAATTATTACAGATTGTTATTATAAGGTTTCTGTTGTAAAATCGGGCAACAGAAACAGTTTCTAATATAAAATTTCAGTACATCAAAATAATGTTTAAAAGAAATGGATACGACAATGAAATTTACAAAAAATGTTTCAAGTTATACAGATGTAGTATAATTGGCCTCTATATGACTAATTATTGTAAACTGGTTAAGCAGTTTTATGTCACAAGATTGGCTCTATGATTCTGTATTCAACTAAAGGACAGAAGAAACAACTAAGTCATTAATAAATTAACCATAAATCGTTATCATGTAAAAAGTGATCAAAATAAAATGCAGTTATTGTCCTTTTTTTGCTCAGGCAATGGTAGAACAGGCAGCTATTAAGTTACGAAAGTAAACTTATTTCAAAAGAATATATTGTATTGGTAATGAAATGAATTTATGTATATAGACTAATAAAATCTTTTTAATGAACTCACAATATTATCGTTTCAATTATAATAGATAACAGAACTCTACTTGTTCTGTGAAGGTTTTCAAATATGATTAATTCTTACAAAGCCAATGTTCAGCTAATAAATGCTCAGCTACATAACCAAAGATGTTTGAATTAAAATTTGAAATGTTTCTCATAATATTTTACAGAGATTGATTACACTGGTTGGCAAATTTGAAATGAGATTTTGTGTGTAAAGTAAATGGTGATCTGTGTGTTTTTTATAAACTTTGGGATACTGAATATAAAAACAAAAATAAAATTTTAAAATTAGTATCAGTTCTTGAGAAAATCATATAATGAATATTTTTCAAAAATTACAAAAATTACAAATTTTTTTTTCTTGCGGAAGGTTGACGTCACTTTTTTGCTGCTCACTTATATTCTAGCTCTGGAATATCTCTAGTAATAGTGGAAAATGATATATCAAATATAAAAACTTATAAAAATTAACAATTTCTTTTCTTCCAAATGTCGATGTCAGTTTTTTGCTGCTCTATCTTTTCTGCAACATATCTAGCCCTGCAATAATCTGTCAGCATTTCAGCATTCTATTTGGTTTGACAGTGTTTTGCCAAGTTGGTCACGTCTATATGGAAGTGTTCCATGTATTTGTCACTTGGTACGCTATAGTTCTTTGCAAAGTAGTACAAATGAGTGTAAGAAATACAGTTTTAATTGTGATCCAAAAAAAAGAGCAATATCTTTACCTATCTACCTTTGGTATTCGTTGAATTGTACATGTGACAGAAGAGTTCATATTTTCGTATTATTTTTATATATTTCTAATATAGATTTGATCATTCGGCATTAAATGAATTCTCATATACCATATGGTGTTCCTCAACCGATCGCCAAAAAGCAGTTAGTATAATTCAGTAGTTTAGTCATAGGAATAGTTTTAATTGGTTTGTAATTTCAAACGTGATTTATGTAATTTCCAACAAGCCAGTCTACTTTGTTACTAGTGGTGAAAAAATAACAACCGCTTGCTGTCGCTGTAGCTGTTGTTGCTATAGCATAAACGGTGTTTACGTTTTGTTTATATTAAAATGCTATTAAGTATCTTTAAAAAATTTTTTATTGGTATAATTGTTATTTCACTATTTTAAAGTATTTATGACAACTAGTACTTACTGTTAAATCTATTAACTATTAAATCTACATATTGTATGTCTGGTCAAAATGAATTGAAGATAAAACTTTTCCATTGTGTAACAAAAACCTTTTTAAGTTCAATTTAAAGCTGCCCTTGAATAGTTTCCATTTGTACACGATGTTCAGGGCTTCTTGCAAACCATTTACTAAAAACTTTTACTAAGAACTAAACCATTTACTAAGAACTAAACTTTTTCAAAATTTTTTGCGAGAGATGGAACAAAATTCCAAGTGCACCCTATTCCAAAAGGTATCATTGCTGTAATACCGAATCTAGAAATTCTTCTTTTTTCATTAGGACTCCTAAGAAGTGGCTCGAGTAATAACTTTTAATAAATTAATTTCGTAATACATTAAGGTATGCACTGAATGATGTATTTTGGATATTTTCACGTCAGCTAGTAAAATTTGGCATTCATTTGTAGAATGAATTCAAAAATCTGAACAAAGAAATAAATTTTACTTATAGATTTGTGTTCAGCATGACAAGTCAAATAGAAATTAGTCACAATGACCAAGTCAAAAAGGAACACAATTATTGTAATCAAAATTGTTATGAATAAACGTGTTATAAAAATCCTCTTTCACAAAATACATGTAACGGACCTGGAATTGGGCTAGATTCTTTACTAAAAATAAATATGACCAGACATTATAATTAAATTTTTTTTTCAATTTAATTAAAAAAATCTTGTTTTCGAAATGTAGAGCAACTTTGGTCTACATAGAAAGAGGTATTTCATATAGATAATTATAACGTGGAAAAGTGTAGAAAAATCTGACCACATATTCATAAACGGTAACAGTAAAAACTAAGATTAAATTTAAAAGAAAAGAACAAGGAAAACCGATGTTTTACTATGTGACCATTTCATTGAAGATGAATGTGTTGTCACGGAAAATATTCTATTATCTTGAAAAAATCTAGCTTATCAATATTAAATGATGACTATTAATCAAACCTTATACACGTCGTAATTATCAATGATGGCATCAAAGGTTGAATAAAGGTCATTGAGAAGATCAACAACTTGCATCGGTGTGGAGGTGGCACACAGCTGCGTGAAGCCAACAATATCACTGAAGTAGACCGTTACACATTCAAATTGCTCTGGTCGCACCATCTCACCCGCCATAAGCTGCTGGGCTACTGGTCTGCCATAAGGTGACGAGAAAAGTGATAGTATAGTAGATTTGAATTACGCAAAATAGTGCTGCTGGTAAAATTTTGATAAAATAAAATAACATAAACTACCATAAATTTTTAACACTATGTACAAAAAGATAGTGGATATATATAGAGGCATCCAAAATATTAACACATTTGTAATTTTGAAAGACATTTTTAATTGTTATTAAATGTTTAAAGTAAATGGTAAAATTATTTACATAAATATTCAGTAGTCATTACAGTATTGGTTAGGAAAATGAATCAATATTGTTACAGAAGCACATATTTTAGTATATTTGGTAACAGGCATCTCAAACTACTCTTTTTCCAAATATTTTTCACTTCTATTTTCATTATTTCACTTAATTTTGATTCAGCAACACATACAAACATTATGTCATTTCCGAAAAGCATAAATATCTCGAAATGTTTCATTTGTCATATATAAAAGAGTTAAATAAACCTGTAAAACTAACATTCATTTTGTTTTGGTAAGGACTCTGTTCCTTGCATTTATGAGATAAATATTAATTATTGATATGGCCGAATTATAAGGAAAGTTTCAAACAGATAATGTTAAAAAGTACTATATATCAAGATATTGAAAAATGTTTAAATGTGATATTAGACCGAATTCTCCTTGCTTACACAGAAGAGTGTTTAAGAGATTAAAGAAAAATATTTCGGTACTAGTAGTGCATTGCGAATTTATCCGCATGAAATTGTGAAATGGAAATGTAATTTTCTAATGTGTCTATTTTATTTTCTTTTTAGATCTAAATAATCAGTGTAGGTAAATTCTGTGCAGGCCAACTTGTGCTCTTTCTTCTATTCTCCTGTCTGCGCCCAAATGTTTCTACAACCAATCGCTGTCTACCGTCCACATGGCAGATTTTTAAAAAATTTTCTATGAAACATTTTTATATGTCAAAATGAAATAATGTGCAGATTGTGTTCTGTTGCATCCTCTGTAAATATAGATATAACACAAATAGCACCGCAGTTAACCGTATCTAATTTTATCCCAGCCAAACACAGACAGACTTACAGACAGACGGACAACAATTCTACAAAGGATTGTTTATATTAATTATTCTGTAAGAAGCCCAACCAGTCTATAAGCACGTGTTTATTTCAAGATCACAACAGACACTTCAATTTTATTTATATGTCATGCATTTGATTCTAGTTCTATAAAACAATTCTGAGAATTGTATTGTAGGATGGGGGTGTGTAATTTCAAAATAAAAGAATATATCGGCAGAAATATAATTTGCGAAAAAAAATGGTCAAGAGTGTGTCAAACATGATCACGATAGAGTTTCGCAACAATCTTATAACAGTATCGGTTACAGTCACTGAAATCCCCATACTACTTACGTTAGGTACATAATATTTCACATTGTCAGTAATAATATTATGTGTATTTTGCTACGCACGAGACAAGTAAATTGTTCAATTAACTACCTACCTATGTACCACATTTGTCAGACCTAGTCATTACTTTTAGCTTTATCTAGTTATTTCTTTAAATTTAAACTTCATTTACAGTTGAGTGTAATAAATCACAAGAGCTATTTCACCTTGACACAAATTTCATTGTTCCATGAAGACAATTTTCCATATTCTTTTTAAACTGTATTTGTTATAGTAACTGTTACAATTTTCATTGAAAGCACTTGCTAAGAGCAATACTTTTGTATATTTTAATTTTTTACAATGGTTCTATAAAAGTTGAAGAAGGAATACTTTGTTAGCGACTTTGAGCTCATACATTTTGAGACGGAATGTTTCGAGACAGATGACTTGGTTCAGGAGAAGGTGGCGGGGCACAAAATTCTTTTTCCTAATCCACCTCATATCTGATTTTGGATATTTTCATATCATATTTTGTCCCAGTACGTTCAAAAGTGACAGAGTAATCGCGCTGGGGTCTACAGGTAGAGACACAGACTGAAATGTAAAAGTACTTTTCTTGGCTATGGAAAGTATGTATATGCTGTCTGATATTTAAAATCGTTAATATAAAAGACAAAGAAATTTCTTGGATGTTTTTGTGTTCATGTTAAGTTGTTTTTATAAATCATTATAAATTTCTAATAATAGTTAAGGATATATGACAATGGCTAACTAGACTGAGATTGGTACATTACAAAATAAAGACAAACATTATATTAAAATAAACTTTTAGATACAGGAGTAGATAACTTAAGTTTACACTACTGTAAACTTGACATATCTATCTATACATCCTTTTTCATTACCTATTTATAAATGTGTGTTGTAATAGACAAATTAGACAGTCTAGTACAGTTCAATAGATAAATTAGACAGACAAAAGGAAATTATAGCAGAATATCCTAATAATGACAGAATTGTAAAAATTAGTATAGTTTAAATAAGGAATGCTGCAAAAATTTATAAACAATTTTCATTATTGATAAAACTGTTAGATTTTGGAAACCTTTTACTTGAAAGTTGGATTTATAATTAACAAATATATTAAGCATTGTAAACCATGTTTCATTGCAAAGTATTCTTGTGGGCTATATTATCATTATTGGACAGGAAGCAAAATTACCTTGGTAAAACTTGGTATAAAAGTTCCTCAGACCTCTTCTTTTCAAGTGAAAGCTGCTGAGTTTTTTCTTCTACTAGTGACTCCAAGTTGTTAGCATATTGTTCCATGCGGCGGAGAAGATCATCCATAAAGTTCTCACAGTAACCTCTATAAAGAAATACTAAATGAATAATTAAACAATTACCCTTTAATATACACAAGAGTATAATCTCTATAAAATATGATATTTTATGTCACACATAATATTTCTGATCTTTTACTCTTATCACTTATAGTTAGATTGAATTTTAGCTCTTAAATTGTGTTAGTGGTGTTTTCCAAAATTCAACGTGGACCAGGTGTTGGTAAACTTGGGTAATTAAATTAAATATTGATTGTATAGAATGCTTTTAAGTAAAATCACAACTATAATATTAAATTCAAAGATGTAGTGGAGTAAAAGAAGAGAGATATTATATGTGTGTAGAAAGAGTTCTGAATTTAGAGTGTAAATATTCAATGGCAAGTCAAAACAATGTACTTGATAAAATAAGAGCTGATTTGGAAATTGTAACCAATGAAAAACTAGTGAAAACCAATTTGGAAAGAAGGAACTGGGAAAAAAGAACTTTGAAGACCCATATCTACATTGATCTCTGATGATTTTTTATATAAACCTGTCGAGGCAAAACTGAATAGAAATTAATAGAAGGAGTTAAAAGAAGAAAATAAAGGTTTTAATTTATTTAAGTTTCAACTTATATATTTGTACTTTTTATCATTGCACACACATGCTTATTTTCCTGGTTTTATATTTATTAAATCGCTAATGTAAATAATTTATAGTAGAGTTGCACTGGATTGTAACATATCGCTGACCAGCATGAGTTTCAAAAATAAATGAATAAGTGTTATCCAATTACCTCCGATTATTGTGCATTATTAAGAAATGGTGCAGTCTTAATTCATAGTTATTATAAATACACATAGATTGAGTAATGTTTTAGTTTTATTTTGTATCGAAGAGACATCTGAATCTAACTAATTTAATAACTAATTTTATTAATGTTGATGTGGTGAATGCTCAGTAAAAATAAGATTTTTTAAAAGCTTATGTAAAGACATTGTGTTTCTAAACTGTCACACATTGAGATTATTACCACGTTTCGGATTGTTTGACTTTGGACAAGGAGTAATGTAGTGATAGGGAAGTGTCACATTATATTATACTGCCTCCTGGGAAAGTATTACTTTTTTCACACCATTATGACTTTCATAATCACACCTCCGAATTCAGACTATGGTTTATGAATTATTTTTGCATTACCAGTAATATAGTAATATAAATAACCTGATACTGTTTTTGATGATATCGAAAGCTGGTCTATCGTCAGGCAGGTCACTCCAGCAGCGGCACATCAGGTCTCGTAGCGGCTGTGGACAATCTGGAGCTGGACCGGATGGTCTGAACGGTGGATTCATTCGCGCTGTCACTCGTCTTACAATTTCTGGATTGGATAAACGTTATCATATTCTATTTTAAAGATGTAATGGGATGTGTCTGTACATAGAACATATTTATAAAGAAGTGGTTGGAATACTTGGCGATATTCAGATGTATATAATTTTTGTTTAAATTTGTCTATCTGTTTACCCGCCTGATTTTTTGTTTGTTTGTTCTTGTCACGAAGAAACCATTTAGCGGATTTTAGTGGCTGTTGTACTTTAATGACTTATGTATGATAGTAAAGCAATAAATTAAATTTTATATAAAACATTAAATTTGATCTCATTTAACGATAAAAGAATATTGTACAAATTTAAATTTTGAATTTCAATGTCTTACAAAGTATAATATGTAGATTATAGGCTGTAGTAACAAGAGACAGAACTGAGGATTTAGATACATTTAAAATAAAGGGTTTGCAAGTTACTTTCACCAATTAACAATAGATGGCGCTTCAAGTTTGAGTCACCATTTAGATGAAGTCAGTGCGGCTCTTACTTGAAGACAAGAAATAAAAACGCTGAAAAATGAGTTTTCAATCATCAGATCACCACCTTCACAGACGATGAAATTGTAGTAAGATAATATTAATTTCACATAATAATTTCTATATGCGGGTTATTCGAATAATGAGTAATGAAGATACGTAATTTTAAATTATATATATATATATATATGTATATATATATATATATATATATATATATGTATATATACATATATATATATATATATATTTTATATAACTACTAGTACTGGGCTGGCCAGATGTCCCGTTTTTGATGGGACATCCCGCTTTTCAGCTATGAATTTGGCCGTGTCCCTTATTTCACCAAAACCAATACGGGATAATACAATGTCCCTTATATTCATTAATTTGCATTAACTGTTGCACGTGACTGTGTGCACTCTGTCCACTTGCTTCTATTTGTGGACGTGTGCTGCAGAGGTGAAGAGTAGTTATTGTCACCGGTAAAAATATTCAATATCTCAGATAAAAATATGTACTTCGAATGCAAAATACAAAATACTTGATAAAGTAAATACTTGTATGGTATGGCTGACTGGACGTTCGTACAATGGTTACTTTATGATCGGGCTGCGGCATAACTCTATCTCTCTTTTTTTAGCTGGCTATAGCTATTTCACTCACGCATATCGTACTCAGGTTTTCTCGGTCTTTCATTTTTAAATTGTACATGAGATAAGGGACAAACTGAAGATTTAAATACTCATAAGTCGTAATACTTTTAAAGTTATAATACAAGTATGTTAAACATACTCGTATAGTCATCAGGTTAAGTATTGCTTTACAATTCGCATTTCGCGGACAATATTTATTCAACACGATAAGTGCAAGGATTTCAAAATAAGGATTTTAAGTACGATGCTCTTTTCGTCTAATGATTCTCCGTTTTTCTATTGGCACAGTTGACCATTATTAATTTGTAGTGTAAATATTGTAAATAAATAGTTTATATAAAAACTAACTGTTAATTAGGTTAAATTCCAGTTTCGTCATTATGTCCACAAGCGAGTTCAATGCGGTATGAGAGTATTTTAGAGATTTTGGTGATTATTTTGCTTCTTGCAATATTTACAAAACTAAATTGTTATTCAAAATAGTTACATCTAATTTAAGGAAACATTTAAATAGAAAACATCCAGTGATAATCATAATCAATATGAAAAAAGTTGTTTGTTCGGAACATCTTACTACATCATTTTAAAAAAATTAGCCAAAATACTCATGGCAAAAATAAAAAAATATTTTTTTTAATAACGTGATCCATTTTTTTAAATTAATGTTAATTATTGTAAATAACGTGATTCATTTTTTAAACATGCTATATAAATGATTATACCCCATGAACCATTTAGTTACCAGTCTTATGCCTGAAGCCATAAATATTTATGTTAGTATGAAGGAAAAATTAAACACTGTATTTTATTAAAAATATCTCATTTAGAAATTATAGGAATTCCCGCCAAATTCAGCTGTTTCTTACAGCTTAAAAGATGATAAAGGATACGAGCATTGAACTCTTCAAAATAGGTATCTATAGCCATTTATAGTATGGTCTATAGCCATTTGTAGTATGTTCCTTTCACAATGGATTTACGCCACCCATACTCGACGAGTATTTTGTCACCGATATTTTATAATACTCGTACTCGTCGTACTCAGTGTCTCAAAATACTTGTATCGCCCAAGTCTAGTGAGGACGTGTGCTGTACTGTTTGGCACGAGCCACGCCAGCGCGGCGTGAAAGAAATGGTTATTTTATTTACTATCTCATTTATTTACATACGGCATGCAGGGAGCGGTGGGGGTGGGACGAGTGATCGTCGCCATTGTAATTGTATTGATTTGACAGAGCTTAAGTTTGTTTTGGCGCTAAATGTTCATGCAATTACGTGCGTAATGCATGAACATTTAAATATAGATTTTATTAGGAAAATACTTTTGCCTCAGCCTTTTGTCGGGAATATACACAAAGCTTATTGCGTATATGTAAACTAGAGATGTGTAACTCGTGAGTGAGAGATATATAATATATAGTTCATGTATTATTTTCATATCTATCACTCGCTCACTTGAAACCAAGATGTATCAGTATATCACTAGTTCGGGAGTGATCGGCGTCTTTTCTGTTTCACCAAATCAATCATTCCACTCATTCGTCGCGTTGTGAAGATAGATATAAATATAGTATTTTGACGTTACATGAAGGAGATAGAAAACGATCGAAATGTTTATTATTGATTACTTAGTCATGTTGATTATTTAGTCAAAAATACTATATAGACCACGTAGTTACTCGCGATCTAATGTCAATGCTATGATAAAGTTACTTTAGTTCGCTCTAAATATTTGCGTAAACAAACACTTTTTTTGTTTCATTTCAAAATTCTAATTTAAAATTGTGTAAATATACCAATCTATTCCAATTTATTTGATTATTATTAAAGTTACTTTATGCATATTTTGAATCTAGATTGACAGTCCTAAATCCTAAACCTGCAAACTATTAAGCAAATTCAATTGGATAGTCTTGTAAAATTTATTTTTATTTCAACCAATAGTGCATAATGTTCAGTCGTTCTGTGGTTTAGTCATTACTTTTTATCACCACGTTGTATGACCATTGTTCAACGTATATGAAATAAATCATTTCATTAATAACTCGGAGTACTGAGATACTGATCTACTGAGCTAAAGATATAAATGAGTGATATATATCTTTCCAATCAAATGATATATATCACCCTTTTCTCTTCACTGATACATTTTGCCCTCCTCTAGTGTAAATGAAATTTTAAAATTGCTTTTGGTAGTTTGAATGATGTCAAACAACACGATGAAGGCGCTGAACATCGAAAACGAATACGCTCAGAGAAATTAAGTCAAAGTTTAACAAAATATTTTGGATCGCAAACAAGCTTTTCATTGTCAGCTCACATGAATAAAGTTGCAGCTTCCGAACTAACAAATGTTTATCATAGTGTATTGCATGGAAATTCATGTCGCTAATTAGATTGTGAATCTAAACTTGCTAGCGTTACATATCCCGACTAGAAAATTGCTTCTGATATGCACTTGGGAAGAACGAAATCATCTTGCCTGGCAAGTTCTGTTCTGGCTCCATTATCCAAACAACCAGCAGTGAAACGTCTTGTTGAGAAAAATAAGTTTTATTCTATAGCCACTAATGCGTCAATGAAATCATGACAATTTTAAAAGGTTTCCATTACTAATAAGATCTTTTACTTTGGACGAAGGTATCAAACATTATTTATTAGATTATTATGAAGACGCTAAAAAGGCTGCAAAAATATTTTCAAACATAAAAACCAAATTGACGGAAAACAAGTTGAAAATAGAAAATGTTAGTTGTTATTCAGCAGATAATGTCAATGTTAATTTTGGTCGTTTTAATTCTATATTCTCCCGCCTAAAAAACGAAAACGCTAATATCCTAGAAGCCAGATGTTTCAATCATCAATTGATAACTTAGCTAAATATGCTATTGGTTTTCGATATTGAAAGTTTGATTACTAAAACTTATACGTTTTTTTCTAGTCATGCCAAACGAATTGCTCTTTTAAAAGAAGTATTTAACTTTGCTGAGTTATAATATGAGCCTTTGTTAAGGCACGTGTCAACAAGATGGCTATCTTTCTATCGAGCAATAGATAGGCTGTTTAAAAATCTGTTCAAGCTGTTCAAGCATATTTTTTATCAGAAAATACATTTATTGAAATTGTTATCAAATCTAGACCTGACACCGAAGGGACATGTGAAGAAATATTAGAAGCTACATACAATTCGTATCTAGCATTTTACCATAACGTTTTGAAAATATTTCAAGATGCCGTTCTGTAAATAGAATGTGCTGATGTATTAATATGAATTGTCTATGATATTATGGATTGTCTAAGAAAAAAACTAAAGCAACGTATTGAGGTCAGTTTTTTTGGAAATTCTACGCAGCGAATACTTTAAAAACTGCCTACTGTTGAGGAAAATAAAATAATTTCGATATTTCTGACGTGGTATAATAATGCACTTCAGTATCTTGAAACAAAGTTTGATTTTTCTGCAGAAAATGTACATTTTTGCCTGCAACTTCTGGCACTCAAAAAATGTTAAAATACCAGGATCTTTGTGGCATTGTAACAAAACTAAACTTATTTGATAGAATTGATTTGGATAAATTATATGAAGAGTTAAATTTTCTAAAACCATATTAGCTGAAATTATTAAAAACCGAGAACACGAAAAACAACTTCTGCGAACATGGATGCGCATGTAATATATTAACATATGTAACTATACCGCCATGTAATTCACACGTAGAGAGATTTTTTTTATGCTGTAGCACTTGGACAAAAGATAGGAACCGGTTGTCGACTGAAAGTGTTAAGGCTGAACTGCAAATCGAAACAAACTTCGAGTTATCCTGTACAGAATTTAATTTTTTTAAAATACGCCTATTCAAAATAGAACAATTCGGTTTAGTAATTAAAATTTGATTGATTTTCAATAAAAAAAATATTAAAAATGGGCTGTCTCGTATTTTTATAAATAAAAAATCGGATCTGGCCAGTCTAACTAGGTGCTAGTGATTTAAACTCTTGATTTAAACGGGAGTTTCGGGGGAGTAAAAAATATTGGGGCAAGTTTTGAAATGAGTATGTTTCACCTTTATACAATGCCAGAAATCTAAGAAAAAAACGAAAAACGATTCAGCATGCTGACGAAAATTGAAATGGTTGAAATTATTATAAAATTCTGCCCTTTATAATATTAGAAACGTTGTTCACCGTGAAATCTAAGGTATCATTTACGTAATTTATATCTATTTTCATGATTCTGTCAATGACGCAAAACCAATTAAAATTTTTATTTGCTATTAATTAAATCATTATCGTTCAAAAAACCATACACAAGAGGATTTTTGCCTAATTATTGAATAAAAAAAGGGCTGTCTACGCAGTAAAATTCGTGGAGTAAAATTGATTCGTAAATTCAGACCTTTGCTGTCCATAGTTTGGCGCTCCAGCTCGTAAGGGCCGGCGCGCTGCGCGATCTCGTCCAGGATAATGGCGAAGCTGTAGACGTCACCTTTCTGGGAGGCCGCCGCGCCGGCGAACGTGCTCGCCTCCACCAGCTCGGGCGCCACCCACAGAAGTTCTTTTAAGAGAAAACTTATAAGACAACTTGCGTAAGATACTAGAGGCAATAATGGCATTGCCGCAATTTTTAAAAACGAGCTTAAAGCTCTATTTTTAAAGATAATTTCTTTGGTTTTGATAAACGAAACGCCAAGGGGTGATTCCATGACGTTTCACTAACATAAAATGCTCTCCTAACTCCATATATATATATATATATATATATATATATATATATATACATACATACATATATATATATAAATATATATATACATACATACATATATATATATATATATATATATATATATATATATATATATATATGTGTGTGTGTGTGTGCGTGCGCGTGTGTGCGTGTGTGCGTGCGTGTGCGTGTGCGTGTGCGTGCGCGTGCGTGCGTGCGTGCGTGCGTGCATGCATGCGTGCGTGCGTGCGTGCGTGTGTATGTGTGTATTTCGAAAATGTTATCTATAGGTGCATATAATAAAATTGTAACAGAGTGAATTCTGTATATGGAAAATATTTTAAAAAGAGTGATAGTAGAAGCCGAAAAACCTGTTTCGGGATTTGTTGTCTGTCTATCTGTAAGTAAATTTATTCTTCAATAGTACGAAATCGACTTGGTACACTTCCATGATGTTTGGTGTGGTAATAGTTTATACCCTTAAGAAATATTTGGAAAACACCTTGACACGGTGAATATTACGATATTGGTATTAATTATTAAATAGTAAATTTTATGTTCACAGGTATATTACGGTATGGTACTGACAAAGCCATCTTTTAGCGTTTTTAGTAAACCTTATGCCCATAGAGCTCTGAGAAAATAATGTAAAAAAAAAACACAAAAACAATTCCTAATAATTTTTCTTACAACGAATTCCACGCGAACGAAATGGCGTCGGCACAGCTAATTAATCTTCAATCAAATTAATGTTTACGTAATCGTGTAATAATAAAAAATAATTTTTGAACTAATTTTAAAATGATAATAATTTTTGTTTATTTACTACAAATAAAGTTATTATTATTATTTTTATCGCGTAGTTAAGATAGTTTTAAATAAATTATCAAAAATAAAAGCGCGTGCTTTCTCGCACATATTTCAAAATATTTTGGTGACATTTTTCAACTAATAAATGGTGAATCAATATGTGTGTATCTCGTCTATAAAGGTTTTTCTATCTTTAGTCCATAAAACTTTTTTAAGCAATTTTTTAATTCAATAAGCAGTTCTGCCACAAACGTGTTTCAATCTAAAGTTTTAAAAAGAAATTAGATAAAGGTGCATACATGGGATGGTAGATCCAGTTTATTCATATATCTATACAGTTTTCCGTCTCGACTCATTGCTGGTTCTCGCCACAATTGTCTTTAAAAATAAAACTAATTTTTAAAAACTATAAACATAAACCTGAAAAACGAAAGATGTTTATTTTTGAAAATGGAACATTATGGCTTTGCAGCAAAATATTTTCAAATTTGGAATCTACAAATATATAAAATGGCTAGTATAAGACAAATTAATAAGTACATATTTACAAAAATTAAAAAAATACAACAAATTAGCTATAGACATATGACTAACTATAATAGTATCTCTCATTCTTCAGGGCGTGTGGCGGCGCGGTGAGGGTACGAAGTCCGAAGCTGGACAGCTTCAGCACGAAGCGTCCATCGATGAGGCAGGTACTGGAGCGGAGGCGACCATGCACGCCCAGCTCACTGCCGTGCAGATAGGTCATGCCCTGTCCGGTGTTTTTTAAATTATTAACTTAATTTTAGCATATTTGTAATAAGATGCGCAAAAAGAATTAACATTCATTGGGCCACAATGAAGAAGTACAGTCTATGATATATTAATTTTTTTAATGTGACGTAATAATAAACATTACATGTATTACAATAAATAAGTTTTATAAAAAATACAATAAATGAGTTTTATAAAAACAGATAATTTGTATTATTTTATTTTTTTGTTAGAGTGTATGCGTCACCATAGTAATAAAGTAGATTTACATAACTTAGAATATGGTACCTGTAGTCAATGTGACTTGGTTGAAACGAAACCGATCTTTGATGTATTTAGAGTGCTCGCATGAAATATTAACAAAAAATGCAGGGCTTAATGGCTTATTGAGTAGGAATAGTCTTTATCCCTTTTGGGTGGAAGCACTTGATGACTAATAGGGGACGTTACTGGGGATCTTCGAAGGTTCCTGCACGCTTCTGTGGCATGAGGTATGTCATTACGGGTCACTGGAGTAATCATGATACAACCCGATCTTCCGGTGGCATGGCAATAGATAATTTAAATTAACGGAAAAATCAAACTATAATTCAGAATTATATAATTATAATTAAGAATATATAATTTCTATTAATCTTTACTGAAATAATCTTTATTGCAATATTGAATATATTTGGCGTTAATTTTGTAGAAATTCATTATTCACAATTAAATGAAACTACGTGATGTAGTATTATTTCTACTTTCTTTAAGTTCTTTACCACGACCTAGGTTTCGTTGTATTATTGTTGTATATTATTATACAACAATAATACAACGGCTATTAGCAAAGATATCACAACCATACAGAACTCTAAGTCTTATAAATACTTAAACAATTTATTGCAATCTAAATACAATTATTCTATTCTACAATATTCCTATCTAATCCCTATAATTGATAGCCGTATTAAGAACGGCTAAAAAATTTTCGTTTTGACTGAGGAAACACTTATGATGTCTTATAATCAGTCGCAAAACAATGTTCAGAATGTACAAAACATTTAATGAGATAATTCTGTTATATAGCAGTGAAACGCAAGACTTAAGTGTAACTTTATAAAACTCACTGGACACGTTTGTAAGAAAAATCCTAAGAGAATTTTTTGGGTCTGTGCAGGAGAACGGACAGTAGAGATCCAGACCATATGTATAGAGCTCCAAAAATCACCCAAGTCATAAGCAGTAACCACTTGAGGATGTTAGGTCACTCGTGATGAATGACTATTCAATTAAAACCCTAAGTTTCAAAAAGAAGGAAGGTATTTGGGCTAGAGGTGGTCCCCACCTAGACGGTTGGGGTTTAAAGGGTGAAAGAATAGCGAAAGGTGGCTCTGGGTTCACTGTAGGAAGCAAGTTGTCGAGGCAGCCAAGGCCTGTGACAGATTGTTGTACTCGTAAAGAAGTGTACAGATAATGATTATATTTTTACGTAATTATACTGCAGTACCATTTCTACAGGCATAGCGTTTAGTATTGTTTCTTAAATATTTATTACTGGAATAAACTCTACTTTCATTAACTGTGAATAGCTATTTAAATATTATTCTTTTATATTATATATATATATATATATATATATATATATATATATATATATATATATATATATAATATTTATAAGACTTAGAGTTCTGTATGGTTCAGGATGTAGGGCGACCAACTGACAATATTTAAACAAACTACTACAACAAGAATGTGAGCTCAGTGGAAAAGAAGAACAAGGAAGCTCGACACAAAGTAAATAGGACAAACGGTCCAGGATAGTGGTAGTAATATTTCAAGAAAATACTACAAAACATCATAGTCAATCAAAGGAAACGTCAACGTTCAAAATGACTTGCAACGAAAACGTTGAAATTTTGTCGCAACTGAAAACGTTGGTTAGTTCAAAATATTGTCAATATTAATAGAAATTGACTGACAGATGGCATTATGATAGTGTTATACGTCGGTCAAAAGCTATGTAATTATTCCTCAGAGTGTCATTCATCATCACAAAAGAAATTTCTTTCCAAAAAAAATCTCATAATTAGAATCTCTACACAGGTTTTGAAAAAGAATTTAAAGTGTTTCCTTTCAGAAGCTAAGTAACTGTAGTAAGATTTTAGTTTTTTTGGAATAAGTTACAGAATTTAAAAATAATAATAAAATTATATATTTGGTCAGAAAATTTAACAATCGTCGATAAAATTAAAAATGCACATCCCGTATTTTTTTGTTTTTTAAATAAACAATTGTAAGAAAAAGTTAAAACAGGAAAGTTAGAAACAGCAGGGGGCAGAGAGAATAGCAAGTAGATGCGCATAAATCGGACGCCGAGAACAGTCGCCGAGCACGAAGAAAATGAGTTTATGGAATTAATTCTCCGTAAAAATGAAACTATTTAACAAATCACTTTGGAAAGCAATAGGTTTTTATTCTGATAGTTGGCCAATAAATAGAAAAAAAGAATCATCAGAATCGGTCCAGAATTGCGACTTGTGGCATGTCCTTATACGTACATAAGTACTGAACAACGGACGCAGACGCATGTTATTTTCCAGAGGAAAATTTAGTTTTTAATAAATAGTTTTAAAAACTTAAAAGTGGAATCATTTCTTCGAGGAAGATCTCTTTCCAAAAAAACTTCTACAATTACCCGAGTTATAATTACATCTACTGTTAAAACTCGAAGTTGGTGCGCTAATCTACTACAGCAGAACTCATGGGTGTGCAAACATCTCTCGAAGCAATTTCTCATATGAGTAGCTTAGTAGCCAAAGTTCTAAGCGAGTGTACAGTGGGCGGGTACGAATCCAACCCAGACCGGGAAAATTTTATCAATTTTATTATATGAATCTGTAAACGACAGATCTTAACCCAGTTTGTAGCCGTCGTACGAATGTAAGTCTTTTAAAACTATATTTAAAGAAAGGACAACTTCAAAGGCTGCTCTCATACATTATACTGCAGTTGAGTTGACAGAAGTGAATGTGCAACCCGTTAATTTATCGAAGTTGAGTATTTTACGTCGGCACGCATCACACACGGTCAGGACGACTCCCAGTGGGGCTTACTGATAGAAACGTGTTTCATATGATTCACGCATTAATTGTCAGTCGAGTCGGACCAAAAGTCTATTTTTATCGACCGCGCCCCGTATGCGATTAGTTATGTATGAGACTATGGGTTAAAACTTATAAAAGTTATAGACTGAAGTTATGTTAATGAAATACGATCTCGAAAATGAGTTCATTCTATTTAATTATTTCACTTGTGGGAAGAAATAGAAACAAACGATAAGGTTCAATTGGTAAATCATCGTGAATTCTCCTTCTCTCCTTACCACGTCCGTCCGACTAGTAGCTCGATCTACTACTGGACCACCTACGGGAAAAATTTCTGAATATAATCTAAATAATAACGCAACACAAAATTATGCGAAAATTAAATGGAAACTTCAAATATTTCGCCAGTTCTCACGAGATGACCCTATTTCAATTTAAATCGCGATGCTGTTTTCAGAATTTAAAGACTTATTTTCTTATAAATCCATCGTGCCTTCATTTTGTGAATCAATGTAAGATAAATAATAAATTTATTCACAACACTTACATATATAATTGTGTACATTATGGATTATAATTGAATGTAAATAGCTGAATTCGTGTGTACTTTATTGAATTTCCCTTCGAATTTTGGTGTACACACGTAGATAAAATAATAAAATGTGAAAACAAAGTGTTGATGAATATATGCTTTTGTAAACAAGTGTATTAATAACGTTTGTTTACTTTTTTATGTTTCTTAATAACCACAATTAAATGAAACTACGTGATGTAGTATTATTTCTACTTTCTTTAATTTCTTTACCACGACCTAGGTTTCGTTGTACTACAACATCTTCAGGTGGGATATTAGCAAAGATTCAATCTTTGCTAATATCCCACTTGAAGATGTTGTAATACAACGAAATCTAGGTCGTGGTAAAGAAATTAAAGAAAGTAGAAATAATACTACATCACGTAGTTTCATTTAATTGTGAATAATGAATTTCTACAAAATTAACGCCAAATATATTCAATATTTCTTAATAACATTATAACAGTATTACTTTGAAAAAATCTCTATGACGTATAAACGGTTTTGTTTGAAATGACTTTGTGGTTTCCAAAATAAACATTAACGTATATACTTTTCTGCACGTCAGTTGAGTCATGTTTATGTAATATGCAATCTTGTATTAAGATTCTAAGTACATTAAGATGTTTATTTTTGAAATTTACCATTATTTCTAAATTGATTTCTCGGTTTCCTGTTCAGTGGAAGTGTAACGAACCTTAACAATGTCATGCACTAGAGACATGCGAAGGGTCCAGTCGAGGCGCAGTTCATCGTTGGCGAGCAGGTCGCGCAGGCTGCCCTTGGCGCAGTACTCGCTTAGCACGAACGCCGGCTGGTATTCCAGGCATGCACCTGCGAATCTCACTGCATTCTCGTGTGACACATTGCGTACCTGTAGGCGAAGAATGAGGTTTAGAATCGGTATGTGGTTAAAACCTATTTTATGTGTTAGCAGTTATAATCTATTCATTGGGAATCTGATGAGAATTTTGGTGTTGGGTTTGTTATGATTTGAGTTTGTGGCGATATTTTTATAAGCGATAAAGTAATAAACAGTAAACTACTGTCATAGTGAATTTATTTTATGGATACTACACTATTGAGAGGTTACGCTGTGCGAAATTTAAAAAAATGGAAGTGTATATATATATATATATATATATATATATATATATATATATATATATATATATATATGACATTGTTAATATACACATTTCAGAGGCGGCTTGCTGTCTTTCCGGAATTAAGTGGGAACTGCAAAAAATTGTATTTACTCTTGATCGACATCAAAGTCTCCTTGTTATATGGAGCTTAAACACGATAATGATATACATATAAAATATACAGCGCAATCCATCAAACCTTTTCCCGTAGACTATAAGTGTCGGTATTAGATTGGCCCGCAGATAGCCCCGATCGAAACTTGTGGTACCGAGCCAAGAAAAAGTCATAAGCTTTATGATCCTTTTCAAGAAATTTAAAACAACCTTTGCCTTCTTTTTTCGGTCTGAAAAGTAATAGTTAAACTTTTACTTTGCAAGTTTTGAAATAAAAAATGTTTGCCGCCGGTCTCGATACGCTGCGACCAACGGTTTATTGCAGATAAACAACTCCCGAGCTCCCCGATTATCTACCTATCACTATTACGACCGTTCCCTCCGGGTTGGGTCAGAGCCCCTACTCGTAACATCACACTTCATACAAAAGAGGGGACCTTCGAAAGTCTCCTAATAGTGCTATCCCTTCTCAATGCATCATTCAGAATATCCTTTTTTTTCTATAACGCTTTTTGCAAACGGTCCAAATGACTCAAAGATCGGTTCATTCTCAATCTCAGTGAGAGTCAAGTCTCGGTGACTAAAATACCTTGTTCCAATGATCGGCGCGATTCTATTTTACTATTATTAAGACGCATGCTCTCTAACTCTACATGCATCATCCTGCTCACTGCAGTGGAATAAAATGTGATTCATGCTTCTGCACACATCGTGATCACTACAGTGGAATAAAACGTGATTCATGTCCCTGTATGCATCGTGCGCACTGCAGTGGAATAAAATGTGATTCATCCCCCTGCATATATCGTGCTCACTGCAGTGGAATAAAATGTGATTCATGCCCCAGCATACATCGTGCGCACTGCAGTGGAATAAAATGTGATTCATGCCCCTGCATACATCGTGCGCAGTGCAGTGGAATAAAATGTGATTCAAGTCCCTGCATATATCGTGTGCACTGCAGTGGAATAAAATGTGATTCATGCGTCTGCATACATAGTGCTCACTGCAGTGGAATAAAATGTCATTCATGCCCCTGCATACATCGTGCTCACTGCAGTGGAATAAAACGTGATTCATGCCCCTGCAGTGGAATAAAACGTGTTTCATGATCCCTGCATATCGAAACCACAGGTACACACCGGGCTATCTCTCAAAGCAAATCTGAGCAAACTGGCATGGAAGGTGCCATGTCCCGGTGAAAACTGCGAAGTAGTCGTTTCCCCTTTTGAATCGGGGGAAGACTTCTTCTACTTAGATTGCCAATGAGTATCGATGATCTCCAAAATATGATCTACAAAATACTCTTCCTATCAACTAAAGATTCATCAACCAAAAACTGAAAGTGCAACGGACTGGAATATATTGTTCATTGTTCAACGTTTTCCTGGCTTTGTTTTGTATATTAAGACTATGACTGATTTACTACTATTTCACGACTTGTAATCAAAACATGTATACACATTTCATATCACTCAGTTATTAAATTGATCCTCCGTAGTACGGTTTAAGTCTTAGTAACTCTAAATCACTAACTTCTTATTCCTTAATTGTTCATCTGTGACATAGATTTAGAATTTCTATAATATAGCTTGGGACAGTGTACCACATTACAATATCTGATACTCAGCAGATTAAAATTAAAGATCAGGAAATTCTAGCAATTTAGTTTCTTGTCATAATAATTAGGGCTGCCCCATTTTGTCGCTAGTATTGTTAACGTCATGGCGACCTGCTTGATTTCGCGCAGTAGCCGGGCGTCGAGACGACGTCGAGTTACGCGGCGTACAGCCACGCGTTCGCCCTTGTAGCGACCGACTGCGCGCGACCCGCTCAGCGCGCCACAAGCGACCAGGGCTCCGGCCTCGCCCAGCGCCACCTGAATGCATTGAATACTACAAGTGATATTATCCTAGTAGAAACTTATATTTATTAAACTTTTGAATACGTGTGAGTTACTATAGTTATAAGCTATGATTTATCTCATTGACCATAGAAAAAAAAATATTACAAATCATTATATATAAACCAATTATAATGAATCGTCCATTACATAAATACTAAAAAACATCATTACCAATCTAATTAATTAATTGCAAACTATAAAAATGAAATTAACGGTAGAAATAAATTTTGTTCGTACTTGTATTTTAAATTCTTTTTATGACTCTTTAACAGAGTTATAAAATTATTAGTGTCATTAAAATTGTATGTTTAGTCTTAACAATTTAAGATACAGTTTCCGATTTTACTTTATTTTTTATTATTAATCCACTGATTAAATTGATGTCTTAATAATAGAAAATAGCTTCGTTGAAAACCTCAGACACAATTGAAAAATCGCCTCGGACGGTCCTGGGCGCTTTTAAAAAGAGAACAGTGTCCGGGAAAATGAGGATGGGAGCAAACTTAGCTATGATCAATTCGGTGATACAGTTGCCTTAAATTTTGACATTTTCTTTACGATTATCGGCCTCATAAATACGATTGTGAGATTTATGGGTGATATATAACAACATTTAGTTATTGGGCAGTTGTTAATTTTGTTCTGTAATTAACTCTTCTATAACATCATCGTATTTTTATAATGTATAACTAATTTGTCTGATAATGTGTAACTTACTTGAGAGTGAGTCAATTCAGATTGCTGCTACAAAATTTTCCTTTCACAACATGAGTATATTAAGCAAGCTTACAGATTTTTCCTTATACAACAAGTGTATGTTAAACGAGCTTTATTTCATTAATATATAAAACATAGATATCTATTAAATAAAATATAAAATAAACGCTTTTTTGCCTTGACAAACACTCCACAGTCTTTTTAAAAAAAGAGCATTTGATATCACACAAAATTCACAGCTTCAAACTCATTCAGTCAATCTGACATTAAAATTATTTGGTGACAATCTCTACTCTGTGCGATTGTTTGACCACAGACTATTATGTATTTGACATTGACGGTAAGAACGTAAACAATGAATCTTTTAATATATTTGTAATATATAATCTAATATATTTGTAACACATATTATATATAAATTTTAGCATTTTGCTTTTCTTCTCTATGTAAATTTTAACTATGCAAAATATCACACTCTTTCCTGCGCGCAATGTGCTTAAAAAGGGGTACAAAGTTTTCTTTTCACGTACTAGTATATAGATAAGCGTTATTGTTAAGACTGTTCTGGATTTTGACATTATTTTCAAACGAATCATAAAGTTGTACACAAAGATTTGTGACTGTACTTATTCAAAGTTCTCTGATAAATGCGCATGTCAATATATTCAAACGGATGACAAATAAATCGCATTGTCGTATATATTTCTAATCGACACGCCATCAAGCAAACGTTCTCGCTTTTTATTTTTCATATATTATCATAGTAAAATCAAAGATTGATTATTTTATTGTTATATAATTATGTCAATTTCAACAATTTAGGTACACGAACAGACAATACAAACTTATTAAGAAATTTGATTGCAGATAAGTATAGTTAAATAAAAGAGTGTTAGTAAGTCGTAATTCGTAATTAAATTTAATAAATGTTCAACGTATTATTCACCTGAAGAACTTCGTTGACTTTTTCGAGACCTATCTTTGAGCCGAAAGGTTTGCCGACTTCCAGCAGAACTTCCTCAGGTCTAACTTTCCAGCTTGTGCTGTGCAGTTCAGCTGAAGCTCGCATTTGCCTTTGGACAAAGTGAAATGTTAAGCGGGATATCATATTTATCAATGACCTGTCTTAAAATTACATAGTTATAATACGTTATTTTAAACTATTCACTTTTTTCATATGTACCCGTGTGTCAGTTTTCAGCCTCGTAATTTCAGCACCATCCACTTACAGTTCACGCCGATTCTATATAATGGAGGAATATGTAGTTTATTGAAGTGTTGTTTCAAATTTTAAGTTTTAAATTATCTTGAGACAAGAAATTCATTTAATAGCAATCATGTTTTTCCATCATTATGTTATCACTAAACAGCCTAGATTAAAATTGTACGTAGATGTAAACGTTTTCTACGTTTTAAAATTAGGAAACGTCTTAAGGGCCATATAAAATTTTCGTTATATAGTTCAAAAATAAGGAAAGAAAATATTTGTCTTATTCTATACAAACCTGTAAGCAAGCCACGCAAATCCGCCAATGATCGAGAACAGCACAGCGAGTCCCAGAAAACTGTACATGATCATGGTCTCCGTCTCTGCGGTTGTTAAAATTATAAATGTATTAAATATGACATATATGGCCTCAAACAAATAGTGCCTTAAAATGATAATTAAATAATGATCATTTTAAGGCACTTATTTATTAATTAATACGGCACTTATTTAATAATTAAATAATTAACATTTTAAGGCACTTATAACTTATTGGCAGTTACTGAAAATGATTAATTGAAACGACAAAGAAAAGGTAACCTCGAAAATGACATTTCCTCTTTTGAAGTGAAACTTCTTTAGAATCGTTGTGATTTGAAACTCGATGAAACGAAAATGCGTTACGAGAAAGAAACAAGCAAAGCTTCTTTAGAATCGTTGTGATTTGAATTTTTTGTCTCCTTTTTGTGCCACGCTTCGTAGTTTTTTCCTCTCGTCTGCTAAGATTATACATATGTGTGCGCCTGTATATTGCCGAGCTAAAGAGAGAGAGCAAGCGTCGGTGTGTATCTATATTGCACACTATCTAATACTTGTTGAAACTGTAATTGACGCTGTATTTCAAAGATATATCGATCAAATTGAAACTAAAATATTTGTTTCCTATTTTAGTTACCTCTCGCGTCATTTGTTTAAAGTGAAAACATGTAGACTGACTAAATATGTTATGTAATATTATAAAAAAATAAAAAACCTTACAATTTTCTTACTCCTGATACTCTATATTTATCTCATTCTCTCGTAGGTTACTTTTCTAAAGTTTCACTTCTACCGTGTGTGAATTGCACACAAACAATGTTTTTTGTAAAGTCATTGTTTTCTTTTACATTACTACTTTTTAAATTTTTTGCAGTAGGTAATGTTAAACTGAAGATAAATTAACGTTGTGAAGATTTATGACCCGCTAATTTTCCAATTTCTTTGAATTAGCAACCAGAAGATGTTTAAATTGTTGTAACTTTGGTAATAGAATAACTGTAATTAAAGTCAATTAGAAACGTTGGTATTAAGAAGTAATTAATTGTAGTGGTTTTGATAAGAATGACGCAGTAACAGATCTTTTCGCTAAGTGACTTCTTTTTCAGACGCATCAGGTTAACAGCCTCTTTCAATATATTATTTATTAAATACTGTGGTTCATTTACTATTTTTTGCTTATGTAACGAACAAATAGAAAAAAAGCGTTGCTATATATATAGATACAAATAACAATTTTTCTATAAAACTATTAGAAAAATTAATATTATTTTTTTCTTCATAAATATAAAGCCTAGTTTATTTCTCAAAGTCGTGAAAGATGTTTTGTTTATTGTTTATTATTTGTAAACTATATTATGTAAAATAATTCTTCTTATTTTTTTAATTAAGTACAAGATATGTGTAATATGGAAGACACACATTTGACGTTTTTTAAGATGAAGCTCGTATAACTTTTTTTTATTATTAATTGCATTTATATTATATTTAAATAGTTTGCTTTCAGGTTTTTAATTTGAAAAGGTTTTAAAATCGGTGTCTAGTGTGCGATGCATTCATGCTCAAACGAGCGACAGTTTTTCTTGAAGTAATTGCAAACTGCAGTAACACGGGTAAAAATAGATATACATATTACTGTCATTTTGCCTTTTACCCTGTATTCAATAAATATAACTTGCAAATGAATTAAATGATTCAAACCAAAAATTTTAATTAATTTGAAATGTACCATATACGGTTTAAGTTTTCACGAAATTAACAGCTTTCTTAATTTTAAACATAATGTTCGGTTTTACGCCAAAGTTTGCATGTTATGTGTAAATTTGAAGTCTGTAGCTCATTCCATTTGCGAGTTAGTGGTATCTCATACAAATATGATAGATGGACCCTCCTGGGGTTTTTTGAACCCTTAAAACAAGGTTCTTCGGTAGATTCTAGAGATTTATGTATCCATATCGAGTTTCTTATTCAAATGTGAGTACATATATATCTTCTTGTATTTTATTTTAATACATTTCTGTATCGAGTGTTTGTTTGCTTTTCTCCTGTTTTTCCTTACATTAATAAAAATTTAATATAAATTAAAAAGTATGAAAAATACAAGAACAATAACTACTGTTGAAAACTAGATTTGAAGTTGAAGTTGAAAACCAAATTTGAAGGTACCTTTTAATTATTTAGGTGATTCAACGTGTTAAATTATGTTAAATAAATAAAAGACACGTGAGTTATCCTTTAAGTATTTCTTGGTAAAAATAGCGCCGCATCTCTTGATGTCTCATCTCTGCGCGGTGACGCAGAAGGGGATGACTGAGGCATGGTTGTTATGTTTCCTACTATAGATTAAAAGAATTGCATAGGGAAGTGCAACATTACCACAGTCTAATATTTTAACAAACCGTATCTTCAGGAAAAAGGAATTTATTAAACTATTTTCACATATCTATAATTAAATTGTGATCTCTACCTGTGGTGCAAGCATCTCCATGAAATCCGCACGGCGGTTCGTCAGGGGGTGCGAACCGTCGGCCCCCGGGCCAGTGAATACGCTTGCCTGGAACTCCTGCGTACGTCCGGTTCAGTCCGTAGTAATGAGCAACCACCTGTGTATGCCCATTTTGAAATATAGAAATTACCATGAAACTCTCTCTGGAATACCAATATATGCTCACATTTAGTGTATAATACACAAAATACTTTCGTATATAATGTTTTGTTACAAATACAAACAAAATAAAATTGTAACGAAAACGGAATATTTATAGAACGTTTGTGGAAATAATGTTTATAATATAAATAATGTTATAATCGAAATAAAATTAATCACGTACGTATAGGAAAACTGCATAAAGGGACTAGGTACTGATGCAAATATTGGGCTTGGAAAAAATCAAAACTTTCTTAAAAATTAAAAACTTTTCATTTATGCATTAGGCTATTTACGTATAAAATTAATTTAGTTAGAAAAATAATATGTATATATATATATATATATATATATATATATATATATATATATATATATATATATATATACAGCTGTAATAACATGTCTATTTTTCATATTCATTTTTCGTACAGGTACTCTGTGGATTAAACTGAGTATATTCGAAATGTGGTTCTGTAAAATATTGTAATTTTTTTTCAATGGTATCGTATTATATGGTATTTTCATAATCTTCCTTGAAGCTGGTATTGAAATATATTAAAAATCAAATCGTTTGCTGCTGAACAATCATATTTCAGTTATTTGTATATATGTAATATAACTCTTAAAAAGTATTGAAAGCGATACAGGATCTAGGAAATCTCTTTGAATCTCTGGTTTTTACCAGCGAAATTTATACGTCATTAGTTTAAATCTTGTTTTACCTCAAATTTTCCAGTTATTGGATCCAAATCCATTACAGAATAATCAGCATCCCTGTCTCCATTGTCGTCTATTCGCACGTGGCCAGTGATACCTGAAAGTATTTTAAATAATTCACTTTTTTCATTAATAACAGTTTAAATTATTTCCAATCTTCCAATAGCAATATTTATATATATATATATATATATATATGTAAATATTTATATATATATAAATAAACATTTTCTAAAGAGTGACGCTTGAAATATAAGATAAATAATATGAGGCAAATTATTTTTGACATCTATGAGTCATTAGCAATTTGCTATTTTGTTTTTATAACTAAAATAATAAAAATACCTTCTACCCTTTTTTATTTTTTGATATTTTCGCCGTATGTGTTCATTTACAAGCAATAAAACCAAGAATATTAAAAAAACTTAAAGAAAATATAATCTTCATTTAATGACGGCGTAATGAAAGTTTAGCGTGGAATTAATGAAGCAAGTTTAGCGTGGAATTAATGAAATGAACCTAAACATGAAATGAACAGAAGTATTAACTTCTTAATTATAAATTTATGCTTTCACTATATTAAACCATTAGGTTGAAATTGAAATTGTTTCAGTCTCCGTTATTTATTTTAATTACCAGCCTGTGTAGAACTTTCAAAAATTCAAGGTATTTCATATTCTGTTATGTCACGATATTTTTCAAGATATTGAGTTAGATTGTTCGTATGAAGTCAAAATGTTAGTTAATCTCATAGAGTGTAACGTGATAATATAGCTAGTAAGTGACCCAAGTAAATTTGTATTACAGTGTGTAGTTAATGTCAATCGTATAATATTATTGCCTAATGACAGATAAATTACTTCGCTCTGAAACTAATTTTCGCTCAGATCTTTTCAGAATGTTTTTAATTAATTATACTGTTCAAATAAGGTTATTTATTTAAAGTACTGTGAAGAAGTTTCTATTTACCTTGCCTTCCGATATGAATTTTAACACTTTTTTAAATGTGACATAAAATTGGAGATTGCACCTATATATCATTCTGCGGGGTGCATACTGTTCAAAAGTAAAAAGAGAAAGAAATAGTTAAGTGTTAAAAATGTCAAGAATTCACTGATCCGGATCAGTTCTTGTACACACCGTAGAAGTCTCTGCCCCACATGCGGCGCGTGATAGCGCCTCCATCGCGCAAGTCACCCCCCTCAGCCAGAGTCTCATTTAGCGCCATGCCCAAGAGGTACACGCCGTCATAAAAAGCTCCGATGAAGAAGTTCACCTGAAGAAATACGAATATTTCTATAATTTTTTTGATTATCTTAAATATTATTAAAGATTGGTACCGGCAGATATAGTCTTGTATTAGTATGTATTGTACGGAAAATGTTATAAAATATGTAGCAATTTCAGAACAAGAGTGACTCGATAATCATAATATTTGAGAAACGATGTTTAAAGTTTTAACATTCAGAGTGTTCTGTAAATAAATGGCACCGGATTCGTTCAGTATCTACTCATTGTTCATAATTTATAGGTGACGGAAAATGCTTTTCCATTTTGTTCTTTTTCCATTATATTAACTCAGTTTTTCCTTTACGAGTTAAATTTATCTTTTTCTGAAAGTGCGATTAACACTCAGTGTATTTTCATGCGGTTAAGGAAATTTTGTTATATTTAAAGGATTCCTTATCTTAAAAGGAAAAACGGAACTCTTGTAAGATTACACATGTATCCGCTTGTCCGTCTGCTACAGATACTAGGCGAACTAGAAACTTGTTTTTTGGCATGGTAATAAGTCTTATTAACTAACATATTTGATACAAGCAAAATATGTGTGAATATTCATATAATAATTAAAGGAGGTAAACACTATTACTATTTAAATTTTTTATTTCATTTGGAATATCATGACTGATATAAAAACATGTAATGGAAGTTCTATTCATACTTGACCGACTTTATTTTAAAGAACATGACCATGTATGACAAAAGAAATACTTTAACAAAATGAGTTTCATAAATTTGCTGTTTTTCAGAATGAAGATTAAAAAAGACGATTACTGAAAACTGGCAATTTAAATTGCTGTGATCTTCAAGGACTTTAAGATGCATGAAAACTCCGATCATATAAGCTTGGATTTGAATATTCTGTGTTCAATGTTAAATTAGTTTAGTGGTACCATTATGTTAACTTGGCAGTTATTACTATAGTTTTTGCAGAGCGAAAAAACTTCGTCAAATTTTAAGTTATGCCTGACGAAATTCAAAACTGTTACGTTTACGACGCATTCTTCTCTCTGACCTGAATAAAATCGGAAGTCTTCGCTATAAAAATTAGGGTTTTCTCCAAGATCACAATCTTACTTATATTTTATTTAGATTTTTACAGAATAAACAGCTTACGTATGTGACTTAAGTATTTGATGAACAAATAAAAGAAACTTAAATTAAAAAGCATACGAAAAATCACTGTGTCCAAAATTGGTACTTTCCTTGATTACTACATCAATTCAAATAATTTTAATATTAATTTTTTTTACAAATAACCTTAAATTCTATATGAAGTAAATTCAAAATTGAAATGAAACAGTTATGTCAAATTCGTCCCATATATGAAACAAAAAACATCAACCCACCTCTTCGCCCTCCTCGAAGGTGTAGTTATAGTGGGCGGCGGCGCGCTCGCGTACGGCGCCCGCGAACTCCGCGTAGCGCGCGTCCGCGGGTAGCGCGAGCGAGACGCGTAGCAGCGCCTCGTAGGCGGCGCGAGCCACTCCGTCTGCCGCGTCGCCAGCGCGCCACGCGCCCGCGCCCCAGTACGCGCCCTGCCGCAGGCGAGCGCGCAAATTGACATAGAAAACCACTCATTAAAAATGAAAAAAAGTAGGACTAATACGTGGAACAAAAAAAAATTGTGCGTGTCAGCTCCGATACGCGACTGAAGTTTACTCCTTAAGTACGATCATTAAACGTAAATGGAAAATTCTTTAATAAAAAATGCTGACAATATAGTTATCTTTAAGTAAAATACAAATGAACAAGATCTAATTTATACCACAACAATTTAACAACAAGCATTTAATTACGTTAGACTAAGAACTTAAAATTAAAAGAGACTTTATAATTTTGTAGGATAGAAGACTCCAAGTATTCACACATAATGACACTTAATGATTACATCTTGATGCAAACGATAGTAAAGTATGTGTGTCACTCCGCCATTACGATTACGCCATAAGAAAATTTCAAATAAACCTATTGATATCTCACTCTAAATATGCGCAGAAATGTTGCGCAGAGCGGCCACCTAACGGTTACACTTTTTTAACGCTCTGAACTTCGTACGCTTTGAACATCTGATTTTACTCCTCATAAAACTTCATATTGGGCGCTATATATGAAAATTGATTCTTAAGGAGTAAACTCCAAAAAAGCAGAGAAAATATTGATAACATTGAAAACAATGGCAAACGAAAATAAGTTATTGTTACGAAAAAGGAGAGAAAGTTTTGATAATACTACAAATTTTTAGTCTTTGGTAGAAAACAAGAAATACGAGAAAGAGAAAGAAACTAAAAACCAAGGAAACAAAGAACAGAAAGCAAATTAAGTTAAACGAAGCAAAATAATCGTTGAAAGCTATCCAAATTTTTTGACATAAAACATAAAATGTTTACGAGTATGTTAATTTTCGCACAGTAATAAAGAAACTACAAAAAACAGTTTTACAAAAAAACACAATAATCATACCAATTTTCTCCAGCGCTGTAGTAGATCATATTATTCAGTGCCATTCAAGTACTTACCACAAAAGTCTTTTGAAGTCCCATTCTTACAGTGACTAGCGTTTCGAAGGATATTTATTCTTGACCCACGATGGACAAACAAATAATGGGAAGAAGCGCCAGGGGCTGTTTGCATATTAAGTTTAGATCTGAGTATTAGTTCTGTAGACTTAACTGACTTCTGTAGACTTTTATAAGCTACTTAAGACTATCCGTAGACTTTTATAAGCTACTTAAGAGTTGGTTATGTGTTTTTAGACTGTTTTTATTTTTAAACGATAGAAAAATAAAGATATACCTCGCAATATATACACACATTTGAGTGACGAGTGACATCCATGCAGCACAGTAAGAGAGCGGACTGACAGACACCTGGAATATCTCGACGTCGAGGAAGGCCCAGTCGCCGCGCGTCATGCCGAGCGCGTGCGCTGCTAGCAGGAATTGCCGGAGTAATGGGCCCCGAACGCTCAGAATCACGACTGTGGTGGTAATTATAGTTAATATTATTTTTGTCACTTATTACCAATAGAGCGGATGGCGGTTTTTTACAACAAAAATTACTACATCATTGAGTTTTCCATCAAAAGTATGTTAAAGAAAAAATGGTTGGCTGCTGCATAGCTTAGTCGGTTGTATCTAAGAATGGGTATCAGGTGCTTATCGGCACTGGAAACCCATGTTATGCTTTAACGTGATTGAATAATAAGCTTACTAGTTGTCTTGTCGTGTACATGTTGATGAGTACAATCATGGGGCTTAGCTCCACGAGTGTAATGTAAACAATTCAGTCAGCCCGGTCATATCTTGACATACGACGTAGACCGATAAAAAAAGAGATTGAATTATACATAGATTTGGACGTCATCTAGATTCAGGTTGAATTTTAAATTAAAATACATAGTTTCGGTTTTCATTAGAAATATTTTTGCGGGGTAGAAAAGAACGAAAAAGTCAACAGTATATTTCACGAAGTTTTTCGCATTTTCTAATGCTCTAAGATCGCGCCAGAAACAGTGGTTTAGTTGGGTACATTAAAAATAAATTCAATAAAGACATTAAAAATAAATTTAATAGTACGTTTAACGGTAACGTTTTAACGAATAAATATAAATTGCACACACAATTCACAGCACTAAAGCATAATGTATATATTTATTTTTACTACACATAAACTACCCTCCTTGAATGACGTAGAACCCAAACAAAGAGTATATGTAAAATTGCCATACCAAATTTCAGAAGGAAAGCTAAGACACTTTTGTTTTTACTATACGTGAAGTACCCTCCTTGAATGATGCAGAACCCAAACAACGAGTATATGTCAAATTGCCTTACCAAATATCAGAAGGAGAGCTAAGACACATTTCTTTTTATTACACACAAACTACCCTCCATAAATTACGCAGAATCCAAACGACGAATATATATAAAATTGCCTTACCTCAGAAGGAGAGCTAAGTCGATAGACAAGTTTTATGAAAATTTAAAGAATATCAGTTTAAAAACAAACATTTATTTTTAAAAATAGCCAGTTAATGTTTTTCCAATACAATTAAAGAAATCAACGTATTTGAGAAGAAACCGATATGCCAATAATTTTTCACCTATGCAAAATCTGTTACAAATACGACGGTCAACTCAGATTGGGATAATTTGATTATATTATTGGCAAATAGCATGTACTATTAGCTAAACAATATGAATTTATTTAAAAATTTATTAAAATTTATTTAAATTTTTTTTAAAATTTATTTCAAAATTATAATAAATATGAAAATATATAATATTGTGTTATATTTTTTTATTTCCTTTTATTGTGACTTTGTGAAAAATTACGTATATTTCTTTAAAATATTTGTTACGTTATCCAAATCGTTAATAATTATTTTTTGAATTTAACTTACCCATTTACTTTAAGTTCCCATGACTATATTAGCATAAATTTTAAACGGTAACCTACAAACGTAAAAAATTACCCAAATTTACCTAGTCTTTAAATCGTATATGACCACTTCGCATATTATTACTTCAGGGAGAAGTTATTTTATGAGGGCGTAGAAGATAACAATGGAGACCATACCTTGCCATATATAAGCTCAAAAAGTAAATAGTCGAGATTTTACACGTTTTTACTCGACCAGTGTTAAGGCTACGGCGATTTGCAATAATTAACACTGGACTTTTCCTATCTTTGGAAGAGGAATTTTAAATAAAAGTGGTTTTTTAATAACAGTGTAGTAACTTTTTATTAATTAGTTCGCGGGCGACTGTACTAGTAGCGACTACACATCTGGGAACAAATCTGTAAAACATTGGTGTCTTATATACGTGTGTATATGTATATATATACATATATATATATATATATATATATATATATATATATACATACATAAAAGACAAGTGTATGTTCGTAACCACTTAGTTTTCTCCAAAACCACCTACCGCTTTCCACTTGTGGTTATCCTGGAATGACGTAAATTTTTCACACTCGCCGAAACTCCTCTCTCTCCAGCGGGTGTGGATTGAACTTGAATATCTATCATGGATCAAGGATATTCTGCACTCGAAGTTGTATATACTATGTTGCAGAAATTTCGATCTCCGAAAGTATTAAGATGAACTTCAGTACGCGTGCACTTAAAACAGTTCTAAACTGGAAATTGTGTATGCTATGTTGTAGAAATTTCGATCTTCGAAAGTATTAAGATGAACTTCGGTACGCGTGCATTCTAAAATGTTCTAAACTGGAAACTGTATATGCTATGTTGCAGAAATTTCGATCTTCGAAAGTATTAAGATGAACTTCGGTACGCGTGCATTCTAAAATGTTCTAAACTGGAAACTGTATATGCTATGTTGCAGAAATTTCGATCTTCGAAAGTATTAAGATGAACTTCGGTACGCGTGCATTCTAAAATGTTCTAAACTGGAAACTGTATATGCTATGTTGCAGAAATTTCGATCTTCGAAAGTATTAAGATGAACTTCGGTACGCGTGCATTCTAAAATGTTCTAAACTGGAAACTGTATATGCTATGTTGCAGAAATTTCGATCTTCGAAGTATTAAGATGAACTTCGGTACGCGTGCACTTAAAATAGTTCTAAACTGGAAATTGTATATGCTATGTTGCAGACATTTCGATCTTCGAAAGTATTAAGATGAACTTCGGTACGCGTGCACTTAAAATAGTTCTAAACTGGAAATTGTATATGCTATGTTGCAGTAATTTCAATCTTCGAAAGTATTAAGATGAACTTCGGTACGCGTGCACTTAAAATAGTTCTAAACTGGAAATTGTATATGCTATGTTGCAGAAATTTCGATCTTCGAAAGTATTAAGATGAACTTCGGTACGCGTGCACTTAAAATAGTTCTAAACTGGAAATTGTATATGCTATGTTGCAGAAATTTCGATCTTCGAAAGTATTAAGATGAACTTCGGTACGCGTGCACTTAAAATAGTTCTAAACTGGAAATTGTATATGCTATGTTGCAGTAATTTCGATCTTCGAAAGTATTAAGATGAACTTCGGTACGCGTGCACTTAAAACAGTTCTAAACTGGAAATTGTATATGCTATGTTGCAGAAATTTCGATCTTCGAAAGTATTAAGATGAACTTCGGTACGCGTGCACTTAAAATAGTTCTAAACTGGAAATTGTATATGCTATGTTGCAGAAATTTCGATCTTCGAAAGTATTAAGATGAACTTCGGTACGCGTGCACTTAAAATAGTTCTAAACTGGAAATTGTATATGCTATGTTGCAGTAATTTCGATCTTCGAAAGTATTAAGATGAACTTCGGTACGCGTGCACTTAAAATAGTTCTAAACTGGAAATTGTATATGCTATGTTGCAGAAATTTCGATCTTCGAAAGTATTAAGATGAACTTCGGTACGCGTGCATTCTAAAATGTTCTAAACTGGAAACTGTATATGCTATGTTGCAGAAATTTCGATCTTCGAAAGTATTAAGATGAACTTCGGTACGCGTGCATTCTAAAATGTTCTAAACTGGAAACTGTATATGCTATGTTGCAGAAATTTCGATCTTCGAAAGTATTAAGATGAACTTCGGTACGCGTGCATTCTAAAATGTTCTAAACTGGAAACTGTATATGCTATGTTGCAGAAATTTCGATCTTCGAAAGTATTAAGATGAACTTCGGTACGCGTGCATTCTAAAATGTTCTAAACTGGAAACTGTATATGCTATGTTGCAGAAATTTCGATCTTCGAAGTATTAAGATGAACTTCGGTACGCGTGCACTTAAAATAGTTCTAAACTGGAAATTGTATATGCTATGTTGCAGACATTTCGATCTTCGAAAGTATTAAGATGAACTTCGGTACGCGTGCACTTAAAATAGTTCTAAACTGGAAATTGTATATGCTATGTTGCAGTAATTTCGATCTTCGAAAGTATTAAGATGAACTTCGGTACGCGTGCACTTAAAATAGTTCTAAACTGGAAATTGTATATGCTATGTTGCAGAAATTTCGATCTTCGAAAGTATTAAGATGAACTTCGGTACACGTGCACTTAAAATAGTTCTAAACTGGAAATTGTATATGCTATGTTGCAGAAATTTCGATCTTCGAAAGTATTAAGATGAACTTCGGTACGCGTGCACTTAAAATAGTTCTAAACTGGAAATTGTATATGCTATGTTGCAGAAATTTCGATCTTCGAAAGTATTAAGATGAACTTCGGTACGCGTGCACTTAAAATAGTTCTAAACTGGAAATTGTATATGCTATGTTGCAGAAATTTCGATCTTCGAAAGTATTAAGATGAACTTCGGTACGCGTGCATTCAAAAATGTTCTCAAGTGGAAATTGTATATGCTATGTTCTAGAAATATCGATCCTCGAAGGTATATAGGACGAATTTCGGTACGCGTGTTTTACATTAAGTACTATTTTAGCAACGATAACGAATGGATCGAATAAAATAAGAAGCAAAAGTTCCAAGTTAATTTTTTGCTTTTTATTTTTTTTATATTTTTTCTGTTTAGTAGTTTTGTAGTTTTCGTCACTAAAATGTCAAGACGTAAAAAAATATCTGCACAATCTTTAGCAAAATCGCAAAAAGTAGAGGCGGCACGTAGAAAAGAAACAGAAGAAGAAAGAGAAAAACAACTTACAATAACTCCAGAAATAGAGCACTGAATAAAATATAATCAAAGTGAAGTACAATGTGAAAACATTAGAGAAAAAATAAAATATCTTTTTAAAAAACACTCCAAAAAAGTAGGTACTAAAAAGTAAAAACTAATTAACTTAAAATTGGTACCCACTTACTTGCAATAAATAACTAAGTTACTTATTTTTGAAGTCGTAGCCAGTACTGTCGATCAACTTAAACAAATATATAATTTAATTTAATTTATAAAGTAAACTTAAAACCTTAACTTCTAATGTACACACGATACGGAATAGATTTTTAAAGAGCGTATTTATAATATAAAATGTTACATTTCTTTAAGCTGGTCAAGAGTGCTAGTACCGATTTCAAAAATAAATAACTTAGTTATTGATTGCGAATAAGTAAGTACCTATTCTGAGTTAATTATTTTTTACTTTTTAGTACCTATTGTTTTAAAGTTGGTTTTTTGAAAGATTTTTTATTGTAGAATTTTTAATGACTATATCAAACATTCAATAATTTGTTTATTAGAATATTGTATGATTCTTAAAAATCACGTGCAAAAGCTAGTATATGGATAATTTCCTCTTTGTCCAGAATTGGTTATCAACAAAATACAGAAATGCAGTGGTTAGCTGTTAACCGTTAAGAAATTTCGTTCATCATATCCGAAGTCTAATATCAGATTTTGTAAATTAACAACTACCACTTAAGGATTTCTGTCCCCCTTATCTGAATACCAATATGAAATTTTGCAAAGTAATAACTAAACTAACAATTGAACAGGAGAAAATATATTGAATCACGATTGAATTACTACAATTCGTTAAGGAGTTGCATTATTCATCTTCAGTATTTATCATGAGACCCTGACTTGGTCGATGGTGCAGTTATTTTGCAAAGTAAAATCTATCAATACAAAATATTTTAAATTACGGTCGATTTACTACCTTCCGATAAGGAGTTTCATTGTCATCTCCAGAAAGCAACATCAGACTAACATGGTCGATGATATAGTTACTATGTAAAGTGACAAATACTAGAAACAAATACCTTGAATCACGTATAATTTACTACCATACGTTAAGAAGTTCCATTGTTATCTCCATAAATTATCGTTATACGCTGATCTGATCGATGGTAAAGTTATTTTGCAAAGTAATAACTACTAAAAACCAATATTATTATCCACAATTGGTTTACTAACATTCGTTAAGGAGTTTCATTGTTCATCTACGGAACTCATGATCGGACCCTGACCTGGTATGTGGTGTAGTTAATTTGTGTGTTTGCAAAGTAACAACTATCCGTACCAAATATCTTGAATCGTAGTTGATTTATTGTCATTCGTTAAGAATTTCCGCCGTTCATTTCCGTATCTCATCATCAGACCATCATTATATTTATATGGGGCTATCACTAGACCAAATACCCTAGACCAACCCCTCTTTCAAATAAAAAAAAAGAATCATAGAAATCGATGCACTCGGTAATTAATTATCGCTGAACATATATAAAAAAAGATTTCAACGAATTGAGAATCTCCTTTTTTTGAAGTCAGTTAATAATATTAAAAAACTTTATATCCGCACGAAGCCGGGTAATACCGCTATTTAAGATATATAAAATACAAATAGCAAGAAAATTTCATGTTAAAAATATTTATTAATGCTGAATGATTTACATTCTTTTCAACTAAACATTTCGTCGTTTTGACAAAATATCAGTTTAGAAGGTGACCGACAGAAATTTTTTAAATATGCAAATTTTCGGTTTTAATTTTGTATAAAATTTGACTCGATTATGTAAAGGTCTACATATAACCGACCCTCTTTTTGAATTGAATTATGTCGTATGTCGATATATAATGTGGCTGACTAAATGTTTATGTTATGCTTATTGACATTTACAAAATTAAACAAAAAACTGTAACTCAGTTACATTAAAGTGTAAACCCACGAGCATCGGAAACCCGTTCGTATGTACAATCGATCGAGGTATACTTCAGCCGACTATTGTTTCTTTAACATACTCTGATGAACTTCCACATAATTATCTGAGCTATGAACGAAACTGAAACTTGATGAACGTAGTCATTTGAGTCGACGCCGCCACACAAAACACAAGTACAAGTCATATGAAAATAGTATATGTGACAGAGTGAAATATATTTTGGCAATGTAAAATTAATATAATTAATTAAGGGGTTGTTGAATTTGAAAATTTTGTAATATTTAAGAATAAGATAATTATTCGACAGTAATTCCAAAAAACTCACGACATTAATTTAGTTATTGGATATCTCCAAAACTATTTAAAAACTGACCTTTGTATTGGCTTGGAAACCAAAGTATTTTCCTGTATTTTTGATATTCCAAATATTTTTCTAATTTTTTGGTTCAAAACATGTTTTGCAAACTCGAATTATGTATGTCGCTTTCCATGCAATGGAAGTTTTATGAGGTTATCTTCGATCTTTAAAATCGTTGTGTTAAATACATACTATAGACGAAGAGACAAAATGGATAAATTTTCCATTGGCGCTGTTAACATAAATCTAAAAAAAAAACGGTCAGAAGTTGTTTGTTTACAAATTTATGTACCAACAGTTGTACTGAAATTGTAATATTATACATTAATGTATTGTAATCCCTATGTATAGGTGGGGCTATCATTAAATTGAGAAAAAAATAAGTTACTTTTTTGATTATATTTAAAGTGTTTTTGAGTATATTTGACTATATGGACGTGAACAACGTTGAAGAATATTTGCTAATGACTAATGCCAAAAATGTTATATTCATGAAGTTATCGATATTTTTTCAAAAAATGAGTTGTTCACCTTGACAAGTGATGTTATTGGAAACATCTTACGTTTGCATGGTAGTTAACCAATCAATTCATTAATCGGATAACTGTATCATTTCAGTTCAAACTTTATTCCGTCAAGATCTTAGAATATCATTAATAAACCCTTTCAAACATAGTATCTGACAAATTGGAGACGGAGGATCTGTTTTAGTTTACTTAGCAGTAATTTTAATGTAATATATAAAAACTACAATACTACATTTGGTCGAAATAATTCTGAGTTGACAGATTTTTAATTCATGAACAAAATTTAACAATGTTAATGAATAAATACTTTGCATATACCAGGAAAAGTTAAGAGTACTTTAAATAAGGCCATCGGAAGGTGATTATAACTTTTTCAGGATAATGTGACATTTTATTGGTGATTTTGTTGTCGTCTAAAAGTGCTGATTTTTTTTCCTTTGACATTCCTTACTTTGCTGAGAGATCGCTTCAAAACATAGAGATTGGCTTGATAAAACAGGTCAAATATTTAAGTAAAACGATGAACGTTTCAGAGAATAATGAAGTACGTAATTTTTTTTCCTAAAAGCTTGTAATTTTAAAGCGTATTTAAATTTCGAAAGCTCTCACCGCGTGCGTACATGCTGACATCTCGCAGGAAAGACTCGCACTCGACAGGCTCGTTTCCGTCCAGTTCACGCACCGTCAGGATAACCTCTCTCCTCAAACCTACTTCCAAGTTCCTTCCTGTAATTGGTAATACAATATTGAGCTTATGAAATGATATGTTAGACTTTGAGTCTAGAAATTCTATTTTTATTTTTAGAAGCACAGAGGCCTAAAGAGTCTATAATAATACATCTCTTTCTGAATTCGGTAATACTGTCAATCACATAAGAAATCTCTTTTTGAATTCGGTAATACTGTCAATCACAATTTTCAGCATTTTGGTTCTGATTTTTCATATCATGTGTATTTGACGTAAATATTTTTATACCCATAAACATTTAATAAACATGTTTTACTTTACCTACAGTAAGCGAGAACAGGTCAGACCTATCCAGCAGAAGCGCGGCTCGTTTCCAGCCGAAGCGTTTAAAGATGCTGGCGAATACGCGCGTCAAACGACATTGGCAGTACGAAGTCCTTGTCAACGTTGGATATGCACTCTTGTCCTTGAACATGCTTTGTACCTGAAACGTACTTTGAACCATCAGTGCAGCGACAAAAATTACATTAACAAAAAATAAATGAAACCGTCCTCCAAGAGTTTCAATGTATCCTTCTAAAGCAGAAAGCTTTTTTCTGCCTATAATACAATAAATAATTGTTATAATATTAATGTATAAATTTTCTTTAAGCTTCTTATTAGCTTTGTACACAAGCAAAAGTGTCGTCCGAAAATTATTTCTGCTCCGTCAATAAAATTTACATTTGTTTATTATATACCATGATTTGATATGGCTATTTAATGTTTCATAAGTTTAAAGTTAGTTTCAGATAAGTAATGAAGCAAATATGTGAATAGTAAAAAGTAAATATTAATAAATAATAATACGCACCGCCGATTCGTTCTTCCACTTGTGCACTCGGCCTAAAATGCCCGAGGGTACTGACAACACTCCGGACGGCGGCTGCAATGAAAAACCTTTTGTAAGTTAATAGAAAAGTTTCGGAAAACCTTTTTTCCAGAATATTTATTTCTTACTAGATATCGCTTAATACTTGGCTAACGTCGACTACTTTGTTTATCCAGTTATCGGTGACAATGAGATGCGTAGTCAATGGTTAATCGTGACGCGATCGCTGGTCAACCGACACTTTCATTTTTCTTATTAATTTGTTAAACTGTCCTAAATAAAACAAAATTGTGTTTTAATTAGTTTAATAATGCAAGTACAATTAAATAAACAAAACGTAATGACGGACAGGCAAAAAATTCCTAAAGCTATGCATACCTTATATTTTTCCTAAATCTTCATAAAATGAAATCTTTTTGAAATATGAGGCAGACGTACAGATGAGAATTTCAAAAATTGGGACTTTTCGTTCTATAGCTTATTGGCAATCCGTAAATTCATTTTGTATGGTTTGTTATAAGTATATTTATCTATCACCATATATTTTATGTTTTACAACATCTTGCATCTAGGCTAGGTAAGCGACGACAGAACATCGCTGGACCCCACTCCTCTATCTTATCATATTCCTTTTATTGTAATAATTTTCTTACATGTTTCATACACTTTATTCTATTTTTGTGGCTTCTTAAATGATTATCCTTTAGAGATTCATTAACATAATTTATTAATGTATTTCGCCATCATAAACGTTTCCTTTTTAAATACCATTTTTGTTGGTCTTCACACGTCTTTATGTTTAACATTACAAAATTCACTTTAACCCCATTCAATTTACTTTCATCCTTCTTATGCATTACACAGGATTCATTTTAATACGTAATTGTTGGTATGAGAACATCGTTAAGAATAATTTCTTCATAAAGTTTTATTATATTTTCAGTCATATGTACACGTTGTTTTAATTATTTTTTGTTTTTTTTTTTCATTTCTTGGAAATGCTCTTAACCCTTGAACTGACAAGACCAGCTATTCCATTTTATTCCGAAAACTTTAGATTTAATGTTTTATTTTTAGACTACGTAATCGAAAAAATTGGTTTGCTTGGAGAACAAAGGACAAAAGATATGTTAATTTCGTGAAGAAAAAATCTGTAGAAAAATTTTCAAAGCAAGATAAATTTTATATAATCAACATACACTGCGAGTTGACATCTCTAATTATCTTATAAAATACGGTGTTTGCACCAATGTTATGTAACATTACAAGGTAAAGGTATCATGCAAGATACTCGAATAAACCTTTCTTGATTTCCTAAAACGTGTTTTCACTCTTTAATGTAAACGATATTTATTTAAAAAACCGCAAAACAAAACGGTAATTACATAGTGAAAAACAGTTGTGTTATGAAAAGTTAAATAAAAAACAATCTTAGTTTCCATCCAGGCGAGAACATGGCGATCAACAAAGGTCTGACAAGAGTCGACTTGAGATATGAGTGACCCCCTATTCATCATTGGTTTCAAGGTTAAAATATAAACTTTTACTATTTACTCTATAATCAGATTGTTCATTTTAATTCTAATTTTGTTTTGTATTCATCCTAATATTATAAATACGAGATTGTTTTATTTCTTCGATACTTAATGCTTCTTTAAAAAACGATATTTTATTATCGTGAAACTGATATTTACAAAATTTTGTACGTTTTATAGGTCGACGGACGACAACTGGCGACATTTGTCGGATAAAGTCGATGGCGCACATTGCATAAATATCTTCCGTCAGTGCCTCTTTAGTTTTATGTTCTAACTTTTCTCAGTTAGCGTGTTTTATTAATTCGTAACGTTGCCGATCCGGCAAGAGCCAGTGAGAGTTGCTCCGATTTTTTAGGACCGATTTTTGTGGAACGTGTTTTTGAAGTATTAAATATCATATGTTCTGTTTTCTACAATTATTGTCACACTGATTATTGTCGGCCGTTTGCGTTCCTGAGTTATTTTGATTGCGGAAAGCACGTACTTTGTCATTGTTTTTTCTCGATTGCAGATTCCTTAAATAAATCATTAAATTATCATTATGCATTATTTCTGTATTTTTAATATACGATTTTTATCTTTGCAAAATACCAGTTTTGGAATATCGAATTCGGTCGTAAATCGATTTTTGCGTGGACTAAATCTCGGCTAACAGCCAGTATATGGATATTTCTGAAGAGAGGCTGAAGTGAAACTGCGAACGCGGCAATGAAACGAAAGCGAAGTTTCTGGTTTATGAATTGAATTTTTCGGGTTTATGAATTTTTAAAAAGGTTCCACTTTATGAATCGCAGAGAAAGGGACGGATGGTAACAAGCTTCCTGTTTTAACGGAGAGAGAGGTGGGAGGGAGAGAGACAGAGAAAGCGACAGAGAGAGAGAGTAATACACGGAGTGAGGGACAGTGAGAGAGATAGGAGAGAAAGAGTGAGTGTGCTCTTTGTCCTGACGAAGCAATACTGATTTTGTAAACATTCCCGGCCATTTTTCTTTTACTTTATAATGCAAACGGGTTTAAGTCATAATTTCAAACTATGCGTGAGTATGAATCCTGACGAAACAATACTGATTTTGTAAACATTCCTGGCCATTTTTCTTTTACTTTATAATGCAAACGGGTTTAAGTCATAATTTCAAACTATGCGTGAGTATGAATCCTGACGAAACAATACTGATTTTGTTAACATTCCCGGCTATTTTTCTTTTACCTCATAATGCAAACGGGTTTCAGTCATAATTTCAAAGTATTACCAACGATTATAATATTAGTACCAGCGTTATTTCAAATTTTCTGACAATCGCGTTTAAATTCAGCTGACTACTGTTTAACAATTGTATAAGACGGAGTAGATTCTGTTAGTTTCGTCACTATGTCTTCATTGGTCTTAATCCTTTTTTAAACATGTACTTAATAACGGCACCATGTTCAATTCTAACTATACTATAAGAAAATCCGCCCCTTGTTACCAATTAAATTGATATAAATTCGAAACCAAAAGCAACACAACAACGAAACTTTCCACAGTGACAACTAAAGAATTGGTGAATATAATAAGATAGGATAATTAGATCGATATTATAATTACAATAAAAAAAGATATGATTATAATATTAAAGTTATAATCATATCTTTTTTTTCATTATATATATAAATATTATATATTATAATTATTTTTGTGTCAGCATACAGAATTTTAAAAGTATTAATAGAAAAATAAATGTTTTAAACAATGTGTAATTAATAAGCCAAAGGAAGCATTTAAAAATCATTTTAAGGAAGAGATGAAAGATGCTTACTAGATTTTTACATAGTAATTAAATTTTTAATTGTTTTCGATAAAAGGTTATTTCAATGTATTTTTTTAATTATATGTACTTACGACGTTATACTTAGTAATGCTTGTCATGTACATATGTAATGAAGGAGACAGCGAGATATGCTTAACCTATTTACTATAATGAAATTTGGAAAATGTGTCCTAACTCACTGTTTCTTAATACATTTTAATAATTTTCACTAATCGTTTTCAACTAACCTACATCATCATGATATTTTGCATAAGTAGAAAAATAAATCTAAACTGTAAAGACGACTTTCTAGTTCTAGGAATGGAAATGAATAGGGCTAGAAAAGATTATTTTTTCTGTTCGGGTAATATTTCGAGAATATCGCCTTCATGAAGCATCGTTTAAATTATGCGAGTATTTCGGTACGGATCGCGACAACTTTGTAGTAATTATACATATATATATATATATATATATATATATATATATATATATATATATATATATATATATATGATGTATTTGAATTATTGCAAAATAGAAAAAAAGCCACAAATGACATTTTTTCAACTTATTGATTTTATTGAAAAATTGAAAACAGTGAAACATACTTATGCAATATAAGAATATATACGTAGTTTAAAAGAATTAACATATGCATAAACCTTGGTCTGCATTCTATAAGACAGGTAATGCGTGATAGTAATGATGATGTCATTAATGTTTATATTATTTTATATTATAATAAAATTTTGCCCCCTAATTTTGTCCATCTTCAATTTAAAACGTAAGCTTTGCGTTAATATCTTCGTTGACGAGTGTAACAAAACAACCCATTATAAACTGATGATTATTGTTTAGAATAACCATCATACGGAAAATATTGATAATGGATGAAAGATGGATGGCTGGTTATTGACACAATATAGATTTGTTAAAAAAATCAACACCTAGACTTCATTTTCTGTGAGAGTAAAACTTACAAATCTTGCTAATAGGTGGCGTTAGCCCTACATTTATTTTCAGCTTTTTATAAGTCAAAATCAGAATAAAAAGTTTAATATTTAAATATGACATCAGAATAGTAATCGCACACAAAGAAAAATGTCGATCGGCTGATGAGAATTGTATTCACTGTCTTTATCCCTTTTTTATTTTTTATTAATTTTCCAGTATCTATGAGTATAGATTTTATATTATATGAGCACAAAATTTACTAAAAACGCTAATAGATTACGTTAGGAGTACCAATATTATAATATTCACTAAATCAGGTCTTTTTCTTAAATCTATAATATCCAAGTGAAAAGTTGCGTATTCTTTATGCTACTCGAAGGTACAAACTATTACCACATCAAATTTCATCGAAATCCGTCCAGTAGATGATTTTTCCAATATATAAGAGCATAAATTTGACTTAAAACTTTAATAGATGGCGCTAGCAGTATCGTATCGTAGTATAAGTACAATATTTATTAAAATCGTTAAAAGATGGTGTTGGCAGTGCTAATATCGTACTCAGGGTTTTATTACTATTTGTTATACATTGTCATATGAGCACAACTAATCATTCTTTTCAAAATATTATCCATGTACAGAATTCACTCTGCTACAAATTTATTATATGTATAGATTATGCGTACGCAGATCCACCTATCGTTGATAAGAGAAACTAAGTAACCAAAGTTAACATATTAATAGTAAAATAATTCGATCGTTTTTAAGGCATCGGACTTTAAAAATTATATTCGCATAATTGTTTTATTCAATCAGACAGAAAGAAAGAAAACGTTAACACGTTTTCTTCATATTCTATTGTCACCCTCGTTTTTATATCATAAATATACTTCAGTTTTTTACTTAAATATATTTATTAAAGAGTGGACCTTCTGTCGTTTAGAAGCTTTTGCGCGAATCTTAAACAAAATGTTAATGTTTTAAATCTATTATTTTACTTTATCCCTTCCCACATTTAACATAACCCTATATATATATATATATATATATATATATATATATATATATATATATATATATATATAACTTTTAACTTGAAGCTTAGGCTTTCAAACAGTGAAAACCCAATCAAAATCCGTTTAATATATTTGTTTGATGTCAAAACCGACAAAAAATAGACAAGTCGATAGATATTCTAAATAATCCTTCTTTCTACTTAGTCAGTCTAGAAATTTTAGAATCCTACAGATAATTATAGGAATAAGTAGCCTCACTAGTGATGGCGAATTGCAAAATAAACACGAAAACAAAGTACAAAATAATACTAAAAAGGATCAAAATTCGATATTGCTACTAAAGTACCACAGTGGGTAAGGCTAGAAGTCATTTGTTCTACTGCCGTATTTTATTTCTAACATTAATTTGATTCTCTTATTTCGTGCTGACATACACATGAGTATATAACAAGTAAGATGAGACAGACTTCATCTAAGTTTAGAGGCATTGTGTTCAGGACTGATGGTTTGAGATCGTACGTAATGTAAGAAGTTATTTTGCACGTTATGAATATGTAATATCATAGCAATCTGCCTACTCTTCGCTTGAAGAAAAATATGTTATATGAAACATTTATAGATTTTCAAATTTCAAGGGGAGCCCTGATGTTCGTCCAGGTTAGCGCCATGTAGTCCAATAATAGCGCAATTACTAATATGTCTAGTAGTAAATTGAAAATATTTATAAAAAATAATTATTAACTTCATTTATAAACAATTATAAAAATATGTTTTGTTAAAATTATCACCATCTAACGGAGAATTATAAATCCGTATTATAATAATAGTAACAAAACAAATGTAAATTAATTTTAACTGTGTATTTAAGTTATCGTTTCCTCTGCTCAACGAACATGAGGAATACAGATGACCAAGTTTCAGAGGTATGAAACTGCAGTTTCATTATAATGAGTCCTGTAATTTATGAGTGATGCGCGCACAGACACAGTATTTTGTAATTGTAAGATGTTAACTTCATTTATAAACAATTATAAAAATATATTTTGTTAAAATTATCTATATATTATATGGATAATTATAAATCGACATTATAATAATAGCAACAAAACAAATGTTTATTTATTTTAATTGTGTATGTAAGTTATCGTTTCCTCTGCTCAACTAACATGAGGAATACAGATGACCAAGTTTCAGAGGTATGAAACTGCAGTTTCATTATAATCAGTCCTATAAGTTATGGGTGATGCACGCACAGACGCTGTCTGTTGTCATTTTATTATAAGCATAGATATAGCTTTCATTGCATATCTTTTTTTAGTTGGAGATTATACAAATCTTAATTAATATTATTAATTTGAAAGTCTGAATATATTTTTTATTTCTTTATGTTCGTTATTAATTTACGACATAACGGGTGAAATTTATTACGTTTAGTCCATGCTCAAGTTTAAAATATAGAACATTTTCATCATGATACTTTTTTCTTTCTCTAGGAATAATATATTTATTTTATAGCATCTACGTACAATTACATTATTTAAATACATTTAGGGTAATTAATAATGTACAAATTTTGGCCTTGCTCTGAAAACTCATCGTTAAATCCTAAAATCAAGGGTAAAATTTATGTGTTACTTAATAGTATATCAAGAGACATTCTGTAATCGTGGGTAAAATTTACGTGTTACTTATATCGTATATCAAGAGATAGTCTGTATTCGGGTAGGAAACGAGATGCTGTAGATTGTTTATATTGCTATGATTTAGCCAATGAAATAGGAATTTATTTAATCACAATCAGTAGTTTATAGGAACATATAATCCGGTGAGAAGTGTCAAAAATAAAAAGAGTACATTAAACCTCACGACAACTATTACTCTTAAACATCACATAAACTAATTAATTACGCAGTCATCAAACTCCAGCATCCCTAATGGTAGATTCATCCGCGCGATTAAGCCGCAATTAAACGGCATGTCCTTACACGCGAAACTCTAAATCTCGCAATGGCGTGACCTGGCCTGATTTAAAACATTACCCGTTCACCCGTCATTAACCCGCTTTATGTCCGGCCCGGGACAGACGCCCGGTCCGTAATTTAAACGCGCCCATCGTTATTTAGTTATGTTGAAACCGCAGCTGACGTCATGGCACGAGGATGTGGAAGGATCGGGAAATTGCGCGAAGAATAGGTACTGGTTGATCGGTGAGAGTTTTTGATGAGTCCAGGGGAAGCAATGTTGCGTAAAAATAAAAATTATCCTCAATTAAAAAAAATGTATAGTAAAATAGACAAAACGGATATGTATATATATCATTAAATATTGCAATCTAACGTCAACACCACGCTATGTTCTGAGGAGGTAGCTGTTGACACATCTCATTATTTTTCTTTACTGTTACAGCTTACAGTAAACTGTAGATTTGATTCAATCTCGTCTCACGGTTTATCGACTAACTATCTATAGACCCCTCTTTGTAAATTCATATTTGTCTCTTTTTTTTGTCTTCCTATATATATACATATATATATATATATATATATATATATATATATATATATATATATATATATATATATGTATATATATCATTAAATATTGTAATCTAACGTCAATGTCACGCTATGTTCTGAGGAGGTAGCTGTTGACACATCTCATTATTTTTCTTTACTCTTACAGCTTACAGTAAACTGTAGATTTGATTCAATCTCGTCTCACGGTTTATCGACTAACTATCTATAGACCCTCTTTGTAAATTCATATTTGTCTCTTTTATTTGTCTTCCTATATATATATATATATATATATATATGTATATATAGATATATATATATATATATATATATATATATATATATATATATATATAAATAAATATTGTAATCTAACGTCAATGTCACGCTATGTTCTGAGGAGGTAGCTGTTGACACATCTCATTATTTTTCTTTACTGTTACAGCTTACAGTAAACAGTAGATTTGGCTCAATTTCGTCTCACGGTCTTCCGACTAACTATCTATGGACCCTCTTTGTAAATTCATATTTGTCTCTTTTATTTTTTGATTTACGAATGAAAAATAACCCAAGAATTTTTCTACATGTGACCTTTGTATAAAAATAGTCCGTTTATATAGACAATACAGACACCAATTTTATTGTATACTCGAACTATATTCATATTCGTATAAAAGTAGTCCGTTTATATAGACAAGGTAGACACTAATTTTAATGTATATTCAAATTATATTCATATTCGTAGCCCTTACTGGACATACATTAATGAAAAATAACCCAAGAATTTTTCTACATGTAACCTTCGTATAAAATTTGTCCGTTTATATAAACGAGGCAGACACCAATTTTAATGTATACTCAAACTATATTCATATTCGTAGCCCTTATTGGACATAATTTAATGAAAAATAACCCAAGAATTTTTCTACATGTGACCTTCATATAAAATTGGTCCGTTTATATAGACAATCTATGTAGAATACAGGAATAAGTAAAATCGGTTTGAATAAGTTTTTTATTTAAATTCTTATGCCACTTGTCTATATAAAATATTGACCAATTAATGAATTAGAATTCAGAGTAAGATATAATATTTAAAAAAAATTATATTAGTAAGAGTACAAAAAAATTTGTTTCGAGTCCAAAAATTACTATGAAAACGTGTATTATTGAATTTTATTTAATAATATAGAAATTTGAGTATTGTGCACTATAATTCAGAATTATAGATACTTACCAAACAAGCTATAGTTTCAGATCCGTTAATGTACATATATAATTTATTTCTATACCGCTAATGTTAAATGAGAACTGAAGTATGGCAGTAAATAAGAAATAGGTATTTTATTAAATGATTACTTTATACCCTGCCTTGTGTCTTTGTGAATCCTTATGAGTGAAGAGATGCAGCGTGTAGAGTTATCTGCCTACAATTTAGCCGTAAAATCATTTTTCGGGTGGTCACGTAAAAAATTACCAATAAATCTTCATCCATTTTTACGATTTACGGTCCCTTTTTATAACTTTGACTCTTATTTGGACTTTCTAATTAATATTGTTTTGGAATTCTTCTAAATTTCTTTTATATATCGTGGGGGGTGGGATATACGATATTAATATCGATTATATTATTTACCCCCTAAAATATTCATACAAATATTGTTGAGTGTTAACTATTCCAATATGTGGGTCAATATACTTGCCCACCAACTGCGAAATTACGTCAAATTTGAAAAAATGGCTGTGACGGACGGTGAAATGGATTGACACTTGCTTGATCTTGTATGAGACGTTTTTATTTTCATTTCGAGGTAAGGAACTCTGAAAAATCCACTTCATATTAACAATCAATTATAATTAAAATTATATTATTGTTAATATATTTAAATTCAACCAACCGTAGATTAATTGTTAATCTGTTATTAGATAGTTGTCAGGGCCCTGTATTATTCAATAATGAATCTCTTTAATATACTAAGATAGTATTCAGCATAGTGACTTGTTCCTAATTAAATAAACGCAAATACTGTTTGTATTCGAGTAAACAAAAGAAAACATCGGTCATTTTCCCTAAGTGCTGACGCTAAACTGCTGGCAACGTCCTTAAATGGGGCGTATCTCTTTGCCTAAGTGATGAGTGATGGAGAGGTGTGAGAGATTTCCCTTGAGATCGTACCCTCAGAGAAAGCCTTCTTTTCAAGTGGCGCTCAATCTTGTATATGACGTCCGTGCGTAATGCGTTTCCTATTTACTCTTTGACTAATTTCAATATATTGTGATAAGGTAATTGATTTAATTTTTTTGTTGCGTTCATATCTTCGTTCCGTCGAAGTTTAATCGTCGAAGTTAATTCGTCGTAATTTTAATTAAAACCGTACCTCTAACTTAAACGTGAAATAATGAATGAGGGTGGCAATTAACGTTCTTTAACACAATCAAGTAACGTTTCAATCAACTAACAAATGAATATACGTAAAAAACTAATATCGTCATCACTTAATAATTTGTTATTACCTATCGAGGACTTATGAATAATTTTTATATTTTATATTATACGATAAATTCTTATTAAGTTAAAAAAAATGTTCTCTGCTGTGTGTCTGCCTTCCAGTCTGTACGAACGGATATAACTTTAAAACTACTGAAGTTATCGATATGAATTTTACACACGCGTTACACATAGTAATCCTGGCATTAAACCAGTTTTACTTTCATCGTAATATCTGAAGCAGTTTTGAAGTAGTGATCATAAAAATTACATACAAAATGCGTACGTAGAAAATTATGATCATGAAAGCGGAAGCGGGAAAAGGAATAAGGGGGGGGGGGGGGGAGCGCAAGTTGGTCCGTGCGTGATTTAAATTAAATAATTATTTTTGTCCAATAAAATAAACATGTTAAAACACTGGCACTTGAATTTCGGAATTCCACGGACGAAATCGCAAGATTTGTTATATTATAAATTATACAAAATTATGTTTAGTATAAAAAACTACTGCGAGATTGCTACGGCTATACTCGTATTATCTAAGTAGGAATTTTTGCATTATTTTTATTTTCCGATGTATTAATGGAATCCGTGGGTTATTAAAGTTCGTGGACATATCAGATAAAATTATGTTTAACTGATAACGGTTAGTTGAAATTAGATTAAATTTGTTTTTATATATGATAATAGGTTTCCATTTATAATTTTTTTATAAAAAGGGAAGTTCCAAGTTACATTATTCACGTTTCGAATTCCGTATTTCAAAAGGAAAAAACGGAACCCTTATAAGTCACTCACGTGTTTGTTTTTCAGTTCGTCTGTTACAACCGTTTTTTTCAGAAATCTTGGTAATCCACAAATTTTGCACTCGCTAACTCTTTAAAATATTCATAAAATAATGCACCCTCCCTGCAATTTATGTACTCAATTTAATGAATGTACACAATTTTTTTTAAATTTTACATATCATGTGGTGTGTCATCTGAAAGAGCTTGTTATGGGTTTTAAATTACATATTTAGAAACAGTATTTAAAAAGGTATACGAAAAAGAGCATTACTCCATCTTTATTTCCGAAACTACAAATAAAAAAATTATGAAAAATAGGGGTAGTAAAATCTGATTTGAGGGTTACAGGAAAAATATAGCGATTATTTGAGACCACATAATTTTTGAAAAATGCACCACGTTTTATGCCTGTAAAAGTATTTACGTTGTGAAAAAATAATATTTTTAAATAGTTTAATAGAAATACTATGTATCCTAAAATGTTTATAAGAGACCAAATGTGTATGGAACCCTCGTAGTGCTTTAAATACTGTTTCATTGTAATTGTTTATTTTATGAGGCAATATATTTACGTTGTGAACAAATTATATTTTTAAATAGTTTAATAGAAATAGTGTGTATCCTAAAATGTTTATAAGAGACCAAATGTGTATGGAAACCTCGTAATGCGAGATATACTCGACAAGCTTTTTTTTTTACTTTAAATACTGTTTCATTGTAATTGTTTATTTTCTGAGGCAATATATTTACGTTGTGCAAAATTGATATTTTTAAATAGTTTAATAGAAATACTATGTATCCTAAAATGTTTATAAGAGACCAAATATGTATGGAACCCTCATAGTGCGAGATCTACTCGACAGGCTTTTTTTTTACTTTAAATACTGTTTCATTGTAATTGTTTATTTTTTGAGGCAATATATTTACGTTGGGCAAAATTGATATTTTTAAATAGTTTAATAGAAATACTATGAATCCTAAAATGTTTATAAGAGGCCAAATGTGTACGGAACCCTCGTAGTGCACGTTCTATTCATACAGGTTTTTAAAACTGTATTCTTCTTCTTCTTGGTTAGCACTACAAGGTCAAGGCAGGCTACAGGTCAAGGCTGTCTCGACAAGCTTTCTCCAGCAGATCCGGTCAGCGGAAACCGCCCGCCAGCGTCGAATTTTTAAAAGTTTGAAATCTTTCTTGACACAATCATCTTGCGCGAGGACTTTCTCTGTTTATGGTGGCATACACATTGGCAAAGGTCACTTTCTTGACTGGGTTGATGTCTTTGAATCTAAAAATAGACCCAAGCCACCTAATACGAAATGATTTAATGACTCGGACAATATTTCATTGTTTAAATTTTCTATAAATTTCATGATTAAACAAAATTCTCAATTTGTTATTTTCTTTGACAGGGCCAAATATTTCGCGAAGTATTTTTCTTTCAAGAATAATAAGTCTATCTTCATCTGCTTTTATTAAAGGCCAATATTCACTGCCATACAGAATTATTAGTCTAAAACTATATTATAGGCACTTAATATTATTTTAAATGAATGAAAAATAATGATATTTTTCATTTCATATTGTAATATACCTATGGACACGAAGAGATATATTGCTTTAAATTATAATTTGCATTGCATGAGACAGTTGGACAATAAATAGAAATAGGGTAAGATCCCCTGACCTGGTCTCCCATTCCGGTTACGATGGGTGTATTCCAGTAGGCGGCGAGTCGCGCTACGGGTTCAAGGGCTAAGGCGCAAGCAGGTCCCACGAACGCCACCGCTCGCTGCTCGAAGTGCATGTCTGCGGCCAATCCTGGTGCGTGTGAACCGGAACACGACTCGTAGCTGCAACGAGACAGAGGAACTGCGGTTTTTCGTTTATGGCCAAACTACTAGTGTTACCTGATACATTTTGAGGTGGGTTATATTTGAGAGTACATTAATAAGTCTGCTAGTTGGAAATACTACTAGTGTTACCTGATATATTTTGAAGTGCGTTATGTTTGAGAGTACATTAATAAGTCTACTAGTCGGAAAGACTACTAGTGTTACCTGATATATTTTGAGGTGCGTTATGTTTGAGAGTACATTAATAAGTCTACTAGTCGGAAAGACTACTAGTGTTACCTGATATATTTTGAAGTGCGTTATGTTTGAGAGTACATTAATAAGTCTACTAGTCGGAAAGACTACTAGTGTTACCTGATATATTTTGAGGTGCGTTATGTTTGAGAGTACATTAATAAGTCTACTAGTCGGAAAGATTACTAGTGTTACCTGATACATTTTGAGGTGCGTTATGTTTGAGAGTACATTAATAAGTCTACTAGTCGGAAAGACTACTAGTGTTACCTGATATATTTTGAAGTGCGTTATGTTTGAGAGTACATTAATAAGTCTACTAATCGGAAAGACTACTAGTGTTACCTGATATATTTTGAGGTGCGTTATGTTTGAGAGTACATTAATAAGTCTACTAGTCGGAAAGACTACTAGTGTTACCTGATATATTTTGAGGTGCGTTATGTTTGAGAGTACATTAATAAGTCTACTAGTTGGAAAGACTACTAGTGTTACCTGATATATTTTGAGGTGCGTTATGTTTGAGAGTACATTAATAAGTCTACTAGTCGGAAAGACTACTAGTGTTACCTGATATATTTTGAAGTGCGTTATGTTTGAGAGTACATTAATAAGTCTACTAGTCGGAAAGACTACTAGTGTTACCTGATATATTTTGAGGTGCGTTATGTTTGAGAGTACATTAATAAGTCTACTAGTCGGAAAGACTACTAGTGTTACCTGATATATTTTGAGGTGCGTTATGTTTGAGAGTACATTAATAAGTCTACTAGTCGGAAAGATTACTAGTGTTACCTGATACATTTTGAGGTGCGTTATGTTTGAGAGTACATTACTAAGTCATTCACATGTTACATGCTAATAATTGTTGATAATGGATCAAAATAATGGACGTCCAAAAACTAAAACACTGCTCAAAGAAATTAGGGGATCATTTTTTATCCTTAAAAAATGTGGTGATAATCATTTATCAGAAAATAAATTGCTTGTAAAAATAGCAATGGGAGAATAAATTCTTAAATTTTTTGAGTTAAAATGGTAGCTTTTTGAATGCCATTGAATAATTTAAGTTGCCTTTTTTTAATAAAAAGAATCAAAATCATAAAAAAATTATAAACATTCCTTGTATGCGTTTCTTAGAATACTCTTTTCAAAAACGGTTGAAAATTCTCATAAAATTCCTTAACATTTTCTTATTAATTTAATGCATAGAATCAATGTGTGAATAATAGATACATTCTTTTTTAAGTCTTATGTTTATCTTGATCAAATCAAAACCACATATACACTTCATTTTTAAATCGAAATATGCCAAAACATATCAAGACAAAAATTATTAAAAAAAGAAGAGAATATCATCGTTTGCTCTCTAAATATATTTGATTTTATACTTTTATATCAATAATAAGGAAATATATATTTTGATAATTTTTTTTGCATAAAATTATAATTAATATGTAGGGTTTGTTTTCACTAATAAACATAATAATAATTATTCAATAAACATGCCATTTGCGAGTCTGGTTCCCTAAAAAGAACTCAATTTTGATTTAATTTAGGGCAACAGAAGCGATTAGTTTTGCATAATAGGGATTCAAATAAACAATCATGTAAATAAGTGAATAAACGTTTAGAGTATCAGTTTATATTTTAACCAATCGAGCGCTTATTTTTATTTATTGTGTAAAGTGTCAATTCTTCGACCCGTAGAGTGGAACTGACCGCATAATCAGATTTTCATTATTATTAATCTATGGTTTTGTAAGATAATAGTGCCGAGATTTAGACGCCGTAATATGACGGTGAATGGGGTCATTAAAACTTTCTCTTAAGCAACTAAACGGCGTGGTTTCCTAAAAAGTATTGACTGTCATCATCACGTCAAATAGTGGTGATTCGATTTGCTTTACGGCCATCATATGGGTGAAAATAATTCAGCATAGTTTTGTGTATAAAACGAAGACCGTTTTATTAACAAAATGAATGTGATTTGGTGTAGGATAGATGAAAAATATTAATCGAAGAAATCTTCATTTAATGATACTTTTATCTTTTAATCATTTTTGAGTCTTCCAAATATATTAATAAGACTAAGTAGAAATTGTCGTATTTGAGGTTTATTTTGGTAATTCTGAAAAAATATTTTCGGTATTTAATTCTATAAATGAACTTTCATAAGAAACTAGGTTTGACATACAAGTTTTTAAAAAAATATAGTTAGTTGCCACATCGGGTATGTAACTACAAAATTTATTTTTTCACGTGTTCCAAAATAATATACTCAAAAAAAGAAAAAAAGAACTTTTTAATAAGCACAATGATTCTATACCAAGATAATTGTGAAATCTTTCAAGTTATTATAATCCCAATTCAATTTATTCACCTACCTAATCACTTACAAAATATTGTTGTTATTTAAAGAAAAATTAAATATAATTAATATATAAAACTGTGTCACTGTCACCGTTACAGCTTTAAGGTCATTTAAGTTAACATCTCTCATTACAGTTTATACGACTGATTTTAACGCTTTAGGCACAACGTCAAATTACGGCCGTTATATGACGGCGCCGCTTTCTTAGGAAACCATAGATTTACTACTTAATGAGACTATACAATTGGAATTTTTGCTCTCATATACACAGGAGTTGTTGGTAATAAAATATTGTTATCTTCTGTAGATGTGTGCGAAACAATAATATTATTTTCAATTAACATAAATTGAAAACACTGAATCATTTTTGTTGAAGAAGTATGGAATAAAATTTACGGTATCTTAAAGAAGCGCAATCTTATTTTTTTTACAAACGCTCGAACGGTTTTACATAAACTTATGAATGTTATAAAAATTAATACCTAATTTTTCATAGAATTTTATTATTTTCTATTTGACGTAACTCAGACTCTGATAGTATAATAACTTTGTTCAATTGATTTACGGCTACTTAAGAAAAGTCATCATCGGCTCGTGATAACATTTATGAAATAAGCTTTAAAACCTATTGAAAAGTGACTGCTCTTATAAAAGAAAACACACTTTTCCTCTGTTATTAACAACGGACTAATTGCGGGCTAGACACATACAAAATAAAGTCCCTGATTGTCCACAACCCTTTAAATTGATGATGTAAATTGACGGAAATAATTTAATTTAAAAGTTATAATCAAATACTATTTATAATTTTTCTTCAGATTATTCAAATCCATGGTGGAATAATTACAGAGCGGGGAACATAACATTTAGAAGTACATCATTTTGAAGCTAAATGTTTCGCAAATGAAATTTTGAAGTGAAAAATGATACATGAAACCTAAATCTCATTTTAAAACACTTTCCAACGAAACTCCGTACAAAATGCCACGCTAAATTTTTGTATTTAATCCTTTTTTCTCACTCAGTTGAAGAAAATTGCTGCACGTAGATTTAAAACTATGGAAACTACTAGAGTATGTTAGACGGACAGATACGTACATGACCAGACTACAAAATTTATAAAAGACCAAGAAAATTATAAAGACCAGACTACAAAATTGGTGCAAATTCTACTCTAGTATGTGAAAGGTTTTTGAGGACGCGAATAGGCTCAAAAATATGATAGAGTCAACAAAATAAATTAATCAGATATTTAATAGTAATAACGCAAAAGAAAATTAACATTATTTGCTTATCGATTACGTTCAAATACTTTCGGTGTGTGGTGTAACTTTTTAACAATATAACTTCAAACAAATCCTTAGTCTCCGAGTTGAAGTGATGCTATAAATAAATATTCACAACATTCACTTATAGTCACACAATTGTAAACCTATAGTCAAATTAGAATCCATATATATGAATTTTGTTGCTTGTATATTATTTCCTTCGCGTATTTATGAAAGTATAAATCGAACATAAAATGTCTATCTTAAAATTGGTCAAGGAACCCTAAATGCGAATCGCTTATAAATATAATTAAGTGTCCACAATTAAATGAAACTACGTGATGATAAGAAGCAAAGATCTATCTATCTAGTCCACATAAATATGTTGTAATACAACGAAACCTAGGTCGTGGTAAAGAACTTAAGGAAAGTAGAAATAATACTACATCACGTAGTTTCATTTAATTATGAATAATGAATTTCTACAAAATTAACGCCAATTATATTCAATATTCAGTATTAAGTGTATTCCAATTTTACGTTTAGAAAAACGCATTAAATAAAATTTTGATAAGGCAACAACTTTGGAAAATAATAAGAAATAGTTTTTTTAACTACAACCCTAAAACCTTGGTTACATTAATAAAGTTTTCAAGTAAACAAAAATGCCCCAAATTATCTTAATTTTTCTATTTATTTACAACTGTTTGACAGTTTAAATATAATTTATTTCACCACTATATTCATATGTGCACTCATACATTTCATGTTTTAATATTACATTCATACGTATGTTCAAACATATACACTCTTACTACTCTTATTCTGAAAATACTTACATCGTTCATAACGTTAGTATAACGATTGTATTAATTATTAATAATAAACTCAGTAGAACAATGGAATAACTATTCCGAAGTTTTTCAAAAATCCAACATGGCCACGTCGCGTTTCATAGACAAATACGTAAAATATGAGGTTGTGTCTATAATTGTGAATACAAATTACATCCGTCGTATCAAATCGCGTTTTGAGAGTTTCGTTAAAATTTATATTATTGTTTACTTGTGCCCGTTCTGGATGCATTTTCCCCTTAATTTCCAATTATGAAAGAGTACGAGACGCTGAAAAAAGAACATGAAAAATGTCTCAAATTTCCCCTAGAATATTCTAATAATAAATAATGATTGAAAGTTGAACTACTTACTTGAAAGAATAGTTCTTAATTTTATTTAATTTGAAAATTTTCTTCAATATGCAGTGCCCTTTCTGTCCCCCGCAATAAACTAAATAATATTTTTCCTCTTTAGTTTCCATTGGTAGGCAGACACTTTCTTCTTTCACGAATTTAACTTTACCTAGCCATTTTCTTTAAAATAATTATAAACAAAATCGAATTGTACTCTTTTTGGGTTAACCACAGTTAAATTTAGGTAGAGAACGGAGTAGTGTTTAGACAGATGAAGTTATGACGAGCTTGTCATAAACTGAGTTTGTTAGTAGTGTTTTTGTCTATTCTCTATTTATGCAAGCTACAACTTTCTATTCACAGTTTATCAGTGACAATGTACAGGTAAACATTTATTTTTTAAAAAGTGAGTCCGTATATACCAGGAGAAATTGGTAGTTATTGAAAAATTATACCTTCTGTTAGTTTATTTGTACACGCATGGTGCAAAAATTGGTGGGCGAATTTTAATGGGCGTTCCAGTATTATTTATATTATGGCTTCATGAGCGAAATTAAAATAAAATACATATTGTTTCACATCATGAAGTTGAGAAATAATGTCTGCTTGCCTGTTTATTTGTAAAACCTAATTACCCCCCATTTAGATAGAGTTTTTACTGTTGTATTGTTTAAGGCCAAGAAATTGGGAAAGAAGAAAGTGTCTGTCTGCCGATGAAAACTGAAGGGAAAATCCTGTCTTTTAATAATAATATAAGCACTAATTATAGCTGTAATATAATATAATAATATAACACTAATTATAATGTATTTTTTATATATTTGACCTAAAATATCATTCATCGTTTTTGCGTTCAATTTTGTGATTCATTATTGCTAGCAAAACTTATTAAGTCATTAACGTTGGAGAAATGAGTCAAATTGTTGGCAAGTAATACGCTGGATAATTTATTTATTATTTGTTTTTGAATTTTCCCTAATTTCTTTTTTTTTTATTTTGTTTCAAAATTTAATGTTATTTTATATAGTACATCCAAATTTAGTTTATTTTTGGTTTTATTATTGGTCTATATAGTACATCCAAAGCACAAGTATAAAGTAAGTACTTTTAAAACAAATTATGACTTTTTGCCTAAAAATATATTTTCAGGCTAACTTCGATAGATTTTTTAGAAGGTACTGCTTCTAAACAAAGAATCACTTTTCAAAATTCAATTTTTCATCGCTCGAACGCCTATACACTGTAGTCTAAAAATATTTTATAAATATACGATTTTGCTTTAAAGTTTTATTCCCTCTCTTGATTTATACAGCCCAGTTAAGATTAATTTTGTGAGATAATATTTTACGTAAACTTTTCTGAACTTTTAATTAAAGCCTAAGTCAGTAAGTAGACTTTTGCTGTTCCTAGAAATCTTTTTTAATGTTTTAAATAAAATGAATCGGAAGGAGTTTATGCGCGGGCCGTTTCTAAGCGGTTGGTAAATTTATAATCAGAGCGAAGTTTTAAAAGAAAAAAAAAGTTTGTACTGGACATATAAACGTAGATGCCAGAAAGCTAAAGGAAGATTTTATTTAAGTTTCGTTGGTCATCTTAAATAATTACGTTCAAATTAACATTTTTATCATGACTTTTATTGTCTCCAAAAAAGTTTTTGTTTTTTTATTTAGAAAGCTGACTGTAATCCTGCTAAAGATTTTTTTATTTTAATTACTTTTTTACATATAATTGTATTACAGAAATAATTATGTAAAGTTTGCTTTAAATGCATTTACTTTTTTTCATATAATTGTATCACAGAAATAATTATGTAAAGTTTTTTACATATAATTGTATCACAGAAATAATTATGTAAAGTTTGCTTTAAATGCATTTACTTTTTTTTATTTTTGTATCGCGTTTTGAGAGTATCCTTAAAATTTATATTATTGTTTACTTGTGTCCGATCCTGATAAATTTTTCCCTTTATTTCCAATTATGAAAGAGTATGAGACGCTGAAAAAAGAACATGAACTGCCTATGGAAAATGAATAACACGAAAGCCTAAGCCTAAAGAAGAAAGGAGGGAGAGGAATATCTGATATATATATATATATATATATATATATATATATATATATATATGTGTGTGTGTGTGTGTGTGTGTGTGTGTGTGTGTGTCTACGCGTTTATATGTCAAGTACAAATATATTCAATAGTTATATTTTTTCTATATTTCATGCGTAAGTATATAATTAATGTAATGTGTAGTACACTGTCCTCTTCAGGTTAGAAGATAAATATACATTTCAATTTGAAATGTACGAAGTTAATTTTGCAGTTGCTTTAAGCCATTTGTATGGAGTTCTAACTTTTTACAGGCCCAACTACACGTTATAAGTTGGCCGGTTATAACTCGTAAACTAGTAAATCCTACTTAGCTATGATAATTTTCCTTTTAATTTTATTGAATATACTACTATTATGAATATTTTCCAGATAACCGAAAATACAAAAATAGCAGTTCAGCTGGTAGGGGTTGGGTAAATCTAACTCTAACAAAAATGGCCACTTCAAAGCTTAATATTCCGGAAACGGATCCCTGTACCTAAAGGGTGTTTATGACATATCCCCAATATTTTTGAAAGATCTTTTCATTGATGCCTTATAAAATGAGGTACATGAATAAAAAAAATCTGCCTTACTTTACATGTAGGGCCTGTAGGCTAAAATTTTTTTTAAAAGATTTTATCATAACTTTATAAGCTGGAAAAATTTGTATCACTATGCCAAATTTTAGCTTTATATCACTAATAGTCTACACTAATAGTAAAACAGAACAAGATTATAGGCATTCCTAGTTTGACTACGGAACCCTAAAAATACACTCTGTAATAGAGGGGATTAGTATTTTATTCATGTACTTGTTTATTAATTTTAAGCTGGACAACTTTTCGCAGCTTCAATAGAAGCTGAGAAAAGTTCCTTTAGGAAAGAAATATCATTTTCCAATGAAATAAAACATTATTGATTACAATATTAATTCATTCTCATAAGACGCGATTAAATGTTTTGATTAAGCCGTGATCAGAATTATAAATTAGCATATAGAAACTACAACTAAAATATATGATCTTTAAAAATATATAAACATAATTAAAGAGATACAAATATTAGAATGGAAAGAACGGAGATAAAGGTATTAAGAATTTATGAAAAGCATAATTTCCTTTTCCTTCCCTATTTCTTAAGAAGATTTTCTAAAGCATTTACCGATAAATTATTCACATGTCGAGTTCCAGGCGTTCATTACTTTAGACAACTTCGCGCTTTCCGTTTCTTAGATGTAAACTTATTTATTAAATGAAATTATACTTTACAATTTTAGATTTACTTCATGTTTATAATGTATATACATGTATGTACTCATTCGTTGTTGATCCTTATCCACATCCAAGTGTTTAAAGTATATATAAAACATATACATACCAGATATATATATATATCCTTTTAATAATATTTCTGTAATATATTAAACTTTACTCGGTCTGTTTGAGGTGAGTTAATGTAAAATTAATTTTGATAATTTATTTTGATAATAAAACCTTTACAATAAACGCTTTATGGTATAATTCCTTCTTTAATTCGGTTAATTTTTTTCGATTTATTCGCTAGTCAAACTTCGAACGAAGTTGTCGGTTGGTGTAAGTAATTTAAAGATTGATAATAAAATGTTTTTAATATTATAATATTACAAGTCTGTCGAATAGTATTCATGTTGTTTAATAAGTACATACTAAACGTCTTATATAAAGATAGTAAGAAACTCGAAGCCTCAAATTTGACTGGAATCCCGAGTCAAATAATATTAATTATAATATATTTCATTCGCAATTATTTTATAAGAATACTCGAATTCATTACTTGAAAGTGCTGAGAATTTCTCGGGCAGATTAATATCGCTTGCTTAAGTATGCCTACGAAATGCTGGAAAAATTAAGCAATTAGAATCGGAAAATTCGCGCTTTTGGCCCCTTAGCCATTTCACCCTCAGTACGCATTTGGCGCTTTTAATTCAAGTGTCGTAAGCACTCGACATCGTTGCCTTACGTTTTCTTTATCGGTTTAATGAGTAAATCGTTATGGAACACTTTACGTTCGGCGTCAACTTGACAGTCGCCGAATGCAGTGTTTACTTCCGAATTAATACATTAACGGTTACTTTTGATTTCGTCAACATGACTAAATTTATCTTGGTCACAACTGATGTGTTTTATATCTTAAAACTAGTAAACCATTGTAAGTTTACACTTATAAATGCACATACATTTGTTGAGGCTATAAAAACTTTTACTTCAAATACCTTCTAGAAACATCTTTTCTTTTCCATTTTCTAGTTCTTCTGCTCTTTTATCCGTTTCTTCTCTCATTCTTAATGAAAAAAACGCATGGGTTAAATTGGCAAAAGCGACACGATTGAGTGTCCTGACAGATCAAAGTGATTTTGCATGGAAATATCATTTTAATAAATAGAACGTTTATAATTACTAATTATATGTAACTTATTGTTATTAACTACTCAAAAAGATCATTTTATTAACAACTATTTCTTTTATTCTTTGAATCTCTATATAATTAACATCTCAGTAACAAGGGTAATTAAATTTGTAGAAATTTCAGAATAGTTATTCGTATTGTGCTCTCTTAATGCAAGCTTAATGACTTTGAATAATTTTAAAATACGAATGAATGTAAGTTTTATTCATAAAAAGTAGTGGATATATATTTTTTAAATCACAGTTTTGTTGAATTTATGAGTTAATATAGCGGATAAGATCATTTTATAAACAACTATTTCTAGTATTCTTTAAACCTCTGTGTAATTAACATCTGAGTAACAAGGGTAATTAAATTTGTAGAAATTTAATTAGTAAATAGTTATTCATATTGTGCTCTCTTAGTGCAAGTTTAATAACTGAACAATTTTAAATACGAATGAAAGTAAGTTTTATTCATAAAAAGTAGTAAATATATATTTTTTAAATCACAGTTTTGTTGAATTTATAAATGAATATAGCGGATAAGATCATTTTATAAAAAATTATTTCTTGTATTCTTCGAATCTCTGTGTAATTAACATCTGAGTAACAAGGGTAATTTGTAGAAACTTCATTAGTAAATAGTTATTCGTGTTGTGCTCTCTTAGTGCAAGTTTAATAACTGAACAATTTTAAATGCGAATGAAAGTAAGTTTTATTCATAAAAAGTAGTAAATATATATTTTTTAAATCACAGTTTTGTTGAATTTATAAATGAATATAGCGGATAAGATCATTTTATAAAAAAATATTTCTTGTATTCTTCGAATCTCTGTGTAATTAACATCTGAGTAATAAGGGTAATTAAATTTGCAGAAATTTCATTAGTAAATATTGATTCGTATTGACTCTCTTAATGCAACCCCACTGACTGTGAACAATTTTAAATTACTAATGAAAGTAAGTTTTCTTCATTAAAAAATTGCAAATATATGTTTCTTAAATTACAGTTTCCTTGAATTTATGAATAAATATAGCGGATAAAGCTACAGGTATGAGGGCTGTTCGAGTTAAATAGTTAAAGAACATTTAAATAACAATATTAAAGACGGTGTCATACGCGAAGCATGGCATGCGATGTTTGTATACGTCTTTAGGCAGCCGTAAAGCGCGGTTAGTCAAAACGTCTTATAAATATAATTTTTCATGTTTAGTTCCATAGAAAAAAAGAAAGGAATAGTCTTCGGTTATCACTAAGTTTAGCGGAATATGGCATTAAACAATTTTTATTTAGACAACTTTAATTCATCACCTAGCATAGCTGCAAATATAATTTTATGAAAAAAGTCTACGTCTTTTACATAGCCATTTCGATGCATTGTGTGTCAATTGTTGAGCATCTTCATGCTTCTTTGGTTGTTTCAGTTTCTTAGTTGTTGTGCGTTCTCAATCATTTTATATGCCACAATGATAAATGTGACACGACAACTTGATCATTTTGAATTTTTTAAATTATGTTTTCATTTTGAATACATTTGGCGTTAATTGTGTAGAAATTCATTATTCACAATTAAATTAAACTACGTGATGTAGTATTATTTCTTTCTTTAAGTTCTTTACCACGACCTAGGTTTCGCTATATTACATCTTCAGGTGGGCTATTAGCAAAGATCTTTGCTAATTGCTCACCAGAAGATGTTGTAATACAATGAAACCTAGGTCGTGGTAAAGAATTTAAATAAAGTAGAAATAATACTAGATAAAGTAGTTTAAACTTAATTGTGAATTATATTTTCATAACTAGAGTTCATTATTTTATTTTTCTTAATACCGTAATTTTATTTCCGGTCCAGAGCTACTATCTCTCAAAATATATTTGTTTTATAAAATGCACAAAGGTACGATCGTCTCGCCTGCTGTACAGCGGACTTATTGGAGGTTCTATCGGTAATAATTTATGTGAGTATCACGAGGGCAACTTAAAGGAGAAGTGAAGTGGCCAAGATAATTGTCTGTCTCGCTTTCGATCGTTTTATTGATACATGTGTGAAAAAGAGAAAAACTGACACTTGCTTGTACAAATTACTTGTACTTCGTGCAGAGCAGTGATAAAAGTATCACTTTCGTTGTCTACCTTGAAAATCGCTTTGGCTTTTCTGTTAAAGGGGTGGGGGCCACACCCCAAACGGAGGTGCGTAAATCTATGCTAATTAACTATACCTAACCTTTTATAGTCTAATTTTACCCATCCAATTACTGCGGTTGATTGAAGGATACCGGAAAATTATAATCTGTAATTCTTGTAAGAGCCTAGGTAGGATATAGCCTAGATAGGGATATTTTCGGAAGTATTTTTGGGTATGAATCAAGTGGAAAACCAATTATTATTGGAGGTGAAAGTAGGAAATAAAAGAAAATCGAAACGAGCAACTGTGCCACAACTTTCAATTTAGAAATGCAGTGGCGTTAATTTCATACTTCTAGTACTATAGTACTATATCTGATGGATGGTTTTAATTTCAATTGATATAGAAATTTGATTATAACTTGGACTATAGAGAGAAACATTATTAAAAGTTGAACTATAGAATAAAATTTTATTACAATTTGAACAACGGATATAAACTTTAATATAATTTAAACTACAGAGAGAAACTTTATTATGAGTTGAACTACAGAGAAAAACTTTATTGTAAGTTGAACAACATAGAGTAACTCTATTGTAAATTGAACTATACAACTTGTGTAATAAAACCCAAACAATCTATATATTTAATGCTGTACGATTATTACTTTTGGAGATTTAGGTGCTCAAAATGGGATAAAGTTCATTGCATCGTATTCGAAAAGTGATCCGGTTTAATACCCAGAAGATTACATTTAAAAATTTGATTTTTTTTTAGAAAAAAAATAGCTTTTTACGTATATCTTTACAAAATATATAATTTATAATTATGATTATGAAATGCAATCTATTAAAGGTACATATTGCTTTCGTTGGGGATAATTTTTTCAATGTTTTATAGTTGAAAAAAAATTCTAAATTGTTGTTATTTTTATACAGATGATTCTTTGCATCGAACTGAATGTAAAATGATAAGGCTTCCAACAAAAAAAAAATTTACAATATACTTCAAATATACTCAATTTGAAGCATAGAAAAACCCTGTAAGTATAATAAATGCGTTCTTCGTTACATCTATATACTCGTAGATTACCAGGCAAACCTTGCGTCGGTCCGGTAAACATTGTGTTTTGCTTTATTACGAGCACGTAAGAAATACTAAGCAATGTAAAATGTATGTAAACTTTCGTATCCAAAATCTTAACCAATGAACCGTGCTTTGTAAAGTTTTCTCTCTCCCAATTTTAAACGTAGAGCCATTCCGGGCATAGTTTCAAGGTTGAATGTACATTACTGTTCTCGGGCACTGAAGACAAGCGAAGGGAAGAGGGTGAAATGAACGCGAAGCGTAGTGTAGTTACTCGCGTCTGTAAGGGAAGTTCGCCAAGTTTCATGAAATTTAGGTTATTTAGCTTCCGGCATTCGAAACCAGATAAGTAGATGAAGTGTGTTTATGAAAACTTCCACTAACATCTGACGGTATAGAAATTAAGTGAGGGATGAGATAATGCAGTGGAAAATTAACTTTTCTAACAAGGATATCGGAGAGTAACTCTAATATTATGGAAACATTAGAATTGTTAGCTCTGCTTTTCAGAAAATCTAATGGGACAATTAAATAAAATCGATAATATAATGACACGTTGATGACACATTTCACTAAGTTTTTCTTATACATTACAAATATATCGATAGAATTCGATACAATTCGGTTCTAGATATCGGCATTGCAAAAAGATAATGATTATGCGTGGACAGGTAGTTTATCGGATAAGTTTTAGCGAAAGTTTTTCCAATAAATTAAGGCACAAATTTTGTTCCATTTAAAAATCGGAAAATAAATTTTACTAATGACATTTTTCTTCTGTGCTGTAACATATAGTAATCCAGAATACCCTAGAGGAAGTTTGTTGGAAACAGAAAAGGAAAGTAACCACATTGTCGTATGTATAAATAACGAAATAACGATTTTTGGATACGTTCAATCATCAGGCTGTATTTAGTTTCCTGTGGGCTTCTCCGTTCTATATATATAGGTAAACGATTACTTTATTAATTACAATTGGCTAAGTGTAAATAAAACCACCGCGTGGTGGATTCCATACTAAATATACTGTGAAATAAATTATTTTTAAAGTTATCTATATATGTAATAAGCATAAAAAAGTCATCCGATCAAGAGATATGATATTATTAACACTTTGATGTCACGATTCTTTTGCTTGATGTCTATAGGTATCGGATAGATTCGAGAAATCGTAAAACATTTCAGTCAAACATGAAAATCTCTTCTCCACTGACTATAGAGACAGTTTGATCAAAGATTTCGACGGAAAAGAAATGTAATTTTCATTTCAAATATTTTTGCGTACTAAATAACTAAACCAAGTCCAAGTATTTCAAGTAATATTTCAGATTTTCCTGAATAGTAATTGTAAATATAAATATGGGAAAAGTTATTAATTATTTTAGGGTTTCGCAGTGAGTCAAGAAAACCTTGCTTTTTTCACGTTTGTCGCAGTTTTACAGTTTTTACAGTATCAAAACTGCGTGCATAAAATTTGCAAACACATATTTTGCACGAAAATTTAATTTAATGTGAAGACAAATGTTAAAAAAAGTACACAAAAAAGGGGATGAAAATATTTATTCGCACGTCTCATCGACTGGAGTATCATTGGATTTGTCCATTAAAATGAAATGAGGTCGAACTTTCCATTTTTAGGGTTGCGTACCTCAAAAAGAAAAACGGAATCCTTGTACGATCACTTCGTTGTTCGTCTGTCTGTTAAGACCCATTTTCTCAGGAACGTGTGGAGGTATCAAGTTGAAATTAATATCAATAACTTAAGGTCTACAGTCTCTTGGAGCTGTAAAAAATCAAGCTTCTAAGTCAACGAAATAAAAAAATACGGCCATTATGCCGTACTTTTCATTGCGTTGACTTAGAAGCTTCATTTTTTACAGCTGACTTAGAAGCTTGACTTCATACTGCATATTTTGACGTGCACGTCACATAAATTAAAACCTATAGGATACTTCCTGTTGACCTAGAATCATGAAATTTGGCAAGAAGCAAGGTCTCACAGCACAAGTAATTTATCGTTATAAACAAACAAACATTTTTTTTTAAATATGCGCCTATGAAAGATAAAGCAGGCAATTTACTTTTGTTCCAAAAAATTGTTAATAGTTTTATGGGACTATTATGTACCGTTAAATGTTTATAAATGCTCAAATGTATATGGACCTATCCGTACATTTTCAAGTAGGGGTTTGAAATATGTGAAAATGTTTCAAAGGAAGGCACCAATTTCGACTAATTCGGACAAGTACGAAATGATACTCTGGATGTGTTCCGATACGCATTTGGTCGGTTTTTATTATTTTTAGATGGTTGTGAAATCTCATGGCAAGTGGCATGGATGGTTATGGAATCTCAAACGGCAAGATGTCGTCACCGTGGTGTGTTGGGTTGATCACGAGGCATACGGCCTGTGACGACGCGGCGCACTACGGAGACCCGGGTTCGATTTCCGGTTGTTCGTCGAGCGGGGGTGGACGGGTGTTATGGTTGCTCTCGTAGCAACAAGTCCGCCATATGTATCAATTAGATACATTAAAGAAGATAAATAAGATTAGCTTTTATTGACTACCTAAAAAATGTGGGTTAAACATGGAAATTTGAAACGGATTAGGGTTGGCATATGTGTTATGTATGTTAGTATATTGCTATTCACAAGAAAAAATAATGCAATTTAGAAGTCTAGACATTGAAAAGATTTTTTTTTGAAATTCTTCTCAGGTTTTTGTTTCTATGTTTGCTTTAATGTCATGCAAAAAACCATAAAATTAATTTTGATGGGTGTTTCACTACATATGATTAAGTTGGTCTAGTTTAAAAACTTAGTTATACAAGTTACTTCCTAAATATTTATTATTGAATATATTTGGCGTTAATTTTGAGCAAATTCATCATTCACAATTAAATGAAACTACGTGATGTAGTATTATTTCTACTTTCTTTGAGTTATTTACCACGACCTAGGTTTCGTTGTATTACAACATCTTCAGGTGGGATATTAGCAAATATATATATTTGCTATTAGCCCACCTGAAGATATTGTAATTGAAAATATTTTTTTTTTGAATTCTACGACCTTGGTTTCGAACCACGACCTAGGTTTCGTCGTATTACAACATCTTCAGGTGATCAGGTGGGCTAATAACAGAGATATATCTTTGCTATTAGCCCACCTGAAGATGTAATACAACGAAACCTAGGTCGTGATAAAGAAATTAAAGAAAGTCGAAATAATACTACATCACGTAGTTTCATTTAATTGTGAAATATTTATTAATTTGTTTTTAATTATCTATTAAGTGTTTATAAACATTTTAATAATTATTACATTATTCTAATTTTTAAAGCTTATAAAATAAATATATTACGCCAGAGTATCGGGGGCTGAGTAGAATATTTCAATTTACCTAAACTTTAATTGTATTTATTTAGTTTCACTGGTCACCAAAAAATGTGATGCCAATCACATGTATTCTAGACCCTTTTATCTTATAGACAAATGGATTCCGCAAAAATCACCTTACCTGCCTTGTATTTTGGCGAGTTGCATGTCGTGTGGCGCTAAGAATTTGGCGTTGACCTCCTCGAGCGCCATGTCGACGGCGGGGCCGCAACGCTCCAGGTCAAAAGGAGAGTCCATGCGTGAGGCCATCAGCACGCCTATATTGTACGTGCGAAGTGCGCGGCAAATAGTGAATGCTCCCAGTACGTGGAGGTAAATGATTAGTGGTTGTGGCTTCCAAGGCATCTGGAAGAAAGTTTATTTAAAAAAAAGATTGAATTTTGTTTCAATATTAAATGAATACGATTATTAGGTTTGTTTCATTTTACAATATCATGCGTTTCCAATTCTGGTCATTGTCACAAAGTAAAACTCTATTTTATCAGGTTTTATTTTGCATGGATTTTAGTTTTACCACGTTATTGAAGTTTTTTCAGATACACCTATAGCAAATAGTTTAAATAAAAAACAAAATATAGTTTTTATTAACAATAAAAGAAAGGACTAAATAAGAGTGCATATGTGACTCGTTTTCATGGGACACATTTTGGAAAACTTTACGGTTACAATATTTACCGTTACTTTATATAAAATGTCAGTAACCAATATTATTTCAGTGTAATTTAGTATTTTTAGTTAATTTTATGTTATATTCTTCTAAAGTATTTAAAGGTATACGAAATCAATTAGTGGTCGGGTTAACAAAATGAAGATAATGATAAACTAGTCGTTTTTTTCAAATTATTTTTCTATATTCCCATTGTTTGTCACACTTCTGTCGTAAAGTAATTTACGTCGGAATGTTGTTTGAAGTTTATATTTCAGTAAGTTTACAATAAATAAGTAATGTTTAACACATATTAAAATTATCTAGTTACCAATATAGAATATTTCAAACCTGTTATTAACTTCTGGTTACTTTGATTATTAGAATCGACTATATTTTCAGTGGGTCAGAAATCTATTACTATTATACTCCAGATTCGTCGAGCCAAAGATAAGTTTTAAGTTTTTCTTTTCAGTTATGGACCTAAGTAAGATTTACTTATGATTTATTCTTCCCTTATTGTTACCTTTATCCTTTATTTTCCATTTATTCCAAGTATTTCCACCTTAATTCAAAGAAATGGTCGACGTGATTGAAAACTTCGATACGGTATTTGATAATTAATTCCAAGCGAGTTTAATTACTCATTAATTACGTGGTTCATTAAATTATAGATGCACTACACTTAAGTATTTCCTCCAGTGTTTCCATATTTATCATCCATATTGTGGGGTCCAGCCATTATGCCATTTAATATTTTCAATATCTTAATATTCTTATCTATTTCATCATTCATCCGCCTCCATAGTGATTTCATCATTCCTCCATAGATATTTAAAACATCTTCTTGTTTTTTTAGAGCAATAACATTTAATTTATTTTCACACTGCTTTTATAATTATATTTTTCAAAAAGTTTACTATTATTTAAAATTATTAAACGATACCTTTTGATTAAAAATGATCATTTTGGTTATTACGTTACCAACATAATTTTAACATAAACTTATTTCATATTGCAAATAATATTTACGGGGTAGTTTTATTTAGTATGCTTATAGAAATATTTGGAAAATCATTTCGGAACCTTCGTTTCACGATGACAGTTATGATGTTCCGTTTTTGAATTGGTTTATTTTACATTTCATTAGTATAAAATACATCATAATTCGATTGGAATTTTAGCTTTCTTCATAGAGTCATAAAGATATCTTGTATAGATAATTTATGAAGAAATATTTCTTTCTTTATGAAGATATGTGTATCGTGATTATTTTCCATCAATTCTTTGCCCTTTAGGAGAGGGAAGTTCTTTAAAATTTCAATGTTAAGGTGAATAGTGTTAGTTCCTGTACCATTGAAAAGATTCTTCTCCATCGTATATTCATGTATTACAACACTGTTATCTATTTGTCTAAGATTAACTCTTAACTGTTTGTTATACTTCCCGTATATACAACACTGTTATCTTTTTATGTACCATTGACTCTCAACTCGATCGTATCACAATTATGTTCTTTCGCACTGTATATAAATAATCAACCATGTAATCCATAATCAATGTAATCATATTTTGTCATACTTCCTGTATATACGACACTGTTATCTATTTGTGTACCATTGACTTTTAACTCGATCGAATCACAATTATGCTCTTTCTCATTTTATACAATTAGTCAACCATGTAATCCATAATCAATCAATCCATAATCAATCCATTGTCATACTTCCTGTATATATAATACTGTCATCTTTTTATATACTATTGACTCTTAACTCGATCGTATCACAATTTTGTTCTTTCTCACTATATTCAATTAGTCAACCATGTAATCCATAATCAACGTAATCATATTTTGTCGTACTTTATTTATTTACAACACTGACATCTTTTTGTGTACCATTGACTTTTAACTCCATCGTATCACAATTCTGTTTTTTCTCACTGTATACAATTAGCCAACCGTATAGTTCATAATCAACCGTATCAATTTGACTACAATTATGAAAACTAATTTCTTGACATATTTCGTATTATTATCAATACGTGTAACAAAACGGTAAAGATATGTCCGTGCGCGCCTCATTAAAAATGTAGTTTACGAATTTTAATAAAACTTTTGCGGCTTTATACTTTGAGGGCTGATTAGTAGCTGTAATGGAAATCGTTAAAATTATTAGTCAACCCTGCTACTCTTGAAATAATCAATTCATTACTTATTAATTATTTGAGAGTGACAACAGTCATAAAATGTAAATTTAAAATTCTCTACTAGATGGCGGTATTTATTTTATTTTAATTTCATGTTTTTAGAACTGTGGTATTATTACTTTATCAGAATCTAGAGTATCTACTTTTTGATTGCGCCTCAGAAGGAGACCTGAAGTGAATCTGAAGCACTAAAATATGTAATACATATAATTTTCCCATGTGAAGAGCGGCCATAACTACTAGACTTATATCAATACCTTTAGAAAATAGTATTAAGTTAATTGCAAGATGCCTTCCATTATTATAGTTGGAAAAATTAACTATTTTTTGAAGTAAGTGCGTCTTATATTGAAACGTAAAATTGTCATATTTTATTTTTAGTGGGTCAATTGCGACTAAAAATAGCTTGTATATTACCTCAGACTCACGGATATTCAAACAGATAAAAAATTCACAAACAATTTTTTTGTGTTCCACAACAATTCTATTAATTTTGTTATGTTCCCCCGAATAATTTTTTGTAAATATCTTATGTACAGATAGAGACAAAAAAGTATATAACTACAGAATTATTAGGTTTTATAAAAACCTAATAAATAACCTATTAAAGGAATTAAATTACAAACATTGACAATGGATTCAAAATTTATACAAGCTGAGAAAACAAAGATGTTCGACAATGATGTCTATCCTCATTCTCAAGTACCTATCCTTCCAACCTTCATTTATCTCCACCCCCATTTCGCCAATTTAAATCCGGATAGAAAACTTATTGCACGATTTAAGATATATGTGGCGCCATCTATTGATGGAACATGTACATTATAAATTTGTGTAATTACTATGCGCCGCGTAGCTAGGCACTGCCTTGTTATTGTAGTAATGCAATGTAAATGAATTTTTGAAAATATAATACGCATATCTTCTGTTTTAGTAAACCGATTGCAGTGAAATAATAACTAAATATTACTTCGAGTTGACTTCTGTTATTTATTCTTCTAAAAATTTCATTCCAATTGCTTGAATAGTTTTTATGACATGCATATACAAATAAACACATAGCCAAAATCCAAGAACAATACGTTTGTGTTCTGTTAAATTTGTTATATAAATATTTTTTTTGTAAATATCTTTAATGTATAGACAGGCCAATTCCACAGTTTATAGATATTTTCTCCGTCGCGCCCCTCTATCTATACATACCCTATTAACTAGTAATCGGGTATTGTTCCGGATTTCAATATTGGATAGAAATATTTTTTTCATAAATATCTTTAATGTATAGACACGCCCATTCCACAGTTTATAGATAGTTTTTCCGGCGCGCCCCTCTGTCTATACATACCCGATTAACTAGTAATCGGATACCACATAATGAATCACTATTAGGTTTTGGCTTGACTGATTTGAATTACAATATAGACTATCTTTTAACCATAGAACTAGCTTCTATCTTATAGGATGAAACTCGGTGTTTTTTACTCAATAATACAAATTTAGTTCCACGCAAAAATGTCGATAGACGGCATAACATATACATTAAACATACTGGGCCTCGAGAGTATGTAATTTCCGCCATTTTAACAAACAATCTACGTGAGCAAAACTGTAAGTAAAAACCAGTTTTCTTACATTTGGCTATTATCATTATTGCAAAAAAATAGTAAAATGAATATAAAGTAGACGATGGACATAAATGAAAAAGTGATCAAACTTTTTATACACGCCAAATTTTGCAACGGCACATTTTCCCCTAACATTATTGCGCTCATATCTTGTTTACAGATTTATCTGTTCACACTAACGTACCAAATGTGCTGTATACGTGCATTAACCTATAACGACCGCTAAGGGACGGATCGTAATACCTTTTTTACAAGGGATCTTTTGTCTTGATATTAGTCAAAGGAGTTTACAGCCTGCGCTGTACGAACGAAATTTAGAGGAATCGCAAAAAGTCGGAATGTTGGATTTTTTTTCGTTTACGTGGAAATAAACAATTTTTGTTACTGGTGGAAAAGTAAATGATTCTAATTTCAACTTTCTCCAACTTCAACTTTTAAAACCAAACTTGGTATTAGTTTTTAATTTGAAGCTTTGCTTCTGTTTTAACAATGAGAATAATTTTATACAGAGAAGACATTTCCTGTTTGTTTGTTTATTTGTTCGTTTTGTGGAAAAAAGATGACCCTAATTGTGTAGAAAAAGTAGGTATTGGTTTTTAATTTAAAGCTTTGTTTTAGTTATCATAATTATAATAATTTATAGAGGAAAGTTTTTTTATATGTTTGTTTATTTGTTCGTTTAGTGGAAAAACAGATGATGCTAATTTCAGATTTTTCCAGTTTCAACTTGTGTAGCAAAAGTTAGTATTGGTTTTTAATTTAAAACTTTGTTTTAGTTATTATAATCATAATAATCTTATAGAGACGAAAGTTTTTTTCTCTACGTTTGTTTATTGTTTGTTAAGTGAAGAAACAGATGATTATAATTTCAACTTTTTCCAATTTCAACTTGTGTAGCGAAAGTCGGTAATGGTTTTTAATTTAAAGCTATGTTTCAGTTATCATAATCATAATAATTTTATATAATCATTCTAATTTTTTTATGTTTCTTAATTTGATCATTAATTTCTTAGGATTTGTAAAAAATATATTATAGTGCAGCTTATAGTATCCAGATAGACACAAGCAATATAACATGTGTTTAGGCGAAGTATGTAGGTGTATTCTTGAGTTAAACTTTTTAACCATTATGAAGACATTAAAATAATATTCATAAATATTGCGAAAAGTATGGAAATGTGAAAATAACAACAGTATATGTCATTAATAATTATCACGGATTGTCTGCAATGTCCTATTGCAAAATTTACTCACAGAAGTATTTTAAAGTTAACCTGAACTGGTGTACACAATGTATCTATAATTCTTTCAAAAAGTACAAAATTAATTTTTGAAACGATTGTATATGATAACGAAGTCTGTTATAAATGTTTTATGTTACGAGATTTATTCTTAAAGTTCTATTCTTATTTGAAACACAGAATAAATAACTAAATAGTAGAGAAGACCTTTAATAAATTAATCGTAAAAACTATCACACATTAAAATGATTAAAACAAAATATAGTTATGGTATTTTTTTTGAAGGTTAAGCCGGAATGGCAGTTACTTTTTAGTGACTTTTACTTCAAAAGGCAAATAACAACGAATCCCTTATAAGACCACTTACGAGTCCGTCCATTTGTAAGTCTGTCACAGTTTTCCTTAAAAAAATTATTATACCTATAATATTATTATACCTATAATTCCAAAGCTATAATATAGACATTTTAGAGCGGCCAAATATAACACTTGATTTTTTTTCAAATTTCGTTCATCCTGTAGGATATCAAATGAAAGGACAACTGATAAGGACTCCAAAACTATATTAGAATTGAAAGATGGTTCTAGAGATATTACTCTAAATGTCGACAATAATTTTTTCAGGATCAGTTTGACAAAAAAATGAGATATTTGGAATAATTATAAAGCGTAATATTTTCATCCCATTTCCACCGTAAATCGCAATATTTTCATGGAAAAAAGTATTCCGCAAGTTTTTTTTCAATTTCACATATCGTGGGGATATCTATTAAATAAGCAAGTTTTAAGAATTCCTAACTATTTCTTCAGAATTTTATTTGAGGAGGCACTGGTACAAATTTTTACAAAAATTATGTAACTTCTCTCGTATCTACTATGATACAAGGGAAGTTTGCATTTATTTTATTTATTTTAATATAATTTTTATTTCAGCTTACTAAGGAGTTAAAATCAAAATTCTAATAAAATATTAAGTTAGTCTAAGTTTATGTAAAGTTTACGAGAAAACTATAATATCGATTCTAAATCTTACAGCTTTTTTCAAATTTCACGACAATTTTTATGTCGATGAAAGATACATTAGGTCTACATTTATCTAATAGAAAATAATATTAATATTTGTGAATTATAGATTAATCATAATCATATGTATGCCTAAGTACGCACAGAAACATATTGTGAGTTTTACTCGTACTTCATAGGTTTTTAGAAATATATGACTTCAGAGTACTATTTTATTCCTAAGAAGGTTGCAAGTATTGAAATGTTTGCATTAAATAAACTGAGCTCAATAATGCAAATAAATGCTGACGTAGGATTGGTTTCGATTAAATCATTTATTTATTAAAAAACTTTAAAACTTTGGCCAATGCAAAGAGAAAACTAATAATGGTCAATAGAAGACAAAAAAACCAGCCAGGTTGAATTCGCACTAAGAGGTTTCGGTGTCCGTATTTACGTAATTAAAAGTCACCTATACGTTGATATATATATATATATATATATATATATATATATATATATATATATATATATATATATATATATGTGTGTATGTGTGTGTATATATATGTATATAATATGGATTTGACCCTTCAACATTAAATGAACCCTCATATACTAAATGGTGTTTCTCAATCTTACACTAAAAATCAATTAACAGAAGTCAGTAGTTTAGTCACAGTTATGTTTCCACATCGACACCTTCGCATAAAGTTGCTTTATTTCTTAATTACAGGCAAATAGTAAAATAATTCTTATGCCTAAGTCATAAGAGTCATAATACGATACGAGTCCCTCGTGAAACCGAAAAGTGTGTATCGATTTATTTATTTGAATATAGTTTGAATTAAGAATGTCTAAATTTAATTTTTTTTGTTTGATTCGATCGCGAACGCGCGCCGAGCAAGTCAATATAAACATTGCACATGGTGTTTACGTTTTGTTTATATTAAAACGCCATTTGATTTGTTTGAAAAATAATTTTATTCTTGTCGTAATTGTTTATTTGACTATTTTAAAATAATTATGACAACTAATACTGACTGAGTTTTCATTTAATGTCGAACGGTCAAATCCATATGCTATATATATATCGTTATTACACACTTTTTAATCCATATGTTATATATTCGTTATATATTAATGGAAAAACTTTTAAAAAATTCTTTTGTACTCCGCAGTAGGAGTTCTTTCTGACTAATTTGATTACTAGAATTTAATGTAAAAAAAAGTTTTTAATTTTTTTCTCACCAGTTTACAAAATATTACATATAATAAACTTATAATGAAATTAAATCATAATTATAATAACAGGTATTATCTACAATAATATCACGTAATAATCATCATTATTTTACCACTTACCTTTTTTGTTTTTTCATAGTTCTTTAGTTTTTCTAAGATATTTTCTTCATTTTTTTTCTTTACCCGCAAGGTGTAGTTATTGATATATTGAATATATCAGGAGTAGGTACTGGTACTCCATAATAAGCGTAGAACAATTTCAATACGATAGTTTAATATGGCTATTTGTAATACGGTAGTTGACTCATTCTAAGTTTTTATTTTTTTCGTACAATATTGTGAAATATAAGTTAATTAAAAACCAGTCTTGAAAAAAATTCAAAAATCGATTGAAAAATAAGCAAGTTGTAGGCTTCTAAATTTGAAGATACAGATAGAATTGGGTATATCCTGTCACTTTTTCTCTCGTAGAATATAATGTGCAATATTAAAAATGACCTCATAACACAGTATTGCCATCCTTCTCTGAAGGCTAAATTTAAACTTTTATAACTCTGTCAATTTTTAAGATTTTTAAAAAAATTGTTTACTCTTCAATCAGCTTGTACCTTGAAATTATGATTAATGAAATAAAAAAAATTTAGTCAAATACCCAATTGAACACTACATATCTGAATCAATTTTTGTATTTATCCTAATTTTTTTGTGGTTAATGTCTGACTATAATTTATTAGTTAGACCATAATTGAATTAAAAACTTGCGATATCTTAAATGGACCATTTTTGGAGTCACCTTGTTTATTATATTTCGTTTAGAATTTAGAAGCTATTGACATATGGATGGATATACATTATTAACATAATAACAGGTTTGTTTTCGAAAAATGTTAACATCTTTTAAATTAAGATATTGCCATGAAATGCGAACCACGCAAAAGTATCAAGGCGTAAGTCGGGCAGAAGGAAATACGAAAATCCAAAAAGCCTTCATCAACGAGCTGGGAGACAGACGGTAGGGCATGTACAGAATATGGGTTTGTTGTTGATTAAGGTCTACGTTTAAAATAATAAAGGTGTATTGATCTAAATAAAATTATTTAGGTATGTAAGGACAAAGAAATAGTAACACCAAAATGTTATTTATATCATTTTTAAATAATTTTATGAAATGGCTAAGGAAAATTCTTACCTAACAAAGTGTTTTATCCGTGTTGTATGTCTAATATGAAATCAGCAGGAAAATCTAAAATGATAGTATCCACGTATCTCGAGATTTAAAAAATTTGATTTTTTAATATTCTTCATGGTCATTTTTAATATAAATTATTCATAACGAGAGTTGGTTACTACGTTCATATACAATTTATACTCTTCTTTAGTATATTATATAACATTTAGTCTCTCTTGAATTTATAAGAACAACGTCACTAAAGTTTCTAGAATATGGATAAAAACGTATCCATGAGCCCGCCAAGATCTCGCATAAAAGATACTCCGCGTAATGCTGGCACCCAAACAGATAATTATGAATAAAGAAATAATGCACACGGGAATCCGTAATGATCGCATATTTATTTATTAAAAAACAGTTCATAACTCGCACTCCATTGATAAACGGAGTCAGTACTGTGCTGAAATTGCTCACAGTGTTTTCTGATCACTGACAAAAGAAAACACTTCGGATGTTAATAGTTGACGTCAAATATTATATAACTAAAAGAAATGGAAGTGAAGTGACATTTTAGTGATTTTTAGCGAAACCAGTGTTTTTAAAATAGTTTCATTTTCCACAATGAAAACACTGAAAAGATGATGAAATTTAAAAAAAAACCGTTTAAAGAAGGAAGATTTTGAAATTGAAAATGTTATTTTATAATTTTTACAAGGAAAAATTAATTCTTTACCCGAAACGCGAAGATTAAATTATATTAACAAAATTTAAAAAAGAAAAAGTGTTTGCTTATTGGATAAGGGAGGGAGAAATAATGTGAAAGGGTGAAAGAACAAAATTCGAAAAAAATTATTAACGATCCCTTCCTTATATCCACGTTTACAATGTTCTGCAATTTGACTGTTTGTTCCGTAAAAATATTTAAAAAAAGATGAATGTTATATAATTACAAGAATACAAGATATTGTACCTCCGATTAAGATATAATTAGAAATGTTTATCGATTTTTTGTAAATTATATTTAAAAATATTTAAGATTATATTCTTTAAATATGATAAGACTTAAATCAAAAACAGTCTATTACATTTTGAGTTACAGTCGAACAAACGAACAAATGCTTTTTATACGAAAGGACTAACCCTTTCAAAGTTGCTGGTAATGTAATATAATTTATAACCCTTTATAGTGCATATTGATAATTATTACAAAATTACTATAACCGCAAGTATAAATAAAAAGATTAATCTGAAAATATTGAAATAACTGAAAAATTGTTAGTAAAAATTCTAAAAATTTACCCATAGTTTCGCTAACATACGCAGCAATCATGACATTGCTTACCGCAATCTCATAGATCACCAATTCAGATAGAAGTAAACAGACAAGAAAAGATTAAGATCAACAAGTAGAGAGTATCCAAAAAATGACCAATATTTCAAATAAATATTTTAGTTATATTTCAAATAAATATTTTAGTGACGATTTATTATCACCAATCATATCTGATTAATATATCGAAATTAATCGTCAATAATGTCTGATTAGTTTATTGTTAGATAAGCTAATATGAAAACGTTGCTTATTTACATATGCAAGTATTGCAAAAAAAGTAAAAAAAATATATAATAGAGAAATAGTAATAATTGAAAAGTGAAAGAAAATTTGGGAAAAAAGTTATGCGAGTTACTTGCAATAAAATATTCACTAAACAAATTAAAAAAAATATTTTAGTACCATTATTGACCGAAAATACCGATAATGAAGTTAGGTGACATTATCCGCTACTGACTGATGCCACAAAATGAATATTAAGAGAAAAACCTGGAAAGTGAGGGAAGAGTAATTTTTTCTACTGTATTCATCAAATTACTTTCGAGGTAATAATAATGCTACTAAAATATAAAATAACATCTACTCCAACTCACATGGGGTGGAGAAAAACTTTATAATCTTAATCGTAGTGAGATTCTAGCATAAAGTTCCCTATACAAATGGAGCGTAAATAACATGAGGATTATTACCTTTACAAAATATTTTAATAGCCAGACACTTCTCGTTAACTTAATTCAAGTGTCACTTTCTACACAATTATGAAAAAAGTGCGTTCACTGTATATAATCCTTTGGAATATAATTAGAAAGCTATATTAAAAACACTATTATAATTTTGAATAAATACTATAATTTTAATGGATAATAGAAAAGTATTTTTACGATCTATTTATTATCAATTAAAAATTTTACACAAAATCTAATTTTAATTCAAATCAACACTAATTTCAAACTTGAAATTTTTAAAATTCAGATCCGATAAAGTATCAAAAGTTTATTTAATATACAAGTTCGACGCGACTAGACATGTAGCAAAGTTCTGACGAGCGCTAAGGGCGGATGCCATGTGATGTCTAAGGGCGGGCGGGCGAGTGTGTCTTTTAACGACTCTGAGTTCAAAGTAGCTTGAAAGCTTACGCATAGCGGTGTCTATATAATGAGATATGAGCTAAGTTTGGCCTTGAACTTTTGATGCTGAGCTTTTTTTTGATTAATTCGAATTTCCCTGCTAAAAATAGAGCAAACTTTGTGGAATATCACTGTGAAGGTTAGTATTAATACGACCTGTCTCGACCTTATATTTAATACTGCGTATTAAAATGACCTGTCTCGACCTTATTACTAGTTGCTTGCATAAATGGCATTATTAGTTTGCACTTACTGAATTAATTTTTATAAAATGTATTTAAAAAGTCTGTAATAAGGACTCCTTTTACCAGTAGAATTAAGTAAAAATAAGTATATTACTTTTTGAAGTATTCTCAAAGAAACGTAGGGTGGGGTTGTACTTATATTATTCCAGGACTAACCTTTTGGTGCTACTACAGTACTATATTTTTTGTTCTTTTTAGTTTTTAATAAAAGTTTACAAATAATTAGCAATATTACTCAATATTGAACTTGTAAAAGAAAGTATATGTATCCATAAAGATAGGTTTTTTACCCGGCTGCAAAAGAGAAGGAAATTCGCCTTAAGCATATATATATATATATATATATATATATATATATATATATATATATATATATATATATACATATAAACTTAAGTTGGATCTCCATTCTCTCATAGATCAAAAACGGCTTAATAAATTTTAGTAAATAAGGAATCGTCAGATTCGGTTTAATCCCGAGAGTAATATATGACGTCACAAGGTATGTATTTTGATGATTTTGGCAGCCATTTTGTCCCAGATATATTTTTATTCATTCAAAACCTATTGACAGTGACATGATCAAATTAATTATTATCCAAATCAATTGGGGTCAAATTCGTCTCGAACATTCAAATATTACTTATAAAAATATTAAATATACAGTATCTCTAATAATGTTTATCTGGGAGCAATAATAAGTAGAATGTATTAAAGCAAAGAGGTATTTTAATTGAAATAAGAAAAAAAACCGTAATGTTAAGTAAAGACTACAGACAAACAAAATGGTGTAAACGTGAGTATATATATATATATATATATATATATATATATATATATATATATATATATATATATATTATGCTATATTTACATAGCAGGTCTGCACTACTTAGTTGGCAAAAATTTGAACGGCCAGCCGAATGGCCCAATGAAATATCTGTTTTTAGTCAATTCTTTATAGGCAACGGGATTGGTACTGACTGTATGGGTGTCGACCTCTACTCGCAAGTTAACGTAAAACATTAAGTACCATCTTATCCTATGAAGTTTTACACAACAAGACAACACAACATATAAATAATTTAGCAAAGTATTTCTAAAACCATAGAAAATATTCCATATATAATTTTTTAAGGATAGTCTTCAATACTCAAGAATTTCCGAAATTAATTAAGTAGAATTCATGAATACCTCATAAACTTTTATGAGTAAGCAGTAAATTTTTCTCTCTTAATACTGTAGACATTTGTTTATTCAAGTAATTCATGTAATTATATTTACTAAATAATTTTCGTTCTTAAACTGTTTTCCTCTTGTTATAATGTACCTTTCTGTTTTCCTGTGATCTGTATTCAGCGTATTTTCCATAGAAATTCACATATTCTCCCAGTTCATACTTGTAGAGAGGATCTTCATTAATGGATATTCGTTCATTGAGTATGCGTTCAAGATTCTTATGAAAAGTATTTTAGATCGCCTAATTTTATTTCAAGCCCCTCGTTATTATATTTAGTAGTTTATTATACTTTTATTCTTCCACCTTTCAATGTTTCCTATGTATACGAGTTATTTTTTTGAAAGTAAACTATCATTGAATTAATGTCGTACTTTCACAAATAAATAACGTTGTAGTCAAATGTCGAATAGAAATCAAATCTAAGAATGAATTAAGCCACTAAATCAAAAACCAAGATATTTTTTTCTCTCTTTTTGTTTTTGACTGGTATGTTTTGAGTTAATTTCTAAAATTACTAACAGTATCAGACAATGACCGAAACTGTTTAATTCGGTCTTTGACAAGTTAAATTTATATCTGACTGAAACGAATCGACATCCTGTGTAATTTTACAATTCCTAAAGGCCAACTTATATTCTACGAAATACTTTTATTTTTGATAGACGAAGTCCTCTTTTTGTTTTTGGCTTCTCTAATTGAAGGTTCAGAAACCCATTAACCTCAATTGTCTTAGGAGAAAATTTATTTATTTAGAATACGATATTTATGTGAAATATATCACAAAGTGATGATAATACCGAGCAGATAATTGTTGGTATTTTACAGTGGTATTCGAGTGTTTTTCTTTTGTCATGTAATCCTACAACTGAATTAAATACGTTATTTTTAGTACACCTTCGTCCGGTAAAGCGTTATAGTTATTGGGCTAGGTAGCTTCAACAATTTTTTGTTATTGAAGTGAAACTTCTCAGGCGGAGATTCGATAATCGATAAGTAGATGAGAATTGAGAGTAAAATTTTAAGGTCGCGTCACGTTTAGGCACATTTCGTTACTCGAGAGAGAAGAAAAATATGACGTAAAGAGAAAGAGAGCTATATATTTCGACGCCAACGGCATGGAAGTGGAGCAAAAGATACAAAACGATACAAAGCGATTGAATAAGATAGTGTCGCGATGCACGTTGTAGATACGCCTCAGACGCTATGTTTGAATAGCTGAGGTACAACGCATACGTTGTGTTATTAACATTTATCATTGTGTTTTGTGGTTATTTTAATTGACATTTGTCTATGTAAATTTATATGAAGATTTTATTAGATATTTATGTCGATTTATAACGACATTTTATTAATTTTTTCTGAATGTGCAATATACAAGTCTTCTTACACAAATTTAGCGTAATCTATGAATTTACCCTTGGTATATTCTCTCTCTCTTTGCTGTTTTACCCTTACTATATTCTTACCAATCGAAGTTTAAATCGCAAAGAAGTTTCACTTCTATCACGTTACTGATATGTAACCGACTTAAAACATACTTCTTTTGGCATTGTAATATAAGTTGGTGTATTGAGAAATAATACTGTAACGAAAAGTGAAACTAATCAGTAGCATAGAGAAGTGGCGATCATTTAACGCGTTAGATATTAGCAGAGAGCCAATAAAATAAGCGTGCTTTATTCAACCGTTTTATATTAGTAATATTGTAACGATAAATGTAATATTTTTTTAGTGTCAGTGTCTTACATTAATACTTCAGAATAATGACAATAATGGCAACAAATTCAATAGAATTTTCTTGTTTTTATTATACAAGCATTTTAGTGTAATAAAAATAAAAAATAATAATATCCGAAGAAGTTTGAAGTCTAATGCTTGTGGCGATACGCAATATTTATTTATTTTTTTTTGTTTTTTGTCTCTTGGAGCTGTATTTATTTTTTGGCATATTGAATTTCTTCTTGTTTGTTTGGTTTTAGGAAAATTGTTGATATTTACTGTGAACAATTGTACTATTGTACTGATGTATACAAAAGTATAAGTGGTTACGTATACCATGCTAGTTTATATCTTGTCATATCAATTAATGGAAAAAACTAACTTCGATTTCAAATTGAAAAATGAATCAATTTAAAAATCAAGGTTTATAAGGCGTGCTGTTCTATTGAGAATTATATTGAGAATTCCAAGCAAAAAATATGTGTGAATGAAAGCGTGAGCTTCTCTTCATTAGTGATTTGGTCACAAAAGCGTAGAGATCTAAAACGATGCCAAGTTGTAACTCCAAATTTAAACTCGAAGTAAAAGATTTGGGACGTATGTTCTGAAATTATATTAATATATTTTTCAGGTTTTTTCCTTGTCACGTTTTGTCATCAATTGACACACCTCCCTTTTCATAAAATTGTTACGTGTTTAGCATAACTTTGAACTGAATTACAAGGTTCTGGAATTAGTAAGAATTGATGTATTTAAGTAGTTGACAGTCGAACATGTGACTAGCTTGCTTGAATGCTTGATCTTCATTCTGTTATGCTTAAATGTTTAAATATGTTTTGTAAATACTGGAGAATACAATGGTACGCATTAAAAGAGCGTTTAAATAATTTTCAAGAAATTGCATTTATTTAGTTAATTGATATATTGTTGAAAACTATTTTGCTTCAGCAAAACAGTGAATTTAGTGTGATCTTATTGTATTTAAGTGTGATGTTATTATACGGAGGTCATAGTGGATGATGAAACGTTGTATGAACGGTCCCGCAGACGCAGTGTCATGCATTCGTCAAGTTTATTGGAGTACGAACATCCATCGTCTTCTGATTCTGAAAGAAGAAGAAATTTCAATGAGAAAAACTAAAAAACTATAACACAACAGTAATATTTTGGTTTCTCGTAGCTATCATATTGTCGGTAGATATTTTTCGACTTGAATTAATGGTCAAGTTCGGTGTTCATTGGATTAGAATTTATACGTTATTGAGTAAATTTTCTGAAATATTTTCGATTTTACGACTCTGAAAGAAATTTAGGTATAAAGTTAAAATTTAGGTACACACTATGCTTGCAGTCTTGTACATAAATTTACCGTGCTAAGACTTTATATCTAAAATTACTGTGCTCTAAACTAAGTCTCAGATTCATTCCTTACCATTTATCAATTCATCGAAGCACCTTCTGAGCTGGTCACAGACAGCAGTGCGACTTTGATGCGAGGAGACCGCGTTCTGGACACGAGACACCAGCAGCTCTTGCCGTGGTATACCGCGTTCGTCCACCTGTCAAGTTTAGATTGAATTCAAAATAAAATAAGCCGGGTAAAGTTTAGTCACAAAGATAGAATTCGCTAATTTCCTTCTTATTGCTTTTATAATTTTTTTTCCATTCTTTTGTTGGTCGAATAAATATTTCGTATCTTCGGGGTTTTTTATTAAATATAGTTTTTTTTAATTATAGCAAGAGACAACAATTTTGTTAGTCAGTAATAATTCTAAATATATAGGAAAAATAAATTTATATAAAAGTGTAAGACCAAAAACGACATGTTATCTAACCTGACCTTACCTTCTTATTGCATTGAGTTGGAAACCTTAATTTTTTAATCTTAAGTATATAATATTAATTTTAATTTCATATCTATAGCTATTCTCGATAAAGAGGATTTGATTGACAGACAGACAGACGATAAGGTGATCTTGTAAGGGTTCCATTGTTCTACAATCTGAGGTACAGAACTCTAAAAATATATAAAATGTAATTTTTTTTTATTTGTGCAAGTTGCAAATTTCGAAATCAACCGGATCTTGAAACCAAGTAATGGCCTTCTGTTAATGTTTTCTTCGCCTCTTACTAATGCAATTGAGTTTTTCCATAACAATGAACAACGAAAAGCTATACCCCTGGACTCACAAATATTTTCCCATTATTCTTTTAAGATACTCAGTTAAAAATAGTGAAATTTGAAAATATTTAATTTCCTTTTCTTGTGTTTTGATGGTGTCGTAGTTTGTGACGTCATTAAGAAAAGTGCAAGTGCTAAACGAACTGGAAATTCTTTGTTGTTCGGCATCAGTTAAAAAAATTTAACTCATGTGTCCATACCTATAACCGAATTATATGTTATGGTTCTAAAATTTGTTTTACTTTAAGGCTAGACGAGTTGTTTTAAACGTAATTTAAACTTGCTTGTCTATTTAGTTTGTTTTCTTTTTCGCTACAAAACCAAGTTTGTAATTCATATGCTGGATACATTTCGTGAATTCTAATTATTCCCTCTCTCCATAATGCTTCTGTTATAATATCTAAATATAGATTATGAATACAGTTTCTTAATACTTTATTGTCGAAGAACGCAGGGAGAATATAAAATGAAACCAGGAGTAGGTATGGCTGACAGAATAAAAGTACGTCAAAGAAGTGAAAAGTAGATCTGCATAATAGGGAATAATATCACCTACATTTACGCATAGATTTGGGTATAAAACAAACAAATGGCAAGTGCCAATCCAAAATATGAGTTTCGCATTGCCTTTTTTATTTATGTTGTTAAAGTATATTTCCCATTTTAGTTATCCAAAAATCCATTTTTAAATTGGGCCTAATATTTGAGAATAAAAGACAAAAAATACAAAAATTATATCGCCTTCTTATTGACTCTTAGTACAAATGTGATTAAAGGTTTTTAATAAAATTTAAGTAAATAATAGTTTGTTTTCGTAAGAGAATAAAATAATATAATGCCATATTTTAACATAATCATAATGACGGGTTAATTTAGTTGTATTACGTTATCTAGGTATCTAATTTAGATGGCGTACCTATCTACGTCATATGAAGACAACTAATTTGTGAGAGTTTTATTAAAGAATTCTCTATAAAATATAATAAAATACACCATTTCTCAACGAAATATTAGTCAAAATGAACTGGTATTAAATGATGACGCCATAAGTATCGTGGGCAAGTAGGTTGAAATTTAATTTATGCCCTTTTTATTTCTCCCAATAAGTGACGGGAAAGTAGTTTTGACAAATGTTTTATTTTAAAAGTTCTTTTTAACAATGTACCGTGAGATATTGTTTACAATATTTTTTATTGAATTTTTACAATTTTACACACTGAACTATCGTTATTTTTTTATTTAACCTAGATTTTGACTTAAGTTAATTTTACGCCAAGTTTCATCTTGATCGAATAACAAATGTGGTTTCCAGAATGTTCACAATTTTTGCTATATTCCATTGTATATATATGTACATATATACATACACACTCATATACCTCACACACACACACATACATAGGGAGTGTGCGTGAGCATGTGTGAATATAAATATAGCTATCTCTATTTTTATGCCTCTTTACCTCATACATGTGAGCTTCAATTATCTATTTCGGGACCATAATTGATGAGGATATAGAGAAATCACTTCGAAATTGAAAAGTCGAGATCTGTGCAATAACGTCACTCAAAAGAAGAATGATAGCAAACTGAATGCGGTTGTAATGAGATTGATGTTGAATGCTGGGGGTAAATTTTTCAAGATACAATTGAAATGCAGATATCTGCCACAGTGTTATCGTTTAGGTAAGAGAGAAACATTTAAAAATAGAAATGGAAAAAATTAATAAAAACAAAAAAAAAACCTTAACCAATTCAAAGGCCATAGATCAATCAAATTGTAAAAAATGTTGAGGCAAAGAGCCATAAAAATAGAAAAGCGCGTAAAAGCATTTCCGGCTACCTTGCCAATGTGAAAGAAAACGTGATTTTAGAATTATAAATTTATGTACCGACTATTAAGAAACTTGGACGCAATTTTTTTATTATTTAACATGTATTAAAACCATTAAAAATACACTGAGCATTAATTTTATCAAAGTTCGAGTTGTGGATTACAACATTAATTATAATTAATTTTAACTGATTTACTTGAAAACGTCTTTAAAATCAATGCCTAGTGTGGGGAGACAATCGCACCCAAATGAGCGCCAATTTTTGTCGAGGTATTTTCAAACTTCAATAACTCGACTAAAAACAGAAAGGGCGCCGTCATCTTATTAAATATTAAGTAGGAAGAATGAAACTCTGTGCAGGAGGTATTCAAATAATTCCATAGCTTATATATCCTACTTCTCCAACCTCTACTTCCTGTATATAATAAATATAAGATGCAAATTAATTCAACGATATCAATAAAAAAGTATTAATTTCAATACACTATCACATTTTTAGAAAAACAAATGTGGCAATGTTTGACTCTAATAAAACAAATGTGAAACAAAACTTTGAATTTCACAAAAAAATTATATCGTGAAAATTTGAAAAATCGAATCGTGTTAAACCTCTGCTGGTAAAGAATTTTACTTTATTATCGCTTGTTTCCTTTAATTTAAATCACAATATTAACTTTTCGTTTCCTTTAATTAGATCGAAAATAACAATTTTATTTAAGTACGGTTTCTAAATTGAGTTAATTTCTTTAAATTTAATTGTCCAAGTAAGTCTAAGGAAGCCTATATAGTAAATAATATAACGAAAATATTAAAATTTTATTTGACTTACAACTCCCAGGAAAGCGAAGACACATTGGCTGAAGCACTGAAAACAAATTATAAATATTGAGTTTAATCATAAATATTCATTTTCATTATATATTAAACTTATTATTTGATATGAATGATGTATACGTTGTTTCAAAAGAAATCTCTCTCAATTAATTATGAAGTTTGAAATACGAACTGGATTAGTATTTGTATTTCGCGAGTAAGTCAATAATACGATCCCGTCTAATGTTTTGCATGACCCTTTTAGTTGGTAAAGACTATATAGTAAAAACTGTGTTAGTAAATTAAATAAATGAAAATAAACCCCATATTTTTACCCAATTTGTAAATTTCTACTGTGATAGAGTAATTGAGAGAAAAATGTGTAATTGGAGACAATACACGTGCTACGAACAAACATATGTGCTACTAATAAACACACGTGCTACGATAACAGTGTTTCCGCATTTTAAGGAATCACATAGAACTCGTGTTATTTTTCCAGTATTCAGTTTAATTGTATCCGCGTTCTAAAAATCGGTATCAGCTCACGAAATATTGAGAAAAAGACGATAGTTAAATAAAACTTGACCGAATGTTTATACTAAAACGAAATATAAACACAAAAATTAATTATGTCTCAATTACCGTCGAAACTTATTTAATATAAACACGATGTTAAATTAGTCTAGATTTCTACTTTATTTTGGCACATAGCTCAATTAAACAAGTTTGTTTTTCGTAAATATTTTTTGGATAATTAGTATTAAGTGGTAATTCGAAATAATGGAGATAATTTCATTGGAATTTACTAATGAGATTGGTAAATGAAAATTTCAAGATACATGTAACGAGTATGTATTTAATTTTGAAACTTCAAAATTTGATAGAGACGCGTACGCGGGCGGAGTGTAAACTTCGTAAGAAAACACTTAGAAGCACTTGAAATCTTTCCAAGCGGAGTCTTGAGTAAATACAGCGGAATTAAAGTTTAAACATTTTCCAGAACATGATCTGTAAAGTACAAATAATTCTGGTACATTTATATGCGAATGCTGAAAAAAAATGTTATCATTATTCATTGTAATGTTGAAAAATGTAATGTTTGTAATTGCGGAACGCAATATTTTGCGATTGTGAAAGCGGGGATTTAAGTAAAAATGAAAAAAAAACACTTAAATAAACAATTAAAGGTAAAAAATCCGCAAAGCGCGTATTGGAACACGCATAAATTATGATTACGTATATACAACAAAGCGGTCTATTTACAGTGGACCGTTTTTGAAGTAAAACTTCTTTACGCACGCTTGACTTGAGGAGTAAGCTGGTGAATGCGTGACGAGAGCGTTACGAAAAGTGTGATCGGGCGAGGCGAACGGAAGTTGAGAGGGAGATATAAGTTAGTGAAGACAGAAAGAGAGAGTGTTACGTTTCGTATATTACTGTAGGGACAGGAGAGAGAGGTGCGAGCACACATTTTCTTTTTCTCTTTCTCTCATAGCCAGTTATGTTTCGTATATCTAAGACACAGTGCAAGCCTATTGTCTGTATCACACTGTAGGAGCAAGAGAGAGCAGTGCACGCGCACATTTTCTTTATTATATATATATTATGTATATATATATATATATATATATATGTATATATATATATATATATGTATGTATATATATATATATATATATATACATATATATATATATATATATATATATATATATATATATATATATATATATATGCGAGTTTGCTAGCGTTATACGATTAGCGATTATTTTGTAATTTCATTTCGTACAAATTTGATAAATGATTATTTTGTTCAATACATTAAATATTCTATGTTTAAAGTGAATAAAATTGTAAATTCATTTTAAAGTTCATATTTTGTGAATTTGAAGTTTTACTTCACTCGTACACTCGTTTTTTTAGGTAGAAAACATTATAGTTTAGAAATTATATTCTTTTGCACTTTTTGAAAAGTTTTTTGAAAAGTTTACTACAAAGATTTCCTATAGAGGTGAACTAATAATTTAACTATTTAAGAAGATTATATTAGTTTCTATTAATACATTTATAAATATCGGGATTCCTCACCTCAAAGGGAAACAATTATGAGATAAGTTATGTATCGGTTTCTACCTCTGCCTGTCACAGCAGTTTTTTCTCGGATAGTAATTCACATGTACTTGAAAAATATTCCTATGCAATTTTTTTTTAAATTTCTTGTGTGGGTTAGCAGTTGAAAGAGCAAGTATAATAAGTATTGGAATCCATTTATTTTTTTCGCAATATACATTTCTTTTCAGATTTTTATATAAGGTAAAAATATCAATACAGTATCTCACTACCTTTTCCAGCTTTAAAACCGCTAAAACCAAAATTACGTAAAATAAGGGCATCACCAGAACTTTACTTTCAGTTTATGAGTGTAGATCTCATAATTTTTCAAAGATTGACATATATACATGTATATATATATATATATATATATATATATATATATATATATATATATATATATGTCGTTAAATATTTCGATAATTAGGTAACGTTATTTTTATATACGTATATTGCTTAGTATAGCTTTCCACAGGGTAGTCAATATCTTTATTACCTACGCATACCTTTTTAATTTATTAATGGAGGTTAACTCAAATTTAAGTTAACTTAGTTTAAATGTTGTTCTCCAAATTTCTTTCTTATTTTTGACATGCAGAGTAAGGCGGGTGTGGGGGAGGGGTATTATTGCAATCAATTTTTGATACTCATTTCGCGAAAGAGACGCCAAGTGGAAAAATATTACCAGACATTTTTGTTTGAATTATAAAAGACCTTTTTAATGATAATTAAAACTCCATGAGAAAAACATTTTTTTTGCGAGCTCAGACGTCAATTTAAATACACCTTCCGGTATAATCACATACGGACATATGATGACGAAATTATAAATATTACATTTTCGCCATTTGACTACGGAATCCTAAATTTTTTTTGTGAATGTTTTCATTGATATCTAAAATATGTTTTGTGGTTTTTATTCATTCTGAAAGTGGTTTTTGCGTCGTATTTATATTTTTTTATTTACAAATTTTCTAAATTAGAACACGGATCACAGTAATATAATCTTAATGTGTATTATGTCATTGTTACTTTATATTACATTTAAAGTTTGTTGGTTAATTGACGTAGAAAATACTGTTTTTTTATTTCACTTGAAAAATAAGACGAAAATAAACTCTCAATCTGGAAAAAAAACAAAAACTTGTCTGTTCCTAAAATATTTTATTGGTTTCATTAGCGTTGAATAAAGATGAAAGGCAAGTTAAGTGTTTGGCAAACATAGATAGGATAAGATTGAGGAGTTAATACAACTTGTTTTTTATTTCCAAGTCGTAGAAATATTATTTCCGAATTGTCATATAAAATGGTGTGATGTTACGCGAATTTCAGTTATATGCTTACATTTAAGATAATTTCTATGTTTATATTTGATTTGTACCCTTAATTTACTGCTCAAATAGTTTAGTTTATATATTAATTTAATACCATTTGATTTGAAAATGATAATCTTTGTTGCAAAAAATTCGATAACAAAAAAATAAATAAATGTTATATGACACAACCCCTATAACTTAATCAGAAACAAAATGGAGAAAGATGACAGGAAGGGGAAAATTATAATATCGTATTCTTGTAGCTGTCAGTGTTATCTACACCTTTGTATCCGATGCTATCAATGCCACATGGTGATAAATTAATGAACTATCGGGTTCACTGTGTTATTTTTTGGTGTGAAATTCCCGTTGCGTACATACGAGGATTGTATTCAAACACATTTATTTCTAATATCTTTTATACGATTTAGTGTGTTATATCAAAAGCTCTTATTTCAAGCTCCTGTTATATTTGTACGGTCTCTATATCCAAATTTTTGGGATTTTTAATCGATAACATAACATAGGAATTTAATATGAGTGGCAGTTAAAAGTATGTGAGCTTTGGCGGTTAAAAATTTGTGGCAGACTCAGATTTTGTTTATTAAATTTTCTCAGATGAAAAATTTGCCAAATGTGTATATGTATATTGTAATATTTAACTTAAGTGAAATTGAGTTTAAGAAGAAAAGCGGTTTTGAATATATTTCTCAAAATGTCTCGAGTAGATTTTATGATTTACTAACTGTTGCACCACGGCTTTGCCCGGGTAAAAAGAAACCTTAACTTTATTTTGTTTTGTTCGATTTTTTAGGAAATAATTATTTACGGTTAGCAAAATTATTTACGGTGAGCAAGGTTTTGTGATGAATCAATAGCAATATTTGGTAACTTGATCAATATACATAGGTAAATTATCCATAATGAGCTTTCATGGAAAATTTATTGTAATATTTGAAACAATGATATATTTAATGTTACATTACCTCATCTTCGTTATAATTTTTCCTCAGCGCTTCATGTCTTTTACCTCGTAGCACCTTCGAATGGTTCTGCGAGAATTTGGGAAATTCAGTTTTAGAATCAGCATCTTCCAATTTGAACCAACCATTGATGGTACTACCGGGTGCACGTTCTTCAGTATTTTCTGTTAAACAATTCGAAATTAATACAATTTTAAAAAGGATTAAAGATATTGTTGGTTTTTGTTCGTGTTACAATCAAACTAAATAAAACTCAAATATAACAGTTACAAAATTATCTATTTTTGTTTTAATTATCTGTTATTCTAGATGACAATTTAGAGACGCTTCGTCGATTAAAGACTTTGTTTTAACAAAATTCCATAAAATAGTTATAAATAATATTTTGACTTATTGCGTAGCTGATGGATGATCAAAACAATCTAAATATATTATTTCTAAAAGGTGTTTTTTGGTCGAGCGGCTCGATCTCTTTAACTACTGCACCAAAAAAAATAAAAAAATACCCACTTAAAGCTTATGTTTTCTACTTTGGGCGAAAAATATAAAAATTCGATAAAAATCTTTTTGTTATTAAAAGAATTAATTTTTATAACAGTTGGCATGAGCGCCATCTGTGGGCGACACATCAAATATCTTAGCCAAATTGTATACTTGGAACACGCTAGATGGCGATATAGTGCGAAGACTTCGCACGGGTCAGCTAGTGTATTTAAATTTGTTAAATCTCAAGAGACAATTAGAGGTATTATTTACTTATATAAATACTTTTGTAAGTGAAATTTTAAAGGTAAATTTCGAAGTTCTATTGTTTTGTAATTTATTTTACTTTTAACAGCATTATGTTATTGAAGTGCGGGTTTTTATTGGCTATTGTATATATTTTTTTCACTAATCCAAAAAATTTGACCATACATCTAAAATTTGTCCAAAATGATGTAATAAACTAGCTCTAATACGGAGTAGGGAGGTTGATTAGATTAATAAAATTTATGCGACAAACATGTTTATTAATTCGTTTTTATAAAAAGTTGGTTGAATGTAAGTCGAACTCGCATACTAAGTGTGCCGCGAATTATTGAAATGGATTGTATATGAGTATGTGGTGGTTCTACATTAAAAAAAAATTTTATTTTTTTGTAAATGTAGACCCCGTCACGTATTTAAAAATAAAATTTTCTTTCTATTACTGCAAGTCACATATGTGAGACAACGATTTTTACTACTTTTTAGGGTTAAGTATTTGGAACGGAGAAAAAGCGGAACCACTTTTACATGCCATATATTTCAAATGGAGAGGGGCCAAATGTAATAATAGAATTTTATTTTCTTTGTACTTCTGTGTACCGGATATTACATATATTGAAAGAAAAATTTATATTAAGAAAGACCTAATAAATTTTTTTTCAGAATTTTGTTTAATTCCATACATAATGTTGTACATGTCAACAAAAAAAATATTCCCTCTGCATGAAATCTTCAAAAATGAATCGAAATCGTAAAAAAACAGCGATACCACAGATTTTCCTAAGTTTACTGTAAAATATAATAACGATTTTAAATCTCGTAGTTTTATGAGAATTCTACCATATTTTTACGTTTATAATATAATATTTTTAGCTGAACAAAAATTCTATACACACTTTGATTTTTATTTTTACTGTGTGTGTACTTAACCCTTGTAGCGCTGGCTCTATTTGCATAAATTCCTCGTAGCGCTAGCTCTATTTGTATAATTTGTATATATTCCCCGCAGCGGTAGCTCTATTTGTATATATTCCTCATAGCGCTAGTTATATTTATATATAACTCTTGTAGCGCTAGTTCTATTTGTATATAAAAAAAATACAAATGAATGTTGCATGTTTGGATTTTCCATTTTACCAGCTTCCATTTAATACGTTTCATGCTTCACATAAACTTCAATTTAATACGTCACATGCATCACATACGTCACATATGTCACATGCGTCACAGAAAAAAATTTTGTCACTTGAAATTTTCAATGTTATGCCTAAAATAAGGAATTACGATTTTTGTCCTTTAAAATATGTCTGCGGGTCTCACTGAATATAATTATGTCAAATTTTAATTTTTTTCTTCGCAGTTTTTTAAGAAAATGTGCTCTAATTAGCTGAGAGATAAATGAATGAATAGATACACAGTTGATTGTGTTGTGAGCGTTCCGTTTTCCCATTTTGGTATAGAACTTTTTACCTAAATCCTCGTTAAATATTTATTGTTCTTGCAAATATATTTCAGTTTCCGCCGTTATTGTCAGATTACGACACGAAATATAATATATATATATATTCATAAAATTGAAACTGTGAATTCTGTAAATGAAAATATTTTAAAAAGAATCATTGATTTGGCGTAAAGAATGATAATAGAAGCCATAAAACCTGTTTTTAGAATTTTTGTCTGTCTGTGTTTTGGTGGTATTTGGTATGGTAATATTTTATACCCGAGAGCACCATATGAGAGAAAAACATTTAATAACCTTTCTCATTCCGAATTTTACGTTAACGAATTCGTAGGCACAGCTAGTTACGTATTATAAAAACGAAAGCGAATTTGTTTTTTACTTAATAACTCCATAATCAAGCAATGAATCACCAGATTCGAAAACGTATGGTTTATATAAAAGGGTAACATATAGGCTGAACAAAATATTACCCATGATATTATGGAATATCACTGCAAACTGTGTTTGGATAGTTTGCCCCTAGTAACTTTATAATCAAGCAATGAATCGCTAGCATATTAGCAAAAGTATAATTTATTTAAAAATTATAAAAGTGACATATAGACCTAACTGGAATCTTAGTCACGGTACTACAAAATATTTCCAGCAGTTCCCTCGCATAAGAAATTAAAAAAAAAACGGTTTTGGATGTTTGTCCAAAAAAATACGATAAGTGTTGTCGAATATTAGTTACTAAACCATGTCTAAATAGCTGGAAAATTTACATAAAGCTTTTTGTAATCGTAGTTCATAATTTGAATATTGAATATATTTGGCGTTAATTTTGTAGAAATTCATTATTCATAATTAAATGAAACTACGTGATGTAGTATTAATTCTATTTTATTTAAATTCTTTACCACGACCTAGGTTTCGTTGTATTACAACATCTCAAGGTGGGCAATTAGCAAAAATTAACTCTTAGGAACTTCCAACATCATTCAAATATTACACAAAACAATAGTGGAAGCCGGGTTTGCGCGGGTTTTCCAACTGCTTATGTTAGTGAGTTTATTGTGGGGAAGCGGTGTAGTTTTTATTATATTTTCGAGATTTATACAATACACAAATATTTTAATGAGGGTAAAAATTAAATATTGAATATATTTGGCGTTAATTTTGTAGAAATTCAATATTCACAATTAAATGAAACTACGTGATGTAGTATTATTTCTACTTTCTTTAATTTCTATATATCTTTATTAAAATTCCACCTGAAGATGTTGTAATACAACGAAACCAAGGTCGTGGTAAAGAAATTAAAGAAAGTAGAAATAATACTACATTACGTAGTTTCATTTAATTGTGGGTAAAAATTAAATTGATGTTTTTCTATGAGGTTATACAATGCAAATGTACCGGTGTATGTAATAAAATTAAATGGATATTATTCCCAGTAATATATTTATACAATAGCAAGGGTATCTGAGGGTTAAAACAAGATTATACTACTAAGTAAGTTTTTGTTTTCTTTTAATACTACATCACGTAGTTTCATTTAATTGTGTATTTGAATTAATGTACGCATTGCGTTTGACCCAAGGAATTGTAAAATTCCTGCAGGATAAAACTCAGTGATTCTACTTAACAATAAAAATAGAGCACTGTAAGTAAATAGATAGCGTGACGTAAATATATTAACGATTTACTATTACTTATAAAGAGGTATAGTAATAGTTTCATTAGGTTAGAGAAAAATTTCGCCGTTTTCATCGAAAATTAATTCAGATGAAGCTACGATCAGTAAAAGATAAGTAAAAGTTAGTTGCCTTATGCTGTCTCTGACGTTGAACATAGTAAACAAATTTAAATGAGAACAAGTGGAATTGTCTTTGAGAGATGTGCTTAATTCATCTAACTTTCATTTTGTTAAACGAATCTTCTTAATATTACAAGATGATAAAATACAATTTCTTACTTCCATAACTTCTACTTTCTACAATCCGCTCATTATTGAAATTTTTTCTTCCGCTGTTTCTCGTAACGCCTCCTACTATTTTTCTTTCAGATAGCAGCCATTTGGAATGGAGAGAATGTTGTTCGGTATGTGGTTTTATGACAGTTGTCTCATTCTGAGTTTTAGATCCACAGGACACAAGAGCTGGCTGGATTTCATCTGCCAAGAGCCGTATGTTACCTTCGCTGGCTAGGGAAACAGCTAGCGCCGAGAGTAGCAGTGCTGCTGTCCACCACATCGCGGATGTGCACTTTAGTTTGCTCTACCTCAGTTGTAAGGTTTTATGAAAATAAATATAATGATACATATTGTTATGTGTTACAATGGAAACATTAACTTGTTTTGTTGTAATTTGTAATATGGGAGACAGATGTCTGTCAAAGCATGCGCGTGATCAGTCAGTCAGTTTGAAATTGCAATATGTAGTTTCCATTTTAGATATATGTGTTACAGGCAGAATGCAATATAGTATTTAGAATGATTTTCATGCATAATTTAATTTCTATTAGTTTTTGATATTAAGAAAAAAGTGGGGTCAACCAGGCACGTGCAGTCTGTAGACCCAAAAATAGAGAATTCTAGTATAAAACGCCACATTGAAGACACGAATTGGATATAATTTTCCTCATAGATGTAAATTACTTCACCGCCAATGGGAATTGCTTAGGACTATAGGGAGTATAGGAATTATAGTTTATTTCATCTGCCTAGAGCGTGCACGAATATCTTACAGCGTTCACCAGCTTTTCACGCACTTATGTTGATCAACGATTTATTACGAGAGGCGCCAAATCTCGATATTTTTTTCTCCATTGACAGGTTTGGGAATACGAATATGGAGTTCTTCAGTAGTTTACTTTTGATAGTTAGCTTTATAATCAATTTGATTTAATGTGTTTTTTTTCTGTTTTATTAATTATTATTCATATTATTATGTGTACTTAGCATTAAGGGTCACCATCTGAAAATGTTTTTTACTCCTTAATTCTCTTTCAGCCCTGATTTCCTCTGTTTTGTGTTTGAAATATGTACTTTGACTTAGCTTTGGTGACAAGTATGTAAATAACTGTTTAGTATATTTTTATTGCGACTTTCCTATCTCATTCTCTCGTATCGCGTATTGAATTAAATGTTTGTAGTTTTTCTCTAGGTATCGCATATTGAATTCAATGTATGTAGCTTTTCACGAAATGCTTCAAAATTACGATGTAAAACTTGTTGAATTTTTAAAAAAAATGTACTAGCGAACAATTATGAATTGAAGAATGTTGTGGCAACGAGTTCATTGCGTGAATTATTTAAAAATTAAATTTTTTAAGACCCTAGTTTGTTTCTCAATAAATCTCAAGTTGAAAACAAAAAGTAGGTTTCATTTTTATTCATCCTATAGAATATATGAAAAATTATAATTATCACCAGAAATACGGTTAAATTACTTTAACTTTATTAAAATACATTACAAGGTTCAACGATAAATGGCGTAAAGAATAAATGCACTACTTTATTACATTACTGTTTATCCCGCTTTTCAGTTAAATTTTTTTATTTAATTTTGCTGCTTCGACTCAAAATGACCCAATCTAATCAACAAGAACATCAAAAAGAAAAGAAATTGTTACGTCACAAGCATAAATATAAACAATTACAAACAAAATCGGGAAAGCAAGAAAAATGATTTAAAACTTATGATTTTATGCTATTTTACACAATAAGTACACAATAGGAATAAAAATATATGGTTTATGTGTTACTACGAGGCTGGTTAATAAGGGATAAGCATTTAAAAAAAATACTTAAAATTTATGAGAACCTTTCAAAACATTCACCGGTCAAGTATGTATAAAGAATATACCTTCCGCGTGATTTATAGTTTGGCTTTTGACCAGTTAACATATTATGGTCAATATTAAACTCATGCGTGTCTCAGCTCGCTTTATGAAGTTTAATATGGTCATTATGTAGCAAAACCCACACGCAGTATATGTCAGAAAGTAGCTCCTAATGCCATCTCTGATGCAACAGTGTATCTACTATAACACGATATTTCGTACGATTCCGGAGTGCTGATTAAATGTTAAGGGATCAGCACACTTCTGATCGACAGGTAGATTTTGAATCAATCAATTTGAAATCATTAACTGAGAAAGATCTCAGGCTTTCTATAGTTCTGGCTATTAAATATCTTATGGTAAAATAGAGAAACATTTATAGAAACAGAAGCCTAACAGAGTTTGCGTTAAGCCTACAAACACTTGAGTTGAGTCAGGATCAACTAAATTGTGCAAATATTGTGCACAATCTTTATTTTTTTGGTGAGATTTAAAATAGTTGAAGCATGAAGGAGAAGTGGGTTAAGTGTGTGAATCGTACTCGTAGTATTAGTGTCAGTGGTTAGTTTAAAAGGTATTGGGCCAACTTTATCCCAAGGAGTTAATTTTGTGGGAGATCCACTGAAGCATGTATTGGGAAATATTTTCTAGAAATATAATTATTATCGCAACAGTGTATTGCGGTCAGCTCAGAGTTGCCATGAACGCCCACAATGGTACATGATACAATACCACAATACACATGATACGCCCACAATACTACGAAGTTTTCTTTCTACATGACATGGTCCGCCCTCACATTGCAAGAATTACTCGATTAAAACTTGGAAATGATTCTTCTAAATATCATTATAAGGTCTCATTATAGAATTTTATCTATTTAGGTTATTATGTAATGCTTTGCCTAAACAAAAACTTTGACGATGAAAACCGTCGCCGAGATGAATTTTCAATCGAGAAACTGCAAGTTTCTAGTTTGGTGCTATCCAGTCTTTGCCAAATAGATGGAGATGGGTACTCGAAAATGATGGTGCACATGTAATTTATGATTGGTTACAATAAACTTAGATATAGTTTATTTATATAGTTTTTTTTTCATTCGAAAGGCTCATTATTTATTAGTCAACTTAATAAATATCTGTCACAATCTTTGCTTATATGAGATTATCATGAGTGCTGGAAGGAGAACATCGGGAACGAGCTCGTTTATTAGCTGTAACTGCAGATGTTATTTCGGCTCTGGCTTTTTGTTGAGGAACTTTGATTTTTTTCATTGAGTTTCGGGCTTCCTTCGTTTTTGATTGAGATGAAACAAGTCCTTGACTGTTCGTATTACAAATACATTTCCAAGTGTAGCCTTCGTTTCGTTTATTTTTTCTATCAACTTTTTGTTTACCAATGTCCACAAAGTAAGTTGATTTTACGCAGAAATGTCGAGCATGTCATAAAAAATTATCATTGGCTTCTGATTTGTTTTTATTTTACGCGAGTATGACCAAATGTTTAGTCAGGGGAATTCACGGCGCCTATTGTTGCGTTGCATTGGTGAAGTATACTCATAATAAGAACTACTTTGTTTTTCTTTGGTACATTACGTGCAATTGGAGACGAATCTCTGAAAACATTTAGAACTACGTACGTTTTTATTATTTGACCTTGTCGGAAGCTCTGGTTCAATTTTTCTTTATTATAGTTCCGATTGTTTTCAGTTTGTTCTATAGGAAGGATTTTTCCAAGAGAAATTAAAAGAAAAAATATTACATGTGATATTTTGGAGTTTAGAAGTTTACAGAGAGAGGTAACAGGCATATACCTTGATTTTTCTTTAGAATATTGCCTCATGTCTTACGAAAAAGATATTTAAAACTGTTTAACTTTTTATTTTTTTTACCTTTTATAATAATGGACCAAATCAACCCTGTGAAAATATTTCGTAAGAAATAATTCAGTATAAACAATAATATGTATGAATGGATACTTACAAAAAATTAAGTATTAGTAATAATGCAAATGTAATGCTCACGGCTATAATGTTTGTCACAATAAATTATAAACAACTAGCTTATGCAATGACAATTTGAATGGAAAAATATATGAAACAAAGTAAAAAATAGATATCGAATATATTTGGAGTTAATTTTGTAGAAATTCATTATTCACAATTAAATGAAACTACGTGATGTAGTATTATTTCTACTTTCTTTAATTTCTTTCCACGACCTAGATTGCGTTGTACTACAACATATTCAGGTGGGTTATTAGCAAAGATCTTTGTTATCGTAATCTCGTTATTGAAATCTTTGCTAATAACCCACCTGAAGATGTAATACAACGAAAGCTAGGTCGTGGTAAAGAACTTAAAGAAAGTAGAAATAATACTACATCACGTAGGTTCATTTAATTGTGAACAAAAAGGAATAGAAAGACAAACAACAACGAATTAAGTAGTGTTAATATCGAACCAAACAGTTCAAATACAGTGCATAGTTTATATGTGAAATAAAAGAGTGGCGTGATTTAGTGTCATACATAGAAACAAACAAAAAAGTTTTTTGATAACAAGAACAAAAATTTAGTTTTTTATCGAGTTTAAATACTACCATCAAAATGATAAAAGTGTTGGGTATTGTGTACCCCTCATGAAAAGAAAAAAAAGGAAAGATTTTTTGACAGGAAATGTTAGTGAATAAGAACGAACCATATCGTGATATCTGTGTATGTATGCACGTATGTACTTACGTACGTATGTGCGTTTGCACAAGTTTATAAACTCCGAAGAGAGATCCGATTGATTGCTTTCTTTTCTTATTTGATAGTCCTCAACGGACCGAATACAACGATAAGTTTCCGAGCTCGGCAATCCGTTCCGCTCTTGAGTTATCCATAAAAACATGTAAACTTTCTTCCTAAAAAACTAAAGAAAAGTAATTGAATTGAAACCAGATAAATTGCAAGCCATTCCTATTGACCCGTAGATGATATCTATTGTTTCTAAATATACACGTAAAAACCTGAAATTTTTGTTTCGAAGTCATTATTATTTTAAAACAGTTATGAGTTGATAAAAATAACTTGTGCGTGTACTTTATGTACGCGGCTTAAAAGTTATACTTCTTTGGTATAATATAAGAATAACATTATTTAATATGCAAATAATTAAAGGAAATTATATAATAACCTTTTATTATAAATAAAAGGAACGTAATAATTAATATGATTGGTAAAATCTAAATTCAATCAAATAATAAAATTTTAAATAATTTATAATATAATGCCAATAAATACATATCGAAACTTAACCTCACTTAGAGAAATATACTTACAATATATTAAATGTGTTTTATTATATGTACCACTATTAAATTTTAATTACAAAATTATATTATTTAAAAGCACAGATGTAACTTAGATTTGTATGAATATAAAAGACGTGTTGTATATTTCCAAATATCTCAATAACTAACATGAATATAGTATCAGTCACTATATGCATATTTAGTGAGCAACTTTATTCTATCGTTTTTTGTGGCATCGTGCTCGTGCGTCATAAAATTTTACTCAAATCGTCGTAATTTTTTCATAACGCGCCTAAAGAAGTATAAGTCTAAAGAAGTATAGCTTCAAAAATTTTATTCAAAGACAGAATTTACATACTTAGATTTAGGACGTTATTAAATGCCACTCTGATGAATATACTGTCTATTGAATATACTGTATACTGTGTGGATTTACTCTAGATTGCTCGTTTTAAGACTGTTATTGACATGAGTGCGAAGGTTAAGTCATATTTATGTAACTGTTTTTTATATAAGTAAACATTTTACTGAGTGTACCCGTTTATTTAACTGCTGTATTGAAATATGATTGAAATACAAGGTTCCACAATGCTGTCACAGAAACCACAATTGACTTCCGTTCAACGCATTAATTTTAATGTCAGTGCGATTCTATTGCCATAGTGTCAGAATGTTGTCATTACGAATCGGTCCACTCTAAACGTTCTATCTAGCTTTAGTTATTATTTTCTCGTGTAATTTGCCGATTGCATATTTATGTTCGCTATTATATTATTAATAATGTTTATAGTTTTTTAAGATCACATGAATAATATATTAAATAAGTGTGCTGTCTGTTTGCCTCAGACATTTATTTCGATATCTACTACTTAAATTAAAATGTGAAGGAAAACTTCTTAAATAAGACGAAGTATGCATAGTGATGGGATATAAGAAAAATGAAAAAGAAATTTATATTTTCGAATTATATAAGCTACAATGATGCATTGTCTTCTAGAAACCATTAAAACAATTTGAAATTTACTGCTTACTGAAAAAAATATTTGAACAGATCCTTTCTGTGGTAAGCTTCTCGAAACGAAGTACTCCAGAAGTATAAAGAAGTACTCCAGAAGTATAAAAAAACCCATAAAGTATCTAGGTAGTTGAAAGGTTCTATATTACTCGTAAATGTTATCTTTCTATCATTCGAAATAAAGAAATTACGGTAGACAATATAATAACTTTTATCACTAAATCTAAAATAAAAATGTCCTGATATAGTGAAGGGTATTATAAAATATTAGCTTTTATTGGCAAGTTCATTCACACACAATCTTATTTTTCAAATAAATGATTTAATTAATATAAATAGGTAAGTGAAACTGAGCGATCCTTACGGCAAATCTACAATTTTCTTTTGGATAGCAACAATAAAATTACCTTTATTATATTGTACATGTCTGTATATGTAATAAAAAATCAAATCCACGGACAATACAAAAATTCCAATAAAATCATGAAAAGGGTTCATTAATGCAATATAAGTCGTCGACTATTAATTTTAAATATATGTAATTTCAAGGTCAATTACATTTTTATATGCCCTCGCGAAGAACTGTTCAACAGTGAGAGTTAAATAAGTCTAGAGCCATCTGTTGGAGCTTGTGGGAAGCAGTATTGAAATGTCATTCCACTAACAAATTTTAACATCAATTTTAACGTTTCTTTAGTCTGTTTAGTAACAAAAAAAAAACAAAAATTAAAAAGGCAGTAAATAACATTAAAAAATACGTTATTTCATAGTAATTTGAAGCAATTAAATTTTGTTTATGAATTAACACTTTTTTATCATTTTCCAATTCTTCGATATCATATCGTAATGATATCTTAATTTACATTTAGGATCCTACAATATATAATATAGAAAATGTCATAATTTATATCGTGGCTTTTGCATGACGCAAATTCAAAATAACAGTGTTCGATGTCTGATTTATAGTGTAATTATGGTTCCAAAACTTATTTTATAGAAAATGTCTTTGCATAATTTTTTTACTTTTATCTTATTTTATTAGTATAGATTATCCATTTATAAAATATGACAAAAATTACAAAAAAAAGAAAGTTTAGAAAAATAAAAAAATATTATAAAAAAATCTAAAGAACGTTTCTTATCATTCTGTTATAGCATATACATAGTTAATATCTTTTCAAATATAAATACAGAAACTGCCGCTTTCGAAAGTTTCTTCAGATATTGCAATCGCTTTTGATTTATTTCCACTTAGAGTAGAAAAGCCTTGAACTTTTTGATTATTATTTGTGCATTCAATCTTTATTTCTTGACTGAATAAGAGACTCAGTCTACATAGCCCCTACGTTTTTAACATTTGCTTTTATATAAATTGACTTGTGAATTTGAAATTGATTTATAATATGTTTCGAAATTAAAATTATAAAACATCTGTGAAATGACAAATTTCTTTACATTTGTACTTGCTGAGGACATTTCAACCAAGATCATTATTAGATTTTAACGATTTTAAAAGGTAATTTGTTTAATACTTATCGGAAATATTTTTAATCTACGTAAAAAGGTTTAAGTAATTTTTGCATGGAAAGAATGTAGAAAAAATTCAAGCACTAATTCAGATGACTTAAATCAATTATAATAAATAAAGTTTCTAAATGATTATAGATTTCGATAGAATCAAAGTTAACCTCGACGGGACATGTAACTCAGTTCACACGTAAATTATGGATAATCTTATATTAGTAAATTATGTTATATTCCAAGTGAGTCAATTAGCAAGAGCTGAATAGCTCTGTCGTAAAGTGAAATACGGATGGATTAAAAATGCTGGGGATGATATTTTTTTTCAGGATTCAGATTGAGAAAGAGCAACTCTGATTATTATTTGGTGCTATTGCGCCGTTCTAAATACGTGTCGATTCGACGGGTTGCTTAAGACGACCTCTCAGGTACAGATGAAGTATAGTGCGTTGGCGTGCGGCGGATTGCTTAATGCGGCCGCTTGGAGGCAGGCGTAAGGCATAACACGTGTTGATTTGTGACAGGTTGTTTACTGCAGCTACAATGTCATTACGTTGGTTTGTGTACCTATTTGTATGTTACAAAATTATAGCTCTTTTACTTTAAGAATGATTTAGTTGAAATTTTACAGAAATACACTATTAAAATCACTGCGAAGGTTCAGTACAAGTTAGATTCATAAAAAAATTAAATATGTGAGAGTAAGTGGTATTTCTATTAAATTTTTTATAAATTTGAGTCTTTTTTTATCTATCTTCGTTTTGCTCCACGTTTTTCCAGTAATTCAGTAAGCCGTCATCACGTCACTGCTGTAGGGTCTTACTCGCCTGCGTTTGTATATAAAGAGTACAAGTTTGTTAGTACTGTAGACCACGGAGACGTGTGCTATCCTGATCTTAAAAAATAATATTTGTGCAAGTTGGAATGTATTCAAAATTTATGCATCCCGTATATCTTCGGCCTCAGAAAATATGATCATATTTCTGAATATAGGACACTTCTCAAATGGCTGAAGGTCCGTGATCGACGCCAACTATACATACACTTCTTTTTAATATATTAAAAAATGCTCATAGCCCAAAATATCTTAGTGGCAAATTTAAAGATTTATCAGATCACGGCCTTGGGCTACGATCTGAAAGTTCATTCAACCTACTTATTCCTAAAAATACCTCTATCACTTACTAAAAATCCTTCACTGTCTAAGCAGCAAAAATTTGGAATCACCTAGATCCTGAGATAAGGAAAATCACGTCTCTAAATATTTTCAAAGATCGAATGAAAAAGTCCTGCATCTCTTGAAACCTTTTCCTTTGTGTCCTTGTCCTTTTCTGTCTTTCCCATCCCAAATAATATCAGTAGTTTTTTTTTTACTTTACTTTCGTATTTTTTTTAAAATTTTTTTTTCGTCTTTTACAATTATTTTACTCTTACAGTCTACCAACTAAATTTCAATACAAATTGTTACGGTTGACTGGAAGAGATTGCTCATGTAACAATAAGTCCGTCATATGTAATATACATAAAAGTTAATAAATAAATAAATAAATAGACCAACGTTCGTCTGTAATTATGTGTATATGGCCAGCCCACCTCAATTACAATTTTAGTATTTCCTTCACTGTATTTCCTGCTTTTGTTTTCTTTCTCGTAATACTATTTTTATCTGAAACCACGATTGTGACAGCGGGTTCGAATGAAAAACCAATACTTAAATTATATAAAAACGAAATAAATACACAAACATAGCTTCTTCCTATAGCTCCCTGGCATGAAGGAACGTATTCGGAAAAGAAAGTAAAAATACCAATAAATACATTAGAAATCTTTTATTTGAATTTTTGAGAATATAATGATAATATGAAAATAATAAAAAATAACATGAGTTTGTGAAAAACCTCTGAACAAAGGTCCATTTTTCCGTTCCCGTGATAAGTGAATATATTTTATGTACATAAAACAAGAACATCATCCATCGACTGCTTTTGAGTAAAATTTAGAAGCTCTTTGTATTCAGAACAATAGAAACAATTTCTGTCATCTCCTTCATCAGAATCTTCATCATTACATTTTTTATTCATCCTACCCTTTCCTTTCTCTTTTTCTTTTCTCTTTCTTTTTTTTTACTTCTTGATTTTTTCATCTATCCTATTTTTACATTCTTACTTGCATCAATAAATAATTGTTTGCATTTTCCTCAAAATTTGCTTTCTTTATTGGTCATTTCCTCTTTCTTCTCTAGTTTATAGAGAAGGAAGTGGGAAAGATCAATAAAGAAACTCCTCCAAGTCTAGTTTATACGGTAACTCTGTAAAAATTGCAGTTTCCCCTCTCTTACAACTCTTTTCTTTTCCTCTAACACCTCCTTTTCTTGACTTTTCCTCTTGAGCCAATGGCATGTTATCTTCTGGCGCAACGCAAGAAAATGCAGATGTAGTGGTTTTTGTAGTTGAATTACTCGGCATCCATGAGCAGCCAGGTAATGGTTCAAACGCTGATTAACGTTGAACTGCCTTGTTTGTTGTTTTTGTAAGAGGGAATGGTATTTTATATGTTTCATATTTGCCTTATTCCGGAGATGGTTCAACTGATTGAATAAGCTATAGTTCTGTTGGGTTGGGACTGGCCATGTCTTGCTCAGTAACATTAATTTGCACAGAATCTAATTTATGTTGTTATTGATGGTGAGAAATCTAAATCCGTTAAGACATTTGGATCGACAAGCCTAATTCCTATTTTTTTCAAATAAATTCACTGCAGTTCTCATGGTAGTAGAGTGAAGAAGAGCTTGCTTTAAGATTTCAGATATTTCGTAAATTATGATTACGTTTCTTGGACGTATTCTTAACTACTTTTTTGAATCCTCTTCATAATAACTCAATGGTTTTATGAAGGCATATCGAGAAGTTGTAATCGATGTGAGCAATGTGATGGAAAGCAGAGCAGAATGACACCATTGTTTCTTGTTAAGTCTATTACATTAAATTTATTTGTGTGGCACGCATGAACACCACAAGAAGTAACATAGGATTTTCTTTTTTTGCCTTTGAAAACTTGATGAATTCGAAAAACACTTGTCGGAAATTTCTGCGGTCATTCATTCAGTACCATGTACTTTAGTCCATTTACACATAGGCAATCCACCTTCAAATTCTTTTTGTTTTCTTTTTTGTAGAAATATTAACATTGAGGGCGTATATAATAAACTAGACAAGATACATATTTAAGTAGTAATTTTATTTCCTCTTTCAGCAGAGGTCTAACCCTAGCTTTGTCTCACGGTAACAAAAACGTTTGTCATTTGTTTTGGATTTACAGTGATGCCCATTTCATCACAGTTATAAAATTTATCTCCTAATGATGTTCATTAGTAAATAAATTGAAAACTATGAGACAGCAACTTTATTAAATCCCGTAGCTCGGGCGCCTGAAGTGGCTTCAGGTTTTCTTAAACTTATTTCGCAATTATGTTTCATAAAAATTTGGGTCCAATCCAGACCTGCTATTTCGGTGTTCCCATTGAAATAATGAGAAATTTTATTTTTCTCAGCAGGTTGCAATGCAAATTGACGAGGTCCCTTCATCGTCACTTTAAACAAGCATCTTTGCGTTGTATCAATTGTGAAACTATTTCTGATTCCTGTTTTGCTGTGAAAATAAACCGATACCTTCCAGCACTTTTATGTATTACATACTCTTCATTATTTATTTTCTTTTTGATATATATTTTTAAAATAGAAGAAGGTAGGTTGAGTGTACTCGAAGATTCTAAATACCTCATTCCTTACACGATTACAGCTTGTACACCCGAAATAATATGAAGATAATTTTCTAAATACTGAGAGTATCATATACACTGGCAAATATCATATACACTCGCAAAAGTCTCGAATGTTCTTCGTCTAGATTCGCTTGGACTGACTGTTTTGAAGCAACTCACGTGACTCAGTCCCTCCCCCCCTCGTCAGTAATTTCGATATCCCCTCTCGCCCTAATTCCCCATTCCGCCTCACGTCTCCCTAATTATATTTTATATAAAGTTCTCTTCGTAATAAAACTAAATGTGCACAAAAACACGACAATCCAGCCCACATTTAGTTGGCGTAGACTCAACTTGTAAATATATAGTATATACATTTTTATTATTAACGTTTCTGTTTAGATGTTAGTTGAGTATGTAGGATATAATTATAAATTTAAAGTGAAAATAGTGACAAATACATCAGCATAGAAATATAAAGATATTCATTCTGAGTTATTTTTTAAATAAATTTTTATAATAAAATAATCATGACTAAGTCCTATTTTTTTTAATACATCACTTTTATGTATATATTTTCATTTTAAAAACTCACTAAAATTAGCATTTTTGCTGTACTGAACTCATACTTTACTTTTTATGCATTAAAAGCAGATTTTCGAAATGAAACACAATAGTTATTGTGCCAATTATAAAAATAATCCGAGAAATAGCAAATTCTAAAAAAAATTGACAGCTGTTGTAAAACACATTCATTCAGATGTTGTTTGTGGTTGAAAGGTTATAATATGGGTAACACAATGATTATTTCTCTATCTTTTTAACTCATTTTTTTTGAGGTAATAAAAGGATGTTGTACAATTAATCTACATATGGACAATTAAAATCGATATTATTCTTTAATTAAGGCATTTATTTGAATATTTTTCTCTACTTTATAATAAATAACAAAACAAATAATCTATTTCTTAAATATAAATAACAAGACAAGTAACTTAACATGATTTTATGGAAAACACGAATAATGTATACTTATTTTTCATCAACAAAAATAACAAAGCAACAATTGGTAATAAAGCAAAGCAACAATAATTAACTACGTATCAACACAAAATAAAGTAACAAATGTGTGTAATGAAGTCACAGTTAACGTATTTTGTTGTTTTTATATTATTCACGTAAACATTTACCGGAGCCATTAATTTGAAGCCTACAAATAAAATTGACGCCCATTTAAAGTCGTGGATGCTAGGCGGCGCTGATGTTACGCACCCAGCGAATATGAATGACACTGATACAGAATAAATTTCAATCAAGTTAAAATTCAATTTAAGTTTAAAATTATTATTGCATCGAGAAGCAATTCATCTTTGATGTAAATTATATGTGTTACGTTATGCGTTAGCGGAGTGGCTGACAAGCCGTGACCCACGAATTTGGAGGTAGAGTCATCTTAAAAGGACAAGATACTCTCTTGGTACATATGTATAAGTAGATATAGCATGGCGCTCTGCTTACTACATCTTGGTGAGAAATATCATGATTACACAGATATATAAATAGATACATACATTACCCAATTTTTGAAAATCGAACCGAAGTAGAGTACTTCAAATGTAAGAAATAAACCGTTATAAGATCTCCCGTTTATCTGTACGTGTACGTATTGTCAGTCTATATGTGATTCAATAAAACTTTTAAACCGTTCATGATCCATTGACGGTAGATTTTCTAAATCTAACATAGAGATTAATATTTTTGCCGCCGGAATAAAACTGGAAAATTATATGAGTATTAAAATTATAGCGGGTTAAAACTGATTCTATAATATAGAAGGAACGGGATATTAAAGATTGCTTTTTTATTTCCTAAATATTACGATACGTAATGATTGTAATAAAATTATGCCAAAGTTTTTATTTATCTATATTTTTTAGATCTAAATCCGATCTCTATTTTTTAATAAGTTTAGTTTACAGGTTTGTGAATTACGTTATTTCGATTTTGAGAATAATAATAAGATATTTTTATTGTCGTAGATTTTTGTATGAGGTCGCGCTTACTTTTATAATCAATCGAGTACAAATTACCGGCCTTGTGACTAGCACGCAGTTGACTATTTATTTAAGCGGAGTCCACTTTAGTTAAAAGGAAATAGTGGAATGTTTACATTACAAGAATGTAAAAATATATATTTACCATTAAAACACATAATATGAACATCACAATTAATATTAAATATACACATATTTCGTTACAAGTTATTAAGTAATATAATTGATTATATGGTTTTATAATTGATCGCAAGACAAAAAATATAGAGATGCGAAATCCATATAAAGCGTTAGTTTTATTTTTAATTTGATGTTTTAATATCATATATTTACGTTTTGTTTGTTTATTACATTTTTATATAGTCAATCGTTTCAACGTTTTTCAACTTAACTACGTAATTTCGTTTCAATTACGAAATTATATTTAAGTTAATAACTGGTAATAATGATGGTATTATTTTAACGAAAAAAATTACTACCTATGTATATGATTATGTGTAAATGAATTAAATAAGGTCTTAGTCCAAATAAGCCTGATATTTTTGAAATGCTAGTTGATTGAATTAGAATTGTTGAAAAATCTCACTTTTTACTTGAAATTTGTGACAATGGGTATAAAATCCATCTTGTTCGATATGTTAATCAAACTAACGACGATAATATAAATTGCATTGTGTTGATTCCATTTTTTTAAAAGGCATTTTCAAAATTAACGCCATATTAAAAAAAAATGAGCATTTTCTCGATAAGAATACAATTCAGCATCTCGAGGTCTTTTCTGACGTTCTCTTGCATCAAACATCAAAGTACGTCTTCGTAACATGTCGCTGACAATAACAAATATAAAATTTTTAAAAATATTTCACTTTAGACGATTTAAAAAATTTGAACAACGAAAGTTTTTTAAATTTACTCATATAATTTGTACTGTATGGTCCAAAAAAAATGTAGTTTCATGTAACGATCATATCACTGTAAGTATAGAATGGAAAAAATTTGAACAGTAGAAGTTGGCAAAAAAAACAATGCCACGAAAAATACAAATTGTATGAATTTATATGAAATTGAGATGAATTGAACGGTATTAAAACTTATTAAAGCTTAAACTATTTGTAAACTTTAAACTTCATCCCATTAAAAATTAATAAAAAAATATTAACCTAACTTCCGTTTGTCATGTACTATCTATCTTAAATAGGTTCACGTAAATCCACAATTAGTAATGCAATACCTTTCTATACCTTGTTTTATTAGATTTATGTAGTTTATTTAACATCTCAACTTACTATCCGTTCATTTACAATATAAAAAGCTCCACATATCATGTTTCGATTTTGTTAGTAAACATTCTTCCTAGAAATATTACACACCTGCATACCCTATTAATTCTGAATTTTCTAACAGATGGCGCTAATAACAGACTAGTTAATATAAACATTTACACATCACGTTTTGATTTTGTTATGAAATGTTCTGGAAATATGACACATCTGTGTACATCCTCTATTGGTATCGTATTTTTTTTATAATTTATTAAAATGTTTAAATACAAAAATAATCATAGATAACAAATCTATACATGCAATTATTACGTTAAATTTTAAATCTAAGGTGTGATAGTGTTTTCGTAAAATATACCACAAAACTGTACGAGTTGTGGGATAGTATTAGAACTCAGGGCTCGTTTCGCTCACCCTTACCTTCTGGATAATTCGAATGAAATCAAAAATAAATACGGTAAAAAATTGAAATATTACTTGCGTGTTCATACGAATGAAGTATTTCTCTCAGGTTTTTGGTGATGGCAGCAATGAATTAATAATGAATTAAAATTAATGCTAGGTATAGAGTGGGGATATTTCCCTATCTTATTCGCTCTCATGAAATATAACGAGCATTACTAAAAAAACATTTCGGTAGTGCTGTCCTTATCTAAACGCTATGTTCAAATTTTCCAATTCGATAATTTTTTAAATTTGCGAAAAATATTTTTACAACTCACCAGACTATATCTTGAAGTTATGAAGAGAAAATGAAACTACCATATTCTTTAAAAGACCTTTGACTTTTGGCTTATGACATTTAGATATTTGACAACCATTTGTAGTAGTGAAATTGTTCTGTCATACCAACATTTTTTATTAAACTAAATCGTCTGTAGTCTTTATTAATGTTCAAAAGTTGTTTGATTTATGTTTAAAAAAAAAGAAATAAAACATATTACATATGGTTATAACTGGTGATAGGAGCGTTCTGTGCAGATTGAGGGACATATGAGGTACTCTGAAATTATTTATCAACATTAAAATATTTTTTTCAACATATAGAGTTTATCTTTTGTAGACTTAAAAATGTCGTGAATTTCTCTAAAACTATGACCTTTAGAATGATCGCTATAGTTTTCCGGTAAACTTTTGGGAAAAGTTTCCATGAAATTTTTTTGCATAGTTTTAATGTTATCATGTTTTGCAGATAGGGTAAAAAACATATTTTTTGTAGACATTTTAAAGAGTATCTCTAAAAGGTATGAAATAAAAAAATGTGCGTTAATATGATTTATAATTGTGCCAAATTTCAAGTTTCTACGTCAAATGCTTTCTGAGAAAAACGAATGTAACAAATAAATAGAAAGACAGACAAGTAAGTGATCTCAGAAGGGTTTTGTTTTTTTCCATTTTTGATTTTGGAAGTTTGGAACTCTAAATAAACAAAAACCAGTTCTTGTAAGTATACATATATTAAAAAAAATAATACGACGTCATAACTATACAATTTTTATTTTTAAATAACATAATAACTATATGGCATTACAAATTGTATAATAAAACATAAGACTTTGATACAATCCGCGTCGAATAAACACAAAATTTACAACAGTGGTTTTATATTTTATAACTTACAATGAATGATTAAGACGTTGTTGATAAATAATTACTAACATAATAAATTTTACATTAATAACTAGTGAATATATTTACATAAACATGTGTGTGACTGAAAGTTGTAATTTTTTTCAAAAGTTTTATATAGTTTACGAATTATGTCAAAAAAACGAAGTCGAATTTATTCAATAACCAATATTCAGATATTAAAATAGGCAAGATGAAACTAGATCTCTCAAAATATTTTTTTACAAAACATGATCAGTTTTATAGATTATGGAGGATTGAAAAGAAGAAAATAGAATTAAAGAAAAAATAGATACGTTTAAAAAAAAGTTTTAAGGATATTATATATATATATATATATATATATATATATATATATATATATATATATATATATATGCTTAGTTTTTGACTTTTGCCCTTTCCTGAAAAATTAAACAATAAAGGAGTTTTTTCTGTCTATCGCTGAAATGTATTTCGAATTCAAATAACTACTGATTAATTTTGCAGAAAAATGTTGTTATTGTGCAGGACGTACACTCTGAGGTATATTTCGTTACATCTGGCAATTAAAAATGAATACTGAATCCGGGATAGCCGTCGTACCCTCCTAAGCCGTAGCCACCGTAGCCTCCGTAGCCCCCGTAGCCTCCATAGCCGCCGTGGTGGCCGTGGTGGTGAGGGTAGTCGTGGTGGTGATGATGATGGTCGTATCCGTGGTGATGGTGGTCGTGATCGTCGTATCCGTGGTGACCGTAGCCCCCGTGGTAGCCGCCACCGTGGTAGTCACCCCCGTGGTGGCCGTATCCGAATTGGGGTAATGCAACTGTGAATGCTACGAAGGCAACGAGGATTGCAAGAACTGTGAGCTGAAATAGAGATAGTAAGGCAAAAGTGAACAAATTATAAGATTACTTAGTGTATTTGTACATGTATGCAGTGTATTCTATTGACACGCAATATTACTTAGTGTATTCGTACATGTGTGCCATGTATTCTATTTACAAAATTACTTAGTGTATTCGTACATGTGTGACAAGATTACTTAATGTATTCGTACATGTATGCAGTGTATTCTATTAACACGATTATTCGTATATGTGTGACAAGATTACTTAGTGTATTCGTACATGTGTGCAGTGTATTCTATTGACACGTGTGCAGTGTATTCTATTGTCATGTGTGCAGTGTATTCTATTGACATGTGTGCAGTGGATTCTATTGACATGTGTGCCGTGTATTCTATTTACAAGATTACTTAGTGTATTCGTACATGTGTGACAAGATTACTTAATGTATTCGTACATGTATGCAGTGTATTCTATTAACACGATTATTCGTATATGTGTGACAAGATTACTTAGTGTATTCGTACATGTGTGCAGTGTATTCTATTGACACGTGTGCAGTGTATTCTATTGTCATGTGTGCAGTGTATTCTATTGGCATGTGTGCAGTGGATTCTATTAACATGTGTGCAGTGTATTCTATTGACATAATTAAATGGTAGAAGAATCGATTTCAGCTACATTTATCCAAATGATTTGTATTTGACTATAAAATCGATTGCAATGACGTATTCTTTATAGGCACCGACCATTTTTATAGTATACAACAAAATACTAATAAGTAATAATAAAAAATAGTGATTTTGGTACATTTGACGTAATTCAAACTATTGAAGTAAATTGATTCCCTTTAAGAAATAGTAACTGATATTTCAAACCTTAACAGAACTTTCAACGTCTCACCTGACTTCATCACTGCTCAGTTATTATTATAAAATCGTAAACTTCATGTTCATAAAATATCACATTTTTAATATTACAAAATACCATATTTTCAATAAGGTTACATATCCGTCTCGAAAGTAATTTACATTTTTAATTAATCTATTGACTTTTCGTGAAGGAAAAAACCAGAAGATATCTAATAAAATTAATTACATAACAAGCTGTACTTCTAAAAATTATGTTATGAACCATCTAGCTGATATCTTTCGTTTCTAACTTATATTTTTATTTTACAAAATATTACTTATGAAAGTGCAAACGAGGCGTTATAGTGTCAACAGGTTTAGAAAATCTGTCGAACTACGTTCTGCCGTCTTTCAAACAGTGACCTAGGGGAATTTCCATCCATTCAGGGTTTAAAATATTCAATTGAATCATTGTCTAAATTATACTTTACAGTAAATCATTAACACCAAAAAAATGGAATAAGTTAAGCGCTAGCTCACGCTCTGTAATGAACGAATGATCGGAATAACTTTAATTATATTAAAATGTTGTTTAGGTTAATTTAAGTAAAATTTTTGAATAAGTTTCCATTTCTAAGCAACTGAAAACTAGCGATTATATGCGATATATAGCGATGATACTAATTTTGGACGACCATATTAGATTTGCCTTAAAAAATTTTGAAAATTTGAAGTATTAAAAATACTTGTATATGAAGCTTTTAATCCCTAAATTATTTATATGTATAAATTATAAAATCGACTATATTCACAGATTATACCTCTCAAACCAATTCTGCGTTCAATTTGAATGATTAGCTCAATTTTTTTAAAATAATATCTGACAACATTTAGATTACAATTTGATCAGAAACTTCTGGTCCCCCGAACGAATTATTTCGGATCACTCTTTATTATAATGCATATAGGATATTTGAAACTATACTGGCGTTGATAGAATATATTAGAATTGCTATCTGATGTAATAAAGCTGATTTATATTTGTTTGATATTTTTGTGTCTATTTAGTCATATTTCCTACAAGAATCATGAATTTATTTAAAATATTTTTAGATGTAGACTGTCAAAAAGCAATTGGCACAAGTTAAATGGTATAAGTCTTTTTTCTTTTAACAATTAAGACTTTCTTTCTTCTATCATTTTTAGGCAGTTATTGTTTCATACAGATCACAGATACTTAAGTTCTTAAAATAACAATTAACAAAAAAATTGCCTAAAAGTATATACGACAAATTCTTGTAAAATGGGCTAATAAAATATAAGTTTATAAATTCTTGCGAACAAGAGCGAGCTTCAATTCATTGGACAACTTTTTACCTTGCCCGGAAAGATATAGGCTTAAATGCCATAAATCTTTACAAAGTTCCGTGCTTGCTATACACCGTTATATGAATTACGTGACGCGGTTACTAAATATGATGATAAACATCAAAACCGTAGCTTAAACTAAAAAAAAATATGGGTAAAAACACCACAGTTTAATAAACACTTCCTGTTAGGAAATACATTTTATTATAAAAATAATGAAAAAAAACTCGACCTCCAACGCAAAAAGTTATCCATAAAAAACGCCGGCACGTATTATTCATCAGGTAAGTACATCAGCATTTTTTTGTAGTCCGTGCAAATCAGTTTTTCAAGACGTTACCTAACTTAATCTTCAATGGAGTTTATCCTTCTACATTTTATATTATCATTCTACACCTCGGAAAATTATGTTTAACAAATACCGTTAATTATTAATTATTATGTTTGATTATTAACTTGTATTATAAAATTTGAGAAACGTTTATAAAACCACATGAATATATCGCAAACCTAACTAAATGTAATATCATACGTAGATCTAACTAAATAAAAAAATTCAAAAGGTGTTTAAAATTTTCTTATGGATTTTCCTTCTCTTCAGAGCTTTAGGCTCTGAATGTAATTTCCATTCTTTTAATATATTTAATTTAAATTTGTTGGAATATTTTCGTGAATAAAAATTTTTTGGCGCACGTTTGTTTCACGATTTTTATATTCGTTGTAACGGTTTTTTTAAGTGAACTTTTACCTAAAAGAATCATGAGATAGCAGCATGCAGATAATATTTACAAGAAATCAAGTTCTTATTGGAATTTAAACTAGAAATTTCAACTATAAAACTTACTTTATTGTTAAACATGTTGCCGAGTTCCTTATATTTCGACTTAACTTGAACTTCACGTCTCGCGTCAAAACCGGTCCACAAGCAAAGTAACTAATGAAACTACCGCAGATATATGTTGTCTTTATACCATTTTGGTTTATACCATTTAATGGCTTCGAGGCTCTGCGACGGTACACGTGTTCCATTGGAGTTCATCCCCACCTGCGTGTTCGCGGTATGTCAGTGACGAAAGCACACAGGGGACTTTCTTGTGGGCCCGTGTGAAGGTCGGAGTTCAGACTTGTTTACTGGTCAATTTGTTTATGATTTGTACCGGATGTTACTTAACCAGGTTCGGTGATGTCTGGAACCTTGCGGTGAGTAATGGCGGGCAGTAAATTTGGTTATGTAAGTTTATCGATGTGTTTATTTATTGAAGGTATCGATTGTGTAAAGCCTTTTAGTTTCTTATACGGATAGCTGTAATTTTTGTTCGGGTTGTGTAAGCAAATTGTAAGAAGCTATACTACTGCTCTCATTTTTAGGTATCTATTTACTTAGAATGATAATCTAAATTTGTTAAAGAACATGAGAAAGTGGATCATGAACTGTTCTAAATTTATAATTAAATTGGTTAGTGTCAATAAACTGATAAATATAGCTTCATAAAACAAAAATAAACTGTATAGCCACTCTATTTTAATTTTCTGCGACACGTGAGCCTGTGTTTTTTAAGATGTTACACTAAAAAAACTGTCGTAAAAAACTGTATTATTTACTTTTATTTTTGGACCTTTAAAGTATCATTGAGCTCATAAATCATCCTGCCATCTCTTGTTTTAGATGAACCCCTCGCATAATTTGTAGCAGTTTTGCAAATGAGGCATCAACATTTTTCTCCTAAATGTAATTATAGTATTTGAGTAAATTTCTTACATGGGCTTTTTTCCTAAATATAATTATAATATCTGCATCATGACTTCATTTGACTAAAATCTTGTTGCTCTTAGGCAGAGGAGAAGACCTAAATGAAGTTTCATTGAATTCTGTTACAAACTGGAACCTACATTTCCCCAAACGATGACCCAATTTCTCGACCTCTCCTTTCGCGATCCTTTTCCACGATGTCCTTGGAATGCCTCTTTTTCTCTTTCTCTAAGGGTTCAAGAAGAGGGTTTGTTACGCTATCGCATCCTGGGTCTTCTTTAAATCCATCTCCACTTTCTCCTCTTGATCTGAATGGCTTCACCTTCTTTTCTCTATAGACCCCAGGGTGTTTTGTTTGCAATCAGTTTTGGCCCGAAAATACGGCGAATTTTTCTCAGACATAGATTGATGAAGACCTGTGGGTTAAATTTAGATTTAAACATTATTAAATACCACTTTTTGCATAGTCTTGTCTGTCTTTACTTTATCAATAATTAATATTTTCATGAAATGATTGGCAATAATATATATTTTGTTATTAGTAAAACTAAAGTATTATAAAAAAGGTTTAATTATAAAGAAGTTTCAAAATCGGTTTCAAATTGATTTGACTTTGTGGGAAAATAGAAAAGACAAAAACGTATGATTTCAATAGAAGAAGAATGAGAAGAATGTTTCAGTTTTCACTGTAACATTTAAGCATGGTGAAAATAGGGAAACCTTTCCTAGGTATATTTGCCTGTTTATCGTTATTAATTGTTATCTGTTAATAAATAAATATATAGTATATTACAATCGTTTCTGAAAGGAAAAAGAGCTGAACCATATATTTTATCAAAGTTATAACAAAAAAGTATAATTTTTCGGATATTGCTGCTTTTGCGATTAACGTTTGGACGTTGCTTTTTTTGCTTCTATCTAACTCAGTTATACTAAGTGCAAGCAAAGGTTAGTGGTAGATATCGGGGGTATTGTTCTAGTAACCTGATTACAATCATCTTACGAGTAATTACAACGTTTGCCTTATCTGATACTATGTGTAGGCCAAACATTTAAATTATTTGATTATATTTCCACCGAAATTTTCGTTTGGTAACATTTGTTTCTCAATACTATCTACTTCTCACTTCGTCATACGTAGATGGAATTACCAGATGACTGGAACCAAATTACGAGTTGAGGCAATTTGAATAATGAGACTTAGTTATGCTTTATGTATTGTTGTTTGTTGTGGTGTTCGTTAATGAAATGTATTTATAAACAAATTTGATAAACAGAGTAGAAGGTCACCGGGTGAGACGTGAGATTCGCCTTGATCTTAACCGAGTCGTAAACCGGTAAAGTACGAGCTGGTTTAGTACAATACCGGCTTTTGAATAAACCTTTTTTTTAATCAATATGTAAATATATCAATAATTGCTGACATTTGTAAATGTTATTTCATTGTTTGTTGTTTGTTTCATTTCATTGCTCATTTCATTTTCACACGAAGATTGTAATTTGAAATATAGAACGTTAGGGAAAAATCATTATTAAGTGAAAAAAATGAAAATGTGCGTTACCAAAAGGTAGAATTGAATCTTTTTTGTATATTATTGTTCTAATAAAAATCGAGTGAAAACGTGTTTTCGACAAAAAAAATTAAAACTAAGTCATTAGTTTTCGTCTTTTCCTTAGTTACTTTTAAAAAATATGTCTAGAATTATCAAAATATGTCTGGAAAACCTCTTAAATTTTCGTATAATTTACACTCAATCTCAAATGCTTCTGACTTTTTTCTTATTTTCGCGAGTAGACTTTCGGAGTTAAAGAAAACTATTAAAAAATATTTTGGTGAAAAAACAAATTAGCTATTTTTGAAATTTGTGTTTTAATAAGCCTTAACTTGGATGTTCCAGACGATGTTCTTAAAGAAAAAAAAAACATCTTGCCATTATAGCCCTTAATCAAAACCAAAATATTTTTACTTATAATAATGGGATACCACTTCCTATAGCTATACTAAATTTCGACTTTTTATGTCAAATAACTTCTAATAAAAATGGCCGTTGAATAGGGACGGACGGATACCGAAGTGATTCCATAAGTGTTCCTTTTTACCAATTTCGGTACGGAACACAAAAAAATTAATCAAGGCAGATTTACGTTAGTGGGGGTTTGTTACACGCGTTTCACTTTTCGTTGCAGTTTCACTTCTCAATATACGAACTTACTCTATCGTCATAAAAGAAGTTTCACATCAAAAAATTAATTAACCAAGCGAGATTTACGTTACTGGCGGTTTGTTACACGCGTTTCACTTTTCGTTATAGTTTCACTTCTCAATATACGAACTTATACTACCGTGATAAAAGAAGTTTACGATTCTACTTCAAAAAATAAATTTACTATATTTCAAAAAATAAATTTCATACTAGACTTTTATTTACGCCAATTTTTTTAACCCCATGATTTTTATTTATAGCACATTATTTCATACCAGATTTTTAAATACATATTTTGTTTTTTTATATCAAAAGTACCTTTAACTTAAACCACTAACGATTGGTAAAACTTAATTAGGATACGCCATTGACAAAACTGCGGTAAATTGTGGGAGAGCATTATAGTAGAGTGATTTATGAGCTCAATAATATAATTTTTTTGTAATAATATTATTTTTATTTTTATTTACATCATGCTTTTTTATTCCAGGATTTTTATTTATACTATACTTTTTTGTACCACGATTTTTATTTATATCGTGCACTTTCATGTCATGATTTTTATTCATAACATGTTTCATAATACCGTGGCTTTTATTTATGTTATGCTTTTCATACCATAATTTTAATTTTTATCATGATTTTTATTTTTCTTTCATACTACGATATTAATTTATACCATTCTTTTTCATACCAAGATTTTTATTATCATGTTTTTTCATACCAAGACTTTTATTTTTACCACTCTTTTTCATACTATGATTTTTATTTTTACTATGCTGTGATAGTATAAATAAAAATCATAGTACCATGATTTTTATTTATACTATGTTTTTTCATAACATAATTTTTATTTATATTATGCTTTATCGTACCATGATTTTAATTTAGACCATGCTTTTTCGTACTATTTTTTTGTACCGTGCTTTTGTCCCTACGTACATATGAAGTGTTGCTCATCTCATACTCGATCCGAATTTATACATATCAGCTCCTGACATTTCTATATTTTAAACATTACCCAATTAGCTTTGCTTATGGCTGCATTGCAAAAATATGATTATGTGAACACCGCTGGTTAAAAGATATGATACGATGACAGTCTTCTCAACAAAATGTGGCAAACAATGTCATTTTTAAATCGAAAGCAAAATTGTACAAGGGGAATACCTCTATCTGCAAAGAAAATAGACTCAGTATACCCAGGAGAATTTCGATAGGAAACAGACACCATATCATCCCATATACAAATATTGGACGAACGTTTATTGGGCACGGTCAGTTGTCCTGCTGTATTTGGCCTCGTATGAATTCTAATTAATTCATTTGTCTTCTGACAAGCTTCGCGTAAAAGAATCTAACTGTAGTATGTAAGAGATATATATATATATATATATATATATATATATGTATATATATATATTATATATATATATATATAAATATATATATATATATAAATATATATAATATTTAGATGTTTTTGACAGTATTTTCCCTTTCCACACGATTAACATGTTGTCATCATCTCAAATTTTCGCGTGATCTCAAATTTTTTTCTCCATATAAATTTATAGACGAATTCATAACCTTGTAACGAATACAGCAATAAATAACAGTTCTCGATAGTTCTGACTTTAAATTTTATGAGTATTTTTCACATAACGGACAAAATTAATATTTCAGTTACCTTAGACGATCATGTTTTGCATTTTTAAGAGCCAATAATGTTTTTTTGTAATAATAAAGAATACCTCTATAAATATTGTTAAACCGTTAAAAGTTATAAATTACATTAATTAAGAGTGACACATTACACATAAATTTGCATTTATGTACGTCGCCACATGCGTCAATTCATTATGCATTGACGTATTTTACCATGTGATGAAATAAATTATTTATTTAGGAAAAATCAATTTGACAGTCTTAAAAAAATTATCACAATTTCGCTAATTAATATACTAATTCTAATTAAAATTTTACTCACTTATTCTAATTCTACATTCGCGTAGTTGAAATAAGTTTCTAATATAACATGATTTACACTAGACAAATACAGATATATCGTAATACTACGAAACGAAATAATACAGATATATTGAGTGTAATTAATAAGAACACAAACAGACATATACAGTTATATTGAAATAACACGAAACGAAATAATACAGATATATCGAGTGTAATTAATAAGAATACAAACAGACATATACAGTTATATTGAAATAACACGAAACGAAATAGTACAGATATATCGAGTGTAATTAATAAGAATACAAACAGACATATACAGTTATATTGAAATAACAGGAAACAAAATAATACAGATATATCGAGTGTAATTAATAAGAATACAAACAGACATAGTTATACAGTTTTATTGAAATAACACGAAACGAAATAGTACAGATATATCGAGTGTAATTAATAAGAATACAAACAGACATATACAGTTATATTGAAATAACACGAAACCAAATAATACAGATATATCGAGTGTAATTAATAAGAATACAAACAGACATATACAGTTTTATTGAAATAACACGAAACGAAATAATACAGATATATCGAGTGTAATTAATAAGAATACAAACAGACATATACAGTTTTATTGAAATAACTCGAAACGAAATAATACAGATATATCGAGTGTAATTAATAAGTATACAAATAGACATATACAGATATATCGAAATAATACGAATCGAAATAATACAGATATATCGAGTGTAATTAATAAGTATACAAATAGACATATACAGATATATCGAAATAATACGAATCGAAATAATACAGATATATCGAGTGTAATTAATAAGTATACAAATAGACATACACAGATATATCGAAATAATACGAATCGAAATAATACAGATATATCGAGTGTAATTAATAAGCCAGAAATCATATTGCGATTCGTTGAAAAGATTTTTTTAATGGGCATTTTATACAGATCGCGCTGGTACCGGATGGTGCCGTTGCTGCGCCATAAAGCTTTTCGCTGGTGGTATTGTTACGACAAAAATACTGCGTGTTACGTATTTAAATAAAGTGTAACAATGTGCGACGCGCGTAATAGCGCGTGGGTCGTAATGAAAAGCGACAACCTGTACAATTACCACAGAGTCTTTCGTATAATTTTTAATAATTTATTTAAACAAATTGTATTTAACTACGGTTTTGTTACATTAATTAAGTCAAAAGAAACATCCTTCCTAATTTATGGTTTGCGTTTATTAATAAGATTTCAAATGCGTCCTTCGGATTCATGCGAATTGAAATACCTTTACGGATAGTTTGTCAAGTTTTCAAATTTCTTAATATGACCCTTTTCAATATTGTTTGTTTTAAATATGTATTTTGTATTTATATTTTAAATATGGAACATACAACAGATATATCTTGTAATGTGTTTTTGTATCTACGTTCTGTTACCTTCTCAGTGTGTATTTTGCATTTACGTTCTAAATGTGGAACATACAATAGATATATCTTGTAATGTGTTTTTGTATCTACGTTCTGTTACCTTCTCAGTGTGTATTTTGCATTTACGTTCTAAATGTGGAACGTACAAAAGATATATCTTGTAATGTGTTTTTGTATTTACGTTCTAAATATAGAATATACAATAGATATATCTTGTAATGTGTTTTTGTATTACCTTCTCAATGTCTATTTCGTATTTACGTTCTAAATATGGAATATACAATAGATATATCTTGTAATGTGTATTTCTATTTACGTTCTGTTACCCTCTCAATGCGTTTTTTGTATTAACGTTCTAAATTTGGAACATGCAATAGATTTATTTTATAACGTATCTTCGTATTTACGTTTGTTACCTTTTCAATGAATTTTGTATTTATGTACAGAATATTGAACATACAATAGATATATTTCGTCAATAGATGAAGTCTAGTTTTGAAGGTCGTACAAGTTTACTATAAACTTTTCAAATGGAAAACACAGTCCCATAAATTTTTCCAATTTAATTCTTCAGGTTTATAAAAACAGGACTTCGACGTCAAATCGTCACCTTTCCGTCTAGTGGATAAAACCTACGCGGGCCGGTGCCGTTACCGCTGTCATGCTGTACTATTACCGTTTAAAAGTGAAATTTTACTGAAAAGCATAGTAGAACTATGTGAATAAAACAGACATTTTTAAAATTTCTCTTTTAATCTTTCCATTCGTCGAACATGAGTATGCAATTTTCCTTACAGATGCCAACAAGTGGGCTATTATAGGCGAAGTCCTGAGAAATGCATTCGAAAATGCCTAATAACATTATTTAAATGTTGAATATATTTGGAGTTAATTTTGTAGAAATTCATTGTTCACAATTAAATGAAACTACGTGATGTAGTATTATTTCTACTTTCTTTAATTTCTTTACAACGACCTAGGTTTCGTTGTATTATATACCACCTGAAGATGTTGTAATACAACGAAACTAGGTCGTGGTAAATAAGTTAAAGAAAGTAGAAATAATACTACATTATGTAGTCTCTAAATTACTTTGCATTGTGGAATTATTTTTCTACCTAAATGGGAAATCTAAAAGGAAAACAGGATAACGGCGTTAAGAAAATTTCAATGCGAAATTATTTTATTTCAATTACATTAACGAATGAAAGGGTTATAGGAAACAAAGCTATTTATATTGCGCTTTTTAAGAGCATATAAATATGTTTATATAATTATATGGTCTTTAAAATCAATATATATATATATAGAGAAAAAATATTATTTTTTTTAACGAATGTACTACTATATACCTTTTAATATTTAAGCTTTTATAAATAAGCAAGTCTGTAGAGCGAGCTTTATATATACTATTCTTATTTACTTATCGCACCCAGGTAATATCTCAATCTTGCCATAAGAGCAAGTTTTACTTTTGCTGGCAGTTGAGAGCAGCGCTGCACATAGTTCAATAATTTAAGTGGGGGATTAATATAAAAGATTTATAAGAACTTTCTGTGCGAACAGATTGTGTTTTATGGACTGTGCTTCGACCTAGAAGAGCATACGACAGTAGAAGTAAACCGTAAAGTTAAATAAACTAAATCGTTAAAGCTACATTATACAAATGTTTAATGAATTATATACAACAATGAAAACGGTGAAAGAATTCTATGATGCCCATCGCTTATTATTAAATATATTATTGGTATTCCATGCTATAAGATTGGGTATTTCATGCTATAAAGTTGGTGTTCTAAAGTAAAGAATTAATAAATATTCAGTTGAGATTATTGGAAAGAAATATACCGTAAATAATTATTAAATTTAAAAAGTTATTGGGACACAACGTAGTTAAGATCTATTTTTTAGCCGAAAAAAAAACAAAGACAGGTAGGGACTGGTAACGACGAAAATTTTAATATTCCGAAAAACTTATACAATATGCAGTTCTCATATAATTTACATTACAGTTCTCATATAACATACATTAACATTACACGAATTAGAAGAAATCAATGACTAGAATTGGATCTAATGAGGATTATAGAAATTAGAGAAAAAGCAAGTTATAAGAGAAGGATAGCAAATTTTCCAGAGGTCTTAGAAATCTCAGTGATAATCAAATGATACCATTCTGAATATTAGCATAACATAAAAGATGAAAACTTAAAAAGTTATGAAAACTCAAAATTAGTATATCTAGAAATTGTGAAACTAATTGGGTAAATAACATTTTTAAGTATATTATCTACATAATTTCAATGAATAAATTTTCGATCTGGTATTCTTAAGAGGTTACTTTAACGTCGTGATTTTCAAATATTTTAAGTTAATCTTTGCTTAAGTTTTGGTGATACTTCAAATTAAAGCATTTCTATTCGGAAGAAATAAAACTATTTCTAATTTTAAGTCAAGAAACATAATAAGAAAATTGCTATCATTTGAAAATTGCTATATGCTATACATTACTATCTAATTTCATTTAGAAATTAGAAGCTTCTGACAGACAGACGGACAGGCAGAGAGACAGCGTTACCGTGACAATAGGTTTCTATTCGGACATTTATGGTATGGAACACCAAAAAATTATTGAACTCATTGAGGTGACATTTTAGTTATAGTAACAACTCTATTTTCGTGACCCATATCCCCGTATGGTATAAACAAAATCAATTATCTTTTATTTTTAGAGTTCCGTTCTAAGTTCATAACATCAAATTTATCTTGTCTGTCTGTCCATTTGTTTGTATCTAATCCTCTTTATGATTGTTCTTAATTCATACGAGCATTTTGGAACGAAAAATTTGAACATATGTCCTATGTACTGCATAATTATTTTGTAGGGGAGGAATCGGATCAGTATGGAATTCAGAATGTAAACTTTATCAAACTAATCTAATTAGTGTCTGGTCATTTACTTCAATAAATTTGTTTCTTCGGCGTTAACTTCTCCATTAAGAAACTGGGTTTCCGTTGGCAATAAACTGGGTTATTTATTTGTTATTAACTTTATTATTTCTTTATCATTTTCATATAAAGTAATAAATAAATAATCAAGTTAACTGAAATATGGGTCTAGTCAAAACAAAAAAAAGCCAAAGAAAACCGGTACAGTCGACGACAGAAGAGGAGCGTTGACTCCTTCTTTAAAAAACAGGATTCCCGTTGCCTATGTATATCTCACCAAGGTGAACCGCTCACTATACCGGACTAAATACACGTGAGAAATTTGTGGTTGAATCCGATCCACCGGACGTTTGAATTGTGGTATACTCTAATGTCTTAATTTTGTAAATACATCGATGGTGTTCAATTAGGAAGAAAATAAATAAAAATAAAACAATTAGGTGGGGTATATATTTATAGGTAACATTTTGAAAGTTACGGGATGGATGAAAAAATATATTGCACTTCCCAATGATAGTAAATTATTTGACATTACGTTGAATGGTATTTTTATAATATAATTAAAATATTATATATATATATATATATATATATATATGTATATATGTATATATATATATATATATATATATATATGTATATATATATATATATATATATATATATATATATATATATATATATTAAATAAAGAGCTTATTAAAGACACTTAAGATGGAAAGTCATTTTCGGAAATATAGAGGAGAAACCGATCGTTTTAGCGAATTTTCTGTAAGGAAATGACGGTATTAAGACCACTGTGATATCGGAAGTTTTAGACAATGTTATTACATCTTCACCGATCATTGAATACTAATTGATGATGAATACCAGGGATCACGAATTTAAGTTTCGAAAAAATGGATTATCTGAAAGTTTATATATTTATATATGTATAAATAAAATTTACGCTGCCAACAAATCCTTATCAAACTTGACCGAAGAATAGGTATTTTGTAGTTGTATACCACTATTTGGGCGAGAAAAATTAGACAAAGGGAAATGTTTGGTTTTGCACTACAAATTTGCATTATTTTCCAAATTTGCAAAATATTAGTTAAACTTAACACATTTTTCAAATACAAAACTGGTTGCAGTCCAGTCCCAGCTACGACCAACGATTTTAGAAATTGGCGCGCAAACCGTGCACCGATCGCGAGAAAAGGCTCACAAACGGTGCCAACGGTGCGCAGCTTTTCAGAACGATGCGGAATACTTAAACCGTTGTTGAGCACAGGATTTTAAGTACTCACGAGCTTCAATCTTCATGAAGAATATTAAGAAATAAGGAAATTATGTTTCCATATATCTGTAGTCCATGCGAACGGAATCACTAGTGTTACGTTGAACTAATGTTATATTGAATAATTGAACTAATAATAATTATTACCTTTTAATTATATATTATATTATTAATTATATTATATTATTAATTATATATTACCTTTTAATTAGTTATTCAATTGTTAATAAAATAAATTTAGTTAAAAATAAATTGGCTCGGCTGTAATATTACCTTTTAATTAGTTATTCAATTGTTAATAAAATAAATTTAGTTAAAAAGTAGATTGTTGGGGCTAAAACAACGCTTTGGATTTTACAAAATCTGCGTGAATTATGTTCACGAACCAAGGATTCAATTGTTAATAAAAGAAATTTAGTTAAAAAGTAGATTGTTGGGGCTAAAACAACGCTTTGGATTTTACAAAATCTGCGTGAATTATGTTCACGAACCAAGGACATTATAATGCTTATATCCTTATTACACAAAATGATATTCGTTTCACGATTTTATAAATTTAATATTGAGTATTTGAACGCTAATCAACAAACTACATATGCAATTAAACACAACTCGGATGCTACAAAATTGTTTCGAAACCCTAGATTTGGAAACTAGATGTTTTTTATGTATTTTTGAAAGAAAAACATGACTTATGTTATTATTCTATATTTAACTGAGTGTTTTATTTAAGCAACTAGTTGAGTACCTGTAATACTCGGTTTTTTCATTAACAGAACCTTGCGGGAGACGTTGAGTGACAGTGATATCGTTATGAATAACGCAGTATTTTATTTGTAAAAAATTACAAATTCAATGTGATACAGTAGCTGACACCCGCAATCGGGGATATTAAAAAGAGAAAATTAAAAAAAAACAATTTAAAAGGTTCAATCAGCCAAACAGGCAGAAAAAAAATTACATCATAAACAGACGAAAAAAAAAGAAAATCTTCTCCGGTTCTCTCCTTTGGAGGCAAATAAAAAGAAATTTTGGGGGAATCCATCCTCCAATATGTAATACAAAGTAATGAAAGTACGAAAAAAATGGTGTTCTTTAGTTTACTCTGCAGTGATGAATGGATTACCTCTGTCGCTTGAGTGTAATAGAAAACGCAAACTTCACCGAAAGTTAAAATCTCTTTGAAACTTTACATTCAAGATTCGAAGGAATGAGAGATATTAGTGGAATAAAAATCGTTTTAAATTTTTCCTTTTCCTGTTAAGTTGGTAGGCTCATTAGGCAACATTTTTTTCGCATAAAATCTTGTTCCATCACCCCTAACACGTCCTTTTAATTTTCTCGCCTTGACAGGTTTATGAGTCAAGGCGAGAAAATTAATCGGTTTTTCACTCCCACCTTGCTAGGTGGATCGATTAGGATTATCTTAACTGTACTGGTATAACTTAACCCTTCTTACTAGAATCATTTCTGAGTGATTGGAGTTACTTGAATTTTGTAAAAAAATGTTTAATTTAGATAGAAAATAAGATTATTTTTAATAGGTTTCATTCAAACTGCTCAAACGGTTCAGAAGTAATTTTAAAATTCTGATTTTTTTATATACTTTCTTCACGTCCTAATTCGACTTTAGTAGGTATACACCTGAATTTATGTAGCAAAAAGCAAACAAATATTTTAGTACTTATACTTGAAATTGTGAAAATGCTTGACATTGCTTTACTACTTGGCAAAATTACATTTGGTCCGGTAGTCCGGATCTCACTAAAGATGTTGTCGTGTATGAATAAATTAAAATATATCTTACTGATATATGTTCCTGCGTATTATAACCATTTTATAGGTATTATAATCATTAATTAGTGGAAATTAAAACGTGAATAGTCATAAGTAAAATTATTTTCGGTTAAAATTATTTTAAAATAAATTTTTGACCGAAAATGTATAAAATAACAATATCAAATTATAATTTGAGAAAAATAAGCAAATATCTCGTTATATTGCTATTCAAAGTTCTAATTTTAAGTTTATTTTAGATCCACTTGTATAATTGATTCAGCGTAACATTATATTTGACTTGATACTTCAAGAGTATTCGAGAACAACTTTTGAGTAGGCTATGCAGAATTTTGTACAGGTTCACAAATTTATATAAAAATATATAAAAAGAGAACCTTTTTTTACAAAATTCATGGTTAAATCTTAAAAAGTAAATAGAAACCTAATTTGAACCTAGGCGATATTGGATATGAAAAAAGCTCACGGATGAAGTGAATTGTCTTTAACAGTTCATGTTAATTATTGATTTATGATAATCATTTTTTATCTAGAAATATGCTCCTTTTTTGTTATTATGATCGAAATTATATTTTCACTAATTTCTAGTAAAATACTTAATAAATTTGAACTTGTGATAATATCACGTATACACGTGGTCAGACAGCTAGCTTTTTTGAACTGTTCGCTACAAGTCAGATGACGATCTCGGTCAAACGTTTACGCATGCGCCAAAACGCTTACATGTAATCTATCCTTTTGGGGTGTGTTCATACTGCAATGCCGTACACTTCATTGGTGCGGAGCCAATTAGGATCTGGCTCTATTATTGGAGCCCACACGAAGCCAAGTACAGCTTGGTGATTGAACGTGTGCAAAAGACGTTCCTTCGATATCTGTATATGAAACAATATGGTTACTTCTCCTTTCTATTTCCTATCGATTTTTTCTTGGCTATGCTAGGTTTCCATTTCTCGCAACTCAGAAGAGACGTTGCGCTTACGAAATTTATCTTTCAGCTATTAAAAACAAATATTATATTCCCTTTATTATCGAGTAAACTTTCATTCTTCGTATCTGACCATTTCCTACGTTCACGCAATCATCACCTGTTTGCTATACCCCCCGGTATTCAATTACTCGACCACCTAATCCCGGTTGTACCAGTGTGATTTATTTAGGACAAGTGAAAGTAAATTTTTCGAATTATGTCGTCGTGAATTATTTTCCAAGATTGCAAATATCGTATTTTGCATTCTTGGAAAATAATTCAAATTTGTAGTGCAAAATCAAACATTTTGGTTTGTCTAATTTTTCTCGCGTCAAATAGTGATATACAACTACCAAAGAACTATTTTTCGGTCAAGTTTAATAAGGATTTGTCAAAAGTTGACGTCTCTGTTGGCAGCGTAAATTTTGTTCATACATATATAAATATTTAAACTTTCATATAATCCATTTTTTCGAAACTTGAATTCATGATCACTGGTATTCATCATCAATCAGTATTTAATGATAGGTTAAGATGTAATGAAATGTTTTAAAACATCCGACATCACAGTGGTATTAATACCGTCATTTCTTTAAAGGAAATTCGCTAAAATGATCAGTTTCTCCTCTATATTTCCGAAAATGACTTTCCATGTTTTATAGTACTTTGGATTCATGTTTAAAATATGTAATATATGCCATCTTTGGCATATATTGGATATTTTCACATATAAATATAAGTATATATATACATACATGCGAATCCGACTTGCCTTACAGCAATGCTATCTCATTTACACCTATATCATACTTGCTCGCACACAATGTAAACTTAGAATTATCATAATTACAACCTTTATTTTTTAAAAATGCTTTTCTTGATTAGATATTTCATTCTTCTATCATGTTATTCAATATTTAAAATACGAGTATGTATAAAATTTTATAGTATTTTTATACTTACTAGCTGGAATAACATTTTCGTTTATTTTCCATGTGTCTATTTAATATAAAGTCATTGAAATTTTATGTGTTTTAATGTACTTAAGAAAGTATGTGAAGGAAAAAGGCCTCTACGTTAAAATAAGCAAATGTGTTTGGAAAAATTGAACTTTTAATAGATTCGGAAGTGTTGAATGCTTGGAATTATTAATTTTTCTTTAAAGGTATTATTTAATTTTTCTTTTATTTCGATAGTATTTTCTCTTTCTTTATGGACTTTCCCCTCTTTCCTTTTATCTATAGAATTAGTTCGGTTATATAGCCACTATATAATACACACATACCTATAGTTACAGAACCATGTAATTTTAGGTTTTGATGCGGTGTCATGTGAATTTTTATCCTATTTCTGGTTTACACAATGATCAACAGGGTGATACTCAGATTGCTACTTACTGTCTGTAAAATACTGTCACACTGCAGATATTTTCAATTAAAAACGTCACACTGTCGTATCACTGAACTTCATAGAGGTAACGAATTTTTTTTAATACTTTGAAATAATATTTACATTTTAATTTTAGTTTACATTTTTTTTCTTTAGTACCTAATAATAGTCATAAAACATCAGAAAACATCAATATACGCGGACGCGTAATTTTAATTTTTTTAAATTTTAATCTCAGAGTATTACTCATTAGTTAAATATAATTTATAATAACTCGTTTTAAAGATGTGTATATTTATATCAACATTGAATGGTAGTATAATTCCAAAGGTACAGAGGTATGAATTGAAACTTAATTGTAATTTTTTTTATATTTGATGTCGATTTAAAATCCACGACCTTTTGCTGGCTATTTCAGTCTTCATACCACAAGGCTATAGAGACTATAAATTTAAATTTAATAAAGTTGAATGCAATTAATAATAAAGAATTTTAGAAATTATGGCACGAATGTGTTTTTCTTACATAATGGGATTACAATGTAATTTATAAAATGCCCGTCGTAAAGGCACGAGGTTAAAAAATATTTCTGTATACACAATATTTTCAAAGTCTTCAATCAACTAAATTTATATTAAATAATCTATGGTAATAATCAAAAGTTATATTACTTCCGCACCACCATATTATTTAGTAAACATATATGTAAAATCACGTAGATAATCAAGTTACGCGAATTTACGCTATATACGTCAATAATTACACATTCTTGATTTAGTATGAGTCACATTGACGCTGATGTGATGACATTTGCCGTCACGTGGAATTTATAATGACATCACTAATAATTAAGACGACTTGTTACTGAGGCGTTTATGGTGATCGGATAATGTTTTTATATTTATGACGAGCTGGTGCCCGCGACTTCGTTCGCGTGGACTTCAGTTTTGGTTTCATCAGATTTTTTTTGTAGTGAAAAGTTGTTACGTATTTGTACATCGAATTAAAGGAAAATAGAAAGATATAATATATACACATAGACTGCTTTACCGAGCCTAGCTTTTACCAAGGTGCTCCGTGCGTCTACAAATACGTGTATTCGCTATGAATCATCCAATGCTATAGGGCGCGCCGCGGCTAGCGGTGCGCTTTTTATAGACCAGCCGCGCCCGACTAACGCACGAAGAAGCAGTAAGCTTTAATATGGTCGACCGTATTGATGAGAGTTCAACTTAAATTGGATATGTCCATATTTCCAAAACCAGGCATTATTTTTTTAACTTTGTGTTCATATAAACTTCCATGGTTTTACAAACTAGAGTTAACCAAAGTGTCAGCTAAATCGACCAAAGTCCGTTTCTAGAATAGGGCGTATTATTTCAATTAACATAACTTTTTTGTTTGTGAACTGATTTGAATAAAAGATACACTAAATGTTATGGAAAGCTTGCCACAATACACTAGTGAAAACCGCATTCACATCGGTTAGGCCGTTTCTGAGATTAGCGCGCACAAACGCACAGACAAACAGACAAAAATTCTAAAAACTATTTTTTTGCCTCTGTAACATAATTACAACGTGTGTAATTTTTTTTTTAAATATTTAATGTACAGACACGGCTCGTTTAAGATTTTATTATATGTATAGATATTAGGACAATATCCATGTCTTCGAAATATTATGCTGCCGGATACTCGTAATGTTGTGTATATTGCGCTCGTGCAAATAAAGTATCTATTTTCTTAAGTTATTTTGGCCGTATATTGACAGAAAAGGTAGTGACAAAATTAAAAAAGGTCATCCTTGGATAAATAGTATTAATGAGGCGGAGAAGAAGCAACCAGTATCAAAATTGTATGATGCGACAGGACAATGAGGTAAAAACTGACGGCACTGCATTTTTCGCTAAGAATACCACATCTAGAAGTTGTTAAGGCCCTTCGCACTAAGAAGCAAGTCGTAACACCACTTTTTAGGGTTTCGTAGCCAAGTAGATCAAACAGGAGAGTTATAATTTTGTCTTGTCCTTCTATTCGTTCATGTCTGTTACACCCTTGTTGTTTCTACTATTTTAGACCTATGCTGAAATTTTGTAAGTATTTGCTTCGTGTCCTAAAATAAAAAAAAAATATTAAACAGAACTTTTTTTAATGTACATCCCATACATGATAAGTGAGAGCAGAAAAAATATTATATGTGCCATTGAGTTGAATGTAATTGGATAGATCTTTTTAGGTCCCTTTTATGGAAATTATAGTGCAATGTTTTGCACATTGTTCCAAATATAGTTTGAAAAACGTCCACTAATTTTCCCACTATAAGTTTGGACAATGCAAAGAAAAATTTTACTTGTAGGGCAAATATTGTACTCGTGGAGAAAATGTGGTTAGAACTTTCAAATAAAATTATTTTGATCTACTTGCATCAACAATATAAGGAAACATAGACAATTATGAAATCCGACGTTGAGCGATTTTAGCCATTTTACCCGTTTTTGTATTGCTTTAGATATTTCTATTGTCTCTTTAAATTTTTATTATATTAGTGTTTTCTAAAAGGAACTTTATTCGCCTACGAACAATTAAGCACCAATTATTATTAGGTACTAAAGGAAAAAAAAATATATAAGCTAAAATTAAGCGCTAATTATTATTTAAAAGTATTAAAAAAACATTTCGTTACCACTACGAAGTTCAGTGATTGTGTGACGTTTTCAATTGAAAATATGTGCTGTGCCGAAAATGTTATCTAAAACCTTTTCAACAGAAAAAATAAGAGAAATTGTTTTATTAGTTTTTTTTTAATTAAAAATATAAAGCATTATAATTAAACATAAGATTAAGATTTTAAAAAATTGTGTTTTGTTTTATTTAGAAAAACACGGCTCTATTATTAGGCCGCATAATTAAACATTTTCAACAATTCCTTTTAGCGTTTTAAAAATTTTCTTCAATTGTTCCAAGTGAATCTTTTTCATTTACTAAATTAAATGAAAAGTATTATTTATCAGTAATTTGATTGAATTTGACCGTCCCTGGAAATAAACTACAATTTTTCTCCACTTTCCTTTAAATCAAGATTTGTTTGTTTGAAAACAGATCAAGGAATGTTGAGCAATAATGATTGAAATGAAGAGAGTCGAAGTGTACCAGACGCATTTTTTAGGTAAACATTCAAATTACTAACACATTAAAATAATGCATGAGAGTAATGTAGATAATAGGAAAATATACAAAAATTTCAAATCGCTTATTATTTTAGTTTGTATTTTTTCTCAATTTTTTAATCCGTTTTTGTTGTAAAATTCATAGAAGTAGAAGTACCTTGAATTAAAAACAACTAAACCGTTATACAGTTTTAAAGTCATATGGTGTTGCATTTAAAAATGTACATACTTTTTATTATATTGGCGAATTGCCATAATATGTATATTATATATTCAATTAATTACAATTGAATTATATATTCAATTAATTACAATAAATTCATTAAAAATTGCGTCAAGCAAATACGCAATGAGGCTTGTTTTGACACTGAATTTCTGCTCTCTGAAATGGCTCTGAGTGCTCTGAACTCTCTGACTCTGAATTTCAACATACTTTTTCCTCTATGGTGAAATTTATTATTCTATTTGTTCATTGATAGGATAGAAGAGGTATTAAGACATTTTTTCACATCTGGTCCCTAATTAAACCAGAAAATATTTCTTTAAAACAATAAATTCAGTTTTAGAAAATAAAAAAAACTAATTCAATACCAAATTTATCAATTACTTTATACTTTATTCAATTTTAGAGATTTTGAATGGCTTGGAAAAATCTTATGGAAGTTCCTTTTTTTAGTTTCTAAATAAAGATCCACCATGAAGTCTTTTTTTTTAGTTTCCAAATACAGATCCACACAGAAGTTTATGTGCGAAATAATGAAATCATGATAATAACAAGATGATGAAATCAACCAAAAAGGTCACTATATATGTGGTTAATTATTACGGATAATGTGTCATAAGCGTTTTCATATTATACGATTGGGCCGTACAATCCTGTACTCTGAAGCACAGAATAAATAAACTGTTAAGAAATTATTAATAAATAAGCTGCAAATAATTAAAATATAAAAGAATTGATTACCAAAATACAGTCGTGGTCCATTTTTTTTTCGGACAAACTCGGGATGGGTATCGTAATAAATTGTCTTTACTACAATACGTCAGATATAATCACCTAAAATACATCAGCTTTTAAACATTTGATAAAAGTGTTTTAATGCCATATCTGAAAAGATCTAACAGACTTATAGAATTCCACGTCTGCAAAAGTTTAGAAAATTTTGCTTTTCTCAACTACGTTTTATTTCAGTCGTAGTCTTTTGGATATATATCAGTATTACAATTTTTTAAGTTTTTTATGCTTGACCTTATTCGCTTATTTCTGTACTTCACACTATGATACTCTTTTAATATGTAAAATGTTGTTTGATATCAACAATCTCCATTTTTCTAGCTAACCCTTTCGTAGCATTTCACGAAACAGGCTTTTAGATCCATTTTCTTTATTTTTCATGTATTGTAGTATTACCATATGCTAATATTGGGATTAATTACCGTATGTAAACTTCGTGAATTTATCGAATTTAAGTATGCATCCTCCTTTCTTCTAAATGCCGTTATCAGAATCTATAAGTCATCTTTTTGGGAAAAGCCACCAAAAATCCAAAACATTGCACCTCAAGCAAAAGAAAGGACCTTCAAAGGTCCCTTAGTTATGGACTAACAAGATCAAAACTTTATTCAGTTGATAATAACTAAATACGATGTGACATTTCTACACACTATTGAATTATTTGCTGACATTGATATGCGTTGAATCGGTTAGCGGTAACATGTATCTGTTTAACCTAAATATTATCTAAATTCAACAAATTAGACAATACAATTTTCACCGAAACAATGCCGAATGGTGTGGCTTGCAATAATAAATTTAAATAAAAATATCAACACTCAAATTCATGGTAACGAATTAGTTGTACAAATATTAATACTTGTGCTATTAATGACATTCAAATGCATGGTAACGCAATAGTTGTGTAAATATTAATACTTGTGCTATTAATGACACTCAAATTCATGGTAACGTAATAGTTGTGTAAATATTAATACTTGTGCTATTAATGACATTAAAATTCGTGGTAACGCAATAGTTGTGTAAATATTAATACTTGTGCTATTAATGACACTCAAATTCGTGGTAACGCAATAGTTGTGTAAATATTAATACTTGTGCTATTAATGACACTCAAATTCATGGTAACGTAATAGTTGTGTAAATATTAATACTTGTGCTATTAATGACATTAAAATTCGTGGTAACGCAATAGTTGTGTAAATATTAATACTTGTGCTATTAATGACACTCAAATTCGTGGTAACGCAATAGTTGTGTAAATATTAATACTTGTGCTATTAATGACACTCAAATTCATGGTAACGTAATAGTTGTGTAAATATTAATACTTGTGCTATTAATGACATTAAAATTCGTGGTAACGCAATAGTTGTGTAAATATTAATACTTGTGCTATTAATGACACTCAAATTCATGGTAACGTAATAGTTGTGTAAATATTAATACTTGTGCTATTAATGACATTAAAATTCGTGGTAACGCAATAGTTGTGTAAATATTAATACTTGTGCTATTAATGACACTCAAATTCGTGGTAACGCAATAGTTGTGTAAATATTAATACTTGTGCTATTAATGACACTCAAATTCGTGGTAACGCAATAGTTGTGTAAATATTAATACTTGTGCTATTAATGACATTAAAATTCATGGTAACCCAATCGTTGTGTAAATATTAATACTTGTGCTATTAATGACACTCAAATTCATGGTAACGTAATAGTTGTGTAAATATTAATACTTGTGATATTAATGACACTCAAATTCGTGGTAACGCAATAGTTGTGTAAATATTAATACTTGTGCTATTAATGACATTAAAATTCATGGTAACCCAATCGTTGTGTAAATATTAATACTTGTGCTATTAATGACACTCAAATTCATGGTAACGTAATAGTTGTGTAAATATTAATACTCGTACTATTAATGACACTCAAATTCATGGTAACGTAATAGTTGTGTAAATATTAATACTTGTGCTATTAATGACACTCAAATTAATACTTAATTACACTCATTAAGTGAACTTGTTTTCATAAACTTTTAGTAAAGCTTCAGTAATGTCGCTGATACAAAATTAGATTTCCACTCTCAGAGCCACCAGGCAATACTTGCTAATTCGAATCTTTTCTTTGCACACCCAACTTTTTCATTACGGCGTGGCAGAAGAGATATTAGCTCACTTTCAAATCGCCGCTTAGTTTAAGAGTTTAAAAATAGATTGTGATGGCTGGTTAATTAATGTCGAAAGAAAAAGAGGTAATCTTGTATTCATTAACTTACTTTGGTCCCTTTATCAGGAAGCATTTTGTAATTTTGGCTAGTCACGAAATGCTTCATTTTCCTTAAACGATGGAAGCTGCTTGAAGTTTTATGATTATAGTATCATATGTTGTAAATATAATGGGTGGATACAAAACCACAAAACTGTTTATCAGCATTTAAGGTGATTTCTAGCAGTGGTAATGGATGAGAATGTCTTTGATTTTAATGTATAATTAGAAGCGTGTTAAAATGTTATACATTAATCTGATAGCCTGCAATTTTATCTTAAATTTTATAAATGTACTGATAGTCACTTCTTTGTCATTATTTTTGTTCATTTATATTCTGCCTAATATTTTGAAACTTCAATTAGTCTCTTTAATTGGAGTTTCAAAATATTAGACAGAATATAAATGGACAAAAATAATGAAAAAAACTGAGTCTCTTGTAACTTTCGACATATCATACGCAAATTATAATATATACATAAAATATAAACTATATTTCTTAACTATGTGTCAAAATAATATTTGGTTAACTATTTTTTTCGCATGTTAATATTCTTAAAATTTCCTTCAAAAACTCTTTTTTTCTCGCAAACAATACATATATAAACGAAATACTGACTTGCTGCAAATACCTGCTGTTCAATCACCTATAAATAGCTGTAACTTAATTTAAATTTTCAGATGATAAGTGGCTTCCAATTAAAAATGTTTAATTGAGATGTATGAAGCGCCTCAATTTTTTTTTTCTAGTTGTTAAGTTTACCATAATTATAGGAAATGTGCAATCATGATTTTTTTTATTTTCTATCTTTCTTCCTATTGCTTTTGCCTTGCTAACATTGCGAAAATTGATTTTCTTCTTATTTACTAAATATTTCAAGGTCAACGTAGGTACATATTTTCTTATTATTCAAAGGAATAGCTTCGGTATTTCCTCCAAACAATGAACACAACCGTCCTTAAACTAATCAAGCTGAACTGCGAAACTAATGATAATTTCTGCCATTAAGAAATTATAAATAAATCTTGCTATTTGATGAGTTGGATGGTTATTTAACAAAACAAGGATGGTATTCTTGAGATATCTTTTATGTCTATATTTCATATATACATAACATTTACGCAGTAATTGATTTGCAAGAAAAAAAAATTAAATGTCATTTGCATCAAGGCATTTGTGTTCTGCCCGATGTAGAATATGTGACTGCGTGTTTATAATAATTTAGCTTTATGTTAATTTTATAAATTTAGATTGAAGTATATCTTAGCAATTAACTAATTTGAAGGTATGTTTTAAAGGAATGACTAAAAATTTAATATTCCTATTTTGAAGTCTCTTAAAAATCTTGAATAAACTAGAATTTAGACAAGTTAGTGAAGCTTCAGAAATATGATAGAATATTACCAAAGTTAGCTAAAGCTTTTAAAACTAGATTAGGATATAAAGGTATATGGATGTGCACCGTAAATTACAAGTACACGGTATTATTCAAAATATTAATTATTAATTTATAATAATACTCGGTATTTTATGATACTTCGATATTCACAATGAAAGAAAACTATGTGATGTAGTATTATTTCTTCTTTATTTAATTTTTTTACCACAACCTAGGTAAAGTAGAAATAATAATACATAACGTAGTCCCATTTAATTGTGACTAATGTATTTCTACAAAATTAACGAATCAATATTTGTATACATTTATAATAAAATCTGCAACGGCCGATCCGTTGCAGATTAGATTTAAGATAATATAGTGGAACCGAAATGTCATCAAACCCGTACTTCTCTATCCTGCAGTGACGTGGATACTTCGAAAATCGAGAAGAAGATAGATGTTTTTTAAATGTGGTGCTGAAGATGTTTACTGGATATTCCCAAATATCCTGGTTGAATTCCGAACGAATGCTTCCAATGCTAACTGCTGAAGATGTTTACTGGATATTCCCAAATATCCTGGTTGAATTCCCAACGAATGCTACCAATGCGAATGCTAACCCTAGAACTCGGTATCAAGAAGAGTCTAATGGTCTTTACAATTACGGATCCTTAAATTCTTTAATCATATATCACGGTGGTACGAGATCTCCATAGAGCACCTAGTCGTGCAGGGTGTAGTAGGGGTATTAGAATGCAGACCAGATCAGAATCTGTATCTTTCTTCTCGCCGTCAGTTTGATGCATTCGTGCAAGGGTCGGCGGCGGAAAAGAAAGATATGGCGAGACGTCACGAGGTGGGATGCGTAAGCTCCTGACACATGACTGTTTGGACTCTGTGGTGCCTATGATCCAACAAGTTAGACGGGTTGTACTTAAGTCACGGCGTGCGCCGCTATTAGCGTTGACTAAAGCTTATGGAACTTGTTTAACGGATGCGTTGCCAGTTTTGGTGGTTTGCCCACCGTTTTGGCACGCGGCAAGAATTTTGATGCGGATCCGTTACACTTTGAATTTTTAATAGAAGGATCCCTTATTGATAAAAAAGACGTATTTTAGAGATCGTATGCGCTTAATGGTAGTTCAAGTGGACTTCTCCCGATTCTAAGGCGGAAAAATTAGGGTTTTCTTCCCCTACGTGTCCAAGCGGTTAAATAAGAACTGGCACGCTAGTGACCATTACATCTCGCAGTTTTTAACAGAACATGGCGCATTCCATGCCAGCTTGTTTAGATTTGCTCTCATATATAGCCCAGCATGATCCTGAGGTTTCGAAAAGCAGGATACGAATCAAGCATTGTTCCACTGCAGTGAGCATGACGATGCGCGTAGAGTTTTGTTAGAAAGTAAGCGTCCTAACATTAAAATAAAATCATGCAGAGTTTTAGAACATGGTATCTTTAGTAATCGTGACTTGGTTGAGAAAGCACCGATCTTTGAGTCATTTAGAGCATTCGCTACGTGCATTCTCGAAGAAATGGAGATATTTAGTGACTTATTTCGAAAAGACGTTGTAAACCCAATTGGTTGGAGGCATAAGAAGGTTATTACTTGACACTATATAGCAAACCATTGAAGGTTCCCTGTTTTGTATGAAGAGGATTTACGGGTCCCTGCAGTAGCCCTTAGACAACCCGGGCACAGGGTGGGAATAATACGACATGGTGTTCACGGTCGCTCAGTTAAGGGCATCATGATGAAGACGAAACTATTAATAGTGCTAGGTATTATTTTAAACGAAATAAAGTAAATTTCAATAAAAATAACCAATTTACTATCTCTATATCATGTAATACGTCGGAATTTTCGTTATATTGAAAATCAAATAGATATTTTAAAATTTGTACTCTCAATATATTAAGAAAAAAATTGCTTCTTCTTTGAAATTTCAATAAGATTCCATAAGCTATGACAATAAGGAATAAATCTGTAAATAAATAATCGAGTAGAAATCGCACTAGGAGAGTTTCACGCATACTCCGATACCAGTGAAAATTCAATCATTTCCGCACAACGTAGACGTACGATTTTTGCAAATAGATGAATTGATGAGTAGGCAATTGCCAACTTTTGTGGGACAAGACCTGTGGCCGACTTTTCGCCGCATTTCCACTGATTTACCACAGAAATTAAGACGGGCACGCTGTCGACTAAATGTTTCGTCTACGTTAAGGCTTGTCCAGTTATATATTCTATTCTTTTAAGTCCGATTTTTGGGGAACGTATGAGGTAAAGTATTAATTATAATACACATCTTTCCTCCAGGCTGATCCGTCGGGTCGATCGTCCATGCTGTGTGTTAAGGGTATTATTATTTTTTCCTATGTAAATACATTGCCTTGAATATATTTCATGGGCGTAAAACAAATAATTTTGCTTTGAATTGATCTTCAAACGTGGATTTAGATTTTTCAAACATTTTGTGGTTTAAGGGATAAAAAAGTTAGAGAAAAAGAGAGATAGACACACACTCCAAAATGCTTTAGCGACTCGTGTCTCGAAGAAGGTGGCATAACAAAATGTATTAATAAACTATTTTGATTGAATTTTAATAGATTTCTTCAACGTTACTCTTATCAATGGGATATGTTTTCTTTATTTAATTTATTCAGGTCTTCTTGTGAAATTTCGCTATAATTCACTTTAAGCTGATAAAGCTACGACGCTGTGATATACTGGAGAACACTAACAACGAAGTTATTAGGGTTCTGTTTTTGAAGTGAAATTTCTTTGACGAAGTCAGAGTTATTTTGTGACGTTAAAATTATGTAACGCTTAAGAAAATAATGCGGAATGCGTGCGATCGGCGGCGGAAATGGCCGAGCGCTAACAACATGGCGGCTCATAATGTCAAAAAGCTTATACAAACGTTTAACGATTGATCAATCGGCAGGTTGCTACCGATTTTCCAGCTTTTAGTCGTGCGTATAGTTTTATGTACGATCTATGCAAAGATTATAAGTGAGTGTAATGTTATCTTATATTCAAAAGCTCCGAGTGAAAATATATTAAGTACATTAGTATTAATTAGTGAAAATATAGTTTTAATTAGAATAAAAAATAAGAGGATGTACTTTCACTAACTAATGATTATTATAAAATTGTTAACTAGCACGAACCGTTAAAGAAGTTTCACTTCATCAGCTTTGTTTGACTCCAGCGTTTTAAATGAAAATAAATATTTTATGACAATATTCTTTACTTTTTGTTTAAATTTTATATTGTGCGCTCAATATTTCGCAGTTTATCACGTATTTTTTAAATTTTATATATTGTTAAAGTTTTGATTTTTAAAAGAGATAAAAATAATAAAGTGAATAAATAAATAAATTATGATACTTGAACAATAAAAAAATATATTGTTTTTAAAATTATATTCTGTTCGGTTTGCAAAATTTAACAGATAACGTGTGTTTGATAATAATGCTATATACACACACAAACATACACAAACATATATATATATATATATATATATATATATGTGTGTATATTATCAAACATTTTTTTTTCATATTTTTTTAAAAATACTGACTTTTACATCGATTCAGTAGATAAGCATACAGCCAGACTATTTATTGACTTGATGATGTAACAAGTCTGTGGCGACACGGGAGTTTAAATTTAATGAGAAAATTATACACAAGGACAATGTCAGCGAAGGCCGGGGTCACAAACCTGTTCTTTATCAATGGTTCAGTCAAAACCAGTAACCGAATGGCTGGTTCCTGTTATTAAACAAATGTCAATCGAGTTTTAAAATACGCATCAAAATAATTCCGTATTTACTGAGTTGAAATAACATTAATTCATTTCTCATATTTATAAATTTCAAATTCTTCGAATATGTGGCTCTAAACTTATAAACTCCAAATATTAATTTTAAACAACACCCATATTTTCCAATTAACATTAAAACGGTTAGCGTAATGAGATTTTTTAAAATAAAAAATTTGTTGAGTTTATGTTGCGCTCAAACTAAGAGTGTGTCTTAGTCACATTAAGTGTTAAATTGTTTCTTTTATAAAAGTATTTCTATTAAACTACCCCGTGTATGTGATTTATAATCGACTGGTATGTCAGCCTCGAGATTTGACGATAAAATTGCTATAATTAGAATAACAGGTAACTAACTCGTAATATATTTTTTGAATTGAGGAGATCTTTCCAACTAACAGTGTTCCATACAGGCACTCAAACAAAGAGGGTTCTGTGCACACTTAGTCACATTAAGTATTAAAGTATTTCTATTACACTACCCCGTGTAAGTGCTTTAAAATCGACTGATATGTCAACCTCGAGATTTGAGAATAAAATTTCTGTAATTAGAGTCACAGGTAACTAACTTGTAATACACTTTTTGAAAAGAGGAAGTCTTTCAAACTAACAGTGTTCCGTACAGGCACTCAAACAAAGAGGGTTCTGTGCACACTTAGTCACATTAAGTATTAAAGAATTTTTATTAAACTACCCCGTGTATGTGCTTTATAATCGACTGATATGTCAGCCTCGAGATTTGACGATAAAATTGCTATAATTAGAATAACAGGTAACTAACTCGTAATATATTTTTTGAATTGAGGAGATCTTTCCAACTAACAGTGTTCCATACAGGCACTGAAACAAAGAGGGTTCTGTGCACACTTTAGTCACATTAAGTATTAAAGTATTTCTATTACACTACCCCGTGTAAGTGCTTTAAAATCGACTGATATGTCAACCTCGAGATTTGAGAATAAAATTTCTATAATTAGAGTCACAGGTAACTAACTTGTAATACACTTTTTGAAAAGAGGAAGTCTTTCAAACTAACAGTGTTCCGTACAGGCACTCAAACAAAGAGGGTTCTGTGCACACTTAGTCACATTAAGTATTAAAGAATTTTTATTAAACTACCCCGTGTATGTGCTTTATAATCGACTGATATGTCAGCCTCGAGATTTGACGATAAAATTGCTATAATTAGAGTAACAGGTATCTAACTCGTAATATATTTTTTGAAAAGAGGAGATCTTTCCAACTAACAGTGTTCCGTACAGGCACTCAACAAAGAGGATTCTGTGCACACTTAGTCACATTAAGTATTAAAGAATTTTTACTAAACTACCCCCTGTATGTGCTTTATAATCGACAGATATGTCAGCCTCGGGATTTGACGATAAAATTGCTATAATTAGAATAACAGGTAACTAACTCGTAATATATTTTTTGAAAAGTGGAGATCTTCCAAACTAACAGTGTTCCGTACAGATACTCAAACAAAGTGGGTTCCGTACGCATTTAGTAACATTAAGTATTAAAGTATTTCTATTAAACTACCCCGTGTATGTGCTTTATAATCGACTGATATGTCAGCCTCGAGATTTGACGATAAAATTGCTATAATTAGAGTAAAAGGTAACCAACTTGTAACATATTTTTTGAAAAGAGGAAGTCTTTCAAACTAACAGTGTTCCGTACATGCACTCAAACAAAGAAGGTTCTATGCACACTTAGTCACATTAAGTATTAAAGTATTACTATTAAACTACCCCGTGTGTGTGCTTTATAATCGACTGATATGTCAGCCTCGAGATTTGACGATAAAATTGCTATAATTAGAATAACAGGTAACTAACTCGTAATATATTTTTTGAAAAGTGGAGATCTTCCAAACTAACAGTGTTCCGTACAGGTACTCAAACAAAGTGGGTTCCGTGCACATTTAGTAACATTAAGTATTAAAGTATTTCTATTAAACTACCCCGTGTATGTGCTTTATAATCGACTGATATGTCAGCCTCGAGATTTGACGATAAAATTGCTATAATTAGAGTAAAAGGTAACCAACTTGTAACATATTTTTTGAAAAGAGGAAGTCTTTCAAACTAACAGTGTTCCGTACATGCACTCAATCAAAGAGGGTTCTATGCACACTTAGTCACATTAAGTATTAAAGTATTACTATTAAACTACCCCGTGTATGTGCTTTATAATCGACTGATATGTCAGTCTCGAGATTTGACGATAAAATTGCTATAATTAGAGTAACAGGTAACTAACTCGTAATATATTTTTTGAAAAGAGGAGATCTTTCCAACTAACAGTGTTCCGTACAGGCACTCAAACAAAGAGGGTTCCGTGCACACTTAGTAACATTAATTATTAATGTATTACTATTAAACTACCCCGTGTATGTGCATTATAATCGACTGATATGTCAGTCTCGAGATTTGACGATAAAATTGCTATAATTAGAGTAACAGGTAACTAACTCGTAATATATTTTTTGAAAAGAGGAGATCTTTCCAACTAACAGTGTTCCGTACAGCCACTCAAACAAAGAGGTTTCTGTGCACACTTAGTCACATTAAGTATTAAAGTATTTCTCTTAAACTACCCCGTGGATGTGCTTTATAATCGACTGATATGTCAGCCTCGAGATTTGACGATAAAATTGCTATAATTAGAGTAACAGGTAACTAACTTGTAATATACTTTTTGAAAAGAGGAGGAATTTCCAACTAACAATGTTCCGTACAGGCACTCAACAAAGTGGGTTCCGTGCACACTTTGTCACATTAAAGAATAGTAACTATTACTACGTAAAGAAGCGACACTCACCTCCCCGCGCCAGAATAAGGTCACCCGCAGATAGCGGGTACGATCAAGAGTCTGAGATCCCAGGTTGCCAATTGTTGCGTCAGTGTGTTATTTGTTTGATTTTGTGTTAATTGTTGCTATGTTTGGTTCAGTTTAACTTGTGTAATTCAGTCTTAATTCATAATTATTTATAATTATTCAATATAACGGTCCGTTATTGCGCTGTGTACGAATGCTCAGAAGCAATAAAATCAATAAGGATAGGAGATTGTTTCGTCTCCCTTTTTTGTTTGTTGTAAATAATGTTGTTTTGTATCACAAACTTATTTGGTTAGTACCAATAGTATTATCTCTACAAACATGTCACTGAGCAGTTTTAAAATACAAACTAATCTTAAAAGTCATTGTTCTGTTTAAACGCGATATGATAGGAAAACGTATAGTTGTAGTGTCTGCCATAAGCTTTTTATATGGTTTATTAAGTGTCAAAAGTACAACGAAGAACTTATTCCAGTGTATCACATTTATAAATGAACAAAATTTATTTTTATTTAAAATTTTATTTTGTTTTTAGGATACACACTAAGTACCTTTTTCAAATTCTATCTTAATATTATTATTATCTAGTCACATTCACTCAATTAAATGTATAGTATAAAATATTAATTTACATATTTTAATTTGTACAATTCCGTAATAATAAAGACGTGCGCCTCAGTAAAAAGTTATTGCGCCAGTGTAATATCGAGACAGTCTTTCGATCGACGTTATTGGTTAGAAAGAGAAATAGATATATTGCTGACGTATAACGTCAACTCGCTCGATCGGCGCGATTGCTCACAACGATCGAGACCGATATGTAGTAATAGACATTCTTTTTCTGCACGCTGCTGACAGCCCTACATTACTTTACATAAACATACAAACGGATACGGATAGGCTCGTGCGTATGTAATAGTGTAGGCAATTATATCCGTTCGCTAGTATGGAGTGTAAGGGGTGTGCTAAGAGTATGTCTTAGTCACATTAATTATTAAAGTATTTCTATTAAACTGCCCCCTGTATGTGCTTTATAATCGACTAACATATCAGCTTCGAGATTTGACGATAAAATTGCTATAATTAGAGTAATTTCACAGGTAACTAACTTGTAATATACTTTTTGAAAAGAGGAGATCTTTCTTTAAAAAGTGATGCTATATTTTCATTTTTTAAAATACTTATTGTAATCTAAACTTGCTAATAAAACTAACATTCATCTCTGTCGATTGGTTTGCACGTAAGTATGTATGAGAACGTTAACTAGTGTAAAGTTATTGCATTAATTAGATATATAAATACGAAAAAAATATATGTCCAATTTGAAAATAATAATATTTAAATAAACGCTGGTTGTGTAGGTTTGGTTCTGCGGTCATTTACAAATATTGATATTATTATTCACCATGTAAAATATAGAAATATGGAAAATAGCAGAAACTATGGGATGTACAGTTATCGCTATAGGTTCCCTATAAACGTAGAATAAACTTGTAACGCTGTTTTTTGTAAATTTGACTTTAGCTTCTTAAAATTCTAAAAAAAATAATAGTTGTGCTATCCTTGTAACTTTCGTTTTAAAATGGTAAGATTAAATTGAGGAAATTTTTTTGTAAATTTGACTTTAGCTGTCTTAGTAAGGGAAGAGAGGGAGGGAGACATTTTTATTATAACCGTTTCTAGCAACTTTTTTAAAACTGGCTTACGTAACATTCTAAAAAAAATAATAGTTGTGCTATCCTTGTAACTTTCGTTTTAAAATAGTAACCTTAAATTGAAGGAATATTTTTGAACTTTTAAGATATATGCAAGTTAATAAACCGAATTTCAAATTTCTACATCAAACCGTTTTTCAGCAAAACGGCAGTCACAGACGAATAGACAGACGGACACGTTTCTTTTTCCCTTTTGTTGTACGGAATCCTAAAAATTAAAACTATTTGGTTATCTGTATTATTTTTAATTTCTAAGCATATAAGAAACATTATTACGAGAAAAAATTAAACAGACGTTAAAGAAGTATTTGTCAACAAATTAAAATCAAACCTTAATTACAAATTGAAGAACACTTCTATGTTCTTCACAATTAAAATTTAGAAGAGGCCCTTGAAGGAAAATTCTTTACATATTACATAGAATTTGCAATTCATGCATGGGGAAAATTAATCAATTGATGTTTTAACTTTTCTCTTAATATTTGCACGGTGGACTTGTTCATTTTCTTAGCTACATCGCTTACTGAGCCAATTAACGACTTCATATAATCATCTTCATCCTCTTCGACGGAATATTCTTCCTCCTGTTTATTCGTCACACGGGAAACGCAATCTATGTCACCTTTTTCATTTTCTTTGCAATTATATGGAGCACCATTGTTAAAATGTGGCTGTTTCCTCGTCACATAGTTCCCCTGAACAAACTTGCAATTATTATTCTCGCTACATACGTTTCCTGCGTACTGGTAATTCTCCTTATTCTGATCATACCCGCACAATATTTTACTTCCGTAGTAGCGACATTTTGTTATATCGAATTTATACCAAGCTCTTCTTTTGATGTGAGATTTGTCAAAGACATTGGATAAGACCTTGACGAAAACCTTAGACGTAGAGTCGAAGATCTTCTTCAATGGCGTTAGTACTGCATCTTCCAGTTTCGTTACAAACGTGAACATTCCCTTACCGCTTCGTCTAATTCCGTCATTAATATTCGTTTTTATATATTTCAATGAATTGTCTAATTTAAATTTTCCTAAATCTATAATCATGAAACCATTATTTTTCAATATATCTCTAATAAATTTCCACTTCACCATAGGTTCGTTTCCATTACTTTGATTGTCTATATTTGTGTCACTTCTATGTTTTAAAAATATATTTTTATTTTTAGGGTGTACGGGATATGTTGTCAGTTGTTGAAATGAGAGGAGTAAGATGAGCAGTAATCCTGTTGTCATGTCGAAGGAGCTAATGAGGTCGAAATGTCAACAACTGTAACATATCTATCTTGAGGCTACAGTCGTACGCTGCATTGCTCTTATTGTATGTATACCTGCAAATATTTGTAACAGTATTTTTTATTTTAATTTATTAAATATATTTATTCTTAATTTCTGCTCAATATCTTATGTCTTTAGATATATTTTATCAACTTATAAATAAGAGGAAGATATTAATTTTACATCTCCTAAAGCTCGATGTTCGTTTAAGTTTTAATCGTCAGCTGTCATAAAAATCTATTGATTGTATATGAAACATTAGTTTAAAGTAGTGGCAGTGAATATAATAATGTGTTAGAATAAAAAAATATTATGAAAAATATATAATGTCGGCCTATACGCGTCGAAAAGCCAAAACCAAATACAGTGATCGTATATGGCTGGAAAGGGTTTCTCAAGAACAAACGAATGGTAATAATAAAACACCATATGACCGAGTCAAGCAGAGCCGGGAATGTAAAAGAATGAATGCCGCCGAGCGGATCAACGACGGTGCCAGTACATCTGCAGCAGGGGCGGTTGAAATTATGCAAGTGGATGATGAAATCGCTTCTACATCGACAACGAACTGTATAGGCATAGATTGTGTTCGATCGTCGATTATGAAGACACATTGGGCCGCAGCTAGTGCACTTTTCAATATAACCCGTTACATAGACGTATTCATGTACAACACACGGCCGCGTCCATGACAGAGCCTCACCCCATTTTTTTGTCATTGGTTTGTTTCTTTACAATTTCTTTTTACTTTTATTTAATGATGATTTTAACATCGTTATTAAAAACGTATAGCCATAATTGTACGAACCCGTTACGACTTACTTAACAGTTTAATCTAATGAATAGGCACAATCAAGGGTGTCACCAAAAATATGGCGGATCTAGTAGCATGTATTATTGTTTATTTAACTTATATCATATATTGTTTGTGTTGTATACATAGTATTTAATTATCACATTAGTAAGTACTCCTAAGGTCTGTCACAATAAACTAGACAATGGCTAATTCCGCTTTGAATAAATGTACCAAACTCGCATGACTTATCTGATATTTTGAAAGCCTTTTAGTTGTAATTGGTGTTACAATAATGTTGATAGTTAGAGATTTATCTAAAACCAACCAAGGCAACTGATAACAAAATCATAACAAACCTCAAAACTTCCCCAAGCCGACTGGTCATCGTGGGGAAAAGAGACCACAACCTTCCAACAAAAGAAGAAGACAAAGATAAACTGTACCTCAATCATAAGAAAGGTTGGAAGAGGCCTTTGCCGACTGGCAAACGGATCCACAGGAAATAAAGAAACAGGAAATATTAAATTAATAAGATAGGATTATTTTATGTTATATTTTCTTTAATTTTAAGTTTGGTTATATAAAGAACTGTATAATAGATCCGAATAAAAGGGCTATATTATTATTATTATTATTATTATTATTATTATTAGTTAGAGATTTTAATTATTACTAAATTATATTTCATTCTATCTTGAAAAAAATAATAATTGAACATCAACTTTCGTCAATAAATATTTATTTACTTCTACTAAGATTTAAACTATTTTTTTAATTTCAATATATTGTTTTAACACAGCATAATAAAGTATGTTTCATTGAAGGGCAACTACTTTTGATAGAATACTGTATATTATAGTGGTGTGACCCTTTATTGTCCTTTTTCCTCGAATATCCTGTTATCTTCATCTAGCCCATGTCAATTATATTCTTACATTAAAAGAAAATTGTATTTCTTTAATTGTCCGTATATCAACGGCAATCTTCAGGATTGGTCAACTGATTTTCATGGAAACTTTACCATATTATTTGGTACTTCAAAATAGTTATAAGTTACATGTAATTATGCTATATGTACAAAAGTATCCGAAAATATACTGGATTTTCTTGCATCTGCTTCTTTGCCACGACTCGTTGTATTACAACATCTTTGCTAATAGCCCACCGGAAGTTGTTGTAATACAACGAAACCTAGCTCGTGGTAAAGAACTTAAAGAAAGTAGAAATAATACTACATCACGTAGTTTTATTTAATTGTAATTTAAATCTAAAATAACATCAAAATAATATATGTAAGTTATTTTCTTTAAAGAAAGTTTAACCCATAGTAATTCACTGATTGAAGGGCAGATGAAGATCAGCACACTAGTGATCTGAGAAGCGCGAATAATCAGGAGAACCAATACGTTTCCAACAATAGGAGAGGATATTTTATATATTAATGACGTGTCTTTACCCCGTGGCTGGAAAATGACGTACTACCCAATATCTTCTTTTAATAAGAGGGACACGATTTTAGGGTTATTAATTATTATTATCAATGTGAAAGTGTTTTTTATTTTTTTGTCACTTACTAATAGGTTTTAAATTATGAATAAGAATTATGCGGATCGTTGCCAAATTTTGCTCATTAATAGTATATGTTACGATCTGCATCTTTCATCCTGGAAAAGCATACAATTTCTTAAAATATAACAAAACATCTTTCTTGGTGCACTGCTAGATGGCTCTGCTACTGTTTTAATCAACTTTACACGTTATCGTAGTATGTACCATTTGCAAAATATCATTTACATAACATAAAATTCGGTAATAAATAAATTTTTATGTGAAGAAAGTCAAGGGTGATAATTACAGAATTTATGAAATGAAATAATTTGAAGCTGCCAAGTGTGAGTAAAACTCACGCACCGATCATTCCGTATCCAAGACATAATAAACTGGATTACAATACTTTATCAATATAACTATATCTACATGATTATGGTCTAGAAATTCAGGAGTCAGGGAGAGAAAAAAATGTACGGTTTTATTTTTTCTCGAGTACTATAAAGTTTATTTCAGCTCAGTCTTAATTGTTTTATATTTTTCGACCTTCAAACTTTGGAAGTAAGGGGGAGGGTAGCGGATATTTTGTTCCCACCGCATTTTTTGTAGTAATTTTTTTCTATTGGTGATAAAGTTAACCGCTGTCTAACTGATTTCGAAAAGGAATTTTTTAGTTTTTTATTTGTTAAAGCACTTCGAAGCACTTCATATTCAAAAACAACGGGACAGATAGACACCACGACTAAAAAAGAACAATCATAATATAAAGTCTCACTCTCATGAACAGTTATGGCTTAAACACTAAAAAAATTATTCCCTTTAATTTGTTTGCTTCGTACTGGATCTTTCAATCTCGGAGTGACATCATTTCTTAAGTTATTAAATTTGTGCTGAAGTCAAGATGGAACATTAAAAATAATTATTTCTTGAATACATATCGTCAATAAAAATATCCAAATATGTTTAAAAAACAAAAAACAAACGAAGTAATGACCTACCTGGTTGTTTGTTTAAATAATACGATTTTTTGCCACCAGTTTATATGTATATACTGCAGCATATAGCGACACATATAACGTGAATTTAATTGAACAATGTTTTTCTTCCTACAGTCATTATAAATTAACAATCTTTCGTTCCGGCAATAAGATGGTGTATTATTAATTCTACGCCTATTAAATTAACCTTACTCATTAAACTATTCGTTACTTGGTACTTCTGGTACCCGATATAGCGATAAGTATTTAAAATATGTGATTCTTACAGGAGTTAATTTCAAACAATCGTCAAATATATCTAAGTACCCGTAAAATTGGTTTTCCGTGGATATTTCTCAAAGCAACATTATTAAAGCCAAAATATTCCTACAAAATAATTTCAAATTAATAACCTCACTAAGGATTAAGTTAATTTTTTTTTCAAATATTGAATACATTTGGCGTTAATTTTGTAGAAATTTATCTAAAATGTATCTGCAATTCTTTGCTAATAGCCCGCCTGAAGATGTTGTAATACAACGAAACCTAGGTCGTGGTAAAGAACTTAAAGAAAGTAGAAATAATACTACATCACGTAATTTCATTGAATTATTATTTTTTTCATTTTCTTTAGGTTGGTTGTAAGTTACAGAAGTAATGCACCACCTTTATAATATAAACCGATTTGAAATTTAATACTTCATGAACGAGTCTTAATAATAAAGAGAGATATAACAATTCAGTATCGTTTTTGGGAAACTCTATCCATTTACATCTCCCTCAAGAGGATGTGTGAATTATTAATTCTGCTGTTTGTCTATAAAATTTTCCTCTAGATGGGGTAAAATCCTAGAAGCCGCGAGGCAGTCACGGACGGACGAGAGAAGATGAAAAATTGTTATTAAATAATACAAATTGTACATTTCATTACAATTTATTATTATTAAATTGCCCAAAAGAATACATTAATTTACGTCAAAATAATGTGTAAGCGCTGAATGACGGCTGAATGAATGACGGCTTTGGCGCTGAATCGCTGAATTTGACGACAATTACGTCGATTATTCGGCATTATTAAGCCGAATTATATTAAATCACTGGCAGGTTCAACGCCAAGAGAATGTATAAAGTAGTGCAATAGCGAGAAGACAACTTTCGTGTTATTGTCGTTGGCTATTGTGATATTGGATTCCGAATTCTAGGAGATTTGTGTGTTGCGAATAATTACATTAAGACGTTGCGCTCAATAAATTTATTTTAATATAACTATTAAAAGTGTTCCATAGTTTTTGACGTCTGATAGACATTTCATCAACAACTAAAGAACAAGTTAATTCCTTTCCCATTTTTATTCTTTTTAACTTTAAAGCGCGAAAAGACTCATTAGTAAAACCAGGCTGCGCATCTACGCTAAGATACCATCTGCGTAATGTTCTTGTATATGGAAAAACGTCACTAAAATATTTTCTCGCATATTTGTGTGCAGCAGGGAAATTATAGTTAAGCGTTAAAGCAAATTTACGAAAAAGCGTAATTTTGCTTTAACGAAAAAAATATGTGACGAGTCAATCCTACTTTCGTCGATTTTTTATCGAGTCTATCGTAAATAGATATTTCTGTTTTAGCTTTAAGAGCATTGACTACATTTTTTCGGATATCAACCTTTTTTATTAAATATTGAACGAAGTCTTTCAAGTTAAATATTTTATATTTTACATACCTATTTTGTTTCCCTAGTTTTTTATTTTAGTCTGATGTTGTGTATTCTGTTTGTATAAATTATGGACCTGCATCTTCGACGCAAGTTTCCTGGGGGTATCGAAGATTGATTGTGAATCTAATGCATCATAATTTATTGGGGCATATTAGTTAGGATTATATTTACCTGGTTAGAAAGTAATGTATTTTATTTACCGGCTCTCCGACCATCTCTGTGTAAAATCGCTCCGATACATTACTTTGTTGTGACGTAAAAGAAGTACAAATAGGTTTCAGAATTTGTATTCGTTGGGATTGATAATTTGGATGACGTTTCCGGGTTGGAAAGTAACCTATGTTACTTCATGGCTCACTATCTCTGTGCAGAAATTTGTTGCTTCTTCTTCTTTCTCTTAATTCTCTGCGCAGAAAATTACGTCAATTTGTTGCGCCATTACGACGTGAAAGAATGACAAACAAATACACTTGGGCAGAAAATATCTCTGCACAGAAAATTAAGTCAATCTGTTGCTCCATTCTGACGCGAAGAAGGACGAACACACTGTCAATTTTTTAAATAATTTTGTGATTGTTATATTAGTTAGAATAACATTTATTGAATTAAAAAGTAGCCTGGACTACCCTCTATCTCAGTACAGAAAATCAGGTTGATCTATTGTTTCATTGTGGCGTGAAAAAAAGGACAAACAAACACACTTTCGAATTTCCAACATTAGTTGGGATTATTATCTTGGTTATGATGCGTTGGAAAGTAGTCTATATCATTTCCTAGACCACCAAACCACGTCCATCTCTTGCTCTGTTTCGATATGAAAGAAGGATAAATGAACACACTTTCGAATTTTTAATATGTGTTATGATTGTTATATTCGTATTAGTTAGGATATGATATCCCTGATTATTTTTAAGAACCCTGAATTTTTCCTCCAACGACTGAAGATGTAGGAGTTTCTATCTTTATTATGATGAGATTTCCTGAGTTTGAAAGTAATCTATGTCATTTCCTAGACCACCAAATCACGTCTATCTCTTGCTCTATTATGTTATGATTGTTATACTCGTATTAGTTAAGGATAAGATATCCCGGATTATTTTTAGGAACCTGATTTTTTCGTCGAACGACGAAAGATGTGCGTAACATTACGTCCATATTTGACTGCAGAGCTCTAAAAGATTTTATGAAATGAATTAATAATTGGTGCCAGCAAGCATGTTGTGATTAACGGAATGATTTCATTTTACTGTATAATTCTCAGAATTGGAAAATATCACCATTATGAAACCATCAGGACTTGTTGCATACATTCTTGAGTTTACTTCTATCCCGAATTTGTTTGTCATTATATCGTTATGTACTATCATTTAATTGGTCATAAGAAGTAAATAGGAAGGGCGCTGAAGCTGTTGGTTTCTGTGTCATTTTCTTTATTTGTAAAATTATTTAAAAATTGTACTCGGAACATGAATATTTTTTTAGATACTGATGTTTTCTCATAAATTTTTTTTCTTTGATGGCTTAGTATTGTAGAAATTTGTATATTTTATGGAAAAAAAGACAAGTTTTCTAGGACAAATGTTGACACTTACAGATACACTAAAAATATTAACGTGTTTTTTTTGCAAAATTAACAAAAAAATCATTAATTCAAATATTTGAAAATTGTAATTTTTTTTTGAGGTTACTTCAGAAATGTACACAATATTGCTATTATTAACAGTTACTGTTATATAAAATACCATTGTACGGGCGGAGTTCTACCATAGGGATATGAAAAGTGTTCATTCTTGATGTGATATAAGAATAGAATGTAATAAAACCAAATGATTCTCATAAACTTAGTATAAGAGTCATCATTCCATTCTTAAATGTATATATTGGGTTGGCTAATAAGATTTTGTCCCAAATTCCTTTTAATGAAGTCATTAGCATGACTTGAAAATTTATATGTATATCTATAAATCTATAAATGCAAAAATCTGGGAACTAGACTAAAGAAATGAAAGGTTTTTAAAGGCCGATTTTTCTATTAAGAAAGAGCGCAATGATAACAAGATGGCGTGACATCGGATGGGTAAGATGGATATTCTAGCAGAACTCAGCCCGACTTCTGGAATTATTAAAGTACAGTCCGCTGATATAAATTAAATTTTCTTGATGTAATGCATTTGGAGGTTTAACGCTAACTACCATCAACTAAGCGCACTTCGTTTATTTATACTTTATACCATTCTGGGACTTTCGGCAACCTTTCTACAAAAATCACGAACTTATTAGCAAACATAATTACTTCGTTATCAATTTATTGATTGAATGATGTTACATTAAAAAGATTTCAAAATTACGCTTTAAATTGTTGCACCCGTATAAAATTAACAAAAGATAAGGTTCCGGCTAGTGAGTACAAAAATACTGTGAAATTTTACACACAAATTTAATTACCATTGAATACGAGTAACAGATGCAGGAAAATGAGATGTCAAGTCAAGACGGACAAACAGAAAAGGGATAATTGTAATTATGATTCTTTTATGTTTATAATATGGTTGAGCGAGTACGGCATAAGCGTAAATGAGATAGCTTTACTGTAAGGCAAATCTGATTCGTCCATTCTCCATATCTAATTGCGAAATTATTGTAAAACGACAGAATTCACTTTTGTTGGTTATACTTGCTATATTTTTAACAGATTTTGAAATTAAAAATTATCTTTTAGCTGGCGTAGTGAAAGTGTGACGCGTATTATATTATTATCGCACAATTTTTAGGTCATTCTTGCCTTTTAGACAATTTGGAAAACTAGAAATAAATACCGTAAAAAAATAAAGTGAATTATTATTACTTAACGTAATTATTTTGACACAGACATAATGTTTTGATTACAAAATATCAATTCTGGATATTTTGTAATCAAAACATTATGTTAATATGTAGGAAGTTATTTTAATGGGTTTTTCGAAAATACGGTAGTGACAACGGAACTACTCGCTAGTGAGTCACAATTCGTACTAACGACAGCTAAGTAAATTTTGGATAGGTTATCCTATTTTTGGGAACCGGTCTAGAGTGTTTATGACTTATCCATATCTAAGTAAATTTAGGATAGGTTATCCTATTTTTGGGAACCAGTCTGGAGTGATAATGATTTGTCCATATTACATAACTTCATTGCATTATCTACAAGGAGAAATATTTATAGTTTTTGATGTTTTTTATCTGTGCTTCTGTTCCTTTGTAGTCCCTTCGCGTAAGAATTATTGGATAAGTTTTTATAAGGTCTTTAATGTTATACAGCTTTTAGTTTTATAAATTAAATTCATATCATTTCAATATTAATACGATTACGTACGATTTGAATATTACGGAAAAATTGAAGTTAATAAAATGTAATTTGGCTAAAAATTTGATGAACATCAATAATATTGTATAATACGATCATTATGAATAAATTATTTACGAAGAAAATTTGTAAACCATTTTTACAGAATTTAGGTATTTAATTCCTCTTTGAAATATCCTCTCCTTTTTTGGTATTAGTTTTATAATTCAATCACTACCGGGAAAAAACCAGTCACTTAACTATTTTATTCACAACTAATCAAGTCATTGTCTTGAAAAAAAAAATAATCATGAGATCTTTATTAAGTATTCACTATTTATTTTTATATTTTTTATTTGCTTTTTTATTTCATAGTTTTTCTTTTATTTTATATTATATCTTTTTCTTGAGCCCAACAATAGTTCATATGTTAGTAATCTATGTTTGAGAGGAAAATATAGTCACTAAAATATCGAAAAAGTATAACAAAATGAATTATAAATAATTGGTATTGGTTGGATTGATATTGGTTAACGTATTCTACGTTAGATATATAAATATATATATATATATATATATATATATATATATATATATACATATATATATACATATAAATATATATTTTTTTTTTTTTTTGATTAACTTCCATATCCTTTTTTAACTTCCATAACGTAGTAGGAAACATGTTTTGAAAATCCTCGCAGAAACCTACACTGAAAGTATTTGTGTATGGTTTGTTTGTTTTATTATCAATTTATTTTATAGATGTAATTACATAATTGCGTAAACTAAGTTTATCATCGAGCAATCATTTGAATTAAGAAAAATAGCGTATTCGTGATGTAAACAATTAAGTTGGCGTATTTTTTACATTTTCTAGACTAAGTAATTCCAAAAGGAAAGGCTAGTTTTTTCTTAAAATTTTACTAGATACGTACCAGATTTTTATTTGTAAAAATCTACATAAATGGTATTGTGGTATTATTGACTTACAATATGGAAAAATGGTATAAATGTGTGTCTTCAGAGCAATGAAACAAAAATAATTTCCCAACTGTCACTCTGACATTTGTTAAAATAAACCTTAAATCATAAACAAAATATGCATTGATATTTTTCTGATTTACATTTAGTTTTACATCTGTTTAGGCGAGCAAGACATTTAGACTTCTCATATTTGAATATAATCAAATAGCATCACTGTTTGATTATATTAAGTTGCCCTGAAAATTTCCCAACTGTCACTCTGCCATTTTTAAAAATAAATCTTCAATCATAAACAAAACATGCATCGATATTTTTCTGATTTAATCAGTAAATTTCAAATACAACCAGAAATCAGTAGATTTCATTGTAATATATACGCTGTAAACAATATTTAGGAAACATTTACTTTATCTGTTGATCACAATTAAATGAAACTACGTGATGTAGTATTATTTCTACTTTCTTTAATTTCTTTACCACGACCTAGGTTTCGTTGTATTACAACGTCTTCAGGTGGGCTATTAGCAAAGATCGTTTTCAGGTGGGCTATTAGCAAAGACTTTGCTAATAGCCCACCTGAAGATGTTGTAATACAACGAAACATAGGTCGTGGTAAAGAAATTAAAGAAAGTAGAAATAATACTACAGCACGTAGTTTCATTTAATTGTAAACAATGAGTTTCTACAAAATTAACGTCAAATAAATTCAATATTTGTCTGTTGGTAACAATTCGTTTATATTATAGAACGGCTTATTCTTTTACTCTAAATATCGTAAAATATCGTTGCGAGTTTCCCACGGCTTGAGATCTAAAAAATAGTCACCTTTTTGATATCCGCAAAGTATCCTCTGATTGTGAATAATGCATCCATATTCATCCGAAGGTTTCAGGATTTTCTCTTCCAAGTAATTTCCAGAATATCCGCAAGCCTTTACGCCTTTTGTTTGAATACATCCGTTGTCTAACCGAACTGGTCCCGGTAAGCAGGTCTCCTTATTCTTATCATATCCGCATCTGATTATTTCGTCATACAGCCTGCAGTATGTTTTATCGTAATTATAAGGACATCTCCTAGGATTATCTGGATCAGAAGGCTGCGGCCTTGGATAATCGATTATAAATGTGGATGTCCCGTTCTTATTGTTGATTGCTCCTGCAGTATTTTTCCCGCTGTTTTTGTTTTTCTTTGCATTTAGACAAGATCGCTTTACAATTCGTTTTGGCTTTACAGTCTCTAGTTCTTCTTCCTTACTTCTTAACATTATTTTATAACCGATACCAGATTTAAAGTTCAGGTTTATTGTTTTACTTGATGGATCACGTACTTTTCCATTTATATGATTTTTTAGTTGAAAGATGTTGTTTTGATTCGCAAATGTCTTTGTATTAATTTTTTGTATCATAATATGTAGCGCCGGATTATATTTTAATGTTTCTGTGATCTTTTTATTTTCATAAGTTTTATGCCATTTTGAATCACTCAGTGGTATATTTGGATAGGTATTTTTGACTAAATAATTGTTTTCATGTTGCGGGTAAGGAAAACACTTCACTGTTAGCGACGTTATAATAATATTGAGAAATAATCTGTATATTATCGACGATATACATAAATAATACATCATTAACCTGGAAATAATTTTATTAAAATAATTAAGATAAACTTAATATTGTAGAAAAAATATTGACAAACCACACACGTACATGGTGTCCTAGGTGCAAGTAATCTTGTATGATTACATATTTCAATTCTTTTTGGAGGTTGTATTTTGGTTGAATAGAATTTTACGCGTTTTTGACATTACTGCTTTAGCAAGCAGTAATAGGCGTGTCCATACCTCATAAAATTGGGACACCTTATATATCATAAGCAATTCAAAGCATGGCCATGCTGAAATACCATAACTGATATAGCGCTGTTTACATTTTTACACAACGAAATATTGTTATAATTTAAACAAAAAAAAGTTAACAATAAAAAAACGAAAAAAAGATAGTTTGTAATAATTGAAATTTCTAACAAATTCGTAATTTTTGGTATTCAGTTTTAATAATTTAATATAAAATATAATTGTGTTTTTATAGTCGACTACATCTTAAACTTTATATGAATAGCATCATATCCTTGACTGCTATAACAGTTATAACATTAATGCCATATGTGGGTGAAAACGTGACTGCGGTATTCGTATGGAGACTAGTCGTGATAGTCATAGTAATAAATCTATACAATGCTAATATTATTAAAAAATAAAAGGCAGTCTTGCTATTTGTATGGAGACTAGTCGTGATAGTCATAGCAATAAATATATATAATTCTAATATTATTAAAAAATAAAAGGCAGTGTTGATATTCGTATGGAGACTAGTCGTGATAGTCATAGCAATAAATATATAAAATGCTAATATTATTAAAAAATAAAAGGCAGTCTTGCTATTTGTATGGAGACTAGTCGTGATAGTCATAGCAATAAATATATATAATTCTAATATTATTAAAAAATAAAAGGCAGTGTTGATATTCGTATGGAGACTAGTCGTGATAGTCATAGCAATAAATATATAAAATGCTAATATTATTAAAAAATAAAAGGCAGTCTTGCTATTTGTATGGAGACTAGTCGTGATAGTCATAGCAATAAATATATATAATGCTAATATTATTAAAACATAAAAGGCAGTGTTGATATTCGTATGGAGACTAGTCGTGATAGTCATAGCAATAAATATATAAAATGCTAATATTATTAAACCATAAAAGTTCAAAAAGTTATTTTTTTAAAAGCATCACTAATAACAGCGCTATCTGTTATCTGTAGTCCAAATTTCAGAATAGATAGCATTAAAGAAATATTTATGTAAATTGACCATTCGATGGCTTTAGTGTGGCGTTGCACGTCGGTTAAATGTTATAGATTTACCACGTAGCGTTTCACTTATTAATATAAAAATAATTTTACTTCAAAAATACGAAAATGTTTATACGGCTTACCTTGAAAGAGCTAATAACATGTGGTAATAATTTTATTATCTATATAAATTTTGTTTACCTTTAGAATTGATAGAAATCATGTACTTAGTTTCATCATCAATATATTTCTCTACTCTGTACGGTATACCATTATTTCTATATTATATATTTAGTTTTTCCATCTCGTCTGTTTAGACGTTTACGTTTGCAATAATGTTTACGAGTAGCCCGTTTCCATTAATCAAATCGCATTGCATGTATTGATTTATTATCAAGCATGTGTCGAAACGCGCAGTAACCAGAGATGGAAATGTTTAACGGCCTGTGACTCGAGTTAACTTCACGACGAGGAGGTGTAATGAAATATGTCAGTATATGAAATTATATACTTTTTCGCATCGTTTTAAAAATTTATAACATTCTTTACTACAATTCGCTTAGTCTATTAACATTTTTCTATTATTTCTTAACATTTATACACGGTGTCCGGGAATAAGTGTCGGACAAGGAACGACGCTATTTGTTGGTTCGAAAGGAATACATTGTCGTTGAAATAAAACGTAAAACAAGTTCTTTTTCTATTTGAGTGTAAAAATATAACACATAAATCTTTTTAACACACCCAATACTTGCCGGTGCTTAACCGGGAAGCTAGATGTCTTCGCAGGTTATTCTCGGGTTAATAATATGCGCAAGTATCGTGTGGACGAAAAAGATGACAAATAATTATGAATATTATTTTCAATTTTCTGAAAAAAAAGTTTTAGTTTAACGGCAACTAATTATTTTGCAGTCAACGAATAAAGTCTTTCTATGCCCGATACTTATTCCCGGACACCGTGTATTTTAGAATTAAAAAAATAACGGCAAATTAGAGTCTCCTAGTAGTCTCTTAACCTCTTGAAATTGGCAATGCAAGTCAACTTAAATAATTTAATTAATCAAACGCTACTGCCTAATTTCTTTTCAATTTTTCAAGTTCATGGTTGAAACATTAAGGATACATATTGTACGTAGAACACGTTTTGATGAAAATGGAAAATAATAAATTAAACTTTAATTTTAAAATTTAATTTGAAAAGACCTGTTCGAAAATACCCGTTGGGTTGGTGAAAAATAAATTTTCAGTCATCTTTATTAAGATATTTTAAAAAATTTTAATATTTTGCTTACTATTTATTGAGTTCATCCTCTGAAGCATCTATCAATTCATGCACATAGGTTTTAAAGTGAAGAAATTTTGACAGATGGACGAACAGATACAATTATGTTATATCATCTTTCTCGTGATTAACATGCAATCCAATAGGCTTTTCTTAAGCGAGGTTAAGAATTTCGATTACTGCTAAAAAATTGATTGGCAACGTTTTTTTTTATTTAATTCGACTTCAAACATGTAAAAGTGATATGCGAAGGTTAGTTATTTTTTTTATTTGTTGAAGTCACCTAAACTTTAAATTTACAGTATGTGTCGGCCTTAAAACCAATAGCCCGTGACAGCTCTTTTATTGGTTAACACGAAATGTACATACAATTTGCTTTGTCACTTTTGTGACTGGCTTGGCGCGTATCGCTCCATTAATTTTTTTAGGATTCTCCAGGCTTCTCTTTTTTGTCATTCTATTGGCCGTTTGTCGGTTTGTCAATGTCAATTATCTCTTGAAAGGTATCTGCTGAAAAAAATGATACTTTAATCAAATATGTAAGGTCCACTGTCAAACCATTTCCGATAAAGAAAAAGTGTTTCCGTATACGTAAAGTTATATAACTATCATTTTTAAGCCAAATTTATAAATATTAACTTTATTCCTAGGTTTCGTCCTCATGTATTGCCGGCCAAAACCGGCGGGATTTCACCTTGATCTGTTGCTATCTCAACAGATCTTTCTATATTATTGTATTAAATGCTTTGGGGTATGTCTTAGTCATATGAGTAAAACTATCAATGTCAATTATCTCCTGAAAAATATCTGCTGAAAAAATGATACTTTAATCAAATATGTAAGGTCCACCGTCAAATCATTCCTCAATTTATAAATATTAACTTTAGTCTTTGGCTTCGCCTGTATGCATTACCGGTTAAAATCGGCGGGGTTTCTCCCTGATATGTTACTATGACAACAGCTCTTTCTAAATTATTGTATTAAAACATTGGTTTTAAACTTAAATATTATCGTATTTGTTCGAGTCACGTGAGTAATAAAACTTAATATGTACATTGCGTCATCACTTGATTTATTACGTAATTTTTTATTCTATTGTTTGTTATCCTAAATGTTTATTAGACATGGAGAGGGTATTAACGTAAGTCATTAGATTAGATACTTTAACTACGTAAGAATGTAAATAACGCGTATATATTAAATGTTTTGGCGTATTTCTTCTAATCACGTGAATAATAAAACTTAATATATACATTGGGACATCTCTTGATTTATGACGTATTTTTATATTCCATTGTTTGTTATCTTAAATTTTTATTAGACATGGTGAGGGCATGAACGTAAGTCATTATATTAGATTCTTTAACTACGTAAGAATGTAAATAACATACATATATTAAATGTTTTGGCGTATTTCTTCGAGCCACGTGAATAATAAAACTTAATATATACATTGGGACATCTCTTGACTTGTGACGTAATTTTTTATTCCATTGTTTGTTATCCTAAATGTTTATTAGCTATGGAGAGGGTATTAAGGTAAGTCATTAGATTAGATACTTTAACTACGTAAGAATGTAAATAACGTGTATATATTAAATGTTTTGGCGTATTTCTTCAAATCACGTGAATAATAAAACTTAATATATACATTGGGACATCTCTTGATTTATGACGTAATTTTATATTCCATTGTTTGTTATCCTAAATGTTTATTAGACATGGAGAGGGCATTAACGTAAGTGATTACATTAGATTCTTTAACTACGTAAGAATGTAAATAACGTGTACATATTAAATGTTTTGGCGTATTTCTTCGAGTCACGTGAATAATAAAACTTGATATATACATTGCGACATCACTTGATTTATGACGTAATTTTATATTCCATTGTTGTCGTCCTAAATGTTAATTAGACATGGAGAGGGCATGAACGTAAGTCATTAGATTATATACTTTAACTATGTAAGAATGTAAATAACGTGTAGACATTAAATGTTTTGGCGTATTTGTTCGAGTCACGTGTGTAATAAAATTTAATATATACATTGCGACATCTCTTGATTTATGACGTAATTTTATATTCCATTGTTTGTTATCCTAAATGTTCCTAAATGTTTATTAGACATGGAGAGGGCATTAACGTAAGTTATTACATTAGATACTTTAACTACGTAAGAATGTAAATAACGTGCATATATTAAATGTTTTGGCGTATTTCTTCGAGTCACGTGAATAATAAAACTTAATATATACATTGGGACATCTTTTGATTTATGACTTAATTTTATATTCCATTGTTTGTTATTCTAAATGTTCCTAAATGTTTATTAGACATGGAGAGGGCATTAACGTAAGTGATTAGATTAGATACTTTAACTACGTAAGAATGTAAATAACGCGTATATATTAAATGTTTTGGCGTATTTCTTCGAATCACGTGAATAATAAAACTTAATATATACATTGGGACATCTCTTGATTTATGACGTAATTTTATATTCCATTGTTTGTTATCTTAAATTTTTATTAGACATGGAGAGGGCATGAACGTAAGTCATTATATTAGATTCTTTAACTACGTAAGAATGTAAATAACATACATATATTAAATGTTTTGGCGTATTTCTTCGAGCCACGTGAATAATAAAACTTAATATATACATTGGGACATCTCTTGACTTGTGACGTAATTTTTTATACCATTGTTTGTTATCCTAAATGTTTATTAGATATGGAGAGGGCATTAACGTAAGTCATTACATTAGATACTTTAACTGCGTAAGAATGTAAATAACGTACATATATTAAATGTTTTGGCGTATTTCTTCGAGTCACGTGAATAATAAAACTTAATATATACATTGGGACATCTCTTGATTTATGACGTAATTTTATATTCCATTGTTGTCGTCCTAAATTTTTATTAGACATGGAGAGGGTATTAACGTAAGTAATCAGACTAGATACTTTAATTACGTAAAAATAAACATGTAAATAACGTGTATATATATGCGTTGAGAATAAATTTATCTTTCTTTATCGGATAAATGAAGGACACTTACGCACTGTTTATCGAAAAGAATTCAAGTAAGAATTTAAATACGTTTCCATATATCAGAAAGTACTGAATCAAAATATCTAAAATGATAAAGAACTAGAATTTTACACTATTGAATACATATTAAATGTATATTTTGGATTCACTTCTCAGATAAATTGAAAACAAATTATTTGTGTGTTTAGTAAAGCTATTAGATTATGTGTTTAGTAAAGCTTTGTGTGTTTAGTAAAGCTATTAGATTGATGTACGTCTCGTTGCACTGTTTACTTTTTTATATATACTTAATTTCGAATAACGTAAGGAATTTAGGAATATTGTAATAGTCCAAACATTTGAAACTTGAGTTTTTGTAAGAAGTGGATTATGTTACATTAATGTATAAGACACAAAATTTGAGGTGTCAAAATAGCACTTAACGAATGAATAAATATGGATGGAATTGTTATATTTAAACATTTCTTATAATTACCTTTTGTTCCGCATTTATTTATTCGCTTCGATGAGCATGTACATATGGTAAATTTATTGCTACAGAAGTAATCTCTTCCATTCAAGCAAAATTGCAGTTCATTACTATATTTAAAAAGCAAAATGTGATAAAATTTTTTTACAAAATATAGACAAAAATAATCTGAAAGTGATGTGCCAGGATAGGCAGGATTTAGGAAGAGGAAAAGAAAGGAGAAAGATTAATGGAGAGGGGTATAAAAGGAAATGGAATGTAAAAAGGAAAATTAGGAGAGATATGATTTTTTTAGCCGACTTTAAAATATTCGAATGTACGGTGAAGATATGGTGTGAGAATTCAGTTTATTACATAACTTAGCAGCATAAACAGATATATATATATATATATATATATATATATATATATATATATATATATATATATATATATAACATAATTCAGAGTATTCTACATAAAAAAAATCGAAAATGGGATACTCATAAAGGTACACAACGATTATTTCACAATATTCAATATTACTAATAATGAATACTTTCCCCATTATAATATAATTAATTTTTCTGGTCATATTGGTCGTTAATGGTACAATCACATAAAATGCGGGGGAAGAGGGTTTCTTCTTTACAATTTCTATAACACAAGGTTTGAAATAAACCAATAGAAATATATTCGCAACGAAGGTGTGACGCATAATTTGTTAATAAAATATGCTTACTTGGAATAAATGACTATATCGAAATATGATATTATTCTTACATTAAATTTAACGGAAATAGACCCAAAAATATTGATAATACAAGATCACACATTTTTTCTACCATATCACCAATTCGAACGTTTAACAGCGACTACCTTTGTAATTCTGTGCATTTAGTATATTTTCAAACCTACCTTGAACAAAAGCGGAAATTATGTAAAATCAGTTAAATCAAATAATCTTATTTTAAAATTTTAATTATTTTTTAAACTAAGTTTTAAGTTAACAAAATAAACGACAGATTACAGTTTCTATTCTTTTCGATGATACCCTATAAAGACCAAAAGATTGACTTTACTGAACTGTACTTGTTAGATGATGCAGTAATGAAAAAGCAGCCCTTATCTTCGTAATTCCAAATAATAAGTATCTCATATATATAGCTAACGGAAGTCATAGTGAGGATACAAATTTAACTTTTATGTTCCCTTTTGAGATATATTTTAAGGGGTAAATTCCCCTAACTAACAACGAGGGTAGGAGGGGTTTAAAGTAAATCAGTGTCAATGAACGAAAACTAGATAAAATGAATAAACGGAAAACTCATAAAATTAACATATTATTATAAACTCAACGTTACTAAATTACGACCTCGTCTCAAATAGATGGAGTCACACTCTTTCGTTTATTTACTCAGGAATATAAACAACGATGATTATAATCAATATTTTTTTTCGTATCTTGTTCCGTTCTCGAAATACAATATTCCAACGTTAACACAAGGGTTAAATCCTGTAATGCACGCACAGCCAGCTCTACACGGCGTCATGAAAATTAAAGGTATACGATGCGACGCACATAACACCTTATTCGCTTTTAAGCATTAAGCTGCACGAGTATAATTTTCTAACATCAAACATTTAACACATACTCAATTTTGTGTTTTCTTTAGTTTTCTTTTTTACAAGAAGATTCTGTTTATAATAAAACCTTTAAATGTGATTATGAATGAGAAAATTTAAAAGTAAAAATATTTTTTATAAAAAAATATGTATTGTTTTCGTCCTGTAAATAAAAAACGTTATAAATTAAAAACATTATTTATTTTCGTCCTGTATTTTCCAGAGGAAATCGAATAAACATTCATGCTATTCAAATTTACCAATAAACCTATATTTATTGGTAAATTTGAATAGCAAGAATGTTTATTATATATAACATATATGTGTATATATGTATATATTATATATATATATATATATATATATATATATATATATATATATATATATATATATATATATATATATATATATATATTATACGCTTGGTGGTAAGAGTTACGCATTGTAGTAATTATATGTGCTATGTCTCTGTATATGCTTATTAACCCAAGCAGTATATTTTGAAATACATCACAGGAAACGTTTCGCCATTAGGGCTTCTGCTTTTAATGGAATTCCAAAAGTATGCTACCGTTATACAGTCAGTACAAGGGTAGAATACTTTTGGAATTTTAAGGAAATAAAACTATTTTTAACTTAAAACATCCATATATATTTTAGATTACTAAATTGTAAAATAATTTTTACACAAAATTCAAATTTAAAAATACAAAAATTAACAAAAATGAAACATTTTAATCAATTAAAATATTATCAATTATTGCAATCAAAGTGGACCCAACAGACCGAAACTCGTTTGAAATATGAATAACATAAAAAAAAGGAAAGTCATATAAGGTTTCAACGATGACCGTATCAACCATGGTGTCCTCCGCCGTGATGTCCACCACCGTGTCCCCCGTGGAGACCTTTGTGTCCCCCGTGACCCTTGTGGCCTCCGTGGGCGTAACTCGACTCGGCCGCCTCCAAAACGTCGTTGCTAGGTGCAGCCCATACGGCGGCGAAAATAATAGAGAGGATGAGGAAAGCTAATGTAATCTGGAATACGGTAAATAATAACTGTATAAGTGTATAGTAAATAACATGTACAGTATATAAAATGTACAGTAAATAATGTGTATAGTAAATAAAATGTATAGTAAATAATGTATATAGTTAATAAAATGCAAAGTAAATAATAAATGATACATTTAAAATGAAGTTAATAGGTTAAAAAACCAAAAAACTTCTCTTTTATGAGATTTGGCTCGAGAAATATTTTTTGGAAATATACATGTATATATAGGCTTTCAGAGGTGTAACAAAGACCGTATCTGTATTTATAAATGTGATATTGTATATCAAACTGAGTAGAGAATATAAACATATGAAAATTTTTAGTCGTTTTTGAAAAAAATCACTGTCAAAGTTGCGAGTACAATGAAAAAATATATGTTTTTACGGAGATACACGTCAAACAAATTCAATTGAATACCCAGAATCACCTTTATGAATATACGAGTACATACACGTTCTATACACGTAACACACATGTTTTTTGTTACACATGATATATACGCATACAGGTGTAAAAAAACATGTCTATTGTTTATTTAGGTGATCCTATGCATCAAATTCAGTAGACAATGTTCAGGAACGGTCTGAAAATTCTCTACAAAATTTTAAGGTTCCTTACCTCAAAAGGTAAAAATGAACCGTTATAGGATCATTTCGTTGTCGGTCGGTTAAGACCCTTTTTATCACGAACGCGTGGAAGTACCAAGTTGAAAATAATATGAAATACTTATGTCTATGGTCTCTTGGAGCTGTAAAACATCAGACTTCTAAACTAAGGCAATCAAGAAGAACCTTAAAAATACGGCCATTTGGGCCGCTTATTTTGACACTCGCCAATAAATCAAAACCTGTAGATAGATACTTCCCGTTGACCTAGATCATAAAATTTGGTAAGAAGTAAGGTCTTACAGCACCAGTAAATGAAAAAATTGCTAATTTGTAGTTATAACACATAAAAAAAATGTTTTAAATGCTTGCCTGTGAAAGACATAGTAGCCAATATATTTCGTTCTAAAAAATTTAAATTTTGTAAATAGTATATTAGGAAATAAATGTTCATAAATCCTTAAACGTGTGTGGAACTCGTACTTGACAGTTTTTTTACACGAACACCCTTCAAATATACTCTCATCGATCAATAGAATCACCTGCTTGTATAACAGACATGTCCATTGTTACAGTCTGTAAGCAAATACTTTTATACTTAGAAAAGAAATGTATCGATATATGTATATATGTATTTATATATATGTATATATATAAATATATATATATATATATATATATATATATATATATATATACACATACACAATATGTACATATTATATGTTTATGAGGGCGTATTTATTACATGAGAACATTTAAAAGAAAATGTGTTATTATACTTATAGATCGTAATTTTTTCCGTTGCATCTATGTTAAGGAACTAACAAGATTTCCTCTACGATAAATTTTCTTTTAATTGGTGCCTGAATGTGAATTTATTTATTAATGAAAAAAAAAATATCGATGCATATAAATATAATCGAAGTATGTCATGCCTTTCCAAGTCATTTAGAGATTCTCGTAAAATCCTTGTAAATAGTTCGTCTTGTAAATAATTTATGATAACCAAAATATTGAAAATAAATTTCAATATTGAATGTTTTCAGGAAGAAAATTTTTTAAAATATTTAATCATTTCCAGAACGACTCCTTTTTTAAATAAATTGGTTTTCGTGGATTTTTTAATAACACTATATTTATGATATGTATGGTTTGAGAATTGATTACCTTTAGTTAATGTCTTTTTAGTCGCCAATAAACAATATTATAATATATTCAGGGAAAACTTGTGGAAACTAGTTAAATAGTCTTTTGTGGTTGTTAATTATTTTAAGCTTGTTTTTTTTAAATATATATAACTTTCAGCAGAACTATTTTATTTTATCTTCAAGGTTTCAAGAATTGAAAAACTAAGCAAATAAACACTACGTTTTTCCATGCCGTGATTACGAACTTTTCGTTGTAAATCTGATAAATAAGAACTTTATAAAATTTCTATTTTAATTTAATATTTCTTGTTTTTCATGCTGATTTAATTAAAATACCTCTTAAAGGACATTGAAAAAAAATCTAACAGTATAAACAATCACGGCTAGTCTAAAGTATTATACAATCTGTAGTCATTTTGGAAAAAGATGATTAAAATGAAAGAAAAATATTTAACGTTATATATATTTAATATTTTGATGACAGTATGATGTACAAACATTGTAATTATAATAATCGCTTCATTTAACTACAATCCCATAATTATGGTAAATATATCAAAAACAAATGTTTTCTCAAAAAAAATTATTTGGATAATTTAGAAAAAAAAATCTTCTCACGAAAGATTTCTTCTTTTTAAAAGTGAAACGAAATGAACCCGCATAAACCAACAATAGCGTCTTAATAAACCTTTTTTTATGTAAAAATGCTATATTTGCCTATAATGAAATTATCTAAAGTTTATGTTACGAAACTAAATTTCCTGCTATTCTAAAATATTATTCCACAATAAACTAATTAAATTTGGAAAATGTTTTTTATAATTAAATTTCTATCATAAAACTTTACGATTGAATTTAAAAAGCAATAATCCAAAAAAGGAATTTGAATCGCTTTTTTTTCAAGTTAAGCGTTATCTCAATATATGCTATTTTTTAACTTCGTATCTAACCAAAATTTATATTAGTTCCGTTTTAACAAAAAATATATAGATCTATAATTTATAACGATTAGAAATATTATAATTAAAAAAAAACTAAACCCATTCGTATCAAAATAAATAAAATGCACTCACTTTCATGATGAAGGTGACACTTCAGATTTCAGTAAGTGAATAATGTTGTTGTTGACACGTCGATGCTTTATATAGGTGACACACTTTCCCGATCCCACCGCAGCGTTATTCGCTTAAATATTTACAGCGATACAATTTTTTGTCACTGCGTCGTGACCGCATAAACTTCCACTTTATTTATTACGTTTCGGACATTTATATATTATTCATCGTTTCGCAGAAGAGACTCAAGACTATAGAAACAATGTAAGATAAAAAAATCTGAATAAAAACACGAAAACAATGGATGTTGTTGTGATACATCGAATAACTTTTCTATATATTTTACTTGGGCGTTTATTTAGACTCAGAAAATAATATATTTTCCTCAGTTGTAATTAGAGTAGAGTAATTAGTTGTATTGAGCTGCAAAAGGGTTGTAGTATCTATATGTTAATACATGAATAGAAAACTTTGTAACCCTTTTTAAGCACATTGGTGTACGGACAAGTGTGAGATTTGACATAGTTAAATTTTATATGAAGAAAGAATGCAGAAAGCTTAAATATAAACATAAAATATAATACAAGTACATTAAAAGATTCATTGTTTATGTTCAACAATAAAATATTCATTGTTTATCTTCATATTGTCAATATCAAATACATATTGGTCTGTGGTCAAACAGTCCCATAGAGTATAGAGTAGAGATTGTCACCATAGCATTTTAAAATATCAGATTGATTGAATGAGTTTCATGTAAACGAATAACGTTCTAAATTAAAAATTTAATGAATTACGGTCGAATTTCGACTACTGGGCGACCAATAGTATTTCTTAAATCAGATTCTAAAAAACCTTTATTGTGACATTTGTAAATAAAAATGTTTTATCGACGGAAACGTTTACGGGGACGTTTTATCGTGTTATTTGGGCGTTTCTAGTAAAGAATTTGAAACTTTGTATTTCGATAACATATGAATCGTTTTATTTAATTACCGCAAAAAATGGAATAAGTTAAAAAGTACGTAGTAAGCATACTTTTATTTTTTCGCTTCCCTAAGAGTGTTTATTCGCGCAGCTATAAACTACTGAAATCTGAACTTGTAAGTACTATGTTCGAATCCAAAGTGAATTTTTAACATATTTAGTTCAAAATAAATCAAATAATCCTTTCGTGTAAACTCTATACTTAAAAATCGCCAGCAGAAACAAATAGTCCATTTTTTATTTTAGAAATTAATACGTTTTCAGTTCGGCACAATCTATAATGTTTCCATCCATAAATATAAGTTCTAAGTTGTATTAGTACTTACAAGTCTATACTACACTAGCAAAATTATATAACTCGACTGGTTTACTAATCTTTTATCACACTTCCATTTAGATATTTAATCAAATGAAACTAATTAGATGGCGCCATTAGTACAAGTAAACGGCGCAAACAAAACCAGCATATATTTCAATAAAACATCAGCCGCGTGCATTCATATTATAATTTTTATAATTTATTAGGATAATTTTTTCGTAATTTTTTTGCGGTTCCAGAACTTGAAAGGAAAATCAAAATTCTTGTAGGATCACTTACGCGTCCGTGTATCCTTTATACCAGCATCCCTTTAGTTATTTTTTTTATTAAATCCTAGTTTGTTAAAACGTTTTATGTAGGCGTATTCCCTTTCATTTAACTATAAATTTAACTTAGTCATGGAACTCAAAACTGATATTTTATTATGCAAATATCTAAGTATAATAGAATAACCTTTGTATAATTCAGGAATAATTTCATGTCTCTTTCACTAAAAATAATAAAGTTATTTAAGAGACATAGAGGAAAAAAGAAATGTACATCCATACTTACGTACATACTTTTAAGAATTGTTAAATACTTCACTTTCTATCATTTGCGCGAAGGCAGTAATAAATATGGATTAATTAACCGGGGGTCCTTGACGATCTTTTCTAAAGGTTAAGCTCTTTTCCCGGAAGAGAGACTTTGAAAGATTTTGCAGCAACAGGAATAAAAATAAATTCAGTTATTTATAAATAATGAATTATCTGTTAATTTTATTTCTTGTCATTAACCTAAGAGGTAATCGGTTTAATCAATTACACTGAGATATAAGTTTAATAATCGAACTTATCAAAACGGCGATCTCATTGATATCTGTATACGGGACGGTTTTTTCCTTTTACAATTTTCTATGGATTTCGTTGGAAAAGATAAGAAAATTAATTTTCATTTTAGCATCATCTATAACGTTACAAACCATGACTATTGACTCCAAAGGGTCGTACTTGAACTTTCAAAATATATAATGTACTGGAAAAAATTATATAATTGGATTGGTCTAATACTACAATTTCTCGAAAACTAAAAATGTCGATTATTATGTACATACACGTACATAATACATGCTTAAAGTAGTTTTTCGTAGTTATTTATTTCAACAATAGGTTCAAAGACTGGTGACCATATGGCTCTGAATTATGTTTTAAGAAACAGTTAATTATTTTTCAAGGTACAAAGTTATTCCACGAGAAAGAGCTCAAATCTCTTAACTACTAGACTTTAAAATCTATTAGATGATCATATGAGGAAATAATTTTTAAGAAATGTTTGCAAAAAAAAATATCTCTCATAATTCTGAGTGCTACTGTCGTGTCAATTTGTTGTGATGCATCTACATTTAGTATTTTCTTTTATTTCTTGTGGGATTATTTAGTAAAATTAAGTCAGAAACAAAGATTAACTATTTTTTTTCCAAATATGGCTTTAGCGAAAATATCTCCCAAAATGCTTCGTGTTGCGAAATACGAATAATTTACGATGTGTTCCTTAATTAATTTTACTATTTAAATGTAATAAAAAACGTGTTCATTATTTATACAGATGATTCTGTGCATCAAATTAAAAGTATTTGAAGTGTATTTCTGTAAAAAAACATAACATTTTGTATTAATCGCAACTTTAAGATTTAGTAGGCAAAATATTTACGTCTTTCTTTAATCACAGTCGATTTTCTCGAAACCATAACAATGTAGAATCTTCAAATTAGACATTATAATAAATCTTATCATATCTTAACATTATAATAAATCTTATATTAACATATTTTGCACCAGCTACCTTTTTTAAAACATTCAATTAAGAATTAAAGAGGGGGTAAATAAAGTTCTTAAAATAATTTTTTTTTAATTTTATGAATTATATGGAGTATCATTTGAAAGGATTTGTAACGAGAAATACAAAAATATTTTTGCCATAATTTTAAATTTCATATTTAAAAACTTATAACAAAAATAGGACATTCCCCTTTTTTCGAAACTACTTAAGAAAAATCATAAAAACAGGGTAAAAACTGTTAGAAGACTATAGGGAAACTAGAGCGATATTCTAGGCCTTATAATTTTTTAAACATGCATCGTATCTTATACCTGTAAGCAGTAGATGCAGTAGGTAATATACATGCGTTGTGAAAAAATAATATTTGTAAATAGTTTAATAGAAATCAGAGTTCGAAATTCTCAAGATAAAAATGCCTTGTGATAATTATCGCGACTATTATCATATGAATATATATCAATCAATCTCCACTTAACTGTTATTATTTATAAACTTTTACGTTAGAAGCAAGTAGTTTAGTTAAATTATATACATATAATACATATTTAATGATTAAGGAATCTTTTATTTATTTTGGCCAAGATTTAACAAATAAAAGCTTATAAAATAAAATTTTCAAACAAATTCAGGCAAACATCAAACCACATTTCAATTAATAAAATTAATGAATGGAGTACCATCCTTATTCTCCTCAACGGCATCAACTGTGTTCGAATTCAAAATAAAACTTAAATCTGATTTAAGATTCAAATGAAAAATGATTGACAGTTACAGCAATAACCAAAATTAACGAAGAATGAATGACAGTTACAGCAATAACCAAAACAAACGAAGAATGACTAACAGTTACAGCAATAACCAAAACAAATGAAGAATGACTAACAGTTACCGCAATAACCAAAACAAATGAAGAATGATTGATAGTTTGACATATACGGAACACGACTCGGGAAAGTCGCACCTAAAATATTAAGTGGGGCGCGTTATATTTATATTACCAAAAATTGAAGAGTGGCAAATTAAATATATTCTATTATATTTATCAAGACAATTATCAAGCTTTATTTATCTTTATAATTATCGTTCCGATAAAAATACTAACTACCCTTTAATTATTCAAAACCCGTTATGAATGTTCAGACAGCTTCTTAACATGTTTTTTCACTTATCGAATATAATACAAATTAATTTTTTAGAGTAAAGCTACTACTTAGTGTAAAATGTAAAGTTAGTCACAGAGAGAAAATTATCTTTCATTTTCATGACACGTGGAAGAGAATCTAACTATTTCCGTAGTGTTTCCTACGATAACGGAAATGTTACCTGTGGTTTTGTCAAGCTTCCCGTTTTCCTGCGTACCGTTTTTTACTCGTCCTGCAATGCACTAAATCGGAGGCTAAATATTTACCTTTTCTGCTACGAGCAATATCTTTTTAGGATTTCTTAGTGAAACAAGGGACCCTCGTAATTTCGTCTTACCTACCATTCATCCGCTGTCGGTCATATTCTCAGTGTCTACTGGTTTGTACCTACGTGAATAAAATATTGTACGTGTATTCTTCATATAAAGATCTCGTAGAGTAAATAATTAAAAACAAATTTAATATACTCATTCATACATTTAAAGTGACAAAATAAAACCTCAGCCTCGTTATATATTAAAATGAAATTAAGGTTTTATTTATCGTTTTCCTAATATAAGGCCCTTTCCTAAATCCCTCTATAATCTGCTCCGTAATTTTTCAATCATGGGTTTAAAAATCTGGATAAAATTTATTTCGATCAACCTGTATTTAAAATTTTCGTAAATTTAAAAATTTTTTTTTTATATTTATACCAATGTGCACTTTATTCTATTTTTAAATCCTAATTTAGCTAATTTTGATGGGATCGAACTAAATATATAATGGCTCTCTTGAGGACTGACATATACCCGTTAATTACTAGTATATCTTTTATTTACTGAGTAGTGCTTATTTAGGTGCAAAATTACTAAGTATCAGGATAACAAATTAGTATAATAAAAGGCTTTAAAATAAGTTTTCATTTCATCTGAGATTGCGATTCATAATAATGACCTATTATTTGTGTAATTTATTTGCCGATTTTTCACCTATTACAACTGAAAACCCTTTTCACTTATAAACTGATGGTCATACGACTATGTAGTATTTCCTAAATTACCAATTTAGAAGATACGGTTTGAAAGTAAATACATCGCTTGATATATTATTATTAATTGTAAGTTAGTAATACTATTATTAATCATAAGCTTAGTGATAGTAAATATACAACAAATACACTCTTAAAACAAAACACCTCTTGTTATGGTAATTTGAAGATGAGTGATGAAGTGTTCGATCCGGTTTTATCTGTCGCACCTTCTACGCATTATTATAATTATTATTAATTATAAGTTAGTAATATCATTATTAACCATAAGCTTAGTGATAGTAACAATAAAACAAAAACGCTCTTAAATCAAAACACTTCCTTAAATATTATTAGAAGTTGTTATGGTAATTTGAATATGAGTGATGAAGTGTTCGATCCGGTTTTATCTGTCGCACCTTCTACGCATTATTATAATTATTATTAATTATAAGTTAATAATATCATTATTAACCATAAGCTTAGTGATAGTAACAATAAAAAAAACGCTCTTAAATCAAAACACTTCCTTAAATATTATTAGAAGTTGTTATGGTAATTTGAAGATGAGTGATGAAGTGTTCGATCCGGTTTTATCTGTCGCACCTTCTACGCATTATTATTATTAAATATAAGTTAGAAATATTATTATTAACCATAAGATTAGTGATAGTAACAATAAAACAAAAACACTGAAAGCAAAACACTTCTTTAAATATTATTGTAAGTTTTATGGTAATTTGAAGGTGAGTGATGAAGTGTCCGATCCGGTTTTATCTATCGCACCTTCTGTGCATTATTCGATGTGACATAATGCGTAAGTATATATTCTTCCGTCGACATCTACATCATTCATACATTGATAATTATGAGCTAATGTTAATAGCCTACAATAGCTTGTTAATGAATGTATAAATGTAAGCCTAATTTTGTCAACAAGAAGAGGATAAAACGGATTACTAAAACAAAAATAAAAAATATTTCTTAAAGTCTCGTTAGTATGACCATTTTATTGTTCACTGACTATATTAGTTACTCCGACATTAAAAATACAAAGCATCACATTTACACTTAATTTTGCAAAGTGTTTTTTTCACATTATATCCCCATTTTTAATAAACTAATTAAAATAATAAAATAATTTTGTTTTCAATTAAGAAACATCGTCACTTTTTAAACTTAAAAACTGTTACTGCAGCTTGTCTATAAAAGTTAGATAAATGCTTTCATGGACAATTTTTTTAAACCTTTTTGAAACTCATAATTCCCCCATATATATAACTAAAATACCTGTAACAGTTTTGATAACGTTTGACACGATAATGCCGAGTCTATTAACATTTTTTTGCCTCTGTTTGCTATTATTAAACTATATCTCGAAATTTTCGCAATACCTACTTTACATTATATATGTAATTGTACTGTGATAGTAATTTTTGTAATATAAATTGTAGTATTTGCATGAGATCCTAAAAACAAACAAAATCTTTACATTTCTTATTTTAATATGATATTCCATACTCTTTATCATTTTAATATTTGTTTACAGAGCCAATTGTCGTATATTTATTTTAAGTCTTTTGTTCGTCAATTGAAACGGTGGTTTGGATGAATGGGTCTTGGATGGTGGTGGGTGGATGGATTTTTTTTTGTTGACATGTTAACTAATTTATTTTATATCAGCATATCATAATGGTACCTAAGTTATTGTTACATTTAATAATTGCAAAACGTCTATCGAAAAGAGAAATTTCAAATAAATTTAAGTTTAAGATAATATATTTAGGATCGCGCAAACTTGTTTCTTTATGTTATAAGTGTAGCTTTAGACAGAGAACAATTCTTGTAACTTATGAATATCTTTCTTTAAATTATGAATATCTTTCTTTAACTTATGAATATCTTTCTAAGCTTGTTGATTCGACTTACCTGCGACTTTGTTTACATAAAAGTTGGTTCATGAACAAAATTGATATTACATACATTTTATTTTATAATAATTAGAATCGCGAAATTGCTTGGTAAACACTTTAAGACCTAATGGGTCTTATGGAGTTTACTAAGCCATTTACTTAATAATCACACCCACAATTCTTAACGTTGTTTAAACCGATTTGGATACAAGTCGACCTTCTGTTTCCTAGATCGAAGTAAGGTTTTTAAAAGAAAGGTTACTTTATGTAATTAGTGATAGTGGTAAAAATCTTTTGCAGCCACAGACGAGGCTGGTAAGTGACTGAAAATAGTTCAGACTGAAAGCGTTAAACAAAGCGACATAAGTGGTATCTATCGGCGCCATAAGAAAGGTGTATAAATTTCTCGAAGAACCGTATTTTCCCTGAACGAAAACTAGGCTATATACGTAGACGTTTTGCTAATATGAAAAGTTTTGTAAGGATCGTTTTTTTTCTTAACGAGCTAAGCAACTAAAAAGAAAAAAATATTGCGCGTGTACTTATGTACGCGTTAAAACTTATACTCCTTTGGCAAAATGCAAGAATAACTTTATTTAGCACGCAAATAATTAATGAAAATAAAATACTAAAACAGAAAGTGATTATAAATACGGTTTGAAAACGTAAATTCAATCAAATAATTGAATATTAAATTATTTATAATTTATAATGAAAAAAATATATACTGAAATTTAATCTCACTCAGAGAAATACACTTAAAATATATTTTAAAAAGCTTATAAGCAATATTTCTATCACGAATATTCACAATAAATAAATGCTTTTTTATTATACTAAATTTTAAATACTAAAAAATATTATTTAAAATCACATATGTGATTTCAATTTGTATGGATTTTAAACATGTGTTGTTGAACCAAATATTTCAATAACTATCATGAGTATAGTATCAATCACTATACGCTTGTTCAGTGAGCAACTTCATCCTGTCCTGTATTTTGGTTGCATCGTGCTCGCGCGCGCATTTCACTCTCATTTTTCATAACGCGCTTAAAGACGTATAACTCAAAAAACATAAATATTTCTCCTTTATAATATTATTTACCATGGCATCGATGGGATAATGGAGTCATTAAATTTCTCCTTTATAATATTATTTACCATGGCATCGATGGGATAATGGACTCATTAAATTGAAATTAAATTCAAAAGAAGTAAATTTCATGAAAGTATACTTATGAAATTCAATATGTAAAAATAATAAGAAATCGTATTCTAGCCATAAAAACTGTCTTTATGCGATATTCGACACGCACCTAGCGTGTCGAACAACGCATAAATTAATGTTACATAGACATCTTACAAAACATTAAACTGTATATCTATATATATAATTAAATTTTAATAGAGTGAATTCTGTACCTGGAAAATATTTTTAAAAAATTATTGAGTTAACGTGAAGATGTTGTAATACAACGTAATTATTGTGATAACAGATGCCGGAAAAACTTTTTAAAATGTTTGTGTGTCTATATGTTAATTTGAGAGGGTATCACGCAAAATCTACTAGACGGATTTTGATGAAATTTGGTATGGTAATGGACTCAGAATACCCAGAAGGAATATACAAGAAAATTTTTTTTTCCTAATTACGCGCAAACGAAGTCACACTTACAGTTAGAATTCTTATATCTTGCTCATACATGCCCATGAAGGTCTATGGTGGATGAATAATGATTCTAATACACCGACAGTTAGTCCTACTATGCAATTCTTTATTTGTATATTTTTTTAAACTAAATATTTTGCAAAACATATTTTAATAATTCAGATTAATTTATATATAATAAGTGTTCTAGTTAAGGTCAATCATCCAGTAATTTTCATCCGCGTTATTTTCGCGTACTTAGAGCTTTTTTGATCGATCAAAAAGTAAAAGTATTCCTCGACACCTATTTTCGGTATTTTTTATCCGTAGTCTTAGACGGGATCAATTCCAGATGATTTTCGAGCTTAAAATTTTCCAAACAGGGCTCTAATTATATCTTTCCATATTTGAATATGGAAAAGTTAAACGGAACATTAAAAAACCTCTCTACCAATACTCCACATAAAGTGGTACTCTCAAATTATTTTCATTATTTTCAATTAAATGAAACTACGTGATGTAGTATTACTTCTACTTTCTCTAAGTTCTTTATCACGACCTAGGTTTCGTTGCATTACAACATCTTCAGGTGGGCTATTAGCAAAGATCTTTGGTAATCTTTGCTATCTTTGCTAATAGCCCACCTGAAGATGTTGTAATACAACGAAACATAGGTTGTGGTAAAGAACTTAAAGAAAGTGGAAAAAATACTACATCACATAGTTTCATTGATTTGTCAAGAGGTAGCAGCTTAAAAAATTGAAAAAAAATCCTACATATTAATCAAGATATTTATTTAAAACATATACTTGCAAAATATCATGGACATGGGTCTAAACTGCATACACAACGACCGTATGACAGACAGATGACACAAATACGAATATGATAAAATTATATGGGTTGCGTGTTTGGTTGTGGAACTTTAAAAATGTAAAGAGAAATACTATATGGGCGATGGAGAAAGAATATTGTCTTTTCACCCACAAAATCTCAAAAATATAAATGTGCCTGTCAAAAAGTTATATAATAAAAATTCTAATAAGTACTGCTTTTAGTATTGCTTATTTATTTTACATTTACAGAATACGAAGTAATTGTGTAACTTGATCAAAATACACCATCTTTGTTGACCGACATTACAAAGCATTCTCTAAACCTCAGTAAAAATAAATTGAATAATTTGAGTTATTTCTTACCGGGGCAAAAAAATAGGGAGTGCTAGTTATCGAGCGGTAACAATGTGTCGATATTCCGATAATTACTTAACTGGAGCATAGAGTAAATGACAATAGATTTTCTCGGAATCGATCCATATTTAGCGCCGACTTCTAACTTAATCGTTTCCGTGTCTAATTTTAGTCGACAGCCATTTTTTTATCACACTTATTGTTTCTTTTAACACTTTTTATCCTTTTTAACAAGCGCACGTGTAATATAAACATATTCTGAACTAAATATAACCTAATATCTAGGCCGTACTAGTTAGCCGGACATTTTGAATTACGTTCAAAACTTTTTCATATTGATGTGAAATATCTAACGGCCTGGATGGGAGTTAAAACGTCTGATGGCACGTCATAACGTGCCATTCGGGCAGCGTCACGTCTTGTTGTCTCTTTCCGACTTAATTCGGCCAATTTTGTGTCTTATCGGCTCTTTCCGACTTAACGCTTCCCTCACTATTATACTACACACACGCCACTGTACATGTGCATAGTGTATCAGCATTATTTCTTATTTACTAACGCTTACAAGTTTACGCGGTTATGTCGGTGTATTGTATTAAACTGTCTTAAAACGTTAAAAGCGTTTATTAATTTAAAATATGAGTTACAGTTATGGTGAAAATCTAAGACTTTGGTGGCATATTTCAGCTATCAATTGTCACTTTCATTCCATCAAAACCAGCATGAACAGTTACTATAACAGAAATAATAGAGGAATATAGATCTAAGAAAGCCATTTAATAGTACTATAAAATTAAAAATATATTTTCAATAATTAATGAATATTTCTGTGATAAATTACTTAAAAAAAATAAAATAATAAAATAAAATTAATGTTTTATTATTAACAACTATCTGAATGTTAATTTTTTGTTTTCAGTTTGTTCAAGTAAAAAAAGTTCAATATAAAAGTATAAAAAAAATTTAGATATTTCACATCTGCCCACATTAGATGCATGTGATGTAGCATAACTTGACTCTGCGTTTTGCGCCCTGGATAAAACCAAAATATATCACACTTCAGTGCATTCAGCCAAGCCTCAGCAGGACTACAAAACCGCCAGAGCTTGAAATCATAGAATTTACAGGTTTTGTTCTAGAAAATAAGCAAACTGAATCACTCAAAATTCTTTTCTTATTTTTGACGAAATCGATAGTAATCGGTTTACTCGGGCTGGTGTACTTGGTAATGATCTTCGTGCCCTCGCTGACAGCATTCTTGAAAAGCTCACCAGTCAACAGAAAATGAACGGAGGTCTGAATTTGTCGTCTGGCAAAGGATTTTATAAATTGTTGTGATGCGGCTACTATGACTCCTTCACGGTAATGAGTTGGAAGATGACGTATTTTACTGCACAGCAGTCGTATATTGTAGGTTTGGGCGCTGGTCATATTACACAATAAATATAAATGCAATACGTATATATTGTATTTTTCGCAAAACAGGTTTCCTTTATACACAACACTTTTATTCTTCGATTACGTCAAGTCTTCAAATTGGGCTTTAGTGTCCCCACCATTTGCTGTCCAACAGTTAATACATTGTACGAAACCATTATATGGTATGTTATTTCTTATGGGTTCATGTAATTCTTTTCTTTTTCCCATTTAAGAATCAGAATAGAACCCTTCTTAATATTAATTTTTTCTTCTTATTTTATTTATTTATTTACAGACATTAATATCCACGATTGATATATTTGATGAATCTATTGCTACGAGATAAATCTCTTACAGCCAATCAAAACATCAGTCTAGCCCCAAGACTCATACCCGGGCGAGCGGCAGGATTCAAAGCCGTAAGTAAGCCTGTAATCACTCCAACACACGGCGACGACAACTAGAAGCCAGCCTGGAATACGTTCTGGCCTTTTCGAAGAACTTTCTTGACAGTTACATGTTTTGGATAGTGGTCTTTCCAGTTTTTTAACTAAAGAATGTGTAAATCACTTTTAAATCATACAGTCAAATGCAGTCTGAGACTGTCTTAAGTCGAAAGCATGTAGGATTAGTCAGAAATATCTATTTGATATTTCTACTTCATTTGAATTAAACATCCGGCTCACATTATTCTTTCAAAGTATTTCATTACATATCAATGGTACGTAGACGGTTTATTTGGAGCTTGTGTACTTGGTGACGATCGTAGTACCCTCGCAGACGATAGTCCAGCTAGTCGGTCAACAGCACACGGACGGAGGTCTGAACCTTCCAGTTGTATTGTGTTCTATATGACTCGATCTAATTTTTAATATTTTTTCTCTGCATAATTTTTGGTAGTTCTAATTCTTAACATTGTTTCCCTGAATGTTTTTTGTAGTTTTTAACATTTATTACCTGTATAAATTTCTGTAGTTGTAATTTTTGTTATTGTAATTTTTAATTTTTGTTCCCTGCATAGTTTTTTGTAGTTGTAATTTTTAACATTTGTTTTCTCCATAAATTTTGTATTCGTAGTTATAATTTTTGTTGTTGTAATTTCTAACATATGTTTCGTGCATAATTTTTTGTTGTTGTAAATTATAATATTTGTTCACTTCTTTTTTTAGTAGTTATAATTTTTCTGGAAGTTTTTTTGTGCATATTTTTTTATTGTTGTACTTTTTGTCGTTGTCATTTTTAACATTTGTATCCAACATAATTTTTATAACTGTTATTCTTTATATTTGTAGACACGTAATTTTTTGAAATTGTAATTTTTGTTGTGCTTTTCCATATTTCCCACATTCAGTGTATAAAATTAACTTTACCGCGAATATTTTTAAGCAATTTGTTTATTATTAAATTATCGTAAATACTAAGATCTAAATTGTTATTTTTTAGTAATTCAATATCAGTTATGGTAAAATGTTTTATAGTGAAGCCAAAAAAGTGTTAAGAATTTTGTTTTAGGTATACGTGTATGTGGACCCTATAGTCCCTCTTAAATCCCAGATTAATAATTTACATTTAACAAATGATTTATCGTTTGATTCGTCTCAATTATCTAAATAATATGGACGATAAAAATACTGACCGCAGGATGCTTCTTATGCATTTATTGTTAATTTTTCCCTTCTTAAAACCCAGCTTTAAGGTTTAAAAAGATTATTTAAGAAAGAGGTATGTCTTGAATGAAAATGTTGGATAATGATAACTAAAATTTAGATGGAATAGTTTAAGTAAATCCATCATGAAGGATCTCAATAAAAGAGTTTTAAAAGTTCAATTAAAATACATAAAAAATGTTAAATTGTAACAGGTAACAAAATTGCTTTTAAACTTTTTTTATCTTTATTGGATTTTTCCCGCCCAATTAAAATAGTACTCTCCTGTTTTAATAATGCTTAGTACTTTCATGATGATAAGGCAGTTTTTAGAATATAAAAAAGCACTTTTTAGAATAAAAAAAATGAAACAATTCAGCGATTCATAATAGGGAAAGAAAATAAATTAAAATAGAGTTTGTATCCATAACACAAAACAAAAAATTATCTTCATAAACGCATATATATTATGTTTATAATATACTAAGTATTATTAATAAAAATCTTACTAAGTGCATAAAACCTTATTAGAAACGATTATAAGAATAATGTGTATTGATCGCTTTTTTCTAATCTATAATAATTTCAAATTATTTAAAAATAAACTTTTAAATAGACATTCGTTGTGCGGTGTCAAAATGGAGGTCATTTTCTTTCTTTTCAAGTTTTACGTGGCTTTTCTCATTAAATCCGTCGGGACTGCGAGCTTCACGGATTAGTATTTACACTTTTGTATGGAGGATACAAAAGACACAATCTGCAATTTATTTCACCTTCTTGGTTCAAAAATTCCGTAGAAAAAGCGTCCACAAACTTTCAAGAAACATTTCCTGGCTCTTCCATAAAAATATAAGATCTCTTCTGTGTTTGATTGACGACAAAAATAAAATTTTAGGAGTCTTATTTTTTTTAAGTAAGTTTTTCTAGAGTTTAAATAATGCAGTATTACTTCACTGCTACATATTTTGGAATGTTAGATAATAAGCTTAGAAAAAAAAATTCACCAATTTTCATCAAATAAACGATTACTTCAATGCTCTTTGTTATTTTCGATTTTGCGAAAATTTTTTTCAAATTCTTTACATCTCTACAGATTATTTACTTATTTTTACGGATAAAATGAAACTATTTCTACTTTCTTTAATTTCTTTATCACGATCTAGGTTTCGTTGTATTACAACATCTTCAGGTGGGATATTAGCAAAGAAATCTTTCATTTAATTGTGAATAATGAATTTCTACAAAATTAACGCCAAATATATTCAATTTTTACAGATTTTGCCTATAAGCTGATATGCGAATCTTATTTTGATTACGTGTTGAATCTCTGATATGCAGACAGATAGCTGAAAAAAATCAATAAATTCATGGAAAGTAAAAGTTAATTAAATAGTTAAATTGGAATATTTTAATTACGTGGCGTAGAAAATAAGATTTTGTAACAATAAAAATATTTTATTTCCATAAATATAATAATAAACCGACTTTATTTACATTCATTATAAATCTAAAAATGTATCAAGGCACATTGAATCTATGAGATTTTGTTATCCAAATCGACAAGAAATCCATCAATTAATGACCGTATCCACCACCGTGTCCATATCCGTGGCCACCATGTCCGCCATGACCATCGCTGTGATGGCTTTTGTGGTCGCCGTGGTTGTATTCATGTTTGCCTTCGTGGTGGTCATACCCGTGATGTCCGTGGTCGTCATACCCGTGATGTTTGTGGTCGTCGTGTCCGCCGTGGTGATCATGACCGTGCTTACCGTGGTCATCATACTTGTGTTCGCCGTGATGGCTTTCGTGTCCATGGCCACCATGTCCTTCGTGATGCCCGCCTTTATATTCATCGTAGCTGCCGTAGCCTGGGGGTACGGCCACCGCCAGCACTGCGCAGAGTGCTGCCGCAAGTACGAAGAATAGCAATGTCGTCTATTGGCAAGAAAAGTGTTACTTTAGTTCATTTTTGTTAACATTGCAATAATTTGATAAATCATAATCAAAGTACGAAAAAATTAATTGAAATTGTTTTTGTATTCTGATATGAAGAAATAAATTTGAACGAAATATTTCTTTATATTCCATACTTTCGTTATAATTTCGGTTAAAATAAATAAATTCCTTGTAACAAATATTCAGAAGATTGCCTATAGTTTTTCTTTAAGGTTGATGAGGTTTTAAGCTTGCCATATTCTTTTAAGATTTTTCCGCATAATACTATAAGGGACAATGGGGTGAGACGAGCACTTTTCTGTAAATTTTTCAAGATTTTGATTATTTTTATATTATTCTTATATAAATGAATTCATATCAGCTTTCATTCTATTCAAAAAATGTTTTGCTATCCGACTTCTCTTCCACCTTAATAAATAAAATATATAATAATATATGTATCTATGGAGTAGTAATAATATAATTAGCTTATGGAGTAGTAATAAAAGCCATCAAATCTGTTTTATACTTTTTGTCTGTCTTTTAATTTGCTCTTCAATCACACGAAACATGCTATACGAATTTTGTTGAAATTTGTTATGGTAATTGATAATACATTCGAGCAACATATGGGATATTATTTTCAAGAAATAGATTCTTTTTGTCTGGATATTGCAGATTTTTATAAAATAAAAACCTAACTTGGTGAATATTACGATGTATACGCTAATAGATACAGCCAGTAATACTGGCAACGCCATCTACATACAGTATTACTGTCAACGCCATCTATTAACGTTTTAGTAAACTTATGCTCATATGTATGTTACGATGTTATACTGCCAGCCTCATCTGTTAGCGTTTTAGTAAACTTATGCTCATAAATATATTACGATGTGGTATTACCAGCATCATTTATTGGCGTTTTTAGTAAACTTTATGTTTGTGAAAATTAAAAAAAACTAAAAAGTAGATAATAATAATAGTAATGATAGTTCAATTATATAAGACGTGGAATTAACACATTGGTACGGTGTGCCGAAGACGCGAGTTCAATTCCCACCGGCCGATCCATATTTTCTTTATACTACACTATATATTAAACATTTCTCAAGCTGGTTTTTCACTTATAATATCATCAAAATTAATGTACAACTAACGACGCCTATTGGCGTTATTTGCAAGTTTTATATAAGTATAAAAAAATAGAAATTATACTGTTCATTAGTTCTAAAAAATTTCTTATTCCGAATTCCATGCGAACGAAGTCATAAGTATAGCTAGTATAATATAATTTATTTTCCAAACTACTTTTGGATCAAAAAACTCTACAATTATTTCTAATTTAGACGACTTAAATTAATACTGTGATCTCTGATGAACCGTATACAGGTTAGGTTAGACTATAACTGTAACCACCTTTGATATGGAACCTTTAATAGGGTACATTACTTTTAATACGGAATATGAATAAGATGTGTAACTCCGAATAATAGTCTTTCAAGCGTTTTTATGAACATATAACAATTCGTTATATGACCGAATAATAGATTCAGTACCACAGGTTTGAAGTTTATTTGTCTATTTATTTATTAAAATCTTAAACAACTTATGATGTCCATGTGGACAAGGTAGTAACACGGAAATACACAAAAATTAGTAACATGGAAATACAGCAAAAATTAGTAACACGGAAATACAGCAAAAATTAGTAACACGGAAATACACAAAAATTAGTAACACGGAAATACAGCAAAAATTAGAAACACGGAAATACACAAAAATTAGTAACACGGAAATACAGTAAAAATTAGTAACACGGAAATACACAAAAATACAGGAAAAATAACAAAGCAATATATAATAATAACCAAAATATAGAGATACGAGCATTTTGAAGGATTTTGAACTATCCAAAGACTTCATAATCACACTCTTGGAAAGACGCCAGAAGAGTGGCTGAAGATTTTTTCTAAATCGAATGAAATATTCAGAAGATTAAACCCAATTTGAGTACCGAAAATCTGTTTATATGATTATTGAGCTATTTTACAAAGTGCGCAATCAAGAACAAATATTTCCTTATAAGCAAAGAGTTTATTGACTATGTTTAAGATGAAATTATTGAAAAGTTGATAAGATTAATAAAACAAAAATTATGTTTTTAGGCTTTTTCTCTAATATAAATTCATAAATAGATCACATAATTGAAACCATGTAGTTAAAAATATTAATTTCAAGTTGTCTTTAAGCATGGGTATTGAACAATGTTCATATACTTAACTCATATTCCGATTAAGAATATCGGAAAACTTGTGCGATCATCGGAAAATATTTAGTTATCATATGTATTCAGAAAAATGCTAGGCAATCTTTTAACTTCCTCGTGAATTGAAGAAACATTTTTATTACTTTTAATATTAAATTTGCTTAAACATTATATTATTCATCTAAATCTACTTTTACTACGACAATCATATTGTTGAATTTTTGTAATAGCTTTACAAATTTCAAACTTATTTGTTTCAATACTCTATCCACTAAGTGCAATGTTTGTTTTCTTGTTTATTATATATGATTAATAGAAATAAAAATAAATCAACAAAAGTCTTCCGTTAACCTAGTGTAAATTGGACTAACCGATCATTGTGGAATTTGTTTAGAATATCAGTGATATTAATTTGGCAGCTTCGTTCATGACAAGATAATGAAACCGCAAACAGATAAAACAGTAAACATTCTGTAAATATTTTGCAAATTAAGCTTCTAAACAAAGTTCTCCACACTCAAACTTCTGACCAGAGTTACAACTTTTAGGTAAAGCTTTTAAAACCTATAAGTCTAAATTTTTCGTAATAATCCAATGAGAGCAATTGTCTCAACACAATAGATTAAAATTTAACAATAAGTCTTTTTTCCATACATTTACCACTACTAGATTTTTGAACTGTACATTTTCCATTTTAAACAGGAAGGGTAAAAGTATGTTTCCCCCTTTTCCATGTTAAAACACTATTTTGATCCACTGACAATTCATAATGGGTTTCACTCTACTGTAGCTGCTTAGCCAGTGTCAAGAACGAAAAAATATGTAAAACTAATGTGATTATAGAGCGTAAAGAAAATCCTAAAATTATAAATGACATTACACGATGTAGGTAATATAACTGCATTATATAAATATGGTTTACTGGCGTATCTTTAATCCATCAGGATTTTATTCCATTCATCGTATTGTAACAAGTTATTTCGTTGTACCATTTATATAGATTTCATTCTTAATGCGGAAGTTTTTACACATAATCTTTTGTTTTTATTTTTTTACGCAACTTACGTTAACAGAAAGATATGAATTATTCGATTTTTAAAATGTTTATCAAGCACAAGCGCAGTACGAAAAAATTACAACATTGTACTGATACGGTAAGTGCTCATTGAAATTTATTACTTCGTTGTTTGTACCCTACAACAGATAATCATGTGGAAATGTTTCGTATCTTTAATAGTTATTTCTACTTTTAATCATAACTTTACCTACAATAAATGGAAAACAGGCCGCTTCTGTGCATGTAATATTGCCTATTATAAACTATTAAATTTTAAGGAAATTTTGCATTTGCATTGAAATATCTATTAATCAAGATCTGCAATAAAAATTATCCAATAATAAGCATTTAAAGAAATATTTGAAACAAATTATCATAGTGCATCGGTACGATAATTGGTTTCAAACATAAGCAATACAAAAGATTGATTGGTTGTACATTCGTTTACTATTTAAATTCCATGTTGATACCAGAAATGAGACACTAAGAACTACCTTCTAATCTTCAGCGATTGAAATTAGTTAAATAAATAATGCTATTTTTATAATACCATTTCGAATTGTTTATTTTTATTATACTTTGCTTCGATTCGATTTATTTGGAACTCTAGAACTATTTTTGCAGAATTTCATATGAGATATTTTTGAAAATGTCGCTTGAAATGGCGTTTATTAAAAGTTTATCGTAAAACTACAGCGATGATTCTGATTTCATAGTTTTTGACAAATTCATTATAGTTTTACCCCTGATAAGGTATACTAAATAATATATTTAATAGTATTAATATTTGTAAATGGTTTAATAGTAATACTATGCGTGCTTAAATACTTATACACGTCTCATATTGTAGGAATAGTGGTAGTGCGAGTTAAAATTGTGCTTAACCATGTTTATTCCTCGCTATTTTTACCCCCGGTAAGGTATACTAAGCAATATATTTAAAAGTAATACTATATATATATATATATATATATATATATATATATATATATATATATATACATATATATATATATATATATATATATAAATATATATATATATATATATATTTATATATATATATATATATATATATATATATATATATATATATATATATATATATGCTTAACTATGTCTATTTTAGTCCGTATACACTGTTCTCAGTTGTACCTACACGAACGATTACTTTTAATGTTAACTCAATTTCATGCCAGGTAGGAGTTAATTTAATCAGTTAATTACGTAAGTTATTTTAAATAGTAAAATATTTAGAGATCAGTTTACGTGTAATTAGGCTACGGTCTAACAAAAAGCATTTTTAACTCACGACTACGTTTTTTAACCGATACTCCGTTTAATCTAATTTTAGTAAAGTATATTTATAGTCTACGTTAATTATTTCTTAATTTCTTTATTAATTATGGCAATTATATCACCTTAGTATAATAAACGTTATAAAAGTGAAATTAGTTAAATGAAACGTCACAATGTGAAGAGTTTAAGAAAATGTTTGAATTAAGGCGATTTAGTAATTTCGTTATTATAATGTCGATTAAATATATTAAATGTTATTATAATGTCGATTAAATATATTTACGTCATGCTGAATGGGATAATATATGTATAAACTGTATGTCTATCAAGATATACTGTTGAAAAGTGTACATTCGTGAATGACTCACAACTTGTAATTCTTTATATATATAAACATCGGTCTGTATCTATGACGATAGTGTAGTTCGAAAAAAGCATTTATCGGGGAGGTATCTTGGTGTGCATTGCTTATTTCGTTATATTTATATGAACAGTATATGGCAACATTATTTTTCTTAAGTTGGCAACAGTATTATGTACACATTATAAGAATTTCATAATAGCTTTTATAAATAAGCGTATATGTATATATTACGTTAATTTTATAATAGTGTTTTATATATAAGTGTATATGGTACACATATATTACAAGAATTTCATAATAAACTATTTACTGTTTTCCAGTTCAATTTGACGTGCTTAAATTAGGTAATGACCTAACAAAAATATATATTATGGTAATCAATACTAGGCAATATATTTAATATTTAAAGCTTATTATCCAAAATTTTCTTAACCGAATTGAATTAAAATTTTAGTCAGTAGGAGACAATAGCTCAAACAAATTTTAATTTATTCAATACCGATATGACGTATGGTCCAAGTTTATAATTTATAAACCTATCTTAAAGTTATAATGATAGTCAGTTCATACACAGGCAGTTCAGACACATTTACATATGTACATAATAAAAAATAATGAACGTGTTATTATAAGTAAATAATTTTATTTATTTACTTTAATGTACAACTTATTGACAAAAGGCTTAATATTTAATATTTTAACTTAATATTTCTCGTTAATAAATACTTTTTTATATGAGAGACCTATAATGTTTTTGAGCCATTATATTTATAAAAAAAGGTTTATAAAAATAACTAACTGCGCAAAGTCTTCATTTTGGTTTTGAATAGATTAGAGATGGAGCTTTTAAATAATATATATATATATATATATATATATATATATATATATATATATATATATAGAAGGAATTTTCACCTACTTTCATGAAAATAATTTAAATATTTATGTGAAATTTTACGTTTATATATCATATGACTTGCTGGTATATTATGGCGAAAGGACAGACGAAAAAAAGATTAATTGAGACAATTTTACGAAGGGTGACACACGGAAACTGCATAAAAATATCTCACTGATTATATATCTATTAATAATCAATTATAAATAAAAACTCTTTAAGCACTATTTACTAAATAAAAGCAAACGATAAACAAAATATTTATATACAAAACGTAAAAATCACTCACTTTCATTATGACGAGTTCGCTTCCAGGTCTTCTACACAAATAATATGACTGGTTCGAACCAGCTTACCTTATATACCCGGCGACCGCACCCAGTCTAGTGGCTTCGATCAATCTTTTAAAATTGTCATCTTTAACCATTTTAATAATACAAATCAAACGATGTAAATATGATCATAATATATTCTATGAAGTCGTTTGACCATGCATGTTTACTGCTTACGAGGAAAATAAAAACAAAGTGTTTATCGGCATGGGCGCTATTGATCACGGCGTGACGTGTAATTGGTGATGATGATAGCCGGTGATGTCTAACGGTGATTATATCGCTCGGCCACGTTAATTGGATATGGCTGTACTCGGGCTGAGACATGAGGACGTAAGTGTGTGCTGTTATAGCGGGCTTGGGGCCATGGGTATAGAATAGGACATCAAAGAAAAAGATATAATACAATAATTGTGAGATTGTTTACTGAATAATTGTATTTCATTTATGGTATGCATTTCATTTATGACAGTTTATTCCTAATGAATAATTTTTTTAAATTGGAAAGTCACATTGTTTGTTTGTGTCGCTTTCACACTTCAACTGCTAAAGCGTTTCTTAAGAAATTTTGTATAATGATAGAGAATATTAAGGGCTAAAATATAGAATACTTTTCATTGTAAGAAAAGTATATAATTCCTTAAAGAATTTTAAAAAAATCTCAATGCGCTATCACATAGCGTTTTTGTGGCATTTTAAATAAGAATTTTTTTCATTAAACGATCAATTATTTATAATTTTTATATTGCGTTTTCACTTTGTTTAATCTCGCGTATTTGACATTTACAAAATGTATTTTCCACGAAAACGTATTAAATAATTTTAAAGGGTTAATATTTATATTGCACAAATTTAATATCCGTAATTAATTAAATTCAATATTAGTGATCACACAAGATTAAAATTAATATAATCAGTGTTTGTCTGTATCTTAGACAGCGTGGATGAGATCCCCACCTCCGATTCATAGATCTTTTTATTCGAATTTCCGTTAGCATAGCGTAATAAGGAAAAAAAATTGTGCAATTGCGAGACCGGTTTACGCATCGAGGGTTCCGTATCTCGTTTGAAGTGAAATTATTTACCATAAGTCTTCGCTAATACAGAATATCGAGTGGAATAAGTATTTAATACGTTACCTATTATTAAATACACTTATATTATCAGATATATTGTCGTGAAAATCTTAAAAACTATGCCATCTAAATTCATCGTTATAATTTTGCTGTAACCTTTGCGTAGACCTGAGACCTGAACCTGAACCTGGCCTCTAAAACTCTGTTCTTTTCTTCATCATTTTAGATTAAGTAGTTTATGAAATAAGGGAGGAATGTGCGAATATATTTGTTTTCATATCTTTCAGTATATCTCTGAAGGTATACTACCTGAAGTTATAAAGAAAATATTATTCTTGTCAGTGACCCTTTCAAACAATGCTCCAAACCATATATATTCCATATATAATATTTAACAATATTTTTTACTCTTTCAGTTGCTCTAATTTCTCTCGGATTTTGAAGCAATGACTGTAAAATCTTCTTGCCCGCTATATGTGAAGATCTACGTTACTCATAAATGTTCCCTTATATTTTAACTTCAGAACGTTTAAATTTAAATACAATTAAGATTTGGATGGAAAAGCCTCTAAGATAAAATTGTGTCAATTAAGAAAAGGACTCGAAAGGGACCAAGTTGCAAAAACGCGCCTGGGGCGTCTGAGGATGTAGTCTGGACGCTAATTTAAAACCCAAAAGAGTAGACACTTTCTTATAAAAAAGGACTCGAAAGGGACTAAGTTGCAAAAACGCGCCCGGGGCATCTGAGGATGTAGTCTGAACGCTAATTTAAAACCCAAAAGAGTAGACACTTTCTTATAGAAAAGGACTCGAAAGGGACTAAGTTGCAAAAACGCGCCCGGGGCATCTGAGGATGTAGTCTGAACGCTAATTTAAAACCCAAAAGAGTAGACACTTTCTTATAGAAAAGGACTCGAAAGGGACTAAGTTGCAAAAACGCGCCCGGGGCATCTGAGGATGTAGTCTGAACGCTAATTTAAAACCCAAAAGAGTAGACACTTTCTTATAGAAAAGGACTCGAAAGGGACTAAGTTGCAAAAACGCGCCCGGGGCATCTGAGGATGTAGTCTGAACGCTAATTTAAAACCCAAAAGTGTAGACACTTTCTTATACGCTTCTACGATACCCAAAACGAGTGAAATGTTGCATTTGCGTATAAGATTATGGGAGCGTTGGAGGCATATTTTTTTAAATACATGAATTTGTATGTAAATTGTTGAAGAAGTAACAAAGTTTTTCGCTGCTCAACATTTTGACTTGTTAATTGTAGTTAAAAAGTTAATATTGCGAAAAGAATATGCAGTGACAATTAATTAGAAGTTATTTGAATATGGTTAGGTGCTTCATCATTATTAATTTTAATTTTCGTAAAAATATGTTTAAGTGTTAACTATTTCGGTATATGCGGTTATGATTCATTACTCTGCCAAATTTCGAGCTTTTGCGTCATGCGGTTTCTGAGAATAACCGTTGTGGCAAATGAATACGCGGACACGTGAATGGTTGTATAAGGATTCTTATTTTTCTTTTTTAGATCCGTGCTTTATAACTTACAATAAATAAAGAAAAAGCTTTAAGAATTAAGCTATTGAAAAATTCACTAAAATTTACACAGTAGCTAATGAATCACGAGACTAAACTGAGGTGTAGAAAATTTCCCGATAAATTTTCTCCTAAATGCAATTGTCATATTTTCGTTAATATTTACTTTTTATGGAAAATTTTTGTTTCAGAAATTTTATAATAAGACAGTGAGAATTTTTTTATCAATCTAGTCAAAACATACTTCATTTTTAAATTATACTAGCCATGCCTACGACTTCGTTTGCGTGTAATTAGGATTTTTTTATGTTTTTTTTTTCTTTCTATTATATATTGCTCCTAGATATATACTATTGCTACACCAAATTTCACCAAAATCCGTCCAGTAGATTTTTACGTGATACCCGCTCGAATTAACATATAGAAAGTTTTTCTGGCTTTTATTATCATTCTATACCCTTAATCAGTTTTTTTTAAATTTTCAATGTACAGAATTCACTTTGTTACAATTTTATTATACGTATAGATAAAATTTCCAAAGTTCAAGGAGGAAAATAAAACAAATATTATAGTAAAATCATTAAAGTTATAAATTATTTACATAAAACTATTCTGATTCACACAACCAAGCTGAACACACTGACATAAAATATGTTGAAAAAACATTTATGAAGATAATTTTAAATTAAATAAATTATTTTCATAAGTCTCTTGTATATTAAAGTTTGGGATACAAAATTGTATTAAACATACAGGCAAACCATTTTCATTGAAAATTTTTCAACATAAACGAGATTGAATATTTTAGAAATAATTTACCGCCCTGCACGACGTACGAAATGAAACATTTTCAGCCCCCTTTACAATTAATGTGTAAATAATTTTGAGTGTTAACCAATTTACGCTAATTAATATGTTTAATTTGCATGCCAAGTTTAAATTTTCTACGTCAAATTGTCTTTGAGAAAAATGGCTGAAACAGAGAGAAAGATGAGCAGACATGTGAGTACCTAATCTTATAACGGTTCCGTTTTTTTTTCTTTTGAGTTACGGTACCCTAAAAGTAATAATATTTTGTAATTATTTCTTATTATTGAATGCTTTTATTTTCCTATTGACGTCATTATCATAACAAACATCAAAACAAAAACACACACACACCTTTAAATGATTAACTTCATATTTTGTTTTTTTTAGTAGCGGTTTTCCCCGTTGCCATGGTATAATTTTGTATTATTGGTATGAGATCGTTGTTCCTTATCAAATTTTATTATAAGTGTAAACAAAGTGACCTCATGAGAACCCAAAATATGTTTCTTGGACAAATTGAGGACGTTCGAAGGTCGGTTGTCTGAGGGTCAACAAACAACGGACTGGATTTCCGGTATGTGTAATAATGAATAAATGATAAGTTTTATAATTGTATTATAATTACAGGGTTAAAATCGTTTTCCTTTTTTGTTAAGTTTTTTTTTTCATTTATTGCTGCTAAATTTACTCTTAATACATAAAATATTAATCAATTATTTATATCAATATACATTGTTAATAGATTATATTTTCTAAAAATCTATTTATTTAAAAAAAATTAAAAATTTATTTGGATTTTTTGGAAATAAATAATTTAATTTTGCTTTTAGATTACATTTCATTTAACTTTTATTATCTAATGATCAATTAATAAAACTGAGTAAGCTAAAAAAATCAGTATTTTTTTTAATTAACAATATTTAAAACCTAATTTTCAAAACGTAGCGTACCGAAAATAATAAGAAATTTAACTATTCTAATCACTACAATTTTCAATGCGGTCCAGCATTAAGCACCATTTCTCAGCATATATTTCAAAAGCTAATGCACAAGTAAAGGAGATAATCCAAAAATTAACTATTCTAATCACTACAATTTTCAATGCGGTCCAGCATTAAGCACCATTTCTATTCTAATCACTACAATTAACTATTCTAATCACTACAATTTTCAATGCGGTCCAGCATTAAGCACCATTTCTATTCTAATCACTAAAATTAACTATTCTAATCACTACAATTTTCAATGCGGTCCAGCATTAAGCACCATTTCTATTCTAATCACTACAATTAACTATTCTAATCACTACAATTTTCAATGCGGTCCAGCATTAAGCACCATTTCTATTCTAATCACTACAATCAACTATTCTAATCACTACAATTTTCAATGCGGTCCAGCATTAAGCACCATTTCTATTCTAATCACTACAATTAACTATTCTAATCACTACAATTTTTAATGCGGTCCAGCATTAAGCACCATTTCTCAGCATATATTTCAAAAGCTAATGCACAAGTAAAGGAGATAATCCAAAAATTAACTATTCTAATCACTACAATTTTCAATGCAGTTCAGCATTAAGCACCATTTCTATTCTAATCACTACAATAACTATTCTAAACACTACAATTTAACTATTCTAATCACTACAATTTTCAATGCGGTCCAGCATTAAGCACCATTTCTCAGCATATATTTCAAAAGCTAATGCACAAGTAAAGGAGATAATCCAAAATCAATAATTTATAATTTTACATGGAATTATACATTTCTATAATTAGTTTCTTTTTACGCCTGTGGAAGAAAAACAAATTAATTATAAAAAATGTTTTTGTTTAACTGTTTGTTTTTTAGACGACATATTTATGTTGGAAAAAATAATATTTATGAACAGTTTTATTATGAATACTACATACCTGTCAATGTTTACAAGTGTCTAAATATGTACGGAACTCTCATAGTACGAGTTCTGTTTTTACTCGATAGATTTTTTTAGTACACCATATCATTTTATTTTTAACAGCGCAATAGCTAATGCAATATAACCTAAAATCTATCAGTGAATTAAATTGAAAATTATATTTAAAAATAACTGATTTTTAATTAAATTGACTGACCATTCTATTATTATTAATTATTCAATTAAAACATTTGACATTTCACATGGACTATTTGGTTTACTCAGCTATTAGTGATACTTAATAGTATATCAATATAACCATGCTTGTGAAGGTTTACTAAAAACCTCTTTATTTTTAAATTTTTTGTTATTATAATATAATATTGAATTATTTTTTACATTCTGATGAATTTATTGAGAACTTTGAGAAAATTTATTTAAATTTTCTTCGTGGCTTTGAAATGACACGAATATAAACAAAAAACATACGAGCAGAAAGACAACGACATTATTGGGGCTCAGCTAAGTGCCTGTTCCTTGTTGTCAGTGCAAAATAATGTCAAAAGGGATAAAAATTCAGATTTTTCTTTTCCACATTTAAAAAACTAGGGAGGGGGGAACACATAAAATATCAAGTTAATATTTCCCGAACAGAGCTTAAAAATGGAAAATGGTAAATGAAACCTCAATTTCCTCTGGAAATACCTATTCCATGACACTCTAATGAAAAGACTTTTTGCGGAAAAACGTTTTTTTAAAAGGCTTTTTTCGAACATTTTGCTACCTATTAGTAGATTGACTCAAAACTTACAAACTTCGACATCATGATAAACTTATGGAAGAAAAATTATAATAAAAGTATAAAGGTGAATACTTAAACCTAAAAACTATTAATTTTCCTCTACAGCTTATTTATAGCATCCTGAACTAATTCTTTCTTAAATCTTTTTAATGATGTAGAGACTCTATCATCTTTACTGTTTCATTAGATATATATATATATATATATATATATATATATATATATATATATTGCATAACACGATACATAGCAATGGCACATGCGCACTTTTGAATGAGAGTAAAAATTAGAAGGATGAATTAAAACTAAATATAATAGCCAATAAAAAACATAAACAGTACGTAAACGATATTGAATTTTACGGAAAAGTTTAGGAATCTATGATGATAATGGAAACTCATGTGTAAATCCGTGTGTTTAAATAACGGTCACTAATAAAATAAGCAAATATTTCTAATAGTCTCCGATAATGTAAAAGTTGTTATTGTCAAGCATTGCATTATAGTTTATTTTAATAAGAACTTTTGAATTTTACAGTATATTTTATACCGGAATGTTCACATTGGACATATATACACTTAACATTTTTGGTACTGTATTACGTAACAAAGAATTAATTAGTGCACAGTTTAGGGTTAATTCTCTAGTGAAATGTAGCACTTTCAGACAGAATGACAGTAGTTCGTATTTCCTTACACAAGACATTTACTTAAATCTTATTTTTACATTTTAAGATTCTATTAACTGCTTAGCCATTCCATTTAAAATCATCATTTAACTGTGTTAGTCATAAGTATTCTACTAATAAACATGTTGTGGCATATTTATGTGTTAAGAAGGCCATGTATTTTTGGAACGCAAAGTGTGTTCTCATATTTTTAGGACTTCATTAAAAAGTAGAAGATTTGTGGATATATTAAGTAAAGGCAAGTGGATATATTAAGTAAGCAGTTCTAGTCGAGGAAAGGTCAAGTTTCAATTAAATAACATCGCCACACTAAACAATTTTAGCTGTCACTTTTTGTTAATATATATTAATATTTAAATACATATATTACTGCGTATCAAAACAGTAGTGGTTAGTGGAAGACGATGCAAAGGTTTTTTTTTTCTTTTAAAACAAGTCAACTAGGCTCTTAAACTCTAGTCCACTTATTTATTTACAATGAATTTATCGCCACCCAGAATTTCATATCGATGAAATTGAATCTTGCGATTATTAAAATCACTCTGCTTTTCAAAAAAGATGATTTTTTTTATTTATATCATAGATGTAATTAAGTTTGGAAGTAAGAGAAAAACATTAAAATTGGGGGTCGGAAGTTTACAATTATAATTTTTGTTGTGTTGAACAAAAATTAATTTGGCAACTAAAGAACGGACTACTTTTTACAGCGATTTTTGGAATGTTGCAGAAATATCTCGTACGTCTCTGGAAGGATTTGTAAAGAATGCAACCTTCGATATTCTCTTTTCCGGGATACGTATACGAAAAACGGATACCTTGTTACGTTTGTTTTATCTGCTGGAGCTACCTCATGGTCTGCAATAGGAAAATATTGCTTGTCGCTTGATGCTTTCGGAAGAAGAACAGAAAAGAGTATGACCCTCTTAACAAAAGTAATGTGTGAAAAAATACTTTTATTACGAATCCTTATCCATCGTACTCTCCCAACCGCTCGCCGTCCGCTATCAGTTACATGATAAATAAGTTAAAGATGCTGGCCATCTTAAAGTGGAACTCATCCAGTATATCAGTCAACAGTCTAATGAATTCTACCAGGATGGAATTTTATTTTTGCATACACGCTGATGATCCGTATATGACTTAAGAATGATTTTATTAATTAGATATAAAAAAATAAACTAATTTTCTGAAATGGGATGGCTAGCTTACCAGTTGTCACCTTAATAATTTTAATACATATGTTTACTTCGTGTCGTTATGGGATGCTTCTAAAAAAAATCTCGGAAAACCATGGCCAATTCATTTAATTTTAAAAAGAAATAAAATAAACTAAAATAGAATACATTTTCAAACGCGTATAACTATTCAAAGATTACAAGAAAAATAGATTTTAATTTTTTTACATCAATATTTTGATTTTTTTTTGGTGATTGAAAATCCATCGAAGTCGTTTCAATTTATCGTTTTCAGTAAATACCAATAACTTATTCAATTATCATTTTAAGGCACTTATTTTTTTGAGGCCGTATATGATATATTCTATAAATTTATAATTATAACAACTGTAGAGACGGAGACAATGAACATGTATAGTTTTCTGGGACTCGCAGCGCTATTCTCGATCATTGGCGTTTTAATGTACGCGGTTTAGTGATAACATAATTATTCCCATTGTTCAGGTGCATCTTCGAAATATGACGGAAAATATGGTTGCTTTTAAATGAATTTCTTGTTTCAAGATAATTTAAAACTTAAAATTTGAAACAACGTTTCAATAAACTACATATTCCGTCACTATGTAGAATCGGCATGTACTGTAAGAAAGTACGAGTCTGAAAAACTGACACAAAGGTACATATAAAAAAAATGAATGGATTAAAATAACGTATTACAAATATGTAATTTTAAGACAGGTCATTGATAAAGGTGATATTCTGCTTGCTTGAAAATGCGAGCTTCTGCTGAACTGCACAGCACCACCTGGAAAGTTCGACCTGAAGAAGTTCTACAGGAAGTCGGCAAAGCTTTGGGCTCGAAGATAGGTCTCGAAAAAGTCAACTAAGTTATTTAGTTGAATAATACGCTGAATATTTGTTAAATTTAATCAATACCGTTAACAATCAATTTACTTACGATTTACTAACACTCTTTTATTTAACTATACTTATCGGCAATCAAAATTGTTAAACTTGACATAATTATATATTATCAATAACAATAAATAAATAATAAGTTCAAATTTGAAAGTGGTTCATGTGAGATAACACAAAATTTTCTCCGTTTTCCAACTTAATAACGATGTTACTACTAAACGCGAACAGATTTTGAAACAATTGAGACGGATATAAATTATAGGTTGGATTGGCACATAGGATATATTACTATAGTTCACGCAAACGAAGCCGCGGGCAGAATTTAGTTTACATAAATTTAACTCGACTTCGATTATCAAAACTAAAACTAGTCTACGAATTTGGCACAAAAGTTCAGGTAGTTTTTGCCTGTCGCACTCCAGTCGCCGATCGTTGACCTGAGACTACGGCACGCACGAACGATCGTGATGTGTTTTTTTCGCTCTGTTTATAATATACCCGCTCGTTCAATGCCCACGGGGCTTTCGGCAAAAAGCTTTGGGCATACTATTGATATTATATTTGCGTGGCAATGAAACAAACGATGAACGGACGTTGAGGTTATACAGGAAGTTAGTTAATTGGTACAGCAAGATTTTTTTTCAACTTCTTCTCGAAAATATAAGACGAGAACAGGCTACAACATTTTTAGGGTTTCGCAGCCTAATGGCAAAAGCGAAACCGGAATTTCGTCCGTCTGTCTGTAGTCCGTTTGTCTGTCTGTCCGTATGTCACAGCCATTTTATTCAAAGACTATTGGCTAAATATAGATGAAATTGGGATCGTAGGTATCTTCTTGAACCGCTGTACAATGAAATATAAGAATTATAAAAAAAAATAATATTATGGGTGGCACTCCGTACACGTAACTAAGGTATGAAAAAAATTAGGTGCTTATATTATTGTGGGATATCGTTTGATAGGTCTTAAAAATGATATAGTTATTCCAAAATAACTTTTTTATTTAAGTCAATAGTTTGTGAGATGTGTGTTTCTAAAGTCTTAAAGTGTGTCCGACTCTCTAGCTTTTCAACTAACGTGTATAAAATTCTGATAAAAAATTAAGATAGCAGAACTTAAAATAAACTAAGACAAAATATTAACTTGAATAAGAAATGTTGCGTAGTTTTGATATGTGGGATATTTTCGGTAGCAATCGCAGCAACAATTTGGTTTACCAATGCCAAATCATAATAAATATTAAAAATAAGTTATAATAAAAAACCCTCCACTGCAGCAAACAAACAGCCAAACACAGTTTCCGTTTCTTTTAATTTGTTACGATTCAACCATTTTTGAAATTTTGTTATAGAATCAGATTTTATGTACACCTTCGCTTGCGTGAATTTAAACTTTGGAAATTAAATGCAAATACCACTTGTTATAAGCAATTCTAATTAAAAATACATGCAGTTTTCATTTAAGACCTTTTCTCTTAAAAGTTCCTAAAGTTCAGTACCGAAATAAGTAATCCTAGTAATGGCGGCTTTTTGACCCCTTTGGGGAACCAATAATTTCCAATTAAATTGTGGTGTAGATGTTATTTTATGATGAGACATTAATCACGAAACGATTAAGATGGATAAGAGTCAGTTTAGAGATATGAAGGACAACAATAGTAGGAATGAAGTTAAGTATTGCAAACTTAGTTAATAGAACTTAGTGTGTAAAATATATGAGTATTTTGGACTTCGTAATTTCTCATTAATTTATAAAATTGAAATTGTCGGGTCGTCATAAACTTAAATTATTATTATTGACAAGAATAGTACGTAAGTATCATTTTTACTTTATGACGGTATAACTGTACTGTGTGTACTATAACTGTACTGTGTGTTTTTTATATTTTTTTTAATAATGAAATTGTAAGCGTTGGTAACAGGCAATTTTTGTAACAGTATATTATTATGGTATAATATTTTTTTATAATTTATTTTTATAATAAAGGTAGTTTAAATGAAATGTATTTCCAATTTCGATTGCAAACATAAAGCACGAATTTAAAAATTTCATAAATGGTGAAAATTTTAAATTTCAAAAATATCTATAAATAGAATGTTCAATAAAAATACCAAGCTGCAATTCACAACTGTACTTCTAATATTTGGACTCTTCTTATTCGCGAAAGGGTTCCTATGCTCCTCTTAACTTTTTCGTGTTTAATATCTCATCGTAAGCTATTATTAAGACTGTAAATAAATTAAAAATTGTCCATCCCTAAAGGAGCTATTTTAAGGATCATTTTTTATTTTATAATAGTTGATTTATTTCATACTTTATTATTATCTTTGAATATATTATTGGTTACTTTATTTACCTTTTAAAAACAGAATAATAATAGAATTAATTTTGAATATATTTGGAATTTTGTAGAAATTAATTATTGACAATTAAACGAAACTACGTGATGTAGTATTATTTGTACTTTCTTTAAGTTCTTTACCGCGACCTAGGTTTCATTGTATTTCAACATCTTCAATTCTTATTAGCAAAGATATTTGGGATAGGAATCTTTGAAAGGAATCTTTGCTAATAGCCCACCTGAAGATGTTGTAATACAACGAAACGTAGGTCGTGGTAAAGAACTTAAAGCAAGTAGAAATAATACTATGATGTAGTAATATTTCATTTAATACATTAGTATTATTATTATTAATACATACATTAGTATTATTATTAATACATACATTAGTATTATATTTCTACTTTCTACGTAGTTTCATTACTACGTAGTTTCATTTAATAACGAAAAATTATTATCAAATAACACAACATTAAATTAAACAACGGAATACACCACTAAATATAATGAACAAATGACAATGAGCAAAGAATATATAAAGCGGTAAAATAATTATAGATGATGTCCAAAATGTGAAGATTATTTGACACAATTTAATGGAGGAAATAATTAAATAACTTAATTATTATTAGTGAGAAAATTTGGTATTTTGTATATTTAAACCTAAATATAAGTATTTTCGCCTGAAAAATTACATTCCATCTGAGCATTTTCAGCCCGCTTTTTAGCCTCTGTGGAAATTGTAACAAGTTTTACTGTTGAAGAAAATATTTTTGTTTTAAATGAAAATATAAAATTGCAAACTTGAAATAAGAAATTAAACATTGCCGAACAAAATTAAACATTGCCAGACAAAATTAAACATTGCCTCACAAAATTAAACATTGCCTGACAAAATATTTAAAAAGAACTACACATAATTTCTATATTTTAACGTATGTATTTCTTTAACATCTGACCAGTGTTACAGCCGGGTCGGTTATTATTTAACACATAACTACAAAGCGTAACTGATTCGTAAGTATTTAATGATAAATGGCTCACGAAGTAATTGAGGTACAGCAAAATTGATCAAAACATAATTTTCAATGACCTTGAGATAAGCAATAAAAGTATAATTTATTTTTGTATCTCCAATAGTATAGCGATAACATTTATTTAAACGAAATATTTAAAATAAAAAAATCTGCATATGTATTCATTAGATGGTTTAAAAATTAGCGGGTACTCATATTGCACGTCATTTTGAAGTTTACTATTCCACAAACACATAGGATTTAAAAATAAAATATGATAAACCTTTCATTTATAAAAAACATGTTCATTGATACCACACTCGATGTAGTGTGAGCTAAAAAAGGTTTTAATACCCGATCGATGTATATGGGGCAGTATATTGGAATATTCTTTTTTTCTTTAATATGTATCTACTTGTTAATTAAGATTCCCATCTAAAACTATAGAAACAGAGTGGGACAAAGGACGGATGTGACCTTGTTTCACCGAGGAACGGTTAGGTGTAACATATATTCGCGTAATAAACAACAGTTTATTTCTTTTCTTAGTCTCCAAAATTTTCAAAAGAAATAAAATTCCCTGAACAGATGTAATGAAAGATCAAAAAAGTGTAAAAATAAGTAAAAATTAAATATAACACCAACGAAAATTTCAAGCTTTTGCTTTTCGGTTGTTAAATGAGAAAATTACAATGAAAACGATGCGTTTAACGAAAATAATTTCCGCTTGCGATTATTTTACCATATTCTTTTTTTAAATATATCTCAGCCAAACTGCGTTTTCACTAGGAATACTTCGTTATATTTTTTTTCGAATGAATTGCCATTCTTAGTGACACTAAACACTGAATATGCAAATTCTAGCACGATTTGTTGTTAAGAAAAAAAAACAAACTAAAAAAATTCAAAAATACTGCTTGCTTCATGAGCAAAAAGGGTCACAAACACAAGGAAAAGGGTAAAGAGAGGATATCATTTTGAGGATTGACAACAAATAGTAAACATATTTCTTCATAGTAAGAACACTTTCTAAATTAATTTTTTTTATTAATATAATCACGAGCGGCAATTCGTTTAATAAAACAAGTTGTTTTTTTACATATATTCTTTCCTTTAAACGAACGAGGAAATGGAAATAATCGTTGGTGCTAAACTATGCAGTTTAGCACCAATGATACTTTGCCCAAAAATAGTCTTGTCATCGTCGATGTATGTCGGAGATAAACGAGGGGTCTAGAGAAAAACAAAAGAAAACTTTCTCCAAAATGAAGTAGTGCGTGATTTAAGCTGATAAAAAGAATTAGATGTTTACAATTTAATATTAAATCAATCAACCTGATATTAAATCAAAAACATTCTTATTCGATTTTGCATCAAGAGTAGCATATTTATTCGAGTTGTAACAGCAAAATGATAACGTCAAAAACTGAGTTGTTTAAACAATATAACCATAGTAACGGCATTATATGGTAGTGATATTTCTCTACTAAACGCATGCGACCAGACAATGATTTTCTGGTACACAGAAAAAAAAATTATTTTGGTCTGATCTCCGAAACCACTCCATCTATTGTAACTAAAAATAATAGGTATGGTAAGTATTATTTTTAGTTCTTTGGACAAATACAAATAGCCTGCAATTTGTCCGGATTTAATTCAATTAGTTTTTCTTTAGTTTTAAGAATATAGATTCAACATTTTTGGTGGCTTAACTCCTTGAGTTTCCGGAGTTTTCTTGAGGAACCAATTTCTGAGCTGGGAAACTTAACTTTTTTCGAACATTATCAAATAAAAAAGTCCATAGTCAATTGGATGCTCCCTTTATATTTTATTAGACTTCGAAAGGGCACATAGTTTGTTACATGTGTTCGTTCGTATCTACATACATACCATAGATTGCTATGTAATTCATACTTTTCCACTAACGTTTCCTTAAAACACCTTTCTATCCATATTTCCATTAACACTCCTCCTAATGCTAATGCAATACTTTCACCATTTGGATGAATATACAAAGCTTGATCAAATTTAACGGATCTTATAAGAAAATACTCGTTAATGATCTGAGTGACTAGATATAACTTCTGCATGCGGGTAACGCCGGTTCCAATTGCTTAAATATATAATAAATTTTCCTTGTCCCTTCTTTTTTGATCTAAATAATATGTGTTTTTCATTTCTAACATTCTAAATTCAAAATTTGATCCAAATTCGCGTATACTACATAAATATATATACTTAATAGGCCCAACAGGAGGTTGCTCTTCATATTTTTTTACTAGGTTACCTGTATAAACAGACGAAATAACTTTATCCCATTCCGTGAACAAAAATTATATACCGGTAGGTTTACATGATAGTTAAGTTTGTTACTGTAATATATAAAGGCGCACGTTTTTTTATTACTAATAGATAAAAAAACAGTTAATCAGGCCCTAAAATTTAAAAAATAAAATTTTAGAGTGTAAAGATATAAAAGTGTTTTCATAAGGTTCATGTACTTTTTGTCGTTTCCCAATCTTCAATTTACAGTTTAGTTGAGCCAAACTTTTTCTTCCCTTTATCATTTTTAATGTTATTTTCCAAAAATAACACAATACGAATATGATCTTACTTCAACCTAAAAAGATTTCTTTACTATATGTAAATTCATTCATTTCTTTCGAAATATGAAAGTATCAAATTTATTACACTTTTGAGAGATTCGAATAATATGATTTTTTTATGAAAAGACCATGAAAATATGATGAAACTTAGTGGTTTCCTTAATTTTCTGCTGATAATCATGTGATATATTATAGAAATCTTGACTTTTCAACTTCGCGCCGATTTTTCTAAAACTTCACTGATCCTCAAATTCAAGGTGACCTTAAGAAATTTGTAGACGCTAAGAAATATGGAAGAAATTTGTTTGCCTAAAATTAATTTAAATTCATAATTTATGTCCGATTGATTATACAAATATATTAATTAATAATTTCGTAAATTAATTAGATTGGATTTCTTATACACATATATTAATAGATAATAAAATTTATATTAAAAATAAACCAGATGACAATATATTATTACTCCGAAATTTTTTTTTTAATCTAAATACCAATTTGAAAGTGAGTTTTTGAATAAATTGAATGCAAGAAAAAAATATAGTTAAAAATTTAAAAAAATACGCTTTTAATATTAAAGGACCTATTGAGACAAATCAAAGGAGTGCAAACTCGATGGGTTTATTGTTAATAATTGAGAAATTCCAATGATCACTTTTCTTTCATCTTCAGACGGTCCCGGTTACAATATGCAACAAAAGAACCGATTGAGATGAGTCAAACGAGATCGTTTGACTAAACTAATGTGTTTGTCATTCAAAATTTTGTTTTAACATTTTAGATTCTATCAAACTTTTTTGGTAATAAACCGTTACTTAATAAAAATTTAAAAAATATTACAAATTTTTTTACATACTTAATTTGCTTATTCACCTAATAATGAAACAAAATAAAGAGTTGTTTTCGGAAATTTGGTTACCTGTTTATCTTTTATATGTTAGTTAGTCATCCTTATAATTGTTGCAACATGCACTGCAAAATTATGTAAAACATGTTACAGAATTGCGTAAATTTTTTTACATATTTTCCAAACAACCGAAGATCAACAATCGGATATAAAAGTGACATAAATATAACGTGTGCCGTTGTAGATATAAAGTGTACTATTGCACGATGAGAACATCCGTCGCGCCTGCTTCCCTTCAACTCCCACGCTGTTGGCAGGGATGGAAGTACAAAACCCTCTGCATTCGAATATTTCGGATTTTTATTTTGACAGTAATTTTTAGTGCACAAAACAAGTTTCAAGAGTAATTTCATTTTTGAATTAACTTTAACCTATTAGTAATCAATTTATTCATTACATAAATTTCAAGTGCAACACTTTAAAAAGTAATTACGCAAAAACAACATGTAAAAATGTTTAAATTTAGCAAATAAGTTATATCAATCTATATCAATTTTCTGATACTGTGAGATCTGAACATGTGAGGTTCTTATATTTTAGCTAGATTTTTTCGTGTGAGCCTGTGATGTTCTTATATTTTGGTTAGCCAAGCGCTACTAGGCATTTGGTGTTAAATTGTCCACCTTGATCTTTTTACGTCTTGGCTGACTAGCTGTTGCGAGCGTTCGGTACTAAATTATCTAGCACAAACCTGTTTGCTTTTTATATTTCGACTGGCAAACCGCTATAAGCGTTCAACGCTAGACTCTCCAATTCGATGTATTCTATTATTGCGATTTTCTTCTAGGCTTGATGCAGAAACTAAACGAAGTTATCACTTAGGTGATATTTATATTTCCACTTCCATGAAACTAATGAAATATATAAATTTCACTAATTGTCTAAGTGTACATTTAGATCTGCCAATCAATGTATTATTCCTGTATTTTGTTAATAGAATAAGTCTTGAGCCTCAGATCCATTCCATGCTTTGTCCGAAATTATTATCCATCTCAGTTCTTTCCGTTGTTATAGATTTAAGTATAGAACGTACGTCACTTTAGTGATGAAATACGTAATCAAATAAATACAAATAGATACCACTTCATACGATGGTTCAATTCGTAATTGATCGCCTTCCCTTTAATCAAAACGTTTATTATGTTAAAAAATAAAAATAATATGAAATACAAACATGAAAGTTATACATCTTCGAAAATACTATTATTTAATTCGTTTAAAGTAAATATCAGCTTTAATTGAGCTTAAATTAATGTTGGAACTTTTTGAGGAATATCTGGCAACGCCTGGAACTAAGTACGGCTATTTGTGACTTTTCAGGATAACCATTGCCTAACGCAACGGATTATTGTTTAGTTTTTGTATCATATTCAATTAGACTTTAAACGTAAAGGATTTACTGATGGCGATGATGTATAAGGTTTATGCCAATGGAATTCCTGAATGGAAGCTTTTTAAAGATTAAGCAATTTTCTGCCGATCAATTGATATACGAATGTATATCAAGCTGAAGTGCGAATATTATCCGCTACGGTTTCGTTACTTAGGATCATATATGAATAAGGTCTTATTTGTGAAAGCTTTCTCTCTTGAAGTGTTCTACGAATTTCTCTTTCCCATTTTTTTTAAACAACCCTTCCTTTCCTCTCTCATTTCGTTATAAGAACGACATGTTTCCTAAACTTACCTATATGTAAGTAAAAGTCTCTAACAATCTACTGAAAAAATTAAGAATAAAAAAAACACAAACCAGTTTCAAAAACAATTTTTTTTGTAAATCGTTGATAACTTAAAAGTAATTATTTTGGAGTCAGTGTGAAGTCCAATTAAAAATAATCGAACCAAAAAAGCAAATTACACGGATGTTAAGTTGGATTGTGTTATATCATATGTTAATTTTAATTTGAACATGACACCAACTTCAGATGACTTCAAATTATTAGTACGCACTTGAAGGTGTCAATTATCATTTTAGTATTTAGTTAGGATAAATAAATATTATTTTTAACTTCTCAGTGCTTCATAAATAGTTTGTTTCTGAAGACAGTTTTTTCTTTTTTTTTATAAGTTTAATTTATGAAGTCATCATTTATTTGCTGCCTAATATCTTAACTTTTTACTGCCCACTGGTGATATACTTTTATATACTGTACCACATCCTACGTTTCTTGCATTATAATATTCTTTAATTACAACTTACACTTCATGAAAACATATAACACGATTCATTAAAAATCAGCAATTGTAGATCAATTATTATATGCAAAGCTTTTAAAGATTATGAAATGTCTATACCTAATGAAATATAATTATAAAGAGTATACCATTTATTAGAAATTTACTATTAAATAAAATTACGCGCTACAGGGATCGGACAAGGAGTATAATATTTTTTTAACTTTATTAAGATTTTTTTTCTAATTTAACAAGGATTTATCATAAAAACAAGTCCTATATTTTTCAATATTTTTTCGTGTTATTTTATTTTAGACAATTCTTAACATACCGAAATAAAAATAACTCTATTACTAAATGTAGTTCTAAAATATAAAAACCATTATTAACGAATTGGCAGATTCTATAAATGTATTACTTGTCCTATTTTGACTCAGGATTCTAAAAATAATTTTGTTTCCAATAAAAAAGTTCTTACTATTTATTAGTTTTATATATATATATATATATATATATATATATATATATATATATATATATATATATATATATATATATATGTATATATTATCCATTTTTATAAACGCTAGCTTTTATTTATTTGACAACATCTTCTCTGGCGATTTCATTCGCGTGGACTATAGTAGTGTAGCCTGTGTCATTACAGGCTTTATTTATTTCTGTTCCAGTTTTTTCAAAATCCGTTGCGTTCCATTGTAACGTCGCCATGAATTAAAAAACAGAGAATTTGTTTTATCTTATCCCACGTAAAATACACTCGGATTTATTAATTCGAGATTAATACATGCCTAAATTAAACTTACAGAAATTTCATAACAGACAATAAATACTGTGGGATTAAATAATTACTTTAGATTTCGGCATAAAGTATCCGATATATTAGTCCAAGTTACAATTGATTCATATTTCAAATTTCGCTTAGATTCATTAGAAATTACGAATTTTTTGAGTAACTAAAATCTATCCATCCATACATAAATCCATCCACGCGAACTTTCGTATTTACAATTATGAAAGATATAGAGACGACTTAATGTCTTCATTGGACTTTTACATTTTTAGATTGCTTTTAAACGTCAAGTATATAAAATAAATCACTCGCGTCAGCGGTGTTTACCTCGCAATTTCAACTATTTTTTAACAATACGAGTACAAGCCATCCCAACCTATTAGACACCTCATATAATATAAAGTGGCTATTTTTGATAATTGATAGTAATAGTTTTGATTTTTTAAAACATGCCTTAACTTTGGCAAGCTCCATAATCCATACTTTGCAAGCATGTAATATTTTTTTCTAATAATCAATTTAAACTATTCTCTAAAATATTTGACCAAATAGTTTTTTAGTAACTGAATTATTTGTAGTTATATCTATTGTATATGTATTGTATGCTTTCATTCACAAGCTTTCCTAATCTTTGGCGAGCTGGATAATCCATACTTTGCATTGTTCGCAGCCACGCGCGCAAGTATGTAAGATTTTTTTCTAATAATCAATTTAAGCTATTCTCTAATATATTTCACCAAATAGTTGTTTAGTAATTGAATTATTTGTAGTTATATCTATTGTCTATGAATTATATGCTGTATATACTTTCTTTCACAAGCTTTGCAATCTTTGGCAAGTTTAATAATCCATACTTTGCATTGTTGTTCACAGCCCCGCGCTCATGCATGTAAGATTTTTTTTCTAATAATCAATTTAAACTATTCTTTTATATGTTTGATCAAATAGATTTTTCACTTCTTGACAATTAACACTTATGGTGGTGATGCTTCATGTGTCATATTCAAGAATTGTTGACCATTTTTCACAAAATAATTTTTTCAGGTTTCGTAGCATTTAATTTGATTCTGATGACGAGAAGGTCCTGAATGATTTGAGTAAGAAATTATTACAATCTTTTTATACTACTAACGAATACTTTGTTATTCTTAGAACGCTAAAAAAAATAAGTTCGGTACCGAAAAGTGAAACGCTTCCTGGAATTTGTCATGTTTTTTGTACTCATGAATATCCATAACAAGTGTTACTTGCGGCCCTAGACACAATGCCTAAAACGTTTGTAAACACCAAAATATATAAGAAGAGAAATACAAGTCGTGCTCAGAGGAAGAAGTCTGCATGGAGGAGGATTGAATACATTTTTTAAATATTATTTTAATTATGATCTACATATAAAATATACTTTTTTCAATTACTTTTTTACAACCTATTTTGCCTTTCGTTCAGTTTATTCCGTCAGTCTACCTTTAATGCTTATTTTGTTATAAAATACAGTTTAAACACTAATATTATTATGTTTTATTAACAAACCACTGGATTATAATCTGTGAAGATATGCAATTTAAAAAATTGAAAATAACGACGATTCCGTTTTTTTCCTATTTACGTACAGAATCCTAAGGAAATAATTTGCGAACTGACACTGCATTTCATGAAGGCAAAATTTATTCAATAGAGCTTCATTTTGCCTAAAGCCGTTTCTGTAGGCGCTACTAATATCGCGTTATAGTATGATAATATTTCCAAATACAATCGTCACAAATAAAATAATATTTTAAACAAATATTTAGCTATGAGTAGATAAATGAGTAGAATTCACACTAGGCGGGTCGCGTACACAAATACATACATATTAACGTTTAAGTGTATACAGTAATACTATTAATCTATTTACAAATATTAATATACTTTTTACCAAGTAAATATATTGTCTAAAACATATTTCAAAGACTTAAAAATATCGTAAATATTTACAGTAAAGCTGTGTCTTTCATAATTTTGTCTTATTTCTAGTAACGATGTGTCTTTTATAATTTTGTCTTATTTCTAGTCACGCTGTGTCTTTCATAATTTTGTCTTATTTCTAGTAACGCTGTTTCTTTTATTATTTTAACCTTATTTCCAGTAACGATGTGTTTTTCATAATTTTGTGTTATTTCTAGTAACGCTGTTTCTTTCACAATTTTGTTTTATTTCTAGTAACGCTGTTTATTTAATTATTTTGACCTTATTTCCAGTAACGCTGTGTCTTTCATAATTTTGTCTTATTTCTAGTAACGCTGTTACTTTCATAATTTTGACTAGCAGTTTCGGAAATGGAGAAGTCGGGCTTTTTGGTAGACATTTTGGTAGACTTTTTGGTATCTCTAGAATTATCTAGAACACACTATTTTAAAAAAAAAAATTATAATCTTTATACATTGCTATTTCAGTTGATATACAGACGATAATACATGTAATTAACGAAAAATTGAGTATTTTCCCCTGAACAATTTTAATATGCGTAAATATTTAAAAGTATTAACAATTGAGATACATATGGATTGATGTTTTATCCTTGTGCTATATTTTAATTTTCCACGTCAAACGGTTTCTAAAAAAATCTTTGTGGACATTTATAGGAATTTCTTTCTCGTTTAATTATGCTCTATTCATTGATGTACCATACGATACAGGAAATTAAAAATAATTAAACGGGCTAATCTGTGTCGTTTACATGGCTGCGCTTGTTTTGGTTGTGATAACGTCTGCCTGTGATGAATGGAATGAAACTCATTTTACAATGCAAGGTATTTTAATTTATTACATACAGTGAACTCAGTACTATAGTTTTAACATAATTTAATTTGTTCTTGAACACGCATGCCTACTCTATAGAGTGAGTCGTTATTACATTAAAATTTGTGTTGCTTTCTCTAAAATGTCCACACATGCACACAAACACACACACACACATATATATATATATATATATATATTTATATATATATATATATATATATATATATATATATAATATATATATATATATATGTATATATATATATATAAATATATATATATATGTATATATATATATATATATATATATATATATATATATATATATATATATATATAAAACACAACTAACATAACATAATTTTTGTATAACAGAAAATGAAAAGTGACAAAATATTTTTAATACAGTTACTTACTTAATATTAAATCAGTTACCATATCAAGGACGAATTTGTTATAAATTTTTGCAATATTTATAAACGTCCTTATAATACATTTTGAATATAATTATTTGAACTCATATTTTTAAAATTTTCCCAAACTACGGTAATTCCTATCTGTGTTGGGAAGCAGATTGGCTCAAGTTCTATGTGACATTGATTAAAGCATAACAAATTGACTTCCTGTAGTCTACTTTTAAAAAAATCAATTGACGCTCCAGTACCTGCTTGTCGTGACGTAATCCATTGTAGTCGAATGTTGACGCGCATAGTAAATCACGCGGAAAATCGAATCGCAAACAAAAAATGACCATAAAAACAGGCGAGCAAACCTAAATTCACACCGAGGCCTTAGGCGATTGAATCTTCGTACTTGCGCATTAGACACTAATTCTTGCTATAACATAAATTAAGTGTACATTCTTGTGTAAATGTTTAAATTAAAATGTTTTGTTCAAATAGTCTTGAAAAAAATTGTGGTACATTTTTTTATACAATAATACGTATCTAAAAATTAAGTTTTATTAACAAAATTTTTAGAAATTCATCAAAAAATATGACGAAAAATACCATGATATTTCGTAATCCAGTTATCTGAAAGAGAAAAATCCAAATTCTTCATAAACTTTATGCTACTATAGCAGGTACTGAAAAATAGCAATTTGCTAATCAGTGCAGATTTCTATTAAACATTAAAAATATCCTTTTTTTCATTATAAAATATTAAATAAATAGTTTTGTTAGCTTTCTGTTTTTTGTTTGTAGTCCTTTTGTTAACTTTGTACATTGATTTTAACACAATGATACCCGTGGAACGTAGATAAAAAATCTTGTTTGAATTTTGAAATACTTGCAAATTAAGTGTACATTCTTGTGAAAACGTTTAAATTAAAATACTTTGTTTAGAGACTCTTGGAAAAATAAGTTTCACACAGTAGTACATGTTTTTTTATTCAATAATATATATTTAAAAAATTTTAATAAATATTTGATGACATTTTATTTACAAAGTTTTTACAAACTCATCAAGAAATATGACGAAAAATACCATGCCGGAACGATGACTATGATATTTCGTAATTCAGTTATTTGAAAGAAAAAAATCAAAATTCTTCCTAAACCTTATTTATGTTGCTATGGCAGGTACTAAACAATAGAAATTTGCTAATCGGTGCATATTTCTATTAACCTTCAAAAATATCCTTTTTAGTTACAAAATGATCATCATATATATTAATACGCTAAGGTTAAGATGTTACACTCCCTTTTTAGAAAAACCTCACAACTAATCCACATAAATTATATTTCATTTTATAGATAATTGCTTGCTCTATCGGCATCCACAACTAAAAAATTTATTATTGCTATTGTTTTTGCAAATTAATTAATTATTAAAATTATATACACAAAACAGCAATGCTACCATCTAACGGCTCAACGTCAATATGATTGACGGTCGGTAACATTTTTGTTTAATTTCAAATCCACTCACGTATAAATAAAGTGGCGCTTTAGCTGAATGCTTTTGATACTTGCGCCTCTATACGTCAATTTTAGTAAAATATTTGTTTGATCTGTCATCTGAGCTTCATAATGGAATAAATAATGCGAAGAATTCGCACGGGTCACGCTAGTAAATAAATATTTTTGTTAGCTTTCTGTTTTTGTTTGTAACTCTTTTGTTAACTTTGTGCATTGATTCTAGGACACTGATAGCCGTGGAACGTAGATACAAAATCTTGTTCGAATTTTGAAATATTTGTCGATATTCATAACCAAAATAAAATTCTTAATGGACATTTCTATTATATGTTTTTTATACAATAATGCGTATCATTAATATATTTTTTTCAACAATAATACAAATCTAACAAATAAAAAAAATTATTTGGTGACATTATTTTAACAAACTTTTTAGAAATTCATCAAGAAATATGACGAAAAATATGCTAAGACGATGACCATGATATTTCGTAATCCAGTTTTCTAGAAGAGAAATATCAAAATTCTTTTTAAACCTCATTTACGCTGCAGTGGCAAGTACTAAAAAATATAAATTTGCTAATCGGTGTATATTTATATTAAACTTGAGAAAATATTCTTTTGTAGTTAAATAAATATTTCTCACCTTATGGTTTTTTGTTTAAAGCTCTGTTGTTAACTTTGAGGTTTGATTCTAGGACATTGATAGCTGTGGAACTTATATACAAAATATTGTTTGAATTTTAAAACATTTCCCGATATTCATAACCAAAATAAAATTCTTAATGGACATTTTTTCAAGGGCAGCTATTTTATGATTGCACGTTTTTATTTCAATTTGTTTATTATTATTCCCTTTAAATTAAAAGTAATACAACAAAAATTGTTAAGAATAATACGACAAAAATGAATGATATTTATTTATTTATCAAAAAATCCCACGTCCTACTTGCGGGTTAACTTAAAGTGCTGGAGAGGTGCAAATACTAAAAGTACAAATATTTACATTAGATATAACATTAATAAAACAGAAAAAAAACACATCGATTCAAATAAAAAATTAAACTAACTAATTATCAAACGTGAACTAACAAGTAACTCCATAATCGCATTCTTAAAGCGGTCAATGGAGCAGAAAAAATATCAAGATTTGGCACCTTTCACGATTGATTAACGTAAGTGCGTGAAGAATTGGTGAACGCCTCAAGATATTCGTGCGCGCTCTAGGCAGATGAAATAAACTATAACTCCGTCCTCTCAAGTAATAGTCAGGAGCATAAAACATTACCAATCCCAAGACCGAGGAGTTTTCAAAATATTTATTTAATAATTTAAAAAAATGCATGATATAAAGCAAGTAAAGCAAATTAGTCATAAACAGCCCCCAAACACCCCCCCTCCCCCTTATATCATAAAAATATATAATTCTAAAGATTGTTTAATCTCGAACATATAATGGAAACATCCCAACTCGTCCTTAGTAAATATTCATTGTTTAATGGCACGACGTGACCTGCGATTCTGCACGACTTATAAATGAGCAGTGGGCGGGTCATATTGAGATAAAAGACTTGTATGAAAAAGTTGTTTAAATTGTAAAAACTGTACAATTTCAACTGAGAATTTTTTTCGGATATTTTTACAAAATTTGAAATGTAAAAATCAAACTTTTTGACAATTTTGTGTGAGAATGCACCCTTAACCTTAACTCGCGTCGCACAAAAATGGTGTAAAATCAGTTTTGACTTACTTTTGAGGCGTCATTTGACATTGTTTTGGTAACAATTTGGGCATTGGAAAATGGTTCAAATCTCCCGTTGTTGATTTATAGCTCTAATTATGGCAGATAAGTAGTGCACCTGTTATAACTGCTAAAGCAAAGTTTAGGTCAGTTCCTTTAGACATCGAAATTATCTATGTATTAATTATAACTTACGTAAAGGTATACATGTCAAATCTTCATACGTGGTGTTATCATTTTATACTAAAAATGATATGACATCTTATTTTGGCCGATTGAAATATAGTATAATTGTAGATGCACTTTGCAACTTTAATTAAATTTTATTTTTGCCGCTACTACAAAAGTCTGTTCCATATTAATAACGAATTTTTTTAAGATAATTTTTATTCACGAATAGAATTTCTGTGATAGAGAAAAAAGTGATCACTTTTGGTTCTTCAGCTGATCGGGATTTGCCATTTTTATTTATAATCTTTGATTTTTAAATCCCATCAATATATTTTTTCCATTAAACTTATTTTAATTCTTTTGGTCGATTAAAACTTTAAATTAGTGTATAATTAAGTGGAATACGTGTTAATCCGTCTTGCCATTATGAATTGAAAAATATTAAAAGCATTTTCAGAATCAACGAATTTTTTTTGGTATAGGAAAGAAAAAAAAATATTTGGGTCACAATTTTTATCCTTTTTTCTTGATGTATCTTCTTATCATGCGGCAAGATGAAAATCGAATGATGGTGTAACGAAAGTACTGCGATGGAAGCGGAGGTAGCGCTCTATGTTAATAATTTACTCGAATTTTGTAACATTTTCTGCGTGGAGTTTATTTAATTTAAAATTATGTGGAGGGTGGACAAAATAAATTGTGTACCCATTTTATTTGTATCATAATGTTGGTAATGTGAATTTAACATAAATAAACTAATCACTATTACATTCAAAATAAAGAAGTTTGACATTACCGCAGTAAATAACTTTGTTTTTCACATATTGAATATATTTGGCGTTAATTTTGTAGAAATTCATTATTCACAATTAAATGAAACTACGTGATGTAGTATTATTTCTACTTTCTTTAATTTCTTTACCCCCATACTGATAATAACCCCTATATATTACAAATAAATACAAAAGGCAATAAACTTAATATCCTATAAACATTAGAAATAAACAGACATAAAAAAGATATCAAGGTCAATTTATTAAATGAACAACTAAATATAATATCATCACCCATTCTTAATATCTTCTAGATATAATATAAATATAAAACATTGATACTACAGTACCCTGGAAATTGTTTCAGCATTAATACACATATCAATATAAGTATATATAATAAAAACAAAAAAATTAAAAGAAATAAATAAATAAATATATGAATACACAAAACCGGAGATATGTAGAATTAGTGTATTACCTTGTCCTTACTTTCAAGTACCCTTGCTTTTGTATAAATATATTACCGATAATAAGATATGTAGAATTAGTGTATTACCTTGTCCTTACTTTCAAATACCCTTGCTTTTGTATAAATATATTACCGATAATAAGATATGTAGAATTAGTGTATTACCTTGGCCTTACTTTCAAATACCCTTGCTTTTGTATAAATATATTACCTATAATAAGATATGTAGAATTAGTGTATTACCTTGTCCTTACTTTCAAATACCCTTGCTTTTGTATAAATATATTACCGATAATAAGATATGTAGAATTAGTGTATTACCTTGGCCTTACTTTCAAATACCCTTGCTTTTGTACAAATATATTACCGATAATAACTTCCATTTAATTTTATTACATACACCGTAAAGTTTTGCATTGTATAACCTCACATAATAACAACAATTTAATTTATTACCCTCACTAAAATACTGGTATATTGTATAACTCTCTGTAATATAATAAAACCTAGTCTGCGCCCTTGCAATAAACTCACTTACATAAACAATGGAAAAATCCGCACAAAGCAGTCTTCCGCTATTGTGTTTGAAACATATAAATGCTGTTGGTTGTTCCTAAGAGTTAATATTTGCTAATATCCCACCTGAATATGTTGTAATACAACGAAACCTAGGTCGTGGTAAAGAAATTAAAGATAGTAAGAAGAAATAATACTACATCACGTAGTTTCGTTTAATTTTGTTTTTCACATTGTCACTGAGAAATACGAAGTAAGTTTAATATTATTTGGTACTAAGGTACTCATCGTGCGCGAATCGGACTCGCACTTGGTCGTATTTTTTTGATAATTTTGACTTCAGCAACTTGGGAAATACGGGAGAAAGAGGCATATTTTCTGTTGATACTTTCAACAATAATTGTGGTTCTATCTTATGTAAGATTCTGAAAAACGATTATGTAAACTAGATAGTTTCAGAGATCTCTTTCAATTGATTTCTCACAATTACTTCTAATTTCTACGTCAAATGACTTTTAAGAAAAATTTTGTGGCCATGTTTAACAATACGTCTAGAATTACCTTACAATTCCTAAATAAATAGTTTTGAAATCCTCATAAATTGCCCGTTCAAATGATGTCGCATGTACTAAACGCTTCTCATTGTGTAACGCCGATTATATCTGCATATACTAAATGTTTCACATTGGCTAACGCCGATTATATCTGCACCTACTAAATGTTTCACATTGGCTAACGCCGATTATATCTGCATATACTAAATGTTTCACATTGGTTAGCGCCAGTTATATCCCGCATCTACTAAATGCTTTACATTGGCTAACGCCGTTTATATCTGCATCTACTAAATGTTTTACATCGGCTAACTTCGATTATATCTGCTTTACTAAATGTTTCACATTGGTTAGCGCCAGTTATATCCCGAATCTACTAAATGCTTTACATTGGCTAACGCCGTTTATATCTGGATCTACTAAATGTTTCACATTGAGTAACGTCAATTATATCTGCATATACTAAATGTTTCACATTGGGTAGCGCCAGTTATATCCCGCATCTACTAAATGCTTTACATTGGCTAACGCCGTTTATATCTGGATCTACTAAATGTTTCACATCGGCTAACTTCGATTATATCTGCTTTACTAAATGTTTCACATTGGTTAGCGCCAGTTATATCCCGAATCTACTAAATGCTTTACATTGGCTAACGCCGTTTATATCTGGATCTACTAAATGTTTCACATTGAGTAACGTCGATTATATCTGCATATACTAAATGTTTCACATTGGGTAGCGCCAGTTATATCCCGCATCTACTAAATGCTTTACATTGGCTAACGCCGTTTATATCTGCATCTACTAAATGTTTCACATTGGCTAACGCCGTTTATATCTGCATCTACTAAATGTTTCACATTGGCTGACGCTGATTATATCTGCATATACTAAATGTTTCACATTGGTTAGCGCCAATTATATGCCGCTTCTACTAAATGCTTCAAATTGGCTAACGCTAGTTATATCCGATAGTCATTTTACAGTGGCTAGAGTTGCCTTCATTCAATTGGATTTATTTTAAACTGCAGATAAGGTCTCAGTAGTTTTGAACTTATTTAACACATCCGTAAATCATCCGTTTTTATAATGAAATTCTCCGAAATTATTATATGCATAAATTAAAAATGCGAGACACTTTCAATGCGTCGGTGAACCTTATTTGCACGCCGACCCTTGTATGAAAAGGTATTTCGTCATCACAATTGCATTTACACGTCAGTTTAAAAAATACATCATTCTTGCATTTAATACATCAGTGTTTTTACTTCTATTGCAATGTAATTAGGGAGGCATCTATGTCTGAAACATACCACACAATATATAGGTGTAATAATATATTCAATACAATGGCATTTACACGTCAGTTTAAAAAATACATCATTCATGCATTTAATACATCAGTGTTTTTGCTTCTATTGCAATGTAATTAGGGAAGCATCTATGTCTGAAACATACCACACAATATACAGGTGTAACAATATATTCAATACAATTGCATTTACATGTCAGTTTAAAAAATACATCATTCATGCATTTAATACATCAGTGTTTTTACTTCTATTGCAATGTAATTAGCGAGGCATCTATGTCTGAAACATACCACACAATATATAGGTGTAATAATATATTCAATACAATTGCATTTACATGTCAGTTTAAAAAATACATCATTGATGCATTTAATACATCAGTGTTTTTACTTGTATTGCAATATAATTAGGGAGGCATCTATGTCTGAAACATACCACACAATATATAGGTGTAATAATATATTCAATACAATTGCATTTACATGTCAGTTTAAAAAATACATCATTGATGCATTTAATACATCAGTGTTTTTACTTGTATTGCAATATAATTAGGGAGGCATCTATGTCTGAAACATACCACACAATATATAGGTGTAATAATATATTCAATACAATTGCATTGACACGACAATTTAAAAAAAAATATATCAAGGATTTTGAGACTCACTTAGCATAATTTTTTACACTGTTACAACAATGTGTTGCTATTTACTCTCTTAATGTACTGCTACAATGTTACAACTTTATTAAACAATTAATTCACTCTGTGAGTTAGTGTATTGAAATTCAGTAACTTACAAACGGTTTTACAGCATCACTAAATATTAATTCTCACTATACAATACTTCTATTATGTTGAAATTTAGTCACTTAATGCATGTTAAAATATTATTAAACACATATTCGTAACATACGGCATTTTAGTGGGAAATTTAGTATATTAATGTACTGTTACAGTGTTACAACATTATCGAACAATTGATTGGCAATATAATTCGCAATATAAGGGTATATCTCTTCTAATGTAATGTATCTATACTGTAAATATTTTTACAGTTACTTGGTGTCACCACACTGTCTTTTAGTAGCATATAATAGAAATCTCAATCAGATATCAAACAAACTATAGACCCCAGCAAATCTAACTAGAGCATCTTTTCAACTGACAGAAAACATTGTGGGACTTTCCATACAGTTTTAAAAATTCAAAACTCCACGATTGAAGGCAACGATCCCAAATACCTGGGAGTCATATTACACCCAGAACTTCGTTTCACAAAACATATCGAAAGTACAGCAAATAAAGCCTTCAAAAAAATAAACATTCGTCGCAAGTTATATATATGGAAAACGGACACCTGCCACCCTGAAATTCACTAACAAAATTAGAAGCAAAAATAAGGACCACATCTCTATATAGCTTTCATTGGCTGGACAGGTACAATAAGGCTTCACACATAATCAACACTTCATTTTGACAGAGACATAAGAAAAGAAATCCTCTTTGACCACTCGTCTCTGGACATTATTCAAGAACTACTATTTCCTATCAAGCCACCTGCTAATATTAAAATCAACGTAAACTTAATAGAATCATGCTCAAAGAAAGAACCAACTGAAGTTTTGTTTCAGAAAGGAGAAGACACAATTCGTTCACTTTCCAAAGAAAACAATGTAATAGTCTACACAGATGATTCCTCTGATAATAACTTTTATGGTTTGGCAAGGTAACAATTCTAGATCTTGACTGCCAAAGAAATCTGTCGTCTGCAATAGCAAGACTCCGTACAGGACATTTCAAAGGCATGAAAAGATCCTAGGAGAATAGCTCAAGATCTTGTCCCACCTGCACAAACTGTCCCCGAACTCCACTAAAACCGAATCACATTTTTAGCTACCAAACTATTATTGCTTCTTTTTTCCAACTTGGTTCACTATGGGAATAAATACTCCACAGCCACCAAGCTCCGAAACTTGCGACTCTTACCATCAAGATTTTTGGGGACATTTAGAACATACCCATAGACACGACAACAACAACAATAAACTTCAATACCTATAGGTGCCTAAATGTGTACAGAACCCTCTTCGTGTAAGTTTTCCTATTATTTACCAAGTTCATTCACTCTACTAGAAGTTGGAAAGTTGTAATATATTCATCAGCTGGCTACGGAGGATAATGCAATTTTAGATGATATATAGACACAGACAACAAAGCGTATTTATGCTTGAGTTAAATTAATTCCACAATCTAGCTGTATTAACGGTAAATTATTAACTACGAACTTAATTTATTACAGACTTAATTTATGTTGAACTCTTAGGAGGTTATATTTGTCTTTGCAAAGTATTATTTACCCTCTTGAGTCTAAGTCTGATAACATTAGAGGTTATTCGAAACAAATTTTTAAAACGTAGGTACTCATAGTCCTATAACATATTTTATTTTAATTAAGAAGTTTCAAGTAACAAAAGTAAAGATGAAATAGATTGTGCTATAAAAAACAAGCATGTGATATCAAACTTTTTTGTCTTGAATTTAATACTGACTAATTTATCATTATTATATCAAAATATGGCGATGAGATTTCAAAGAAAATATTCTAAACAGTAATGGTAAAACTAAATCAATCCAATAACCAAAACCGGTTAATTTTCATACCTTTTTATAGGTAATTTATTCAGGAAACAAAACTATCTTACAAAAATTCCTAATTAAAGCGCAACAAGCCTTTATAGCAGGGGCATGTACCAAATTTAATTAAAATGATAAAGTGCATAGACAATATAGCCCTATATTTCGATTGGCCTAAATATATTGTCATATAATTTTTTCGTTCTAAATATTTCTGTATAAAATAGTAACTCCATTATTATGATTTCACATCTACAGCTTTATGTAAGTTACAATTATTTCGTTGTTTACAAGAATTGGTTCAACATTTGCTTTAGTAGTTACAGCAGGTGTACTACTCAGTTACCATGGTTACAGGTATAAATCAGCAAAGGGAGATTTGAACCATTTTCCAATGCTCGAATTATCTCTAAAATAATGTCAAGTGACGCCTATAGAGTATATATTAAAACTGATTCTACATCATTTGTGTGCGATGCAAGTTGAGATTAAGGGTGCATTCTCACACAATATTATCAAAAAAATGATTTTTAAATATCACACTTTGTAAAAATATCGGAAAGAAATTCTCTACTGAAATTTTACAGTTTTTATAGATTTTACAGTTTAAATCGGGACGAATTATTTCATACAAATCTTTCACCTCAACATGACCCAGTGGTTGCCTATAATTTGTGCAGAACCGCAGGTTTTGGTACGAACCATTAAACAATAAATATTTACCACGTTCGAGAATTAACCAAACACAGTTTAGGATTATTTATTTTTATGCCATATACTGGGGATAGTCTATGACTAATTTGACGAGTACGCCTTACTTACTTTGTATAACGTTCATTTGTTACTTGCAACAATTTTTGTAAGCGACCGTTGACCGTTGCACCGTTGCACCGAATAGTTTTTGATTAACTATATTGCTTAGATAGTTAAAAAAAATATAACGGGAATAGGGTACAAGTCTTAAAGATTCTGTATTCAAGCTGTCCAAAAATTCACTTTTGTATTAATACTTTGATTCGCAAAAAAATAGGTATAAAGGAAAAAAAATCCAATACGCCCCTATCTAATCGACTTTTAGAGAAATTTAACTTGTTTTGTAATGAAATATAAATTATATTTTATTACATAAATAATACGACGTGATTCTCTACGTTGTATTATTTATGTAATAAAATTTTAACGAATTAAGTAAAATTAATTCGTCTAAATATGTATTACAAGCTAGTTCAAATTCCATACTCACTTATGTCACATAAGAAAAAATAAATATTAACTAATTAAGTATAAAGCGATATCATTGTTAATGAATACACTAAGATATTGAATCGAATGTGCTGTTGATCAAATGTATTGTGAAGATGCCGTATAATGGGCGCATTTGTCGAAATAGAGTTTAGATTATTTTTGGTAAGAGAAAATCTTATGGATTCGCGTCACCGACATGCTAATGTTAACAGTATAACTATAGCTTTGAGTGCATAATATAAAACTAATGTACGTTTTGCACAATATAATGATAATATATATTATTATATTGTGCATTGTTTAAACTGAGTTTTAGTTTGATTATTATTTTATTTTGCTTAATTTAGGATCACTGTGCAGTACAATATAGAGTACTAAATATGTTAATATTTTTATATAGAAAAATTAATAATACAAACAAAGCATTTATTTTCAAATATTTCCAATATTCCTATCAATATTCGCAAAACCATTTTTTATTTTTTTTAAATTTGACCTCTGCAATACATCATACAATGAGTATTTAATAACGGCTTAGGAGTTATATTACTAGCGTAGTAAACAGATCTCTAGTTGTTCAATAATATTTTTGACGAGGATTTTAAAATTCAAAATTGTATGAAGTTTTACAAAACCACTATTATTTCATAGTTTTAAGTTTTCACTTTTGTCGGCAGTCCCAAGACTGCCTATGTTTTTTTTTCTTTTCTTTGTTAATAATCATTAAAAAATTTTGGCAACATTTTTATATTTCAAACTTTATGTATATTCATAAACTTATTGTGATATAAAAAACAATTATAAAAAACTACACGAGTCACATTTTATTTATTAATATTTGTTTTATGTTTGTCAGGTAATAAATACATGAAATATAAGGAGTGCGTGATAGTTTAAGACCAAAAATGTACACAATAAATCAAACACGTTTACTTTGTGCGTCCTTGTTCTTAAATATTACGACTAATATTACGATAAATATATTACGACTACATGCAGGTTAGTGTACAATTAAAGTTTCGGCTCTCGACATGTTTAGGTACGGTATTTCAGTCGAATTTTAAAACATTTCATTTTTCGGTCGAAATAGTTATGTTAATAGTGAACTTCTAATAAAAAACGCAAACGTTGCCAAAAAATTATCAATTAATTCATAAATCATCATTTCAAGATGTAAGCTGGCGAGAAGTGAAAAACTGTTAACAAATCTTTAAAATGAATGACATTATAAAGGTTTAAACTTAAAGTTTAGCAAGTACAGCGATATTGAATCGAGATGTTATTCTTAAAGATGCTCATTGTACTGCTACTGTACTGCTCATTGTACTGCTACTACCGTTAAATTTAAAAGCTCATAACTTGCTTAATATTGAACAATTTTTATTAATTTACCTAATATAAATTAATTTTCTAAAAATAAAGGAAAATACATTATTCGAATAATTGCACTTACATTCAACTGAATATTAATATCTACAACAATTATATTAAATCACTAAAAAATTTGATGTTTTTTTATACGCATAAAATAATTAATTTCGGTAATTAAATTACTTAAAATAATATTAAATTCAATTTATTAGGTAATTAATGTGGGCGGCCGCGGAGGCCAGTTTCGCCTCGCGCCCAGCGGTGCCGTACACCCTCGCTTCAACGACCACCTGTAGCGCGTCAAATGACCCGCCCAACGCCATTTTAATTTACAGGCTAATTCTGCCACATCTGTTAGATTAGCACGTCAGTATTTCTTACTCTATCTTTCAATCTAAGTCCAATCATACTCCTCTCAGATGCTCTGGAAGATTTGTAGTTTTTGGGTTATTTCCTAGGTTAGAGTCCAGCATTGATACCCATATAATAGACTAGGTGTAACAACTGCGTCAAATTTTTTTTTCTTTAGAAAATTTGGATTTGAATATGTGTTTTAATGACCAATATCTTTTCCACGCTAAAATATTGATCATTAAAACACATTTAAATCCATATTTAATCACACATTAAAACACATATTTAATCCATGTGTCTTCTTCGGTAAGTGTTGTATTCATAAATGAGATTTCCTAAGTCCTAAGTAAACATAGTTTTCGACATATTTGATCCTATTATTATGGGTGTTTTTTCTCTATTTGTCATTATATCTGATTCGATTTTGTTCATATATAAATCAAATTTTCTACTTTCTGTGTCAAATGATTGTAACATATATTCCAGATGGATTTCACATAGCAGGATTATATCATCAGCAAAGCATAAGTGGTAAAATTCTGAGGCAACTTATCTCTCCGGGCAGAAGTTCTACATATAGTTGTTTTCAATGAGATGATCCATGTTATACCGGTTTTAAGCTTCTCTCCCCTCTCTTAACTGAGTTATAATTTTTCAATTATTCTTAGGTAATTGCTAATTTTTTTGTTTTCTGATAAGGGTTCCGTAACTCAAAAAGAAAAAAAACGAATAACGAAGTGATCCTTATACGATTACTTTGTTGTCCGCATATCTATCTGTCTACCAAGGTCCTTTTTCTCAGGAACGCATGGAGGTATTAAATTAATATCAAATACTTAGGTCTACGGTCCCTTCATGCTGTAAAAAATCAAGCTTCTAAGTCAACGTAATAAAAAAAACCCTAAAAATATACCGCATATATTATGACAGTTGCAAATAAACCCGTCACCGTTTGACAGTTGCAAATCCCGTTGACCTAGAATTATGAAATTTGGCAAGGAGCAAGGTATCACAACAAAAGTAAAAGAAAAAGTCTAAAAATCGTTAATTTGTATTTATACCCCATGAAAAAAATTTAAATACGCAAATGAAAGATATAGTACGCAACATACTTTTGTCCTAAAAAATTAAAATTTTGTAAATAGTTTAATATGAATATTATGTACCATTAAATGTTACATAATAGGAATATTATGTACCCTCGTAGTGCTTGACAAGTTTTTTATATTTTTCTTTTTGTGTTCCTCCGGATTTTCTTATATAAATGGGACATTTTTTTCTTTTCTTGTTTTATATTTTAATACTGATTTTTAATTACCCTATGTTTTCATGAAATTTTTGCTAAAAACGTAGTGTTATCAGTAAATGTATCACGAATCTAATTACATGGATTACTGACGTAAATAAAACATATAGAGGACTAATTCTTGTTGAAATTCTGCACCTAATAATAGCTATAAAAATAAATTTTAGAAATATTTTTTCAAATCGCTAATGCCAGAAATTTATGATGGCCTCATTGATTCTCTCTGAACTAGGGGCTGATATAAGTTTAGGTGATTTAAGAATTTCTTACTTATATAAAATATTCCAGTATTTGCATTACATCACCTATGATATTAATTTTGTCACGTTACATCACAACTGATATTAATATTACCATGGAAATGTTAGTAAACATATATAAGATTTCGTTTCGAGTTTCGAATTTCGCTTAAAATAAGCTAAAAGACGTTTAGTGAAAATAGCTTAACAGGCTTTCAGTGAGACTCGTTTACTACGTTTCTACGATGTAAATGTTCATTTAAATATTTATCTGATATTAGCTTTACAAATTTCAATTCCTTTCAAACTCGAGGAAATGTCATTTCATAGTCATTAAAAGATGTAGAAATAAAATTGATCAAGTGTGAATCTCGCATAAATTATATATATACATATATATATATATATATATATATATATATATATATGTGTGTATATATATATATAAATATATATATATATATATATATATATATATATATGTGTGTATATATATATATATAAATATATATATATATATATATATATATATATATATATATATATATATATGTATATATAAGGGCTTATGTCGTGTTAAATAAAGGTGGACGTGAAAATTTTTCAAGACCTTTTTTAATTTGAGTACCGCCCTTTGTATTTAGATTAAATAATGAAAAACATATTTTAAAAATTTAGAAAATTTAGATTAAATACAAGGCTCTACGCTACTTTTGCGTACTTGAGAATTTCTTATAGTTCCAAAACTTAGGAAATTGTATTACTCGGAATAATTACATATAAAATTAGTCATTAACATCTATTATCGGGATTTTACCCAGATTTTACATGCCGTTCTTTGAAAATAAGAGTGGCGAGATCGTATTGCAAACGATTTTGAAGCTTAATATTTCGCAAAGGAGTTAAAAAGTTAATAGTGGTAAATTGAATCTTAACTTAGTTTTAAAAGGCCTTTTTAATGATACCTCATACAATGGAATGTGCTATCTTCCTAAAACTGCACAAGTTTATATTGTGATTACTTAACATAATCTGCAACTCATGGTGCAAATAAATTTTCAACATAGAGGCAATGCAGTTGATTGGGAAGTTGATCGGCATCAGAAATTAAGCAAGTTTGTGAAAAGTGTCGGCTATGATCTCATACAATGGAATGTGCTAGTTTCTTCCTAAAGCTGTACATGTTTATACTGTGATTATTTAACATAATCTGCAACTCATGGTTCGAACAAATTTTCAAGTTAGGAACAATGCAGTTGATTGGGAAGTTGATCGGCATCAGAAATTAAGCAAGTTTGTAGAAAGTGTCGGCTATGATCTCATACAATGGAATGTGCTAGTTTCTTCCTAAAGCTGCACATGTTTATATTGTGATTATTTAACATAATCTGCAACTCATGGTTCGAACAAACTTTTAAGTTATTCCTAACTTAAAAGTTTGTTGATTGGGAAGTAGATCGGCATCAGAAATGGAGTAAGTTTGTAACAAATGTAGGCTATGACCTGACGGTGGAAGTAAACTATCAATCAGATGGTATATCTATTCTTCAGCCCTAAAAGTGTGCATAAATTAGCCTTCGCGTATTTCTTTATCGCCGAATGACGTCATCTGAAATAAAATATTTTACCTTCGTATGTTATTAAAAAATACGCAGAAAATGAATAACGGCAAAAAACAGATTTTTTATTGTTTATGGGGAATCGTGAATTTTGAGAATAATCAATTTTCACACGACTGATTTGATTTATCGCTCCATTTTGTTATCAAACCATTAGAACAGATCTTATTTATTTGTCCAATTTGCACATGTTATTGCTGAAGTCAAAATTTGGATTTCTTTAATCTCTACTTCTTAATAAAGACAATGTTTAGTCTCTTCTCTTTCTTATTAACTAAGATTTTTATCGGAAGCATATACTTGCAAAATTTCATGCACTTAGGACTAAAGCTGTAGAAACTACGAGAGTGTGACAGACGAACGGAAATATACACAGGGACATGAAGAAATTACAAGGTTTCCATTTTCGCAACAAATATACGCAACCCCAAGAAAGAAGAAAAGATAATACCATATTATCTTCTATATAAGCAGTACTTACTGCTTATATAGAAGATAATATGGTATTATCTTCTAGGTAATTATCTCGAAATTAATTTTTCTCTAGGACTCCAGATAATACAAAAGAAAATGTCTCGGTGGTTCTAGATGATTTTCCCAACTTTACTCAGATTTTGGCTAATTTTTTTTGTTTTTATTTTTATCCACGAGGCTGAAGTGAGGAATTGATTTAGTTCTAGTTTTTATGTGAAACGTTAGAACGTTCGGGTGGCACGTCACGACGTGCCATTCGGCCAGCTTCGTGTCTTGTCGGCTCTTTCCGATTTAATTTGGCTAACTTCGCGTCTTGTCGACTCTTTCCGAATTAATTCGGCCAGTTTTGCGTCTTGTCGGCTAACAGTATTAAATTAAATATATATTTTCAATAGATTGTTAAGAATGATTTCTGTGATAATTTATTTCAAGGACATAAAATAATACAATTATATTAATATTTTATTATCAACAACTATTTGAATATTCTTTTTTTCGTTTTCAATTCGTTTAAATAAAAATATTTCAATGTAAAAATTTAAAAAAAATTCAATATTTCACATCCGCGAGACGTCCCATGGCGGCTGGACGTGAAAATGTTTTTTACCGTTTTACTACTATTTCCATAATAATGGTAAATATTTTCGAATATATATTAATACGCTAAGGTTAATATGTTACTCTCCCTTTTTAGAAAAAACCTCACAACTAATCCACATAAATTATATATCATTTTATAGATAATTGCTTGCTCTACCGGCATCCACAACTAAACAATTTATTATTGCTATTGTTTTTGCAAATTAATTAATTATTAAAATTATATACACAAAACAGCAATGCAGCCATCTAACGGCTCAACGTCAATATGATTGACGGTCGGTAAAATTTTTGTTTAATTTCAAATCCACTCACGTATAAATAAAATGGCGCTTTAGCTCAATGCTTTTGATACTTGCGCCTCTATATGTCAATTTTAGTAAAATATTTGTTTGATCTGTCATCTGAGCTTCATAATGGAATAAAAACGTAATAAGCAGTGTGCAAAATTAGAAATGAATTGAATACCTGCAATCAATTTTGATTTATTAAATTGAGTTGAATAATTTATAATGCGAAGACTTCGCACGGGTCACGCTAGTATTGTATTAAAAGTTTACTGTAATACTTATCTTACCTTCCAAAGAGGTAAAAAGGTAGTCTTAGATACGAAACTCTTTTTTCTATCCGTTTGTCTCATGTTTATACCAAATTAACAAAATCATAGACTATTTTCGTTAAACAGCCCATTCATTTGTTTATTTTACGAATATATCGCTAATCTATTTTAAATACTGATTAGTCATATATAGGAAAGGCCAAAATCTTTAGCATATATGCAAAATATACCTCTTTATCGTATTTTCCCGTAAATCTATTAAGAATGTATGACATAATATTAGGCGATCCCAAACCAATACACATGGTTAATTAGCATGAAGATGCTAAATATTTAAACCAATATTGGCTTCAACAGCGGACAGCTTATATAGATGAGAAGGTTGATGTTGAGTAGTTTTGTGTCGCGGTTGAAAACAAGAAAAACGTACTCTGTTTCGTGTCTCTGTTCAAGGACTTATTAAAATATGAAACTTGTAAGTACCATGTTACAGTCTTGTGTATTTGTAATGTTCCTTGTTGTGATTTGAAACTTAGTTCATTTTTTGTAATTATTTTATCAACATCATACCGTTTCTTTAATAATAATATTCATAAGTCAATGCTGCGAGATAGCATATGAAAAATGTCGAGACCCAAAAACTAAGGAAACGAAAGTTTTGCATGTATGCAAACTTTTCTACAAAGTAATGAAGGAATAGATATGGGGAAATCCCCTAAAATTAAGAGGATGTAAAAATAATAACACAATTTGCAAACAGTGCGCCCCAGGATGACATAGAGAGCGTAAACTAGGTTTTTCGCCCGTGCGGGTTTCCAGAAATTTCCAGAAAAGCTTAATTGAATTGTGATCTACATGTTACTTTATAATGATACATTAAGTTTGAAACCGGAACGGGAACTTTAGCAATGGCTTTTAAAATATAACCGGCCTTACATCCAGTATTAATTATTATAAATTTTGAATAGTTTATTGGGAAATTGTGAGTTAAGTTCACGAAATCAACGCACGAGTTGGATTTAATTTTACTTCAGTTATCATTATAAAATGTATTACAAGTACACTTAAAAAAACTAACATTATAAGTTTTAATTTAAAATATTATCATTGTTTGTTGAGAAAAAAGTTATAACCGGTTTTATGCTTATTTCGGACGGTAATTTTAGGGCTACAGTCTGATAAGTATGAGTAATAGGCCTTAGTTATGATAATTGGTAGTTATTACTGAGTAAAGTACGTTTTAATATCAACCGTTTCCGAGTAATAACAATTACCTGAAAAATAATAAACCCGCAAAATAATTCTTGTTCTTGTTCATAAGCTATTTTCATAAAAAAAAGAAAGAATTTTCATTTGTAATATTATTTTGTTTTTGATATATGGAAAATATTTATCGTAAATATAAATAATATTTACGACAATATAATAATAAATATTTTCTATTTTTTCATTACATTATGGCAATAGCAATAAAGAAATAAAACATTTTACAATTGTGAATACTCATAAAATTAAACTTATAAATACTTGTAAAAATACTTATGAACACTTATAAAAACAAGTACCTCTATACGTCTGCGATAATGTAGATCAGTAAAAATACAAAATATAAACAAAAGTAAAAGCATAAAAGCACAAAAACTTAAAAAAATACGTTTATTTTTTATTTATTTCTTTCCAATCAGTCAATTTTTTTGGGATAATCATGATTTCGTTTATAACTTTATACGTATTTTTAACCACCATACATTTTTGGGGATTTCAAGGACAAAAATTTGATATTTAGAAAATAAAATATGTATTTTTAATTTATTGATTGCGTTTTTGCTATAACACAATCGTGACTTTTTTGAAACTGATAAGTTAAATGAAAAAAGAAACAAAAAATATTTATGACATGCTTTTTTGCAATATTAGCAATAATGCTATAAGCCATTTTATAGTTGTACTTAAAAAATCACATGTGAATACTTGTAATAAATACTAGTAACTCTTATGAATATTTATAAAAAAACTTCGTTATTAATATTGTCATTTAAAATAATATTGCTTAATCATTATCACTTTCATAACTAAGGATGTTTTTTTCTCTAAATATTAGTATTTAAGAGTAGACTAATAATGTCTTCACAATTCTACTGATTAGAAACAAAACTTTGCTCATATTGTCAACAAATTATAGCATTATTAAATATTAATATATTTTTCGTATCAAATATTTGTTTGAAACATATACGTTTTAAAAATAACACTTTAAAAGTGTGTTTAATTAAATATTATTCTTGGTTACGAAAGTGATAATGATTAAGTTCCTCTCGATAGTATTTAATTGAAAATTTTATTAAATATTATTATTATTTTTAAATATCAAGTAGCCATTCTAGAAATATAAAAAAGGGTGAGTTTAAAAACATCCACAAATGCTTTAAAACAAGTTTTAAATATCCTAAGAAAATTACGTAATTAAAAAAAATAATATCTAATTAAATACATTTTAAAGCGACATTTTTGAAATGTGATCTAGTGAAATTAACATATTTTTAATGGTCTAAATCAGCTCAGCTATTCAAAAGTCACAATTCTTCATTCAATCATTTTTACTAGGAAACCGTTGAATGTTACAAAGTAAAAGAATTAATATTGATAGTAATTTAAAAAAAAAAATAAAAATAACGGCAAAGATCGATTGCACATACTTATCCAGCCATAAGCTTTATAAATTCGTGATGTCATGAACATTTACGTCTATGTAAAGTTTAACTTATCCATATTCTATTTATAATAAGAGTAAAGACCGATTGCCCATACTTATCCAGCCATAAGCTTTATAAATTAGTGACGTCATGAACATTTACGTCTATGTAAAGTTTAACTTATCAATATTCTATTTATAATAAGAGTAAAGACCGATTGCCCATACTTATCCAGCCATAACCTTTATAAATTAGTAATGTCATGAACATTTGTGTATTTAAAGTTTAACTTATCTATATCTATTTATAATAAGAGCAAAGACCGATTGCCCATATTTATCCAGCCATAAGCTTTATAAATTAGTAATGTCATGAACATTTGTGTATTTAAAGTTTAACTTATCTATATCTATTTATAATAAGAGCAAAGACCGATTGCCCATACTTATCTAGCCATAACCTTTATAAATTAGTAATGTCATGAACATTTGTGTATTTAAAGTTTAACTTATCTATATCTATTTATAATAAGAGCAAAGACCGATTGCCCATATTTATCCAGCCATAAGCTTTATAAATTAGTAATGTCATGAACATTTGTGTATTTAAAGTTTAACTTATCTATATCTATTTATAATAAGAGCAAAGACCGATTGCCCATACTTATCCAGCCATAACCTTTATAAATTAGTAATGTCATGAACATTTGTGTATTTAAAGTTTAACTTATCTATATCTATTTATAATAAGAGCAAAGACCGATTGCCCATATTTATCCAGCCATAAGCTTTATAAATTAGTAATGTCATGAACATTTGTGTATTTAAAGTTTAACTTATCTATATCTATTTATAATAAGAGCAAAGACCGATTGCCCATACTTATCCAGCCATAAGCTTTATAAATTAGTAATGTCATGAACATTTGTGTATTTAAAGTTTAACTTATCTATATCTATTTATAATAAGAGCAAAGACCGATTGCCCATATTTATCCAGCCATAAGCTTTATAAATTAGTTACGTCATGAACATTTGTGTCTGTATAAAGTTTAACTTATCCATATACTATTTACGCGCATGAGGTTTTAAAACAACTGTAACTAGTCGATTTGATTTATTTGTGAAATTTTATTAATTTTTTAAATTAAATTGTGTTCAATTTGATTTATTTTTGAAATTTTATTAATTTTTTAAATTAAATTGTGTTCAATTTGATTTATTTTTGAAATTAATATCTCATTTCATCATAAGGTAATATTTAGACCAACATTTAATAATAATCGTTGGTAGCCTGAACGATTATTTTTAGGATCAAAGTGGAGCAGGATACATTAGTTCCATAACGTGAATATTTTTGTTTCAAAATTACCTTAAAGGGATGATGTCCAAGGAACACTGTAATTAGTAAGATATTTTTTTCTTTACAATGTATAAACTTTCAAATATGTATTATAAATAAAGTGTGAGGGTTGTGAAATTATTATTAATTATAACAGGTGTCTATGGTCTTATGGAAAATCCCAAGCGGACGAAGTCGCGAGAATCTGCTAGTTTTCTCTATAGACCATTCAATTAAAGTGTAATGAACATTCGGTAAGGATTAACCTAATGATAATTTAACTGTAGTTTAATCATCACGTCTTTTCTTTAGTTCTATTTTTACATTAAGTCAGCATTACAACGCAATTAATATCATCCATCATAGGTGCGCAGATAAATTTAGTAGCACAAAAACTTGTTTCTCGTTTTAACCCTTTGGCCCACGAAGCTTGCGGAATAGAATTTTATTTTTACTCCTAACGTTAAATCGGCAAAAGGTAATTTTAAAATTTCCCTATGTTATATTTTTCAGCTCCCACGGCTTATGGAAATGTTATAAATGCCAATATAACTCAGTTTGCTATAATAATTATATGATATACAAATAACAAAATGATAAAAGCAAAAGTCTACATTAAGAGAAGTAAGAAAACTGTGATTTCAAAGGACCATAAACTTGGTAAAGAATGTAAAGCAACAGTTTTCAGTTCTGTACATTAAAATAAATAAACAGAATTCTAATAAGATAGCCCACGTGTCTGTCTCTTCGTCTGCCATAGCAAGCTTTCTCAGAAAGTGTTTGAAGTAGAACCTTGGAATCGGGCACTGTAACAAATTATATCAAACCGCATATTTTGCAATAATCCACATCATATAACAAAACACTTTAAAATATTTACATGGTAATATTATAGGGGCCAAATTAAGTACTCAATTTTTTTTTTGGTTTTGTGTATTGTCTTATTGTGAACTTGGTGTAATTTTTAATGGCATATGCTAAGAGATTTGTTTTTAAGCGTGCAAAAAAGTGCATTCTCTCCCAGTCTTTCTTCTATTTCCGAAATTACTGGACCAAATATCATGAAAAAACAAGAGTTGGTGGAATCTGCAAAAAGATTACCGGAAGACTATAACGATTACTTAGGTGATATAGTTTTTGATAAATTCACTATATATATATATATATATATATATATATATATATATATATATATATATATAAAGCAATATATTAATACCTTATAATAAAATAATATTAACATTCATAAATAGTTTAATAATTTAATGTATTAATATACTGCTATGATATGTACGATAATTTTCGATTTTGTCTGTTTGTCGGTTTGACAATGGGTGTTTCATCATTTTATTCTCAGAACCTAATATTTTTCGTATGATTAACAGGCAGTCTGTCTGATTGGTTGTTTGTGTTTGAATCATTTAAAAATTATTAAAGAAATTTAGATGAAATTTTCATACTATATTTATTAAAGGGCAGGAAAAAAATCCAATGTCTTAAACAACTATATTGTGATGGAAAAAGCTGAATAATTAATAAAATTCCATCTGCCGAGAAATTATAACATTATTAACTACCGACAAAACATCTCGTAGTCTCTAACAACTTGTTAAAATAAGTACATTAAGCTTTACACAATTAATGAACTCGCTCGTTACTTCCCGGATTTTGACGACTCTTTTTAGAAAATATTTTCGTTGTAAATTTAAAAATATGATTCAGGCCATTTACCTCCGAACATTATATATTTTTTTCTATAAAATTAATTTCACTATATAAAATAACAAAAACATTAACTTTTATACAAATCGAGTAGTTTTTGAATAGATGGATTAAAGATGGCAAAAATTTTTTCGTTTCTTTTCGTTACTAAAATTTACTGTGGAATCGACATAACCGTTTAAGGAGACGCCATAAAAATTTTTGTGGTTCATAGTGAAACAACCCTTACAATTTAGTCATGCTTGTCTGTCCATTAGACCTTCCGTCTGTCATAGCCTCACAGTTTTAGACCTATATGCAAGAAATTTTGCAAATAAATGCTTAATTTCATATAATTTCATTTAATACGCACATAGAAATCTTAAAAATCCTTTTTTTTCAATCTAATATAATTGTATCAGACAGTAGGTGGAAAGGGTTAAAATATCACTGTGAGGTGAATGACATTGTTGAGATTTCAATGTCAATAGGTACACGATGGAATCTTGCTGATTTGATCATGTTATCGATGATCGTCCATGAAAATATTTACAAAAAATGTAATTTGGCAACAAAACGAATGATTATATGTATTTATAATTCTTATTGTTTATTTGTTTTTATACATGTAAACAGTATCTATTTGTTGCTCACTTCACCCTTCTAAACTCTTCGCTATTTGTATTCAGTTTTACGTTTCATTGAATACAAGAAGATCTAAAATTGTTACTCCAATCGCAATTGATAAAAGCGTTATATTGTCGAAATTTGTTATAATAAGAAAATACAGAGTGTGCTACGCAAAATAATCGATTCATTATTTGCTTTTTTCTGTTATATATACTTCATTATATACTTTTTATTTTCAAGTCGTTTTTTTTCAGAAATTATAAATGCCAGGAATCTAGTTTCATTTTTAAATGCCAGGAATATCGTTTTATTATTCTGTGGACTTTAAATGATTACCTACTTACGTAATTTTAGTTTTTTGGTGTCATAGCTTTGGTGGTGGAAGAAATTAATATAAAAATTATTTTAAAATTTCCTTTTATATTTTCGTCAATATTTCCGCAATTTTCGTCCTAAGAATAACCTTTGATATTTACGTCGTTGCCATTAACTTTAGTTCTAGATAATAATATTTATCGAACTGTCACCCGTTCCACATCCACAAAAATACATTTTTCAATTTTAAGAACCTCGAGACGAATGTTTCAAGCCGATAACGTGTAGTCATTGAGAAAAACAGTTACAAACACACATATAGATGGATATCGAAGTCTTAACCAAAGAAGTTTTTGGTTGCCCTAAAAAAATGAAATACTGTGAAAATGTCCCATAAAATAAATTCTTGATCGAATTTAAATTGTTTGTGTTTGCCCATTTACCCGTTTATTTATTATAAATATTTTAATTCGGATTTATAACTATCGTGTTAATCGAATTTATAATTGCGATATAAAACGTATTTTTTTAATTAGACATAAAGACGATTTAATAATTTTTTTCATAATTGCGTTAGGTGCTTATCAAGTTGTCACAATATTGGATGTAATAACTCCAATAATAACAGAATATAAATAAGAGATCATAAATTATTATACCTAAATACAGATAGGACACTTCGATTAAAAAAAGTAAATTTAAAATGACTATAAGGTAGGTAGGGATAAAAACCAGCGAAGTGCAAGTCTAGTGCTCACGCATCGAGGATTCTGTACCCCGTTTGAAGTGAAATTACTTTATTTTTCATAAGTCACCATTAATATGGGCTAGAGCTGTAAATACATAATAATACTTATTATAATCAAGGGGGACGAAATTAATAAGGGTGAAATATATGAGTATTTTATTGTGAAAATCTCGAAAATTATGACATCTTCAATCGTTGTAATAGTTTTCCTATATCCATTTGCGTGGGCTTCTAAAAATTGTGTCTTTTCCAAATTCCAGTAATTTTAAAAATTGAGAGGGTCACATTATGTTTCATATTTTTTAATATTTCTCTGAAGATTTACTATCTAAAATAAACCTTTGTAAATTATCATTCACACCATATATGATATTTTAATAAACAATTTTGAGTCTTTAATCTGCCCACACCTAAAATTTCCGTATAACTTGCGCATGTCTCAATAACTAACGCTGTGTTAGTCATTGAGATATGCCTAAGTTAATATGCCAAGTTCAAGTTTCTACGCCAAGTTATTTCCGAGAAAAACGACTGTGACAGACGGACAGACGAACATGCGAGTGATATTATATGGATTTCCTTTTGATTTACGGAACCCTAAATATTATATTACACAGGAAGTAACTATTGGAAATTGTATTTTTTTCATGTCCCCATTTTTAGTCTTATGTACCAATTTTTTTTACTCACCTTTTCCGATTTTACGCAAATTAGATCTGGCAACACTATTTCTTACATAAGACGAATATACGAAGCGTCATAATCAAGTGGCCAACATCAGCAAGTCACCGTTAAATACGATTTAATTGAAATCCAAATTCAATGCCAGATAATCCTAAAAATAACAGTCACAAGCAGAGACAGAACAATAATGTATGATCAATCCGATATAGTACTTTTAAATAACATAAACAAGAAGGTTGAACTAACGATGTCTATATTACGGGCTACATTATAAACATCGTTGTTTACAACATAAAGACTGCCCATACTGGAAAGATCTCCAAATAATGCGATGCGTGTCTCCTGTCTCAAGACGGTGAAGGAGATGTGGGCTATGAAAAAAGTCAGGATCGTGTTGATAATTTTGTCTATCACCAAAATAATAGCACCAAGCCAAAGACTTATCGCATGATATCTTTACCACCCTATTCATAAGAAAATTATGGTAAACTATTTTTCTGTTTAATATCACCCCTTGAGTAATAGTTACTATTGAAAAAGCTTACTTCCATTCTCTATTACGTCCATTGTGCCGGTATTCATAAACGATTTCAACCGAATTTTTTTTAATATAATGGATATTCATATTTTTCACGTTTTCCACAGATATTCACAAGTTTTCCTACATCACTTTCTGGGTCTAAACATGAATAAACAAATATTTATGTATCGTACAGCCATCTTAAGCAGAGCATTCTCCTTTCATATGATATAATATGGATAGTAATCTCACGTGCCATTACGGAAGCAACTGTACACCGGTAGCGGCTAAACTTAACATTTCAAAGTCATATTTACTTTGTAATACAATAATGCAGAATTGAAAAAACACGTGGCCTCGAAGCAGCTCTCTTTTTTCGTGCGGCGCGCTATCCCGGCCAGACAAAAACAACCAGACACAACAGAACGTTTTTTGCCGGGACAATGTCGAAAGACGGTGAAATATCATTAACAAATAATGAATTTAAACGATTAAACTTGTTATTTAAAATAAATATTTATTTATGAAGAAAAAGCAATCAGTCTAAAATTAAATAATTTATAAAGACATTTTTCAAAAATATACTTTTCTTAGACTTTCTTTCCTTAAATAAATACTAAAATCATTTAATTTACTTTTTTTTATTTATTTACGTAAAAGTTTAGAAACATTACACTTACGCATCTCTATTTAGCAATAAGAGAAAAAAAATTAAATACTTACGAGGTATTTATAAAGTCTATAACATTATAATAATTAATATCAACACATTTGAAGGAATTTATTTTAACTCGTCATAAACAAATAAAACTTTGAAGCAACCATAATCGGGTGACTAAACAATTGAGTCGCTAGACATTCAGTATTACAAAAAATATATGACTACCTTTAGGCAAGCAATCAGACACCAAGAATAAGAGACTTCAACACAATACGGAAAGAAAAATTAATTACACTAGTAAAATGTCTCCTCTGAGTTGCAAATGATGAAAACCCAGGAGAAAATCCAAAGGAAATAGGAAAAGGAAGTAATCATCTAGTTTTATGTATAAATGATGATGGATTTGTAATTTATTTATCTTTTGACATGTTGCATACTGAGGCAAATAAAATTTGACTTCCAAATCGACGTACTCAATAAGTTGGCATAGAAACCTCCCGTTAACGGTAATAGTTATACTTGATAAGAGCGTGGGCTCGTCTGCAACAACGCTAACGTTATCGTTATAATTGATCAGAGCACGCACTCGCCCGTAACAATACTATCGGTATTGTTATACTCGATAACAGCGCGCACTCGCAAGTAACAACACTAATGGTATTCTTATACTTGATTAGTGCGCACACTTGTCTGTAACAACACTAACGGTATTGTTATACTTGATTAGAGCACGCACTCGCCTGTAACAACACTAAGGTATTGTTATATTTGAATAGTGCGCACATTGCCTTTAACAACACTAACGGTATTCTTATACTTGATTAGTGTGCTCACTTGCCTGTAACAACAATAAGGGTATTGTTATACTTGATTAGACCACGCGCATGTCTGTAACAACACTAAGGCATTACTGTAACAACACTAAGGTATTAGACCGTACACTTTCAGTGAGCCGTAAACCTTTCGCGTAATCGATATCATTTTGTAACAAACGCCTAATCTACTATAACTTTAAAAAACTAGGAAAATATTCGTACTATTTAGGCGCGATGTTTTTACCACATAGTCCATATTGTTTATCAGGATCCTGAAAAATATGATTTTCACACCCTGGCTCATTCCCGACGTGTGATATGAGAAATGTCCCATTCATACACATTATTTTCAGTCCAAAATTAGGTATAATAACTTATCGTAGTACAAGTAAAGCCTTATAGTATCTGTTAATATTAACATTGTATTTTTCAATTTACAATATTGATATTTTATTTTGACAAGAAATATAATTACCACACATTTAGTTTAATTAAAAACCAGTATCCATTAGTCAGATTTGATAATTCCAAAAAAACATTCGATAATTCTGCCTTCAAAACTTATCAAGTAATTTTGCGAAATACAAAAAAAGAAAATATATACGTACATAAAAAGATCGTTATGTATTCTTCAGAATGAAAGAAAAGGAGATTTAATCAATTAAGAAATATTTTATACGATACTTAATTTAGTTTACATAGAAAGAGCAAAGAGCGAAAGATTCGCAAAAATATAAGAGAGTGTCAAACACGACCAAAACATAGGTAAATCTATACATCAGTCTAGTAAAGAATTTTAATGTTTACCGTGACGTTTTATTTAAAGTTGTTTAGGAATCGTAACATTTATAACACAATAGTACAAGCGTGTTGACACAGCATAATGTGATGCAATAATACTCCCATTACCGCCATTAAGCTAGCTAGACCCATAAAAACGTATTTTTCTTTGAAGTACACTGAACCAGAACGGGCTTGAATATAATGTAAAAGTTGCTGGTCATGGGGTTTTTTATTCGTTTATGAGTACCTTGTTAATTACTTTAATGGGTTATGAAGGCGAAGGTAGGAGAAAAACATTTTGCTTTGAAGCTTGCTTTTAATTATGTGTTAATCGATAGATGAGTGTTGCAGGTACATGATGTGGTGCACAGAAATGATATACAACGTTTCACGCTTCTACACTGCTCCTCTAAAGTCGAAATATATTTAATTTTATATGAGCACATATTTCTTTCATATAAGTTACGAAATAAAAATATCACATAACAGATAAATAAATTTTAAAGTTTATTCTAGAATATACCTTTAGTGCAAATAATTATATCTAAAAATTCCCATATACTGAGCGAATTAATTTAGTTCTGTCTGTTCTCATTTACATCATAGGAAAAAACGAGACTTTTTTTATTTAATACGACAGTTAGTTTAATGGATTTAAGGTAGTATAAAATTATTTATGGGTGTTTGTATAAAATTATCTGGTGGGATAAATTTATTTTTTGTTCCAGTTCCAGTTTTACTAAGTCAAATTAATTTAAAATCTGATCTATATTAAACTTTATTTATCCAATTTTTACATTTTAATAATTACAACAAAATCTTTAATGCTAATTTCACTTACATAAGGAGTATCACGATATTACAAGACTTAATACAGGAAATAATAAAGGACTTAATAAAGGAGCTAGATTTAAACGAGGCTTCCACTTTTCTTCAGGAAAACACAAAATATCTATTTTATTTTTCCGTATTTAAATACCAAATAAAGAAACAAACAAGTTTCATTATATCTGAATAGGAAATATTAAAAAAATTTAAAAAAGTTTATTAATAAACTTTTTCCTTCTTTTATTCAGGATAATGGACCGTCTGTGAAAAAAGCTATAAGGAAAAACACACTGTATATAACCCATGGTATTTTCACGCCTGTAGTAAACATGAATATTTCCATTTTCGACTTGGAAGTAAAAATAACGTTCGTATATTTCAAAATAGAGGTCTTGTGTATGTGTGCGCGGTGTGTTTCTAATTTTTCTAAATGAAATGGTGTTCATCTTGACATCATTTGTTCTGAAGATTTACATGGAATTCTAAAAAGCCATAATATGCGAAAATAAAATTATATCCAAAGATAAATATATTTTTTCCAAAGATGCTAAATTAATATTTTTACTAACAATTTTTACCGTGATATGTTACCTGTTATCCATGCTTTTTTATAACTTTTTGAAATCTTTATACCCATAGTTTTAGATTTATAAAGAGAACAAATTTATTTAATAAATACAGTTTTTTAAATAAAAACCACACAATTTATTATTTAAAATTCCATGTGAAATAACAAAAAAAGAATTGGTAACCTTAACATCTAATTATGTTTTATAATATAAAAAACTTTACTGGATACTTCGTGCGACAGGAAGAACTACATCAAAATCAATCTAGTGGAATTAAAGCTTTAAACGAACAGGGAGACAGACAGGCAGACGTTTCGTTTTAAATAAATATATACATCGTCGTCGTAATGTTTTGGGTTGATCACAGGGCATACGGTCTTTGAGGACCGGCAAGCCGGGGACCCCCTGTTCAATTCCCGGCCGCTTGTCCTGCGGGGCTAGTCTAATATTCTGGTTGACTGAGAGTGTTCTTTTAGCAATAAGTTCATTATATGTATAAATTGTGTATATTAAAATACGTAAAGGATATTTACTTACACGTATTTTATATTTATATAAGATTTCCTTGTACACCTCAGATCGCACTATTACTTAGCGTAATCACAGAGACACCGCCAGTTTCATTACGTAACATTGTACTCAATGAAATGTCATATTGATGTGGTATTCGGCTTGAAAAGTAATGGAATTTTCCGTATAAAATCAACTACTTTTGTTTGTATCTTATAGTTTTTCTTGCTTCCAAGAAATACAACACTTCAATGTTGTTATTTAATATTTTTTTTTATATTGAGGAGATCAATTATGTAGCATAAAGCCATGGTTGTTATTTGTGTAAGTAAGGACTGTTGTATGCGACTCATCTTGATCGCCTAGAATTAAAAATGAAGACAAAATACTTACTTAACTTTGTTTCATATTATTTTTTGTCACGAGTGAGTTATTAATTTATATATAGAAAAATAGGACAGGGTATTGATGACGGCCATTTACGAACTATCAATAGATTCGTATTGGCTGTTTAATTATTTGATTGTTTAATAATTTACTAAAAAATAAATATTTATATCCTTAACAACGCCATCTATTGAGAAAATATCATGTTCGATTATTTCCTAAACAAACACTAATAAAAATTAGTGTCTTAACATGACATTTTTACTAACAATTTTTACCGTGATATGTCACCTGTTATCCATGCTTTTTTATAACTTTTTGAAATCTTTATACCCATAGTTTTAGATTTATAAAGAGAACAAATTTATTTAATAAATACAGTTTTTTAAATAAAAACCACACAATTTATTATTTAAAATTCCATGTGAAATAACAAAAAAAAAATTGGTAACCTTAACATCTAATTATGTTTTATAATATAAAAAACTTTACTGGATACTTCGTGCGACAGGAAGAACTACATCAAAATCAATCTAGTGGAATTAAAGCTTTAAACGAACAGGGAGACAGACAGGCAGACGTTTCATTTTAAATAAATATGTAAGTCGTCGTCGTAATGTGTTGGGTTGATCACAAGACGTACGGTCTTTGAGGAGCGGCACACGGCGGGCACCCCAGTTCAATTCCCGGCCGCTTGTCCAGCGGGGCTAGTCTAATATTCTGGTTGACTGAGAGTGTTTTTTTAGCAATAAGTTCATTATATGTATAAATTGTGTATATTAAAATACGTAAAGGATATTTACTTACACGTATTTTATATTTATATAAGATTTCCTTGTACACCTCAGATCGCACTATTACTCAGCGTAATCACAGAGACACCGCCAGTTTCATTACGTAACATTGTACTCAATGCTTGTACACCTCAGATCGCACTATTACTCAGCGTAATCACAGAGACACCGCCAGTTTTATTACGTAACATTGTACTCAATGAAATGTCATATTGATGTAGTATTCGGCTTGAAAAGTAATGGAATTTTCCGTATAAAATCAACTACTTTTGTTTGTATTTTATAGTTTTTCTTGCTTCTAAGAAATACAACACTTCAATGTTGTTATTTAATTTTTTTTTATATTGAGGAAATCAATTATGTAGCATAAAGCCATGGTTGTTATATGTGTAAGTAAGGACTGTTGTATGCGACTCATCTTGATCGCGTAGAATTAAAAATGAAGACGAAATATTTACTTAACTTCGTTTCATATTATTTTTTGTCACGAGTGAGTTATTATATATAGAAAAATAGGACAGGGTATTGATGACGGCCATTTACGAACTAACAATAGATTCGTATTGGCTGTTTAATTATTTGATCGTTTAATAATTTACTAAAAAATAAATATTTATATCCTTAACAACGCCATCTATTGAGAAAATATCATGTTCGATTATTTCCTAAACAAACACTAATTAAAATTAGTGTCTTAACATGGTATACGTGTGCACAGTCCTTGTGAACCACGCATATGATAGATGTGTAAAATTTACGAGACTTTATATAGATTTTCCAAGACATATTTATTGTCTATGAAAAAAACATTTCTCTTTTGTCATTTTTAATTAATATAAATTCCAAAGCATACCAAATCATCGTAGTTTAGTGCAATTCTTTTTTTAATTCTTGTACTTAAAAAGTATGGAAATTGTATGCGTATGCGCTCTACTTTATAAAATCAAAGTTGTTTACTTGTTAAATTATTAGATGATAACGTCGATGCTGATAAAAAAAATCATTTACGATATTAGTTAGCAGGGCTATTAGAAATGTTCATGCAACTTACAATATTTAAAACCAAAAGATGAAATTAGTTAAAAGAATATGCCGCTAATTTATTTAGGACACATCAATAACATAAGTCATTGGGGCGTTTTGCTTATAATACTTGTCTATCATTTTTAATGTTTTTGCTATAGTGCAATGCCTTATGGAAAATTCAGGGAACGAAATAAATAAATGAAAATAGCTTCTATATATTACATGCAAGTACTGCAATTAGAGTGCACATGTAAAATAAGCAATTCAGAAAATTAAGGTGAATAACAAAACAATAATGATGCGATGGCTTTCATTCAACATAGTCTTTAGAAGCCTATCACATAGGCTATCAAAGCTTTGCTCACACTCAATGTAAGAAAATAAACGTGCAGAAAAAAATTTACGAAAAGTAAAGTGTCCATTTTGACCAGTTTCAAGGAATCAGAAAAAAAGTGTAAATTTTTTTCAAACCCTATTTTGGTTCTTTATAATTTGCTCGTGTAAAATACAAATATATATATATATATATATATATATAATATATATATATATATATATATATATATATATATATATATATATATGTATTTTCGTGAAAAAAATTGGCAAGATTTTTTCCATTTCTTTCGAAAATATGAGGCGAAAATAATGTATAACATTTTTTTGTCTTCGACCTTCAGTACTGAGAAATAATTCATTCTTCGATAACAAAATACTTAGCGTTGAAAAATCAATTTTATGTACAGAATGCCCCGATTATTATGAATTAGTCGAACATATTCGTTAATAAAACAATTTAATAAAAAAAAAATTAATCGACTTCAAGTAACCACCTAATAAGAAGCGCACTGAAAAGTATAAAATAATGGAAATACGATACTCAGTCGGAACTTTTACGGTACGATATCATTTCCGAAAATAAATAAATTTGCATAATACTACCGCTGCTAGAGATTATTGAGTCACATGCAATTTTTTTAGAAAAAAGTTTTATTTTTCTATTTTTAGTGCCTATAATGTTACCCAGAATGTCACGAACTTATGGAAAATTCCATAATATATAATATACTAACGCAAACAGATGTGTGCGAAATTTAATGAACTTACGTATTTACATGTTGGTTGATAAATGACGAAGATATGTTGTAACATGCACAAACAATACAGTCGAATTGAGAACCTCTTTCTTTTTTGAAGTCGGTTTAAAATATTTCCACACTATTTTTATGGGGTTATTATTCAAAACTGTGCGTGAAGTTTTTAGCGCACGAGAAAATGTATGGAATTTTATGGAAAAAAACTATACACTATTCATTTACATTTTTCTGCAGAATTAATTCCAAGTAACAATGCCTCATGGTATTAAATTATGTTAAAATTTTGCACAATAACTGTTTCGAATTGAAATAAATTACGTCTCGTTATAAATCTCGACTGCTATTTTAACATAAAATTATGAATATTTCTTTTAAATCTTACGACAAATGTTTTTCCTTGCTTCCAGATTTTCGTAAGCTTTTGCATACTGGTCACCGTTGCAGCAGTGATGGCTTCCAGACAAAAACGTCAACTCGGTGGGTTTGGTGGTCCAGGTGGCGTTCTCGGATTCGGACAAAATGGCTATGGTCAAAATGGATATGGTCAAAATGGCTATGGTCAAAATGGCTATGGTCAAAATGGCTTTGGTCAAAATGGATTTGGTCAAAATGGATACGGGAGAAATGGATATGGTAGACAAGGCGGTGGCTATGGACAAAATGGCGGATTTGGGGGACAAAATGGAGGATTCGGGGGTCAAAATGGAGGATTCGGTAGACAAAATGGTAGTTTTGGAGGACAAAATGGTGGTTTTGGAGGACAAAATGGGGGCTTTGGAGGACAAAACGGTGGATTCGGGCGACAGAATGGCGGTTTCGGAGGTCAAAATGGTGGCTTTGGGGGCAGACAGAACGGAAGGGGAGGTGGTTTTGGTGGCAAGTGATGTAATTGTTAATTGATGATGTGTTTTACTAAACCACATTGAAATTTTAAAAATATGGTTTATTTGTACATATTTTGTAAAAATATATTTTAATTTTGATAAAAATTTACTTTAGTATTATTTTATTTTATGAGCTAACTAACTTTACCTTTAAAGATTTATAAATTTGAAAAACACCTGTGAGCGTGCTAATTATGTTAATACGACTACAATTTTGATGAAAAAGTGATTAAATATCTCAAAATAAATAAAGCGAGTGATAATCTGTTTTAGGTAAACATATTGTACAAAGGTTTTCAAAAACTTTCGTGTTTCTTTTTTTTTTAGAATTGATGTTGTTATTGTCTGTACATGTCTTCTTCCGAGGCCCATTAACTATATATATATATATATATATATACACATATATATACATATATATATATATATATATATATATATATATATATGTATATATATATATATATATATGCAAAACGTCTGATGCAATAGGTCAAATAATATACAATCTAAATTGTGACAATTCTGAATATATTTTTATAGGGACAAAAAAAATAAGATTTATTACATTTTATTAAAATTATAATTCTGTAACAATAATGTAGAGTTAAAGTAAATATCTGTATTAAATGCACTTAAATATTTTCTTCCATGCCATCAAATGTGTCTTGTTCCAACCTAGGGAAGCATCCCTACTTCTAACTGTCCTCTAGTCCCAGGTTCAACATTTTAATTTCATTCTTTTTCCAGATCCCAAAAAGAAAAAAAACGGAATCTTCGTAAATTCACTTCTGCGTTCGTCCGTCTGTCAATAACACCCCTTTTTTCCAGGAACCGTTCAAAAATATATTAACTCTCATGTACCTCAACAGTTGATATTCAAAAATATTCAAGAGATCGTAAGAGTTAAATTAAGTTTCAATTTTGTTATTTTGTATATCGTCTAGAGTATTGATTGAAAGAACGGGTTATAGGGTTTGAAAATCGTTTTTCAGAATTTTATGCAATATAGTTCTAGATACATCCTTGAAAATGTCCAAAAAATACAACCCTTAGTAGCGTTATTTTTTCGCTGTAACTTCCCTTTAGATAACCGTAATATATAATATATAAAATTTTAGTTTCATTCCCTATATATATAATAGTTTTAGGTAACGGAACTAGCACTATGCTAGTTCCGTTACTTAAAGGTATTTTTAATGCTCAAAACAATAAATTTCACTATAAAATTTGATGTCTTATAAATAAAGCTGTTATACAAGATTACCGGGGGAAGTCTTTTCTATAAAAATATTTAAACCATTTCCTTAATCTCGGTTTTCATTTATTGAAACTGATATTCCAAATGGATACATAATTACCTTCATTTCGGATTTAGTTTTGAGCCCTAAATATCATTGAATTAAAATTATAAAAAATGCGGTGTGTTTTTTCGCTAGCAATACAAAGCCAATAGCAAATCAATGTTCTAAGCCAATATGCAAGTCTTAATAGACGCACTATAGATGCGCTATTTTTGGTCCCACTTTTTGTTCTCGATTGACTGGTTACAGTTTTTTCTTCATTGTAACTAATGTGGAAACCGGATGTTGAAAAAAATAGGAAACGCTTCCGTTTATGCATGAAAAAGACTATAAAAGGATTGAATTTTCAAGTGGCATGTCAGTCTAAGTTTTGAGACTTTACCAGAAAGCGAAAATCAAAATGAAACTGGTAAGTGATTATTTGACATTTAATCAAATATTTATTCAAATTTGTAATATGCACAGTTATTAATGGCTGTAAATCTTAAGATAATGCCTAAAATTTTATTATGGATAACGTACAGATAGTAATTAAAGGAAATAATATTTTGGAAATCATATTTTGGAAAGGAAAGTATTCAGAGCTGATATCATGTTCGGTAAACTTAACAATACGGCATGTTTTTGTTCATATTTCAAAGTTCTTTAATATTGTACGATATCAAATAGATGGAAAATATTAATTTTCATGTCTTCTTAATACCGTTCGAATGATTAAACCATTCGTGTACGGTTAGAATGAAAGTACGTCCAAATTAACATCTATAAGCAAAATCTTCCGCAATATTCAAATTAAACTTTAGTGAAAGCAAATTTTCGAAGAAAATGATATAATTTATACAGGATATCCGATAAGTATTTAAATTGAACATATGATTATCTCGGAGGAAATTGTTTTTATTTAAAAATAAATTTCCCCCAAATTTAAAAGAATACATATCGACTATTCTGTATGATTGCAATTTTATCCTGCTTTTTTATTGATAATTATTTTATAATAGCTTAATGATTTTAATTATAAGTTCATAGGGCAGTTTATAAAATAGTAATGTTTAATTGAAATATTCTAATTTATCTATATATTTTCATAATTATTTGCGAAAATGTTTGTTTAATCCAAATATTTTAATTTAATGTATCTCATAATTATTTGGGAAATGTTTACATTATTATTAAAAACTTTGAATCCAGTTTTCTCATTAGAGTAAAAGTTTAAAAAAAAGTGATGTAATTTCTTTATAAGCATTGTGGAGAACGCTATTAGTCAGACGATTTGATTTTTAATTTGTTTAGATTCTTTCCAAATGTTACGTGAATGGTTTTGGTCTAGGTTACAAAAAAATGTACCTAAAGGATAATTTAAAAATATTTTATTGAAACCTTACGTAGGTTTCAATTTTTTTACGATTTATTTTGATGAAATTTGAAATAAACGAAATTGAAAATATATACTGAAAACCTTTTCTGGAATTCCAAATTTGAAATACGTACTCGTCATGAAAGTATTTCAAGTATTATTTTTCAAATAAGGCAGTTTGGAATATCTTTTCATTAGGTCTAATTTTGATTTTATCATAGTACTTCGTTAGGTCAGTTATATTTATTACTACTGCTTAAATTCACCTTTAGCTATGTCGTATATTAGTTAGTCGTTAGTTATATCTCGTAGATTGTTTTTATCTATTACAGTAACAATTGTAGTCGCTAATGCCTAAAAATTTCGTCTTGGAAATTTAAATTGAATAGGATTTCAGTATAACTAACATAGTGTGTTTCACATATTGTGTTTCAAAATCTAAAATAAATTATTTTATGAACTTCCATCTACTTAAGTTAGGGCGTATGTTCCGAAATATGATCTTATTAACTGAGAGTAAAAGTTCAACGTATATACAGATTTTGAAGGAATTTTAATTTTTTAAGACCTTCCCCAGTGAAATTAAAAGGCAATAAAATTGTTTGCCATTTGCAGGTCAGCTTTGGCTTTAATAGCTAGACAATTTTGGAAAAAATGCACGCTGCATTGAACTGAACATACAGCGACCAATATCACTTACCTTAAGGTCACTAATTAAGATTCTGAACGATGAGTAGATGCAAGTCTTTAACAGTATCATTATGTGCAACGTATCATTTAGCGTAAGATATGGTAAATCTGTCAATTAAAGACTACGTTTAGAACTAGTTAAATTCTAACATTTGTTATTTTTGGAAGAGACAAGATGTTTTCCTTCACTGATAAAAAAAATGTCTGTTGACAAAATTTGTCACGGAGGAAACATAATAATATCGAAACGTTTGTACTTTTCAAAACCTGCCTGTTATTGTTTAAACATGAAGATATGTTAATTAATATGGAGTAAAAATATTATTTCAACACAGTTTATTGTCTTTCAACTTGCAAGAAATGGCACTCAGCCTCAAGTTACGCTTGCTATCAAAGTATTCATTATGAGATGATGTACGAGGAGGCGTTTTTAAGTTCGGGGAATGTAAAGGTAGGCCATTAGTAAAGGTGATGAACGGAATGATAGCAAGATAAGTAACTCATTGTTAGTATAAATACCAAGTTTTATCACATCGTAAAATAGTCTGATCCACCTCATAACTTGCATCTGTTCAGTATTGAGTGGTTGCGATATTGGCATCAAGGTGTATGAGAGATCTAATATGAAAAAAATTCAGGCAAAAATCAGTGAAAATATAGAAAAAACCTTTTACTCTGGAAATGTATGTATAACCGAGCAAATTTTCTCAAAAAAATATAGGAATTCTTATAACTTTCATTTTGAACTATTTAAACACATTTTTGACATTTTCACATCTTACATTACCACATAACAGCTACTTGCACTATTCGTTGCACTCGCGCTGCTGGCCTTCTCGTTGGCGAACCCGGCACCATCGAACCTCGGATTCGGTTGGGGCAATGGGGGCGGTGGCGGCGGTGGCGGCGGAAAGGGCGGTAAGGGCGGTAAGGGTGGCGGCAAGGGCGGCGCCGGCTGGGGCTATAGTGGCATCGGCTGGGGGAAGGGCGGCTACGGAGGCTACAACGGTTATTGAACGGGAAGTTGCAGCAAATGGGGGAGTGGAGGGGTAGTGGCAATTATTGAAGGCAGTTAACGCCGGTGGAGTTAAAATTAGAATGTAAGAAACTAAATTATCTGTGATTTGTTACTGGTTAATAAAAATAAAATAGTTTAAGCGTTTATATTTTTTTTTTTAAATTTCAACTTACAAACACTTTAGTTAATGCTTCCTACCACATCATTCAACTAAATTTACATATAATTAATAAAGAAATATCCCTTGTAAAAGGTGATGCGAAAAATAATTGCTTTAATATAATATCATAATTTATAGACAAATAATGGGATATTAATGTTGATAGGGGATACATAGAAAGTAATGAAATTGTGATAATGGAAAATACATTTTTTGGATGACTTTTAAGGAGTAAATTTAGGATGTCAAACCAAAGTTTGATTCAAGTTTTAAATACATACATACATATATGTTAAAGAAGTAATTATGGAATATTCTGCTATGTGCATTTACCAATAAGGAGAAAAAGTAAATACATTTGAAAAAAAGTTATAATTTTTATATTTATATAACAATCTCTATAATATACTCTAGGTAACGCGCATCTCCAAAGTCAACTCTAGATAACAAACATCTTCACAATCACGTCTTAATAACACTCATATTAATGATGTAGTGTGACATGAAGTCAAAATGTCACACTCCACTAAAACGACAAATAAGACACATCTTCACTAACAAGTTTAAATGACATAAATCTCCACTATGATGTCTAGAAAAACTCATCTCTAACATCTACTCTAGATAACATACATCTCCAAATCAATTCTAAATATCAAACATCTCCACAATCAAGTCTTAATTATACGCTTCTCCAGAAACAAACTTAGATAATACACACCTCAGTAATCAAGTCTGAATAACAAGCATCTCTTCAATCAATTCTAGATATACACATTTCCAAAATCAAGTCTGGAAAACACACATTTCCACAATTAGGTCTAGATAACACACATCTCTATAATAAAATGAGGCTCGGAAAAGTGTTTCAGAAGTAGGATTTTAAGGAAAATTTGGCGACAAACGCAATTTACTTGAAATTGCCAGCTAAGATTTTGATCAATGAGCAAACCGGAAAAAGGTGAGTGATCACTACATTTCACTCATATTATTTTAGTTTCTTAATTATATTACTAATTTCGTAATTTTGTTACATATATCCATCTATCCATCCGTCACAAACCCACAGTTTCAATCATTATAGATATGAAATTGTATTGCTTTATATGGTAAGAAATAAAATGGTGGTTAGAAACACTTTTTTGTGAGGGAATTGTTGGTCTTTTGAAATGAAGTTAAGGTTCCTTAGGCCCTTTTTATTTTGAAATCTTGTTTAAGAAATATTGGGCTTCAATGACTGTTCTACTGACAGTACATCAGTGTAATAAACTTTTGTATTTTCACTACCAAATTGATTTATTTAGGTCCATGTTTAGTTATAATTATGCTAAAATCATATAGAATAGTCTTAATTATGCCAATCTAAAACTGAAAACGACAAAACTAGTTTACTGATAAATAAAATCTTATAGCAATGACCTTGTCCTGCGATTCTTGATCGAATGCAAAAAATCCGAAATTATTCAATGCAGCATATTAATAAGTTTTTTTTAATGAGTATGGATTCTTTTTATTTATTAAACCCAAGTCCATGAAGTTATTAATTATGTTTGTAATTTCCTATAAAATGTAACTGGAGACAAAATATAAACTTTATAAAATCTTTATAAAATCTAAACCTTTTACTTTATTTCGCTTAATTTTATTCATTTGCTTACGCCAACTAAATCAGTCTTCTTTACAGAATACTGTATCCACTGGCAACTACTAAACAACTCAATCATACAGTATCCACTGGTATACAGTGGATACAGCATACTGTATCCACTGGCAGCTACTAAACTACTCAATCGTTTATTGTCACCGCTCAATCGTTTATTGTCACCGCGACGTGAAAACCTGCGATAATTCAGCATCACAGATGGTAAGTTAGATAAAAATCTATTTACTTTTGGAAAAACTCCTTTAACGATAGGAAAACTTCTTTGATGCATGACTTGCGAGAAAAAGAGCTACCAAATGGAAATATTCTAAAGTGAAGTTTTTAGGGTTATGTAAGTTAAAAGGAAAAAAGGGAAATCCTGTAAGATCACTCACATGTCCGTCTGTCTGATCTGTGTCAAAGCTGTTTTTCTCAGAAGCCGTTTGAGGTAGATACTTGAAATTAGGCATAGTAATAAACCACAGTGACCCGCATATATCTAAGTTGACACTCAAAAACATACATAATTCATAATTAAATAAAGTAGAAACAATACTACATCACGTAGATTCACTTAGTTGTCAATAAGACATTTCTCCAAAATTAACGCCAAGTGTATTCATTATTAAATAACACGATAACTTCTGACGTGAATAATGTCTCAATACAAATCTCAATAATTTTTAATTTTTATACATAAAACCTTTTTCGATTCGTCATAAAAAAAAATAATAGGCTATAATGAGTTAAGGCAACAAATACAGGATTTGATAAGAAGACAGTGGCCATGAGGACAAAATGATGAATGCTAGAGGCAATACGGCAGTTTGGAAGCCAAAACTGAGGATTCGGTGAAGTCAATCTATGTTGGAAGGAATGTAATTGTTAATTGAAGAAATAATCCTGGTAAATTATTTATGAATTTTAAGAATATATTTTATTTATAACTATTTTATTAAAAATTTATATTATTTTTGGTAAATAATAATATATTTTAATGCTGAACTCAAATAGAAAAATTTAATAAAAACAAATCGTTTTCATTGTTGTAAACGACTCGTTTTTATGAAATTTGATTCATTTTGCTTTTAAAATTAATAAATGGAAATTAGCTATATTTTTGTATGATCACGTTTTCGATAAAAACCTATTAAAAATCTTTCAGAAACATAAACTGTAAGTAGACAATGTGTTTCATGTAAATAAATGGTACAATTAAAATTACAAATGGTATAATTGAAATTAAATGGTACAATTAAAATTAAAAGACTAATTTCTGAAGATTGGCTTTTGAGCGCAATTTGCTTTTTCGGAATTTGTTATTAGTCTGTTATATCATATAACTATGCCTAATTTAAACTTTTCTTTAATTTTTTAACATTTTTCATCATCCTCATTATAAATCTCACTATAAATGATTGCTGTATTTTATTAGAATGAAGTTATTTTTTGTAACCGATAATTAGGAGAAGTCATAGGAATAGCAACTATTAAGATTTTACGAGATTTTCGCTTCCATTTATTATCAGTTTAAATAAAGTCAATTTCTATAAACTCTATTCAGATTTAGATTCTGGGACTCAATTTAGGTTTCGTTAAGTCGAGCAATTTCATAAAATCCACTTTTAATAAACAAAAAACCTTAATAAATACCCCAATCCTGTCCAGTTTTTTGTTCTCGATCAACTGGTTACTGTTTTTCATCGTGACTAATGTGGATACCGGATACCGGAAAAAAATAAGAAAGGACTCCGTTTGAGCATGGAGGAGACTGTATAAAAAGACGCAATGTTCCAGCAAGATGTCAGTCTACGTTTTGTTACTTTATGGGAAGGTGAAACTGACCAAAATGAAACTGGTAAGCAATTTATTTGTTTTTTACTTGAAATATTATTAAGTTCTTTTACACATTTTGAGAAGTGTTCAGTATTTGTTAACGTTTTCTAGAAAACGCATAATTATTAGGTTACGCTGATGGCTGTAAAGTGTACATCGAGTAGAAAGCACGGAATTTAAATTAGGGTAAAATTATCTGCTCATTTTCAGAATATATTTATATCATGATTAAATGAAACTGCATGATGTAGTATTATTTCTACTTTCTTTAAGTTCTTTACCACGACCTAGGTTTCGTTGTATTACAACATCTTCGGGTGGGCTGTTAGCAAAGATCTTTCAAGTATCTTTGCTAATAGCTCACCTGAAGATGTTGTAATACAACGAAACCTAGGTTGTGGTAAAGAACTTAAAGACAGTAAAAATAATACTACATCACGTAGTTTCATTAAACGTTAATAGTGGATTTCTACAAAATAAACGCCAAATATATTCAATATCATAATTACATCAATCCAAAACCTTTTATATAAAATTTAAATAAAGTAATGTACATTTCTTCAAACTACTGATTATCTGTAATCAGTCTTTTTCCTGAGTGAATTTTTTTTTGTTACACGTATATTAATTTGATTCTTTAATTATTCTTTTGGCTACTATTGAAATTTTCATCGTTTCTTGTCGTTTTACAGATTAAAATATTTTTCATAAATATTTACTATATTTTGTACAAATTTTTTTTGGTAGGTAAGTACTTGGTATCGAGCGCTACATGTTATGAGTTTAATCTACATATTTTTTCACCTAAATACTTAATATTTATATATCTAAGCCTTCCATAAACAAGATTCTTGAATAAAGAAAATCTCTTCAATATTGTTAAACAAATTGCCAATAACTTTAACGAAGTCACCGTTTTTCCTCTTAAACATCTTCCAATCCAGACATATATATATACATATATATATATATATATATATATATATATATACATGTTCGTAGAATATTTATCTATTTCACCTTGGATTAGACACACATCAACACCTTCCGTTTTACATCTTATGTTTCCGCATCACAGCTACTTGCTCTTTGCGCTTCACTGATGCTGCTAACCTTGTCAACGGCAATCCCAGCTCGATCAAAACTCACCTACGGCGGATACGGCGGATACGGTGGTTACGGCGACTACGGCGGCTACGGTGGCTATGGCGGCTACGGCGGCGGTCACGGGGGCTACGGGGGTGGAGGCTACGGGGGTTATGGAGGCTATGGAGGGTACGGTGGATACCTTTACGGCAAAAACTGAAAGTGGTTAACGTTTGTGCAGTGAGTGACAAGTTAGAATGTAAGAAACTTTACTTATCTGTGATTTGTCATTAGGTAATAAAAATTAATAGGTTACGCTTTTTTATTTATTTATTTAAGACTCCAAGTGTAAAAACTTTTAATAAATAAAAAAATAAAATAATAAAATAAACAAATCGTAATAATTTTCTACGAAATAAATCGAATATTAAAACTGATCAACGAGAGAGATAGAATAGGATATACTAATAGAGGAAATGACACAATAGTGTAAGTAATCAATTAAAGCAGGAAGAAGTTTATCAGACGGTTCTTAAAAGAATAAATTTCGAACGTAAAAATGAAATTCAGTTCCAAGTTTTAAAGTATCATGAAGTATTATTTTTGAGCACCTTTTAGGAGATGCTGTTGCTGGAAATAAATATAGCAAATGAAATTTTTTTCTAAATTATAAAATTTCTAGGTCTACGTAGAACAAACCTTCATAACCAAGGAATGGTTGTGAACAAGATTGACAAACGTGAATTTTAATTTAAGCGACTAATTTTTATAATTCAGTAGACCTAGTTCTTTCACCGTTAAAGAAAAAAGGGGCACAACTTATTAATTGAAGTTTTCTAAAGTTCTATTGACAAATTAACGAACCTTTACAATTTCATCGTTTACATGTATCCATTTGTTTGCCAGAACCTCAGTTTCTACTATTTAAGAAATGCTTGCAGATAGATGCGTCAGACAAAAATCTCAATTATATACAACAAAATTGGTAATTTTCAGCGACTCGTATCTCGAAAGAAGAACGAAACCTTAATGAGATAACTTACAGTTCCAGAAATATTGTTGAAAATGTGCACGAAAAATGGATTTACCAACACTTCTGCCCTACACTCCCCCGACACCGAGAGCCTAAAGTCAATTTTATAAAAAAACAGTTACTAAAAGTAATACTAAATGTCCATAAATATCAACATTAGTATCAATGCGTAGCACTGCAAGTTTTACTTGTTCTCGATACATTTGATTAAGTACACTTCCTCATAAAAATAAAATGGTTGTGAAAAACGTTCGCTTTCACACAACATGTATGCAATGGTCTTAACTCTTTGTCTCTCTCTCTGTCTCTCGCTCTCTTTTTCTCTTTCACTCTCCAATACGATAACATGCAGTTGAAATACGTTTACGTTAACTTTAATATACGTATAGACAAAAATGTATAATACCTATAATTATCTTTATACGAATAGGTCATAAACAATATTGAAAAAATGGCTTAAATCCAGTATCTTAGTTCGACTTAAATGAAGAATAAAATCGAAAAAGTAAAAAAGAAGGAAAATGTATAGTTTAGCCTTAACTAATGATTTAGTTTAGTTTTAATTAATGATCACATAACCCTAAATATATCTATGACCTGCAGGCAGACTGTAGTATTAAATGGAGATAAATTTGCTAAAAGCTCAGATGGGGTAATTGTGGTACAAACTTTGCCTGGTTATCCCTCAGGATTTTTAAAATTACAGGCAGTACTTATGAAAAAGACAATAATTAAAATAATATCATATTTATTATATTTATTGTAGATTCAATTTGTTCAATAGGGCTAGACACTCAGCATTTGCCACAGCTCATTTCAATAGGCCCATGCATACCGGAAGTATAAAAGATAGAACTATTTATTTATGTTACAACTTTAATGCTAAACTTTTTAATATACTTCACGTATTACAGGGGCTGACTGTTAGATTAAAATTAAAAATTCCTTGAACCATTTACTAACTAGCGTTTCCCTTCTTTCTCTTCTCTACTTCTCTTCTTACTTTATGCTTCTTTCACTTGCTAAGTAATAAGGCACAAAATAAGACTATAAAGTCAGAACTCCGAATTATGAAAGGGAGATATTTTTCAAACAACCCTTGTAAAACATAGAACAAAGAACTGTGATCAAAGAATGTCTAGTTGACGTTTTTTTATATTTTAATGTTAACTCCAATTTTACGATATCGCAAAAATATTGACTATTTGTTTTGCTCTAAAAATTAAACAAAAACCAACAAAAATACAAGGTGTAATTTACCCAAGCGTGACGCTCTCACGACTCTCTTACTGCGTCACTGCGGTAAAGTATTTGCAGATTGTTGAAGATAAGCGTATGGTCAACATATAACGGTTAGTCTCTGTTATGATTCGTACGCAATCGTTTCCTGTCTTTATTCGCTTAAAACGTAATGGTGTCCTTAATGAACTCTCATACTTTCAACTCAAGGAATATGTAAAGTTATAAACAACATTTTGAGTTATAAACAACGTATAACGAACATTGAATCATTTAATCAAAATCGAAATTAATTATTCCATAGGAAATTGATCAGCATTTTGTTTTAGTTGTGAATACATATTTATTAATGTAAATAATTTCATTTCACTTTAGAACTTTTAATAGGAACAAATATCGACGAATGAATTATCATTAATTACCAAACTGCAATTGATTATATATTGCATGAATTAGTTTTGATATCAATGTAGGTCTTTGTGTGCGATGAAATATTTAGATAAAATTGATAATTGGTAGATTTATTTAATATACATAAATAAATTTAATGAAAATTTGAGAAAAAAAATTAAGATGTTTCGTATTACACGTATTGAACGAAATGTCCCTCTTGGTATAATCGTTGAAGTGATTTGAGGATTACTGGTGGACAATATTCATACAGTTAGTTAAACTAGGAAGGTATACAGAAGCCCGAGGGGGATCTGTAACTTCACTAATTGACAGATTACTTCATTTGTAAAAAAAAGAAGCGTCATATGAATGATTAAATGGTCATAATACAAAGCTATGATATCATCTTTCTGATTGGGAAATGTTGCAAAACAAGTCTATAATACCATCTTTTTGTTTGGGAAATGTTGCATAACAAGTCTATAATACCATCTTCTTGATTGTGAAATGTTGCATAACAAGTTTATAATACCATTTTTTTGATTGGGAAATGTTTCAAAACAAATCTATAATACCATTTTTTCGTTGTGAAATGTTGTATAACAAGTCTATAATACCATCTTTTTAATTGGGAAATATTGCATTTGATGCCATTATTTGGGAAATGTTGAATTAATTCCATTGATTATGAAATGTTGCTAGCGGAGCGTGCAATATTTGTTAGATAATTTACAACAGGACAGCAAAAAGCGAATCAATTGGTCATGTATGTGTATAAAAATAACTTTTACATTCAAATTTTGATGAATTTCACTTGGAAGACACATTAACAAATGGTTTCAGAGAGGTCCCGTTTAAATACGATCAGGATATGATAATGGACTCTGGAGATATCTTAATATACTTTTCAATGGATGAGAGCACAAGACTACTTCGAGAAAATTGATACCGAGTTTAAACTTTTTTGACGTTACTTTAGAAGTACTTTAGTCACGAATGGTGTAGAAGGTCTGATGATGGAGCTCGAAAGTGATAACAGAATTGTCCGAGTAAGAAGTAGAGTAATCGAGTTTTGGGCTCATTTAACTTCTGGTGTCGAATTTATTGGCCATAAATAGTGACAAGGGTCTCATGATGGAGCCGGAATTTGGTAGAATTCGTTAATAGCGAAGAGTAGATTCATAATATATATTATCATTTGAATTTTCTTAACTATTCTTTTAGTCACAAGTTGTAGCCAGGGCCTGATGAAGGAGCCGAAAGTAATGTTAGTACTCCTCAATGATGAGAACTATTTTCATCACGTGTAAGGTCATTTTATTTATTTTAACGAGTCTTTTTGATCATAAATAGCATCTAAATTTTAATAACATATTTGGAAGGTAAGGACAGGAACTCCTCAATGGTAAAGAGCACATTCATCATGTTTGGGTTCATTTGACTTATCATTTATGAGTATTTTGGGCATAAGTAGTAGCCATGGTCTGTTGCTAGAGCAGGCAGATTATCAACTTTGGACTCATTTGACTCGTCTAAAGAGCCTTTTAGTCACAAGTGATGGCTTGAATCTGATAATGGCGAAAAAGTTGGCGACATAAACTCCTCAGTAGCGAAGAGTAAACTCATGGAGTTTGGTCTTGTTTCACAGACAACAACGAAGTAAATAGGTATCTGTGTATGTGAAGGTATATGTGATGGCATGAAGCAACTAAGATAATGATAAAAATGTAGGTACAGGTATGTGCAAAAGCATGAAGCAATTAGGACATTAATTAGGTAAATAATTAAGGTACAAAGTTATTAGGTAGATAAAAATGCGCAAGGGGATATAAAGGCAAAGCTTAATTATATTCCTTAGATAAGCATTAAGGAAGAAAGTGATATAATTCCGTGATATTATCTTGGTATTTACATTTCTGCCAAAACTTTGCTGATATGTTGCTTCGATAATAATCTGTTTTGTTCTAAATCAGACGAATCAAAACCGCGCCATAAGCGCCATGTATCGTTAAACTGCTACTGTTAGAGATTTTCAGATTCGATGCAGAGTAAAAAGTGATACTTTTATACTATTGATGTCTCGCTGTCTCTCTCTCTCTCTTTCTCTGTTTGGAAACGATATTTTACCGTAAAATTTCTAACTAAATACTCTTATTTTTTTACAATTAAATGAAACTACGTGATGTAGTATTATTTCTACTTTCTTTAAGTTCTTTATCACGACCTAGGTTTCGTTGTATTACAACATCTTCAGGTGAGCTGTTAGCAAATATATTTAGATAGCAAAGATCTTTGTTAATAGCCCAACTGAATACAAGACAGTAGCAGTAATTTGCAAATTTATTAAGGTCGGTAATTATATTTTACCGCAAAAGTTCCAATTAATATTGATATTTTTATTATTTTGTGATTTTCCATCCCTTTCTTGTACAATGATTATTTGAAGGTGGTTTAATTTTTTTTTACTTTTATTTTAAAAGGCAACCAATTGTCATAAATGGTGACTCCTAAATATAGACATATAAATGATATTACGCTTAATCCAGATACAACAAGTCGTCATTCCACATTCAGTAGTAAAAAATGTTTATTGCAATAATAATAACAAAAGAGGTTAAAAATGGTAATTTAATATAAATTATATTTCAGTTAAAAACATCTTAATCTTTAAGCGAAGGTTTCGAAATTAGCCTTTATGAAGACATAAAAGTATTAATTTTATATATTAAAATTGGTGTCATCAAAAAAATAAATTATACACGATGTCCGCGAATAGATGTCGGATAAAGAAAGACGCTACTCATTGGCTATAAAAGAATAAATTGTCGTTAAAATAAAACGTAAAACACGCCCCTTTTCTAATTGAGTGAAAAACAAAATATTACACATAACTCTTTTTAACACACCCAATACTTGCCGGAGTGCGGTATTTACCCGCAGTTGCGACGTCCTCGCAGCTGTTCGCGGGTTATTCCCCTGAGCGGCGCTGAACAATGTACGCAAGTATGGTGTGTACGAAAAATATGAGAAACAATTATGAAAATTATTTTCAATTTTCTGAAAAAGTTGTCTATTAAATTTTATTTTAAAGAAAATCAACTATTTTCCCATCAAGGTATAACGTCTTTCATTATCCGACACTTATTTCCAGACACCATGTATATATCATTAAAATCATACATTTTGTTCACATTACATTTATTGAATATATTTGGCGTTAATTTTGTAGAAATTCATTATTCACAATTAAATGAAACTACGTGATGTAGTAGTATTTCTACTTTCTTTAATTTCTTTACCACGACCTAGGTTTCGTTGTATTACAACATTTCAACCCACCTGAAGATGTTGTAATACAACGAAACCTAGGTTGTGGTAAAGAAATTAAAGAAAGTAGAAATAACACTACATCACGTAGTTTCATTTAATTGTGATTAAATTTATTGTTACAAACATACGCGAAAATTTCAAAAAATGGAAAATAGGAACTCAAATATGGCAGGGATTATCTTAAAATTCCTTCCTAGGAGGGACTTAATGATATATACAATATACATAAGGATCTGTACACATTTATATACACTATTGTAAGAAAGCGATATCCACTTTGACATAGGGAAACTGGATAAAAGAGCTGTACAAGATTATCGATAACGTCGAAGGGCAATCTGTTTCTCAGTGTTATCAATGTTCTAAGATAAGATCTCGTGGATGAAAATACCAGCGTCAAACTTCCCTTGAATTATACCCAACTACACCGTATTTTTGTATTAATTAACAAGTTATAAAACATGAAACTTAAAATTATTAATTTAATATTTTTGATAAATATAATTTAGTGAGTATAATTACGTATGTGGGAATTTTTGGAGACCGTGAATATACAAATCCAGCTTTGTGTTTTTCAATTGAACTGTGACTCGATAAAAAGTCAACGAAAGCACCTCGCAATGATGAACAATAAAAAAATTGACGGAGCACAAAAATGTTCGGAAAACTGAAATTCAGTTACAGTTAGAGTGATTATTACAGTACATTGGTCTATCAACTTGATTAGTTGGTATATCATAAGGAAAAATTATTTCTTGATCATAAGGAAAACTTCATAAGGGCAAATTAGGATTTGAATCTTTTCGTTTCCTTTATATTGCCCACATAACTCAGTATCCGCACTAGAGGTTCTAATTAATGATTTTTTTTTTATAAATATTTAAAATTTTAATAGAAACATAAATTAAATACTCGAAATAATTATTATAACATAAACACTTATTTATTTTCGTCTGTGTTTTTCCAACACGTCATTCGGTTTTTCCGCCTCATTTGCCATAACTGACAGATCATAAAAAGTGGACTATTATCTATCTTTAAAATTTATAAAAATCATTATTTATTTAACGAGTCAAGATGTGCGATGCAAATATTGACTCAAGAGTTCAATTGAGTTTTAAGTTCCTGTTACTTCATATTTAAATTAAACAAAGAGACACTTTGCATACACTTAGGACGGTTTATATATAAGTATTGTAAATCTATCTCCGGTTTTAGTTTGTGATTTTGAAACTAAATAAGGAGTTAATGCTGCGATAATGAAAATCGTGAGTAAATCTTCTAATAATATTTACATTCACAATTAAATGAAACTACGTGATGTAGTATTATTTCTACTTTCTTTAATTTTTTTTACCACGACCTAGGCTTCGTTGTATTACAACATCTTCAGGTGGGCAATTAGCAAAGATCTTTGCTAATAGCCCACCTGAAGATGTTGTCATGCGACAAAACCTAGGTTGTTGTAAAGAAAGTAGAAATAGTACTACATCACGTAGTTTCATTTAATTGTGAACAATGAATATCTATAAAATTAAAGCTAAATATATTCAATATTTACATTTTTCTTTCGAACATATGTGCATTTTGTGACGTCACCTCTGTAAATATAGTAATTTACTAAACACTGAACTAATAGTTTTTCAAGTCGATCCAGTTTTTTACATTTTCCAGTGATTTTTGTCAGGTTATCTACTATTACACGCAAGGCCAGAACCAGAACGAGGCAGGACTCTAAACTCATTATTCTTCACCGTCCTGCTGGGTGATATCGATAATATAATTAAACCTTTTGGCTGCCTACCATTAGCGGATGATACTTTTAAGTTTTCATATATATAATAGATTGCGTGTTGTGATAATTTAATATCAATATCGTCCTCAAATGAACCATAGCGAAAGGTTTCCGGATCAATTCAAGCAAAGGTTCAGTGGTGAGCTGAGAAACGCGTGCATGTCAAATTTATGAGGTCATCGATTTGGCTATTTAATTCGATTCACTTCTAATTTTCACCGATTATTTGGTAGATCTAGTGAAAAAAAAAACAATTTAGAAGGTTTGAATCGGAAATCTTTGCCATCAAGTATCAAAGATTTCCGATGTGATCCTTTAACTTACTCGCTATGCACGTTTTTGGTGAACACCAAGTTGGAAGTCATTTACATTATATGGAGCGTACGAGAGACAAAGTACAGTCCGATGATTCGACGTACCTTGACGTTCCTTCGATATTCATATACGATAACGGCATGTCTGTTTAAATTTTCCACAAATAGAGATATGGAATAAAAAATACGAAGAAAAAAATTAAATATATAAAATTGTTTATTCCGTAATTAAAATTTTATTTAGACTAATGTTCCTAACTTAATTAAAAAATAGAAATCTTTACGTGTATTTAAGATCTCCTTCTGGTTAAAGGACTCTTCCAGCTTCTTTCAGCGCTCACAGTCTATTGTGAGGGTCGTTCAGTTCTATGTTCCCGCTCCTTTTCCTATCTCGTCCACTCAATCTGTTTATGCTCTGCCTTGTATTCTTTTGCCTATCCCATTTATTGGTCCCTTATCTCGTTAGTGTTTTTGTCCATTTGACTTTATGCTTCTTAGCAACGTGACCTGCCCTTCACTATTTCTTTTTCATGCGGTATTCTAGTGTATCTATTACTTTTGTTTTGTCTCTTAATTCATACGTCTAATCGTATCCATACGTTTCATCCTGAGAATATTCCTCTCTACAGAGCTCTAGCATGTAGTTATTTTGTTATTTTTGCTTCTTTTTTTTGAAAAGACAAGAATCTATTGTCTTCTTTTATGAACTCAGATGCAATAAAATTTTAAGAACTTCCGCCAAGCTCTAGAATTAGCTACAGGTTTTATTAAGCCTTCTGTTAATTCATTACTGTTGCCACGTCTTATAAATAGTTGTTTCCTAAGGTAAATATACTCTTTCACATATTCTATGTGTACGTTATCTATTAAAATAATTTTCTCTAAGCTTTTCTATCTTCACATCTAGATCAACTTATTTGCCAGCAAGATGTAGACTATCTAGCATGTAATTTATGCCTTGGGGATTTTCTAATAGTAACACAATATCATCAGCAAATATAAGGTGAGAAAGATGTCTTCCTTTTATGAAAATTCCTCTATTATTCCATCAGAGATTCTTAATAATGTAGTGTTATATCTTAATAAATGGAGTGGGTAAGAGTGGATCTCCCTGTCTAATTCCTCTACCAATATTTATAAAATTTCTGATATTCTCGTACCTGCTACTTATACAACTAAAATAAATAGTTTTTATTATTTTTGTGCACCATTGGCTGACCTGTTGTGCTGTTAGAACTTTTCCATAGCGATTAATGTTCTATAGCATCAAATGCTTTTCAATAGCCAACAAATGCCGAGTAAAGTGGTTTTCTGAATTCTTTATATTGTTCTACTAATTACTCTAATAACAGGATGTGGTCAATCGTACAAAAACCGCTCTGAAGTCCCGGTTGCTCTATGTAAAGAAAATCTCCTATTTTCCGCGTAATTATTTTTTGCAGTCCAAGTGAAAACGGTTTATATATACTCAGGATGAAATTTATCGGACCATAATTTACATAATTTACAAGAGTTGGGTCTCTTTTCTTGTATAAAATTACCATATCTCACTTCACCCATTACCTTGAATTGACTTTTGTTTTAATTTTTCTCGAAGAGTTGATGAGTTATTGGTGTCAGCAATCCACTTTCTGATACCTTTAACTTTTTCATGAGATGAAGGATCTCTCGTTCATCGAAGTCATTTATTTTGTGCTCCAAGATATCTTATTCGTTACCTATCGTTGTCTCTGTGTTCGTGATTTTGTTTTCACTTTTGTATAAGTTTTTGTAGAAAAATGTGGCAGCTAGCAAGATACTTTCTTAAATATTGAAATCCATTCTTTCGATATAGTAATTTCTTTACATGCCCTCTTTAAGCTACACGACTAATTTCAATGTTTCTCCAATACTTGTGTTCTGTGATTTCTAGTCTGTTTTCACTGATTTATTGGCTTTATATATAGCACACTTTATTCTGGTTTTTCTTGATGAAGTAGCGGTTTCTTGTTTAATAGATGAAATTTCCGTTTGATTAGATGTTTCATGTTTTCTGATAGTATGCTTTTCTTGTCTTTTATTTCTTTGCTTTTCATTAGTTGGATACTGTCTGTTATATATTTTTTCTATCTATTGGTTTTTATCAGTGTGTATAATTTCTTCCCTCTTTGTAAATTTTTGAGGTAAATTACTTTTTATTCTTCTGTACCTAAAGTGCATAACGCTGAATGCTTAAATTCTGCTCTTGTTTCCTTACGATGGGTATAAGCGAAGATCCTCGAACTATGCGATGGTCTGATGTCTGTAAGTTATGTTGAATATTTTGATATTACCAAACTCTCACTGGTTGTATTTTGTCTGGTATAATACGGTATTATTTTTTCATTTTCAAATAGGTTTTTATTATAAATAGTTTATTTTTCCAAGTATACTTCATCAACGTTTTATGTCTTTTATTTCGATCTTTTAGACCGTACTTTCCTGTAATTAGCTTCTTTCCACTCATAGGTATTCCTATTATTGCGTTCAAATCTCTCATTACTACTTTATTTTTCTCGCGGACTATCTTTTGGTCTATCAAGAGTTCCATGAACATCTTCTATATCATACTCACTAGCGTCTGTTTTTGGAGCAGTTTCTTGGTTAGTAGTTTAAATTTGAGAATATAAATACTACATATCGTTTTGCTCAAATTGGAGGTTTAGTATGGCGATTCTTACTGATAGGCCAATGAACTTAGAATATTATTCCTGTAAGTATTTTTTAACAAAAAGCTTACTCCTAGGTGTCTGTCCAAAGCAAAATAATATTTATTCTTTACTTTCTATATGGCTTCCCTTTCTTCTGACCACCACTAGTCCAATAATGTCGCATTTCATATTCTTCAGAACATATTTTGGTTCAGTTGTTCTCTCTTATGATCAAGAGTGACCTTACATTGAATGTTCAAATAATCCTTTATATTATTTCTCAAAGGTGTTTTTTGTCGGTACACCTCTTAATACTTCATCAAAACGACTGAGCTATTATTATGAAGATTACCTCCACCGCTAATGACGAAAATTATACAAACAATTCAAAATACAAGTTTTAAATTATTTTTTTAATTCTCTACGTATTATTTTTCAAAGGTATATTTCTTTATATTCTAAACAGCGTCATCTATTGACAATCTGTTTAACTAAAAAACTTTAAGAAAGCCAATATCTGCTTATAACTTTTTTCACAATGAAAGTTTTATTATTATTTTTAAAAATAATATTCCTTTAATTTACTTATTATCACACTGTATTACCGTTCGGTGACTTACAAATTATTCACAAGGACCAACTAATATAGATATTGTATTCACTCTTTTTCTCAACTATATTCTTTTTTAATGGAGGCTTTTGGTGTAGCTCTCCCACGATGACCGGCCACATTGGAAGAAATATAGAAGGCGGGAACTGCTACTTTCCATTTTCCATACATTACTCATTTTCTCCTGAGCATGCTAGGTTTCTATTCATACAGTTCAGAAAAAAACATTTTGAAATATTTTTATGAAAGGATTTTCCTGCTTAGTACCATTACCAGCATATTTTTGAAATCAGAGCATCCAGAATCGTGTTATATCAGAATTTCCCATAACCCTTCAAATGCTTAATTACTTAATTGCACTTGCGCTAGATATTCGACAATTACTTTATACGACAATTACTAGATATTCGACAATTACTTTAGGACTATATATAGTAGTAAGTAAATACTACAGTAACTTAACCGATGCATAACGAAAGTTTCGTATGCTGCACAACTTCGATATAGGCCCCCTTGAATTTACTTTGCTGCCTATAAACTGAACGGAGTTCATATGACATAAGATAATATGAAAAGAGATGTTATTCTGTAATATTTTTTTCACATTCATATAAGGCCTCATTTAAGTTTTCAAATCTGGTTTCGATTATTTCATCAAAATTTATCATTGATTACAGATACGGTGTAAGTATAAGAACATGTGCTTACGTATTTGTGTATACGGATATATTCAGCATCAGGCAGTTCTAATGAAACTCGCACTCGAACACAATTAAACCTAACACCGTCTGCGTTAGGTTTATTTGTTTAATTGTGTTCAAATTTGAGACCGAAAATAATCAAAGAAAATAGAGCATACGATTTTAAATATTTAAACGCACACATCCAATAAAAATCAATCCTATAAAAATCGGCGTATCTGACCGACTCGAACAGATCTGGAAATATATAGAGCGTACAAGTTGGCACGCGCTAATAGTGAGGGCAAACATAGCCGGCGCCACAGTTTTCTTGATTTTTTTGTCGATGGAGAATCATCCACAGAGTTTCTCCGACAAAAGTCGGAGTTATCGGCCGTCCACTCAGTACCTGAAATCGATTCGATTGTCGACGTTACGCCTTAATCGATGCGCGTAAATTTTTCAAACTAATTTTTGTGAGAGTATTTTTCGTGCATTGTATTTATCAATATTTTAATAAAAATGACAGAAAGGAAAGCAGTAGAGGTATATTTTTATTACACCTGTTGTAAAACAATTTTAAAAAATAGCACGTTTATTTTTTTTTTTAATATTATTTGTTAAATATTTTCATAATAATTATTTTTTCATTGTAACTTAAATTTCATGAGTTATTATGCACTAATATAAAAACTAAAATTGTAGAATTTTTTAGAAAATCAGGAACAGCGTTACGGACGTACATTATGTAAAAATAACACTAGAGGTAAAAGACAATTACAATAAATTGTAAAACAAGCACACCAATACCAAACTAAATAATTTAGTTGATATGTACAAAAATAATACCAACCGGACCAACCGTTGTTCAATTAGCGCGCTCTTCACCAGTTCTTGTAACATATCTATTAAATTAAGAGCGATACCTCAATGTTTCATACATTTAATCCTTCCTTTGAACATAACAATTATGCAGATGAAAGGATCGTGAAAATCGGTTCAGTTATCGAGAAAATCGCGAAAATATATGTGTGTGTATATATATATATATATATATATATATATATATATATATGTATATATATATATATATATATATATATATATATATAAATATACATACACACACATATACAGTTTTTTGAAATCGATTAACAAAATGATTGCCCGGTTTTCACCATAAATAATTCGACTAAAAATGCTTACTTGTTGCTTAAGATGTTGAAAGGTTGATTTTTTTAAATTTTTTGATGGCATATGCATTTTCATATTTTTTATTGGTAATTTTAAAATTGTTTAATCCATCGGCGTTTCCAGTATCTCTTCAAGCTACAAATATTGGCTGGGTGCATGACATTAGCGCCGCCTAGCGTCCGCAACTTTAAAGGAGCGGTCAATTTTATTAATACCTTCAAATTAACGATCAATTTGAATCGATCAATTTTATTAATACGCTTCAAATTAACGGCTCTAGTAAATATTTACGTGAATAATATAAAAATAATGAAATACATAAACTGTTACTTATAGATATTATATGCATTTTTTTAAACTGTTTATCAATTTTTCCTTTGTTATCGTTGTCAAAGAGAAGTAAGTATTATTAGTGTTTTCGATAAAATCATGTTGAGTTATATTATATTGTTTGTCTTGTTATTTATTGTAAAGTAGAAAAAAATATCTAAATAAGTACTTTTATCAACGAATAATAACACGATTTTAGTTGTCCGTACCTAGAATATACAATATCCTTTTGTTTTCACCTCAACATAATGAGTACAATAATCGTTATAATACCCATATTATAAACATCCAAACCACAAACAATGTCAGTAGGAAAGCATTTTACAGCATTTATTTTTTTATCTAATTTCCAATTCGATATTGGAAGTCTGTAAATTTGAATTTGCTCTTGAAGTGTTTTTACAATTAACTACACAATAACTATTGTGTTACATTTCGAAAATTTGCTTTTATTCCAATCGTGACTATTTTATTAGAGAAATTAATTAAAAAAAAATTATTCGTACTGAATATCTTTATTTTTTATTGCTGAAGACTTTTTCACTATTTTTATTTTAAATTTATAATTATATACTACACACTTGATATACATCGAAGCAGAAATATTAATAATAAAAATTAAACTTGAGATAAATAAAAATTTAAAAGGTTTTAGAAAGGTAAATAATTATGGTATTTAAATATTTATGATATGAAATATAATTTTTTTATATTATAATATAATTTATTCTCTATACTTATTTTAAATTTCATGTTTTTTGGATTGACAAACAATGAGAAACATAGTTGCTAAAATGTATTTGTAATTTAAAAAATCATGAACTAAAGCTTTAATAATAAATTTGTAAGGTTGGTTGAATTTAATGTTTTTGTTAATATTAAAAACGTCCTCTTCAAACTTTTTTTGGAACTTTCTATTAATCTCTTATTTAATTTTTTTTATCGCCATTCTTATTTATATGTTTGTTAAATATATATTACTTAATTAAAAATTTAAAGTAAAAATAGTGAAAAAATTTTCAATACAAAAAATGGAGGTATTATTGTGAGAATTTATTTTATCAAATAAATTTTTCATAATAAAATAACCGCGATAAAGACCTATTTTTTATAAATGTTTTACACGTATATGCTGAAATTCCCCATTTTGCCAACCTGCACTTGTTCCAAAATAAACATGACAATATTCGTAAGTTAATAAATTATAATATCTCTGACATATGAGTGTTTAACAGGCGCCTTTAGATATTTCCATTTCTGCCACAGCGCTGTGATCGATTTCGTTACCCCAACTATGTAGTCCCCACCCGAACAATATTCAATATAACACATACGAATATGCACCTAATAAAAGGTGCTGCATCTGCAGTATTGTTCATTCCTGAAATGAAACACATATATGTCTATTGTTGAGACAATGAAAGACCTTAGTGACACCGACAAATTTTAATGAATTTTATACATATCTCGGTATTAACTTCATACAAATATGAATAGTTGAAATTGATTTTGCGACTGCATAACTAGCACCGGGCGCGAAATTTGATTTTTGAAATAGAATTTAAATTGCAAATTTCTAAAAAGGTCATCAAAACTTCAAAGTTAAGACGTAGAAAGTTTGGAAAGTGTAGAAAAAATATAGGATTTGAATTTTTTTCGATTACTATATCTACTGTTGAGCTGATGGTTAAGTCTGGCGAGTTGATATAAAAATATGGGTTATTTACACAGTCAAAGAATTCGAATTAAATAGGACACTTAATAAATAATAAAAAATGTTACATCAGTTATGTATCCATCGTCAAAAACTTGATAAAATAAAGGGTAAAAGTATGATAAAAAGTATTACTACGGATCATTTGTATGCATTTCAATATTTGGGGATAATTAATTTGACAGTCCAAACTGTCAAATAAAGGATTTACTATTAAGAACGAATTGTGAAAAATTGTTTATAAAAGAAACGTAATATATGTTCTGTACCATGCCTTCCATCTGATTCCATTAATTAATGTTTTCGCATTATGACAAATCACAAACAATTACGAGAAAAAGCGTCTTAGTTCATGTGAATATTTGAATTTAAATAAAAATCATAAGAATTCAATCCGTTTCCAGAATAGTAAAATTATGTTTTACTTATATTACAAGTTAGAGCGTTTCGTTATTCCTACGTATAAAATAAAAGCGGAACGTTTAGTTATTTACTTGTCTTTGTTTCGCTCTTAAATTATTAAATGAATTTCAGGTAATATAAAATACACAAAATTTATTTATCGAATGATTGTTGATTAAACATATAAACTATTCAGAATTAAGTGACTTTAAAAATTCTGAACATCGGTTTGATGTTGACAATTTGTCCAATATATATTAATGGAGCATTAATGGATGAATTTACGCACAATATTAAATTTATAGGGTTAATGAAAAAAAAACTTTTATCGATAGAAATGCTCTAGTAAGTCGATGAGCTTAGACTATTAACTTAATTTATTGCGTTTGGAAATAATAATTATGATAGTATTAATCATTTCAGTAAAATGTTTAAAAAATTATTTTCTTGTTTTTAAAGATTATTACGTTATCCTTTACAAAAGCGGAGTAGTGAACATAAAAGCTGAAAAAAGCTATGCCCACATAAAACCGAATGCTCCCGTAGAAACATAGGGAAAATTTACGACGACATCCACCTGTCGTCAATAAACACAATTAACCTGAATATATTAACGTGGTACCTAGGTATTTTGAGCAGGCGGGAAATTCTGGGGGAAGCAGAACTTCCTCATTTACATGAGGTAACGAGTGTATTTTCCTAATACTGAAAAAGTAAAAGTTACTTTGAAATAAATGTTGAAATAGTCTAATTGTGTGCAACGAATAACAAAAAGAGATAGCACGAGTTTATTATATTATCAGAATTGACAACTGATTGATAATAATCCATTAGTAGTAACCGGTCCCTACTTTATTAGCGCTAGTCTCAAGATATTTATAAATATATTAAATGTTTTAGCTGAATAGTGAACTATTTAAATCGATATTGTAACATACATATTTATAAAAAAAATAATTTGAAATAATTAGCCATATATACAAGAGAACTTTTTGTAGATTTCATTGTCGTTAGCATAAAAATTAAAAATTGTAGCTTTGACGGAATAAATATAATAGCAACAGACGTAACTAAGGATTGCATACAACTTAAATAAGTCTTAAACTTTAAAAAGAAAGTTTTTCCCATCCTGGTCGGATACTTTACAAAAAAAAAACGGAAGTGGTTAATGTGCTAATGGATATTCCTGCAGTCCTAAAGAAAGATGTGGCCATCTTTCTTTAGGACAGCACGTTTTATTATGTGCATATTTTTAAAAAAATGTGTCACATCGAATTAACTATGGCTTGAAGTGATATCGGAAACTGGAAAAGTCAATCGATTCAAAAATGTTAAAATTACCGAAATTAGCATAAATTTAAAAAATGCAAAAATGTGAAAACGCAAAGGCTAATAAAATGAATGATGAAGATGTTATCAAACAAATAAAAAATTGGCTTCAAAAAATCCTAAACAACTAGATAGTATTTGTGATAAATTACTTTAATGTGACTATAACTTTATAGTTTAATACAAAAATGCAAGCGGTGATTATTATACGTTACCCACAAGTTCTAAAAATATACTTTCTACCTTATAGCCACCTAGGTACTATAAACTTTACGCTGTTAAAAGTTTAACGTAAATCGAATAATGCATTTTTGTACCAAAACATAAAAAACAAAGAAATATTTCCTTTTCATATTGTAAAATAAGTATGACGATTGAATAAACGACATGTGACTGACGCAGGTTCAGGAAGTGTACTGAGTATTTATAGCCTTAGAAACAAGGTACCATTTACGCATACCTTTTTTTGTTACTGAAGTGTATTAAGTCCATATAAATTAACGCTCCGTCATCACTTATTTATTTATCTATTTACTTTGCCCGTAACGACTTGTTCAAGTGGGATATACCAGATGTATCACTTGACCTTGTACTCTGTAGTTAATAAGTCCTATTAATGAGGAGAGTATGTTAAACTCCAAATTCCCTATCATAGTTATGGTCACCGTCGCTCTTCAGAATCACTGTTGTATTAATTACATTGTAATAGGGATGTATATAAGCTCTTCGGTGTACCTCAATATTTGTACTAATAAAGTTTAAAAATGAATCAAGTGCGTATCAGAACAAGCACATTGTAGAATTACAGAGTATAATTCCTAATAAAAAATATTACTCGCGCTACACGAGTTCCTTCCTTTAGACACTTATAAAAATGTAAGCCTACATAATATTCACAATTAACTATAGTAGAGACTACGTGATGTAGTATTATTTCTACTTTGTTTAAGTTCTTCACCACAATATCTTCAGACTTACATAATATTTTTATGAAACTATTTACAAATATTAATTTTATTTTTCACTATAACGGGTCTTTCATAGACGTAAAAATATTATGAATATCTAAACAAACATGACATTTAGAATCATCGCTGTGGTTTTCCAGTAAACCTCAGGTAAACTTCTAGTAATGCAGTTTTCTAAATAATTTTGACCTTAGCAATTGCAGAGATAAAGAGGGAGAAATATATTTTTGTGGACATTTTCAACAATATCCATAAATTTTACAAACCATAGTTTTGGAATCCTTAGAACTTATTGTTTCAATTGATATCGTACGCGTGACATAAAATAAAAAAAATATTTCGAATACTATTTGCTGAATATTTTTTGTGTTCACTATTATGATATAATTGGGTTAGTTTGCTTTGTTATTATGCCAAATTATCTATGACTAGCGGTTTCTCAGAAATATTTTAGGAACATTTTTATATGGAAAAAAGATAAAATGTAATCCTTATTTGATCGTTCGCGTGTCCGTCGGTTCAGTGGGAACAGTGCAAAGTAGAAACTTTAAATTTATCATAGTTATAAAACATATTAACACGTACATATCTCAACTCAGCTAATACTCAACAATATTCACATAGAAATGTTAGGGGAGATAGTTAAGTACTTGGAAAATAATAATTAAAATTCTATATACAGTGTGCGATATCATTTGAAATGGCTTGTTATGAGGGTCCCAAAATTTTTTTCTTATTATAGGTAAGGTATCTTCAGAGATATGCTGAAAAATAAGCAAAAAAATGTCCCCATACCAGCACTCCAAAACTTCCTTGTATAATCTAGAATGCAGAATCTAAAATTATAGAAAAAAACAGAGTATTCAAAAACCGCCGAAAAGGTTATAAGAGAAACTATGGCGATAATTACAAATATGCACCATGCTTTTAAGTCTGTGAAATATATTTTTGTTTCTTTCCCTATTTTTAGGGTTTGTATAAAATCGGATTTTATACAAAATTCCCACCATTTACAATATTCATAGAAGGACTCAGTACATAATATCTTGACCAATAAAAGGCAGCTATTCATATGAAAGGGGTAGAATTTTGCCGATAAATATGATTAAATTTCTAAATTATTATAGCCACATTAAAAAAAATTTACTGACAAAACGAAAATATACAAAACTATTATTTGGAATTTTGTAGAATTTTGCCGATAAATTTGATTAAATTTCTAAATTATTATAGCCACATTAAAAAAAATTTACTGACAAAACGAAAATATACAAAACTATTATTTGGAATTTTGTAGAATTTTGCCGATAAATTTGATTAAATTTCTAAATTATTATAGCCACATTAAAAAAATTTACTGACAACATGAAAATCTACAAAATTATTATTTATTACAGAGCGTTATGATCCGTTTTTTGCCAAAACGGACTACAAAAGTATTTCTTAATTAAACAAACTAAGCCATTGTAGCTACATCAAAGTGGCATTTGAAAAAATTGCATACTATTACAAAATAAAATTAAAAAAGTTCATGAATATGATTAATAATAATATATTTTCATAAGATTATGTTCCAAGATTGAGACGTAAAGTTTTGTATTCGGCTAAAGCACGAAATACATAAATAACCATAAAATAGAACACCGTTAATAAATTAATCATAAACGATCAAAAACCAAAAATAAATGGCAAACGGGACAGGCAGAGAATGCCGATCATGAACACGGTTTGATCCCGTATAGGTACTGTTATATACAATGTTAACAAGTCACTTTATTCATTAAGCCTTTTATCTAAATATACGCTTATGAAAAATACATTTACATAAATATTACTTGCCATAAAGCATAACATAATAATATATTATTAAAAAAATTATATAACTTTTGTTTCAGTTTTTGGTATTTTGCGCTCTACTTAGCTTGGCCGCCGCCCAGTTCAGTATTGGAGGTTTCTTAGGCGGTTTCGGCCGCGGAGGTAGACGAGGATTCGGCTACGGCGGTGGAGGCCTCGGCGGTCGGCTATTTATCGGCGGTCGTGGCCGTCGTTTCAGTGCTGTTGGCGGATTTCGGGGAGGCGGCTTCAGCGGGTACCCGGGTGGCGGTTTCGGCGGAGGGTTTGGTGGCTTCGGCGGATTTTCTTCACTTTTCAGGAAGAAGTGATTGTGGATTTACTTTAAAAAGAGTTATAAATTTAAGGATGGTTAATGTTAGTGCTTGTTCCTTATATTACGAGTAGCTTTATTGGTTGTGGCACACTACAAAATTTTACTGAAGATAAGTAGACAAATGCAATTATCTGTGATCATGAATTAATGTAATATAGTATATTTTTTAGATATTCTAAATCGTTTTTATTTAGTTCCAAATACTGTCATACACACATAATGCCACCTAGGAATCCTTTACCTGCCTCTAATAGTGTCCATTAACAATCCAACCTTCATAATATGTAAAATAGTGATAAAGACAGGTCACATTGCAAAATTCAGGGTTTCTCCGTTAATATTCGTGAAGATAGTACCCTTCAGGGTAAAGAAGCAGTAATGATATAATCACTACAAGTTCTTAACTTGTAATGTGGTGGGTCAATTGCTATTAAATACTCTTGGAGTCAATTGCAACGTGGCAAGTGAGAAATGCTAGTGCAGTGGTAAATTGCATGTTATTGATACAGGCGCGATAAGAAAAAAAAATAAAATTTAAATTCGTAAATAGATATTTCTAAGTGCAAATATCTTATGTAGTAATACATATTCAATGAAACGAGTCAAGCGATAGTTCAAGGGTATATAATAAATAGAGTAAAGAAATAGACATTCACAATGTATTACATTTTTCATCTGATTAGGTTTTTTGAAAATCTTGATTAATTGCGATTGGTGTAGCAAAAAAGTCCGTAAATCCGAAGTTGGCGTCCCTAAATTTAAAGTACTTCTTGGTACATTGTCCATAAATCCCCTTCAATTTTTGTAGTTTTAACTTTGGTAATTTTGAAGGAATACTCCTGACAGGATTTTAGCACATTTCTTCCGATAGCGTACAAGGTTAATTAATCCTTATTGAAAAAGAAAATCAATAATCAAGCTATTTTCTTCAAAGTTTTGAAAAAATCATATTGCCTTATACCGGTATTAATTATTCTCACCCTCATATTGTTGTAAAAAACAAAGACCTCAAAAATACTAAAAATATTAAGATTACTTTGGATGCAAAGAAAATATTTGAAATAGGGCAACTATTTTAATTGTAATAGGCTCAGAAAACATTTTTGGAAAAAGATTTACTCTTCCGATTTGGTGAAATACTTTAGAAATTCAATATTTTCTGCAATTAATCTCATTACATGATAACATTTTATTCCAAACAAATTAAAAAAATCGTGTCGTCCAAACATGTAACGTTTTGTAGGTTCATGCTATTTTTAAGCCAAAATATAGGATGGACATGTGAGGAATTATCAAATATTATTTAAATATACAGTCACATACAAAGCTTACTTACAGTATAATTTAAAGATTTAGGCATGTAACTATAATTAGGGTCAGATCGGACAAATTTTACAAAGCTAGCTTCCTTGGTGACTTCCTTCTCGTTGATTTTGAAATGTGCAATGTAATTTTGGAACAAAGAAAAATATTAAAAGTAATTTATTTAATTAAAACAAAAAAGACATTTTTAGAACAGAAATAGCTAGTGTGTTACTTCAATGGTTTTCTTTGCACCAAATTTAATCGTAATTTCATATTTATGATGATAATTTGGTGTAATAGCCATATCATGTTTTATGATATTAGTAAGATTCTTCCCAGTTATATACTCTTGTCATGGCAGTTATGATCATAGATTTTGGCAGCTTAAGTTCTCAAAAACATTCATCCACGGAATAGAAAGTCAGTGTTTTATGGAGATTGGCTACGTGGCGATATTTTACCATCTAATTGACTATGAACTATAACCACTCTATGATTTTATTTAAATATGTATCTGCCTATTTGTTGCCTTCAACTCAGTTCACTATTATGATACATAGTATCTTGCAAAATACAAATCTTTCGGTCCGGCCATCGCGAATGTCGGAATCACAGAATATAGGGTATAGAATGGACATCACACGTACTAAGCCATACTAAAAAAGTGGTCGTAATTTTATTTGGACAATAGGAAGCCGACTCACCAGGTGGCGCTTCGATTATTACCATAGTCAAGGTAGATGGTACTGTTTAGAAAGAATTATCAGCCATAGATGGCACTATGGTACAACATTGAATTCAAATGCACTAAATTTGAATGATATATTAAAAAATATTTTCATTTTCATAAATTTTCATTAGAACTTTAAAATAACTAAAAGTTTACAAAAAATATATCTGATATTTTAAAATTATAGTATTCTAATAGGTAATTATTTCAAAAATATATTTGGGTTCTCAAGTGACTTCAAAAGCATTCTTCAAGGTTTGTCTGACTTTAAAGCTATTCAGGTACATTATACTCTGAACGCTTGCAGCGTTGGATCCTTAATAGTTTATGGATGTCCTCTATTGCAGAGCTGAAAATTAAAAAAAATACATACACAACGACAATACCTATATATGGATTTTATTGCATATTCTCTGGTGTATATTTCTTGGCGTGTTTCAATGGAAGAAATTTATTTCCAAATTTTGGCAAAGCTTTCAATTCAAGTTGGTATTTTTACAATTATTACATGTATATTTTATTAATTAAACTTGTTCCCACCAGCGTTCTTAAAAAATTTGCACAAGAACATTTGCGAGAAAATGGGTTATTCTTTTAACAAGTTTAAAATTTTTGATTCAATCACAATATTTTGAATTGAAACTGATATAAATGGAATTTCTAAAACTTCTTGAGTTTTATATTTACAAATAATAATTTTAAAACTTTATCATTTTACATATTAGAACTTTAAGCAATTGCTAATCTCATGCTATTGCAAAACTTTTGTACAGATTACCTATGGTATTAATACATTATTAATTGTAATTATTTATTCGGCAAAATTAACGTTAAGTTTATGGTACAATCAGTATTTCCGTAAGAAATTTAAAAAAAAACCATTTAGCAGCGACACTTGAATCGTTAAAACTGTATCTCACACTTCACTGTTAAACTGTATCACACACATGTCATTACATAATTTCTTTAACATGCCAAATTTGTGCTATTGTTCGGTGGAAACCACGGGCATTACATTACTATACACACAGAATGATTGAAAATTTGTGCTGCATACTTTATTCCACACTTCACTGTTAAACTGTATCACACACATGTCATTACGTTATTTCTTAAACATGCCAAATTTGTGCTATTGCTCGGTGGAAACCACGGGCATTACATTACTATACACACAGAATTATTGAAAATTTGTGCTGCATACTTTATCTCACACTTCACTGTTAAACTGTATCACACACATATCATTACGTTATTTCTTAAACATGCCAAATTTGTGCTATTGCTCGGTGGAAACCACTGGCATTACATTACTATACACACAGAATTATTGAAAATTTGTGCTGCATACTTTATCCCACACTTCACTGGTAAACTGTATCACACACATATCATTACGTTATTTCTTAAACATGCCAAATTTGTGCTATTGCTCGGTGGAAACCACTGGCATTACATTACTATACACACATAATGATTGAAAATTTGTGCTGCATACTTTATTCCACACTTCACTGTTAAACTGTATCACACACATGTCATTACGTTATTTCTTAAACATGCCAAATTTGTGCTATTGCTCGGTGGAAACCACTGGCATTACATTATTATACACACAGAATGATTGAAAATGTGTGCTGCATACTTTATCCCACACTTCACTGTTAAACTGTATCACACACATGTCATTACATTATTTCTTAAACATGCCAAATTTGTGCTATTGCTCGGTGGAAACCACTGGCATTACATTACTATACACACATAATGATTGAAAATTTGTGCTGCATACTTTATTCCACACTTCACTGTTAAACTGTATCACACACATGTCATTACATTATTTCTTAAACATGCCAAATTTGTGCTATTGCTCGGTGGAAACCACGGGCATTACATTACTATACACACAGAATTATTGAAAATTTGTGCTGCATACTTTATCCCACACTTCACTGGTAAACTGTATCACACACATATCATCACGTTATTTCTTAAACATGCCAAATTTGTGCTATTGCTCGGTGGAAACCACTGGCATTACATTACTATACACACATAATGATTGAAAATTTGTGCTGCATACTTTATTCCACACTTCACTGTTAAACTGTATCACACACATGTCATTACATTATTTCTTAAACATGCCAAATTTGTGCTATTGCTCGGTGGAAACCACGGGCATTACATTACTATACACACAGAATTATTGAAAATTTGTGCTGCATACTTTATCCCACACTTCACTGGTAAACTGTATCACACACATATCATTACGTTATTTCTTAAACATGCCAAATTTGTGCTATTGCTCGGTGGAAACCACTGGCATTACATTACTATACACACATAATGATTGAAAATTTGTGCTGCATACTTTATTCCACACTTCACTGTTAAACTGTATCACACACATGTCATTACGTTATTTCTTAAACATGCCAAATTTGTGCTATTGCTCGGTGGAAACCACTGGCATTACATTACTATACACACATAATGATTGAAAATTTGTGCTGCATACTTTATTCCACACTTCACTGTTAAACTGTATCACACACATGTCATTACATTATTTCTTAAACATGCCAAATTTGTGCTATTGCTCGGTGGAAACCACTGGCATTACATTACTATACACACATAATGATTGAAAATTTGTGCTGCATACTTTATTCCACACTTCACTGTTAAACTGTATCACACACATATCATTACGTTATTTCTTAAACATGCCAAATTTGTGCTATTGCTCGGTGGAAACCACTGGCATTACATTACTATACACACATAATGATTGAAAATTTGTGCTGCATACTTTATTCCACACTTCACTGTTAAACTGTATCACACACATGTCATTACATTATTTCTTAAACATGCCAAATTTGTGCTATTGCTCGGTGGAAACCACGGGCATTACATTACTATACACACAGAATTATTGAAAATTTGTGCTGCATACTTTATCCCACACTTCACTGGTAAACTGTATCACACACATATCATTACGTTATTTCTTAAACATGCCAAATTTGTGCTATTGCTCGGTGGAAACCACTGGCATTACATTACTATACACACATAATGATTGAAAATTTGTGCTGCATACTTTATTCCACACTTCACTGTTAAACTGTATCACACACATGTCATTACGTTATTTCTTAAACATGCCAAATTTGTGCTATTGCTCGGTGGAAACCACGGGCATTACATTATTATACACACAGAATGATTGAAAATGTGTGCTGCATACTTTATTCCACACTTCACTGTTAAACTGTATCACACACATGTCATTACGTTATTTCTTAAACATGCCAAATTTGTGCTATTGCTCGGTGGAAACCACGGGCATTACATTACTATACACACAGAATGATTGAAAATTTGCGCTGCATACTTTATCTTCGTAGACTTAAATTAGTCAGATATATATGATAGCAAATTTTATAAAATAATTTTAACTCAGGGGATTATCAATATCTAGCACTACCACTTTAATAAATTATATTTATTTAAATTATTTCTAAGATATTTTAGTAAACGGAGCGAATCATAAAAAAAGAAACTCTTAACATAATTATATTTTTAACTCAATGTTTGATATTTTTGCTAAACCATGATTTTTTGGTCTCTAATCACACACTTCTGCTTTAACCGATACTAATTTCATCAAATAATAAACTGACCAACTTATTATCATCTGATTTATTCCAAAATTGTTTGCTTAAGGCGTATATAAATCGTTTATTCCATTAAATCACAATTAATATAAATTCATTTCTTTTTAATTTAACTGGAGAATTACATTTATGAATTATTTCCAACAAAATACACATATAACTGACGGTAATTGTAAAGTAGTAGTCAAATTTCTACACCTTTTGATGATTTATAATACAAACTCATGCAAATTTCTTTCATTTTTTAATCACATACCACTGCGGTTTTTTCCAATAATAATTTTTAATTGATGATCAAATCGAGTGTAAGTATTTTGGTAAAATAAATCTCAACTTTTTCTTACTTCAGAATTTTCTATACTTTCTGAATTACCATATTGTATAAGGTTTCCGCAATCTTTTGAATTTATACCTCAGCAATTCAATAATCTTGTTCAGTGCATGTATCTTCTTAAAAAGCTTGGAACTCCTCAGTTTTATTGGTTGACTCTTTTCAAAACGCTAATCCTGGTAGAAGCTGTTTCCGGAAGTATGCCCTCCTATAATCATAAACAAGTCGTAAATTCATGTAATATTTGGCTGTACACGGACAACTTCACATTATCTGGCAACTCCGGACATTAGACGACTAACATCGGATACACAAAATTTATCTCACGCTAGTCGTACTAGTTGTTAAAATAGAAATGATAATGTACATTATTCAGAACTAGTGGTCGAAATTCGACCATAATAAATTTAAATTATAAGTTATTTAATATAAATTATTAAAATATAATGCTCAAACATTATTAAAGTTCTATTGTCAAAGACTATATACTACTATAACCACATATTTCGCCAAAGCTGTTATTTTCCTATTTAAAAAAAATAAAATTATATGGAATTCAAAAAGGAGAAAAATAAAGAATACCTATTTTAAAAAAAAAATATTGAAACAGAACATGCTGTAAGATGATGCGAAATAAAAAAATTATGTGGTAAAAAATGCTCTCCATTGAATAGCATTTTTTATCGCATATTGCGATAATATAATTAACGATTTAAAACTTCTCTGAAAACAATGTTTTTTGTAAAAACTCTTTCAGCGTTTGCTAAACGTCTTTGACCGTTATATTCGGAAATATAAAACCTTAAACCATCGAATGAACGGACTCTACTTGCTGCGACATATAATTGCCCATGTGTGAAAACTGGCCGATTCAATAAAATTCCAACCTTTTGGAATGTTTGTCCTTGAGACTTATTTATTGTCATCGCAAATGCAGGTATTATAGGAAATTGTGTTCTTTGAAAGTTAAACGGTAAAATAGTTCCAGAGTACGTTAAATTTATACGTGGAATCAAAATTCTCGTACTGCGTGCGATCCCAGTTAAAACTTCGCAATCTATTGAATTTCGATGCATAAATTTGATGCGCATTCTTGTTCCATTGACTAATGCGTCCTTAGTATTTAAGTTTCTGATCAATAAAACTATACAATTAACTTTCAATACTAACTTATGCGGTGGTAAACCACTAATAGACAAAGAATTTAAAAACTCTAGCGGATAGTTATTGATGTCATTGTCATTATCACAAATTATTTTATCATAGCTATGATATGTTCGCTTTTCACCAGGAATTTGATTAAGTATATCAGCATTAATCAAAGTACAATCGTCATTTGTAGGTGCTAAAAGAACAGAGTTCAAAATATTTTCTGAGAGTATGTTATTGGAAATATTTCCATACACCTCATCAATAATATTGTTTTTATCTCCTATTAATTGATGAGGTATTTCAATAACATTTTTACCAAACTGAGGGAATTATGGGGCCTCATCATCACCAATTTTTTTCAAGAATTCTACAAATTCTATTTCATTTGGTAAAGCTCTCATATTTCGAGTAAATGTAACTTTAAAATTAGGAAATTCATGCCAACTTGTAACACAATTTTCAATTAAAGTTCCACGTGATCCATGTGCGATTACTGGTAAGATTTGCCAAAAATCACCGCACAGAATTATAGTTTTTCCTCAAAATACTCTATATTTTGTCGTTTTCATCACATAGATCACGCAATAATCTTTCTATGATTTTCAACACTTGCAAAGGACACATAGAAACTTCATCAATAATTATCAATGATGATGAATTTATGAAACTACCGTAGCTATTATTTGCAGTAATATTTGATACAGAATTTTCTAAAATGGGTATAGGCAATTTAAACACATTGTGTAAAGTCCTACCTCCAAGTAATAAAGTTGAAGTTATACCACTGAACGCAGTTGGAATACAACGAAGATTAAGCGAATTTAATTTGTGAATTAATGCTATTTGAGTGAATGTTTTGCCACAACCAGCGTGAGCGGTTAAACAAAAAACATTGGATCCAGTGTCATGATACAAAATGTCACGAATAACTTGATCAATGAGATTACGCTGTTCAATATTTGCACTTTCATAACACACAAAACAGCATCTCTTGTTCTATTATATCAATAGTATTTTCTTCTTCTATTCTCTGCGAGTATGTGGGAACTGGTAAACCAAGAATTTGACAGGACAAATTATGAACATTCAAAACATTATCAATTCCTAATAGAGCTCTATTAAAGGATACTTCTCCGTTGTAAAGTCTTAGAAAATCTTCACTAAGATATACTTTAAATTCATTCCATAACGCTAATGCATTGGCTGGCACATTTATTGCATAAATGTAACCAAATAAATTCCGCATTTGTTTTGGTGAATGTAATTCTTTTGATTCATTTAAACATTCCCGCCATTCATTATCATTTGAAGCTATTCCGCGAGCATGGCACGCTTCAATAAAAGAAGGGTATAAAAATTCATTGTATGTTCTAACATCCTCGAATGATTTCAGACCACAGACATGTAATAAAAGCAATCGTAAGTGAAAAAGTTCGATATCTTTTGGTGACACTATATATATCCTTGTAATGATTTTATCACCTCCACGGCTTCTGTTATTCCATTTATTTCGGGAATCTTCCCACACATAATGCATAGAAATTTCAATATATTTATACTCTCGTGCTGATGGATCTGATTGATTCAACTCAAAAAATGCTAATAATTTTGTTTGTCTTTCATTATCAATTACTTGACGTTCTTGCCCTTCTCGGAAGTATACATTCTGTCGACGCGGTAAATGAATATCAAGTCTGATTATAGTATGTGACTGAAAATAGATGCGCCATATGGCTTCTGTTGATCCGATATAACGACCAATTAAAAAATTGGTAACTTCATTAATTTCTATATTTTGACCTTGTTCATTTCCACCAGACTCTAGTTCAACAGATGCACTGTCATAGCCTTTATACACATATTTATAAATGTATTTTTGACTGTAGTACATACTTCAACATTTATATGGCAATTAAATTTAGCAAGTAAATATGGATTGTATGGTACGACATACCGATTGTCAAGGCAACTACCACGAACTTTTGCATTAATACCATTATCACGTCTTCTGTATAATGGATACCCATTTAACGATTCACATGTAGTTTCATTAAATCGTTTTGGATACTCTTTTATACTTTTTCCATCTCTCATACATAGAGAATTAGGATTAAATACTCCGCATGGACCATGCATCATATGTTCTACAACATATTTATGTAATGTGGGATGTGTTTCAATGTGAAGAATCTCCGCAAATACAACTTTATCAATATCTATAGCATTAACAATTTTATCTTGCTCATTTAAAGTGAGTAAAATGGGAGCATGAGGCAATCCTCTTTTTTGAAATTCAATTGTATAAATGAGTACTTCAACTTTACCAAAGATATTATTTTGTATAAGACCCTCTATGAATGCTTTCAACTTTGACTTGAATACACGCACAATAATATCAGGTCTAAAATTAGCAGCTTCACCTACACCAATGTTGTTAACTATTTCTGGCCAACTCGGATTGCAAGTCATTGTAATAAATAAAGAAGGCTTTTCGAAATGTTTTATAAATGATACTGCATCTAAATAATTCTGATACATATTTCTTGGAGATCCATTGAACGAAAATGGTAAAATTATTCTACGGCCAAGATTACTGGCACTGATGTTCAATTCTATGTAGTCTGTTAAATTGTCGTAAACTTCAGATCTAAGAATTTTTTGATTTTGTCGAATGCAATGTAATCTTGAGCCCTCTATTTTCACATACATATCAACTATCCACTGCAGAAATAATTTTTTGTGAATAGTGCTACATGCTGAAATCTTCTCTAATCGCAAGTCGATAGGCTGCATACTGAAGCATGGCTAATTTTTTTCTGGGTGCTCTTGAATTAGATATAGTTGATACGTTATGAGGAATATTGATATGCCACCCAGTATCACCATTTGGAAAAAGTAATGGATGTGCTCAAGGGTCTAATGATGAATTTAAAATTGAGATATTTTTGGTGATACCATTAACTTTTGAAAATGAAATCATATTTCGTTCAAAAGTGGCTCACCATCAACTGTACTGAATATTACTGCTACATCAGTTTGAACTGCATCATTGAAATGGCGTTGATTTAAATCATGATTTACTTTATTGAGCATAGGACTTTTTTTTTTTATTTTCAACTCTGTGACAATGATGTTTCATAGCAAGGAATGACCGAACCAAAGGATTACTGCGTTCCAATTCAGGAGATATTTTGCGCATTATATTGTTATGGCATGTTTGATTAAAATGTTGTTGTAATCTATAATTGATAATGTCGGCATCATAAAAATCGATTTGGGCACAACATGGTGAGCGACCATATGCCTCATTCATTGAACCTGATCTGTGATAAAAACATCATGTTTTTGAAATGTACACTCCACTTGTAACTGCCCCTCAAATTTTAGCTTCTGAGCTAATCATAGCAAATGATGAATTATATTTGCGAATGTTTTCAAAATAATTTTTTGCCTTACTTTTGATTGAAGATTCATTTGAAATAAGTCCATAATACAATGATTTAAAATACTCATTTTGACTTAAGGGCGGTAATATTGCTTTATCCTTATGACAACTTTAAGTGAATTCAGTCCTGTCACTTAAAGTCACTTCAGATTCAAAACGTTTCACATTGCAAAACCTGCATTGTAAATCCATTAATCCACAATCATAACTATGAAAAAGTCTTGGAATTACATTTAGTGCACATTTATATGTATCTCTAAAAATTACTTCTTCATTTGTAAACTATTAATATTATTTAAATTTGCGTTTGGTCTATTAATATGTGTATGCGAAACAAACTATGAATATGACATTATCATAATTACGATTATTTTTGACATTCAGTAAGACTATGGACAAATAATATTAATCTCAGTTTGACCATAGACTTCAACCATAAACAAAATAGTACATATGTGTGTGTGTCAAACGCGTGTATTTCTAATAAAAATCTATATATCTCTTTCTATGTAAAAATATTAGCTTTCAGCACTCTTCTCCATATAAACTTTAACTGTGCCAAATTTCATACTCCTCACGACGCGTAATTTTCGTAAAAAGGAGTATAAAGGTTTTGCTTCGCATATTAATATTTTGGTTATTATTAACCTTTAGAAAATTGAATAATATTTTATTAAATCGTAATAACTCTAATTTCAGATAAAAGGTCAAATTTTTTACTACTACATATGGGAAAATAACAAAGTTAAAGCACAATAACTTAGAAACTGTCTGGCAGATAAACTAAAAATGGAAAGCCAGCGGAAAAATAAAATTATGGACAACTCATATGTCAATATGTGTGTATTGACATGTGTGTGTGTGTGTGTGTCAAAGGCATGGTAGTATGTGTAATATTTTTTTATTAATCTAATGTGTTTCTAATGCATTATTATATAAACATTTTAGCTTTCCGAACTCCTCCATACAAACTTTAACTGTGCCAAATTTCATACTCCTCCGTCCGCGTAATTTTCGTAAAAGAGGTACAACGTTTTTGCTTCACGTATTAATATTATGATTATTATTAATAATGTTACATTAAATGATAACAACTGTAATTCTAGATAAAAGATCAAATTTTTTACTATTATATATGAGAAAATAACAAAGTTGAAGCACAATAACTTGCGAACTGTCTGGCAGATAAACTACAATGGAAAGCCAGCGGAAAAATAAAACTATAGACTACTCATATGTCAATTGTATGTATATACATGTGTGTGTCAAATGCATGGTAGTGTGTGTAATGTTTTATTTATTGATTTAATGTACTTTATAAGCATTATTATTGAAAAATATTAGCGTTCTGCACTTCTCCTACATATAAACTATAAGTATGCCAAATTTCATACTCCTCGGTCCGCGCAGTTTTCGTGAAAAGGGGTCCAAATTTTTTGTTTCACGTATTAATATATAGATTAGTAATGTGGTTAGTCTTATATCATCGTTAGTTAGTTTATAATTGAATATATTGGGCGTTAATTATTAGAAGATTTAGTTGCGAATAATTAGTTTGTAATTATCAGAACAAATTAAATAAAGTGAAGGTATTTATTTATAAAGTTGATATTAAGTGTGCAATCAAATTACAATCAGTGCGTAACTAGTTTATACATATTTACAAATATTCAATCTAAGGGTTCTGTCTGGTCTAGTATAATTACCAGAATTTATATTAAAATTCCATCTAGGTTATGAATAATTTTAATGATTGTATTAAAATAATATAAATTATCTTCTATATATATAGTCTTTTTAGTATATATTTGTTCCAACTTGTCTGGCAGGGTTGGACCCTGTAGCGCATCATTTTAGATTGGCGCCGGCCTTTGAGATTTGCATTCACTTGTAATAATTTCTTAATTTAGTTTTTAAATGTTTAATTATAAAAGTTTAACGGTCCAAATTTAATTTTCGTGCAGAAAAATCAAGAAACCTAAGCACTTCATTAGTAAAATCTACGTTCCCGATCTTTACGGGGCACATTTACAGCAGATTTTATTTTGGCATAATATTTTCTAATTTCCTCTGGTGTAATCATAGAGTTCGGATATTTATAACTTCGAAGTTGGATATAGTCAAGAACTAAGGTCTATTGTCTTCAACTCGGTCCACTATTTCTCGATTAACAGTAAGACTAATTAATATATATCTAAGAATGGTCAAACAGGTCAGAACTGAAGAGAGGATCCGTTATACGATTTATGTAAAATACTACATAACAAAATTAGCATTTCTTCTATTATTTCCGCCTGCTTGACCACTTTTTCATCTACACACCACTGAATGGATTTTCTTATTGAACTTCGAGTAAGGTTGGTATAGAGGCTATGAAAAAGATTGTATCTGCAAATAAAGGTGTTTCAATGTCAAAAATTATAAACAAAAATGAGTCTTTGATATAAAAAAAGAATTAAAATTAATCGCATGCAATTGGAAGGAGATCGGAACGGAACTATCACAAAAAAAAACACTTTGTGATAGAATTAGCTAAACTGTTGAATGCGGATTCTATTCGAATGTCAAAGGGAAGGAAGTATCCAGACTCAACGCATCTCGCAAGATTGCGTTTAGAATGACGTTTACATCCATACAAGAACGAAGTATTTGCGTGGAATGGGTATACAAGCGTATGATATTCCGCGCAATATACAAAATACGTAAGCATTCTGTCTCTGTTCGTAATAACTCGACTGCTATAAGAGCAAAAGAAACAACGTCATTACGGACGTATGCAAGCTATCAAGTTCAACGTATATATCCCTTCTTAGGAAATAGGTGTTCATATACTCTTAGATAAGCTAGTCTTTCATATACCTTGTGCTTGTTCCATACAAGACATTGCGTATTAACATTTGGCACGCATATGTTCATTCATATTCTCTAAATGCCTATAATAAGAGGATTTATAGAATAGAAATGATGAGTCATATACTCAGATGGAAAGTTTACATATTCAAAGTTTAGTATAAAACGTTAATTAAAATTGGGAAAAAATATTTTTATATTTTAATATAAAATAAAAATCAGTGTATTGTTTACTTATATTTTCACCTTCATATTAATTTATTAATGTAGAATATATTTTCTATAGCAGTCAGCCCTAACCTTGTATAAAGTACGAAGGAAAATTTTCAATACCAAGGTTTTATACAGACAAACACTCCTGGAAATCCCGTTACGCTTTATATATGCTTATCGTACAAAAGCAAAAAATATTGAATACTTTATGTCAAGTGTTTACGTTGCGTACTCCCAACCGAACACCCGACAAACATGATTGAATGCCACGTACGACATAATATTCTATAACTGATATACGTATTTATCATTTTTATAAATTCGTAACTCATAACATTATTTTTACATACAGTATGAAAAACACTAATATCGCACACTTCTAACTGCGTTGATAGGAGTGAGTACACGAAAGACAAAGTGAACGCTGCAGTACATTCGTGTGCGTTCTAGGTAGGCGAAATAAACTATGACTTCGGCCTCTTTTGTAACAACCAGAGCCTCTTGCGTAACAAATTTGAGACCGAGTGATTATTCATGTAATTATGCATTAATAAGAAAAAAATTAAATGGATGCAATAAACAATACCCATACATTTTGTAATAGGAAAAGTTGTTAAACATTTTCAGTATTTTCTTCAGGGCGACGGTATAAATAGCTTCATATGGGGACTAATCAGGATTGTCATACTTCTATGTTTCTCTCCCAGACTAGATGGTCGTAACAAGTTTTATTGATTTAACTTTGAAATTTGAGACAATCGTCCATAAACATACAGAGATCCCGAACAGATGTAACTCTTTCGAGTATAGTTCCATCTGGTTCATAGCTGTGCCAATAGTATGTACTCCGTCAAAAGAAAATATCATAATTGTACGTTTGTTCACATTTAAATATCGGTTATTGCTCAAACTCCATTGACGTATTGTATCATATCACGTTCGAACAACTGAATATCAGACTGGTTGTTAACACATAAAAAGAGTTTTAAATCATCGTCAAACCAAAGGTTACGAGCAGTAATGACTATTGAAAGTAAGCCTTTTATCATAATGAGAAGCAAAAGTGAACCAATTCGAATTAATCCAGAATTAGTAATATGCGCCGGGGTTTGAAATTTCCAAACTGGACATATTGTATACGCTCAAGAAAATAATTAGCAAGAATTTTGTTTGAGTAAAAGATATACCATCCTCCAATAATTTTACTAGTAAGCTATCATTGTCGGCTGAGTCGAACTCGATCCAATTCCCTAACTACAGAGTCCACAAAATTGGGTATTTGACTAAATTTATTTTATATCATTAATCATAATTTCAAGGTACAAGCTGATGAAGATAGAATTTTTTTTAATAATCTTAAAAATTGACCGAGTTATAAAAGTTTCAATTTAACCTTTAGAAAAGGACAGCAATACTGTGTTGTGAGGTCATTTTTAATATTGTACATTATATTCTACGAGAGGAAAAGAGACAGGGATATACCCAACTCTATTCATATCTTCAAATTTAGAAACCTACAACTGGCTTATTTTTTAATCAATTTTTGAATTTTTTTCAAGACTGGTTTTTAATTAACTTATATTTCGCAATATTGTATAAAAAATAACAAAATTTAGAATGAGTCAACTACCATATTAGTGACGGTGGAACGCTTTATACCACAGATTTATAATAATAGAAGCAGATTGCACATAACTGCATGAAAACCTTAACCAAAAGGAGTATCTAATATTGAGGGGCGTCTAATATTGAGGGGTGTAGCTTAATGCAGTGGCAACACGTATATGGAATAAATATTAATGCATAAACATTTAAACGTAAACATTGTTTAAATTTACCCAAACTTTTCTTAAATTTTGGAAGTGATATTTTGTGTTTGCTTTCATGTAAATAAGTGCATACATGATTATAATTCAAACATTTCAAAACTGCGGATAGACATTGTAATTTTGTTTACCCGTTTTAAATAGCGGAGCTAAAAGTTTCTGTGGAAAGAAGAAATGATATTTAAAATTAAAAATATATTTCTTGTGTCTTTATTTTCTTTTTAATTTAAATCGATACACGGTTTCTTATAATATTTTGTTATTGAAACAAAATTGATGCTTAGGTCTTAAATAAGATCTTAAGTGAAATTAATTAGGTATTAATTATATATAATTAATGTAAAGCTTTATTTAATGTTTAATCACAAATATATATCTTTTTATACCTAAATACTTATCTGAATAAGTTTGCGAATAAAAAAACTGGGTACCATAAGGTAACTTGAATATGGCTAAAATAGAAATCATTTATGCTGATATTAAACAAGTAGAGAAATGTAAGGATAGGAAGTCTGAAATGTGATATAATCGAAATACTTTAACTCTCTTAATACCTAAAACCACCCTACATTTTTCTTAGAATATTAACCAAACGCAAAATTAAAATAAATCGGCATGGCGCTCTTATAGTATCATGAAATGATATCTTGAAATTTTTCCAATAATTTTTTTTGCTGGGTGATAGTTATCAATTCATAGCCAATAGAAATTTATTTATTTTTATTGGTCATTCCTTAACTTATATAAATGTATTTTCAATAGAAATAAAGATCGATTATTCCCATATAATAAATTGCAAGCAAAAGTATAAAATTAATTATTTGACTTTTATGGTAATAATTTACTTCACGCCTCTGAATATGTTTGCAAACGTTTGTCACCTTATTTGGATAAAAGAGTAAGTCCAAAATCCAGTTGCGACTTATGAATATATTAATAATTAGATAAAGTTTTAAACCTCAAATATTTAAAGAATTACAACATCCGTTTCACAATAAATAATGAGAAAATTGCACACTGAATCGATCAACGTCACATGTTATATATCTTTGTAATGTTGTTGCAATTTTCTGTGTGAAACGGTATCTCACTGGTACACATTTTTAACGATAATTCTTCAATAAATAATTTACTTAAATGTCGAAATTATAAGCAAAACATCAAATTCAACGAAATTGACAATTCAGCTGGTCAATATGGCGTTCTGGCCACATGAAAAATGAAACGTGGTGACAGTATCGAGTTAAAAAAACATATCAAACAAATGCGATCTCGCTCGAACTACTACGAGTAGCGACGAAAAGAAAGAAATGAAAGTATGAAAGTCTTTATAATTTTCGCTAGATATTGTCCGAATATTTATGTGACACATTATTTATGTGATGATGCTTCCTGATATTGTAAATCTGTGCTTTTGACGAAAACTCTGTTGGCGGTCCTTTAGTTGAGACTGGATTTACAAACAGATATGGCGTTGCCGAATGATCTTGAATATTTTAGCAAATGAAAATAACACTGTTATAGTTGTTATCTTCATTTGTTAAAATTGAGAATCTGTAAATGGAAAACCCATAAAAGTAGAAGAAAATATGGAAAACCCATAAAAGTAGAAGAAAATATGGAAAACCCATAAAAGTAGAAGAAAATATGTGTGAAAATACGTAAAACAAGAAACATGAAATAATATATCAGAATAGCGTTCAGTCAGTATAGCGTTCAGTTATTATTGCACAACTTGTTTAAGTTACAAAACGCATACAAAGCAGGAAAATACTAAAAGTTAAATTCTTTTTATACAAGACAGCAGTCTTGTATAAAAATAACTTAAATGGTTGTCTAAACTAAGGAAGATGTACCAAGTCAATGTACTGAAGACGCGTGTACCTGTATAGCATAATAAAAAATATACCTATCTTTTCTAGTATGATACAATAGGTATGTTTATGATAAAAAATTATTACGTCATACATGTGGTGACGTAATGGGGAATATTTACTTAAATAAATTACTAAGTAAATTATAGGTAAGTGTATATTATATACGTTTTGCAAAAACTTTGCAATCGACAATGAAAATTCAATGTTCAACAACGTGATGTCCGATTGATTTTAGTTTTCCCCCTTAGGTGTAGAAACTAAGATCTTTATATTATTTTAAATAACGTAACTTAAAGTTTGCTTGTATCTCAGTCTAAGTCTATTACCAAATTGAATACATAAAATTCTCAATCAAAATGAATCTACGTGATGTAGTATTATTTCTACTTTCTTGAAGTTCTTTACCACGACCTTGTATTACATCTTCAGGTGAGCTATTAGCAAAGATAAAACAATATACATACTATTCTGTAAATAAAAATGGTTATAAAAAAGATATAAAAATCTATAAAATAAAATTATTAAAACAATAATTTTTACATCGTAAAGTTCTTGGAATTTTATTTAAGTTAGTTAATTATTTTCTTGTCAACCTACGTTGTAACTCTAAGTGAAAAGAAGAAAGATATTGAAAAATATTTTATATAAGCGATGTAAATTATATTGAGCAGAATCGAAAAACGAAATGTGAAGTAAAATCTTTGTCCATTCTCCAAATGTACTACTAGATGTGGCACAGTTGGTTCGTGTTCGTGTATGGGAAAACCGAAAATCCGCCACGCTGCTTCGTTACTGTTGATGTATCTTCCCATTTGATACATGGGTATCTCGTCATTTCTGTTTTGTTGTTCGCTATCTTTGGCTATTTGAAACACTGCCTTTGTTCACATATACATATTTAATGGGTTTCCCTTAATTGCAGTATTCTACATTTATGTATGCTTGGAATATTTTGGAAAGTAGTAGATTATGTGGTACTACCCATTGATTATGTATTTCCAGTTCGTCTCTGCCTCATATGCGTATTTATGCTCTGAAGCCACCTTTTTTGGGTGATCGTTTTCTGTCTTTGGGATAGCGATCATCTCCAGTTTGTGTGTCGTCCAAATATGATTTTGGGTATTTTTTTGTATATTTTCCATCACTCATACATAACGAATTGGGGTGTAATGGTCCGCATGGGCCGTGAATCATGTATTGCACAACTATGTCATACAGCTTCGCATCTTCTTGTAGATTTGAGCTTGGTTGAATAGTTGGATTGGTGAAAATTCAGCTTGGATGAATTTGTTGACATCCGTAGGGTGAATTCTATCGTGTAACCATATGCAATTGTGTGAGTGAGGCAGTTCCCGTTTTTGGCACTCAATTGCTTACATCCAGCATCTAACGGTTCCAAAGATATGGTATTTTGCGTTGACTTCAATAAATCTCATTTATTTTGGTCGGAAAACTAAGACTTTTATGGCATGTCGATCCATGGGGGCTTATCCATATCTTAGTTGTTCTTTGATTTCTGGCCACGATTAGTTGCCTCTATCAGGAATTGTTGGAATAAAATGTGAGGGTTGAGAATATGATTGTATATTTCATTGTCTTCTAAAATTAAGTGGTAAGCATAGAACTCTTTGGAAGTGACTTTTTCGTTTGTTTCCACACCTGTTTCAAGTTGGATTTTTTTCACATTAAAATTATATCCGTCGTCTCCATGCAGAAATATTGGAGGGCGTTATGCGAACTTTACTAATAAACTAATAAAAAAGTCTTTACTAATAAAAAAGTAAGAAAAACCTACTTATTTTTATTATTTATCAATTTAATTTAAAAAACGAGAATTGATGGAGCAATTTCAGGCGAAGTTACTATTCAGGTACTAGTAGTTATGTTATTAAAATATTAACAGCTACAACTGACGGTTTCTGCAGGTACTTTATCCATAAATTCTTGGAGAAATAAGACCAATTTAATCAATAATTTTTTTTCATATCTCCCGTGTTCGAAATGTATGGTGCATAATGCAAGGGTCAAGCGTCCTGCAGTGCACGCACTCGAGCACGGCACGGCGCTGCGCTGCATTATCGAAAAAATACGACGCAACACAGCAAACACCTTATTCGGCATTGAATAATGAGCAAAACGAATTATTTCGCAAAAAGAAAAATTGATTATACCGCCAATTTATTTACGTATTATTTCTGTACTTTAATGTATCTATTTTATTTTTTTTATTTATATACTTAATGTATATGATTGATACATATAGCGGACTTATTGCTACGAAAGTAATCTCTTACAGCCAAACAGAACAGGAATCCAGCGCCGCTCAACGAGCGGCCGAGAATCAAACCCAGGCCGCCGTGATGCGTCGTGTCGTCAAAGGCCATATGCCTTGTGATCAACCCAATACACCACGGTAACAATTGCTGTGACTAATTTAGTGTTGCTGTTAAGATTTTCTTTTCGTGACTGTTCTGCTTACGATAATCAAAGGTTTAAACATAATTATGATTGAAAAAAATGTTAAAAATAGGAAAGATTTTGTTACTGAAAATTTTGTAAATGAATTATTTCTACGTAACGAAATTCCAAAATAAAAAAAAATTATAGATTGGTTTAATCTTATAATTTCGAGAAGAATCCGAAAATAGGTCTTTCTATACAAGTGACTCAATATATACCAATATAATAACCAATTATATAATAAATGATAAAAAATAAACGAACATTTTATTAAATCCACTTCAGTTCACAATAGTATTTAATTTTAAATTAAGTAAATTAATTGAATAAAACTGGAACTTCCAGATTGAGCTTTCCAATGGGAGTGTTCATAAGTATGGAGGGGGGCGCTTGGATTGGAAAATCTACTTTAGTAACCTGATTATTGTGTCTGTTACGTAACAACGTTGAAATAAATATACAGATAGGAGGTATTTTTCGGTAAACATGTTTTTAGCGCCTTTTTTTTTACTGGCCAATATAAGAATACAACAAAATGTCAATATCATTTAGTGAAAAATTGCATTAATTTTCAAAACGTTAAAGGTCTATTCTGACATATTTATAAGAAACAAGAATATTTAGTTGAATAAAGTTTCCCATTTTTTAAAAGAAAAATTTTGCCAAGTATATTCGATGCTATCTAAGCTGGTGGAAACTGACAAAGAGATGAAGATAATAAAGGTAATGTACAGTAATATATAGTGTACAGATAGCTCGATATTGTAATATATAGTGTACAGGGATCTCGATATTGTAATATGTAGTGTACAGAAAGCCCGATGTAATATGTAGTGTACAGAGAGCCCGATATTGTAATATGTAGTGTACAGAGAGCCCGATATTGTAATATGTAGTGTACAGAGAGCCCGATGTAATATGTAGTGTACAGAGAGCCCGATGTAATATGTAGTGTACAGAGAGCCCGATATTGTAATATGTAGTGTACAGAGAGCCCGATGTAATATGTAGTGTACAGAGAGCCCGATGTAATATGTAGTGTACAGAGAGCCCGATATTGTAATATGTAGTGTACAGAGAGCCCGATATTGTAATATGTAGTGTACAGAGAGCCCAATGTAATATGTAGTGTACAGAGAGCCCGATATTGTAATATGTAGTGTACAGAGAGCCCGATATTGTAATATGTAGTGTACAGAGAGCCCGATGTAATATGTAGTGTACAGAGAGCCCGATGTAATATGTAGTGTACAGAGAGCCCGATGTAATATGTACTATACAGAGAGCCCGGTATTGTAAAACATATAAAGATAAATATAATAAAGTAGACTGATCACCTTATGGAAACGAATGAAGAATGAAGAATCGCCAAGATAATATTTTTGCCTTAATCAGGTAGCACTCTACCAAGTGGCATATTATGCTGTTCAGATGGGTCAAATTTCTTAAAAAGTATCTGGATATCTTAAAAATAAAAAAATTACAAACCAACCGTCAATAGATCGTCTTGGAATAAGATCCACGAGATGGCCATGACCCACGACGGATGCTATCGCACCAATGAAGAATGTTTTATTAGTGTTTAAAATTGATATCGGAATTTTATTATGTTTTTCTTATTATTAATTGCCAGTAAATTAACCCATTCATTGAGCTTCTAAATGGAACTCAGAAAAGTTCGTACAACAAAAAATTAATTGGTGAAGTTTTAAATAGTAAGTGTGTGGAGTGAGCTATTGCGAGTTGTACAGATATGTAGGTACAATTCAAACGTATTAAGTATTTTGTTGTGTTTTTTCGTGTAACAAAAAAACAAACTCCTTCACTCCTCAAAGTGACGTTATCATCTATGAAGTAACAAACACATAAGAAGCGGGGATTTCCATCGTACATGTGCGATGTGAACGGAAATATAGGTTACACAGTTTCACACGTACACACGACCTTACATTCATATATCACGTCTCTATTTTTAAACTTGACTATGTTGTCTTCTTTTTTTTTAATGAAACAAATTCGAAATATAATATTTGACTTTGCTTCATTTATAGTTCTGACTTTCAGTATTTTTTTTCCAATTTTCATCCATACCGTATGTTCATCAAAATTATGAAATTATTAGGTTAGCATCCAGGAGGGAGGCAAAGAATATATGGGCAGAAGAGTATTTTCAAAGGAAATGTTATCGGATAAGCACGAACCACCTCGGAATTTGTATGTATGTATGTAGGTCCATATGTAAGTACATATGTGTGCATTCAAAGGCTTATAAAATCTGAAGAGAACATTCCACTTTTTTATTTAATAGTGTTCAGTAGAACGAAGAAAATGATAAGTTTTCTGAACTTGCTAGTCCATTCCGTCTCTGAGTTATTCCACGTAAAAGTTTAAAGCTATGTCTTAGAAAAATTAAAGAAAACTTAATTGGCTTGGAATCGGGAAAATTTCAGGCTATTCATATTAGTCCATGGATGGTCCTTGTTGTTTTTAGTATAATCAGGAAGAGTATTTCCGGAGGTAAATAAAAAGGATTCCATACACTAGAAAGTTACTGGCAGGCTGCGCACGTGCAGTAGCGAAAGATAATTGCCACGTTAACGATGTTACTATGCTTCGTTGTTTGACAGCGCAGATGCTATACTTTTTTGTTATAAGGTTATACTTTTTTGTTATAAGGTTATACTTTTTTGTTATAACTCAAATAAGACTGCTGCTCTCTATGCAAAATCGTCTGACCAACATGATTGGATTTTACAGTCACAGTTTTAAAATCTGACAAAGTCACAATTCAATTTCGTATTATAACATAATACGAGATTGAATGGTGACTTTGTCACATTTTTGTGAGAGTATTTCACAAATTGTCTCAATTTGATAAAAAAAAATTATGGCGGAATTTCAGACAGCCCGCTCATATTTTGTGACAGAATTTCAAACTCCATTTGACGTTACTTTGAATTAAATATTGATGTATTTATAGATATTACTACTAATTAGTAAAGCTAATTAATTATACAGCTCATCGCTTCCAGTACAATCTTACAGCAAATAAAAATGCGATATGCTTAAAATATTAATATCGTGTTATTTTGCAAAGGTTGTAAAAATATGTGAGTTAATCATTGGTGAAAAGTAGGAAAATAATAGGAAATGCGTTAAAACAAAAAAATAATTCTCTTTGAATGCTACACTATTTTGTAACGAAGCTGCTTTTAAACTTATAACGAGGGTTCCGTTATTGTAAAAAATTAGTTAATTAAATTGAAACGTATAATAATTTTTTTATAGTTTTAAATTATTTTCCAAAAGTTATACACCATTTTATTAAAACGAACTTTTTCTAATATTTCCTAATCCCTGATACATTAGAATTTTTTTAAATTTATTGTCATCACATAATCAGTTTTAATGTTTGAAGATGTAATGTTTTTCTAATGTGTTTTAATATATACACTTCTCAAATGAACATTATAGACAATACAGAAAAAATTCCATGTTAATTATACACCGAATTGACGACGTAAGTCGTGTGTTCTTCGTATTGTTACGTGATTTCTTGCCGTCTCGGGTTCTTAAAATAAGAGTTACGCTTTTAAAATTAAAATTAATTTATTTAAGTAACTAAATCCCGAGCAACCCTAAAATCCAGAGGAAAATGTCTCATTAAAATATTCACCAAACCAAAATTTTATAAACAAATCTGAATTGTAGAATAACGTAACGATAGCAATAACATTAATACTGCAGCCATCTTTTTTCTGAACGTACATTACTTTTTTCTGTTACCTGCGAACTTTCCATTATAATATCCAGATATACAGGAAAAATAATCTATTATCGGCCATACCTCCAAAACTGCAACACAAGTTTTAACTGAAAATAATATCTACTATCTAAGTAATCAAAACAAAGAAGTTTTAAGTGGTTTTATATGTAAATTTTTCTCAGGTTTTCGTAGAACAGATTTAAATTTTTAGGGATTTTATCTCGAAAATGATGCGGTTTTCCTAATTCTGAAATAGATATGTGCGCGCCACCCAGTACTGTAAATAAAACAGATTCAGGCCAGTCAGAAGTCATAATTTCAAGATACAAGTTGACGTGGAGTGAAAAACACTTAGACAAATTTTAAATTGACCGAGTTATAAAAGTTTAAACGTAACGATTAAATAAGGACGGCAATAATGAGTTGTGACATCATTTCAACAATATCTATTATGTTCTGCAAGAGGGAAGGAGACAAGTAAATATCCCCACTTATTAACTATTAAATTCGAAGCTCATGATTCGCTTATAGTTACGCTGATAAGAGTTTTGTTTTTAAACGGAATTCTAGAAACGCTTGATGCAAAATATTTACGAATAGTAAGTACCTACGTATGGTTTTTTGTTTAGCACTTATATCGTAACGATGTATCTCCAAAAGTTTTGGTAGCACGCTCGCACGTTTTACGCTCACCGCTCATTATACTTTAGTAGAGAAGTGCGTTATTATTCATTTATACTACACTCAAGCTACAAGCTACAGAATGGCAAATTCGCATTAAAGTCAATTTGACGATTTCCAAAATTAGCTTGTTGATATAGACAGGAAGACAAACATGGAGACATTATTTGTATTATTTAGGGATACAGAAAGCATTAGAGTTGGTTGTGATACTTTTGAAGAAAAAAAACTTCGTTTGTAAAACCACGAAAATTATCTTACGTACCTTTCTACTCATCAGTCAATAATTTTTTTCTTAGTACATTTCTTATATATAAATCGCTTGTTGATTATTTTTGTGATTTCCTACCTCTAAACTTAAAAATCGAAACTCATATAAGGTCAATCGTTCCATCTGGGTAATAATTTTAAAGGGTTAGCCATAGACTTAAATTTTATATAAATATACTTACAATCTTTACATTTAATCTGCAGTAATGTTTAAGTAACATAATAAGAAAATCGGTCAATAAAATGACTTGAATTAAAATTAAAACTAACTTCGATATACAATAAAATAACTTTTATAAGTATACTTTCTAAGGCGAAAATAAAAAAGAACTCTTAAGTCTAAAAATAATGTGTTTTCATTTTCACAATTACGTATCTTTAGTGTACGACGTCTTTAATTTTAATAAGCAGAGATCAGACCCTGTATGTGGGCTAAAACGGAAGAAAATAGTAAAAATAAATTCGTTCCAGATATATATATTTAGTGTACGACCTCTCTAATTTTAATAAGCAGAGATCAGACCCTGTATGTGGGATAAAACGGAAGAAAATAGTAAAAATAAATTCGTTCCAGATATATATCTTTAGTGTACGACCTCTCTAATTTTAATAAGCAGAGATCAGACCCTGTATGTGGGATAAATCGGGAGAAAATAGTAAAAATAAATTCGTTCCAGATATATATCTTTAGTGTACGACCTCTCTAATTTTAATAAGCAGAGATCAAACCCTGGACGTGGGATAAAACGGAAGAAAATAGTAAAAATAAATTCGTTCCAGATATATATCTTTAGTGTACGACCTCTCTAATTTTAATAAGCAGAGACCAGACCCTGTATGTGGGATAAAACTAAAAAATAGTAAAAATAAATTCGAACTAGTAAAAATAAATTCGTTCCAGATATATATCTTTAGTGTACGACCTCTCTAATTTTAATAAGTAGAGATCAAACCCTGTATGTGGGATAAAACGGAAGAAAATAGTAAAAATAAATTTGTTCCAGATATAAAACGGAAGAAAATATTAAAAATAAATTCGTTCCAGATATATATCTTTAGTGTACGACCTCTCTAATTTTAATAAGTAGAGATCAGACCCTGTATGTGGGATAAAACGGAAGAAAATAGTAAAAATAAATTTGTTCCAGATATAAAACGGGAGAAAATAGTAAAAATAAATTCGTTCCAGATATATATCTTTAGTGTACGACCTCTTTAATTTTGATAAGCAGAGATCAGACCCCGTATGTGGGATAAAACGGAAGAAAATAGTAAAAATAAATTCGTTCCAGATTTATTTGTCATTTGACTTTATGTAGTTCTTTCTATTTATGTTTATATCGACCGTGTATTTTATATAATATCAACCGTAGCAAGAAATGAAAATACTTCAGTTTATATTTTCTCTCGCTTTTTAAAAATCAGACGATACTGCGACGGCAAATAGAGATTGTGACGCCTCTGTAAAAGGCGTCTGCTGGTGCTGTACCGTTACCGTTCTGGTGCTGATGCCATGCTTGTGCCACGCTGATGCCGATCAGAGCAAAAACCCTCCATAGCGGAATCTGTTAGAAGGTTTAAATATTTCAAACGGAAGAACTTCTTATTTAAGCGTTTAATTGATATGTCTTCTTTATTTAGCGACACATGTATAATTTATATACGCATACATTTTAATCTCAACGGCTCGTTGTAAACTAAATTAAATAACGAAATTGTGGAAAATAACAAACCATCGACGTACTTGCTGGCATTTCTTTGGAAGGGCGAGTAAATGCGAGTACATTTGTCATACTGTAAATACTAAATTTCTCCCTATATATAGAAATTGTATATATAGAAATTATATATATAGAATATACAGAAATTATCTCTAAAATTTTAATCACAAATAATGAATCCACGAATACTGATTCTGCGAATAGCAAGAGTGAATCATTCCCTGTCACACGGAGTGCGTGATAATTACATTTCTTTATTATTTTAATATTTTCTTAAAAATCTGCATTCAGATGTTAACAGTATTAACCCCAACGTGAATTACGGTATTACATTCGATTTTCTAAATATTTAATAGACATTTTTTTATCTTTTATGCTCACAATTATCTTCTTCACCTTCTTTGAGCATCATTCGTTCAGAAATTTGTTTAGTCTTTACCTGCCAATGTACCTCTTTTTTAATTACTTCGTCAAGAAGCACTTTTCGTGTGAGTGGTGAAAGAAGAATTTTTACAGTATGTCTTCCCATATTTTTTAATTGACCTTATTTTTCCCTTAAAACGAAGAAATATATTATATACATATATATATATATATATATATATATATATAAATAAGTTTAGTAAAACAAATATATTTTGAGTTATGCTGCAGGCGGACCGGCAACCCTAAATATTATAAGTATTATATATTTCTCGCATTTTCTTTTAACTCTTTCAATAATTACAGACATTGCTAATTCTGTTATAACAGAATTAGCAATGCCGCTTTTATGTCAAACTGTTAAAAAAAATTTGAATTATGTCAAATTAATTTGAATTATTTCTACGTAAATATTATTAAATGTTATCTATTGAATTATAAGAAGATACAATATTTTATACACGCAATTATGCCAAATTTCAAATTTATACGTTGATATTTTCTAATGAAAATGGCTGAGTCAGACAGACGGACAAACACGTGAGTGATCATATAGGGGTTTTCCATCTTTTCCCTTAAGTTATAAATAATTAAAAATTACTAAATTAAATATTAGTCTCCTTTATTGTCCCTATCATTCGAAAGTTTTTAAATAACTGTTACTTTCAAAACGATATTATATATTGATTGCTAAGACGTTAATTCAACTCATTAAAGATTTATACTATAATAGCACTATATTGCAGTCGATATTAAATTCATTGTATTAGAATAGTGGAGCCTCTAGTAGTCCACCATGATGTAATATGGCCTACCATATGATGCAATGTACAATTCGTGTTGCGTCATATATGAGAATGCGCTTTATACAAAGTTCATATTGTCCTTGGAAGGTGTTCATAAAATGTATGCAATATATATATATATATATATATATATATATATATATATATATATATATATATATATATATATATAGATTATATATTAAGGATAATCTACTTGTCCGACTTTTGAAATCTGTCTGAGTCATTAAAAACATCTCCAGAGATTTAAAGCCCTATATTTATCTTGGCTTCAACGTTCTTTTTAAGAAATAAACTTCTATATCAAACTCTTAAATGTCTGAAAATTGGGTTGGTAGTTTTGAAATAATCATAATTACTGGTAACTAAAACCAAACACTAAGCGTAAATTAATGTATTCTTCATAGAACTCATTACCGTACGTGCAACACAGTTATATTGTATCCACTAAATATAATATACAAAAAATTTCAACAGTCTCTATGCTTAAAAGTCGTCTGAATTCTTATGACCTAACAAAACCTATAGGTTGAAATCCCTTCCTCCCTCAACATATGCATCTTCATTCCTTGCAACTTGCGTAACCCTTGTTTTTATACATTTAACTTTTATCGACCTCATTACCATCATCTTATTGAGGTCCAATATTGAAGATAATCTCTCCAAAGGCTCCAACGGTTTATCTCGCGACTCCAGCATTTGACAGCTAATCCCTGAATATCTATTTTTTGAAACCAACTATTTTCGATCTAACGGGTTTCCAATTTCCACTTGGGGTCTTTAATCTATCACCATCCGACTCCACCGATCGACTTCACGCCTCATTAGAATTCCAGCCCACTGCTACTTTAACCTGTTAACTCTATCTACAGTGTCAGTAACGCCAATTTTCTGTCTTATAACCTCATTTGTGACATAGTCTTCAGGAGACATGCGCAGCATAGGGCTCTCCATTGCTCTTTGCGCGGCATTATATTTAAAATTACATAGTTCTTATTCGTATCTCATATAATATATTTATATATAAATATCTTTACCTTGTTTTTTTTATTGTCATTAGCTAACCAGTGTGAATCATTGAAAGTCCACTACGGTAATAGCATTTCACGCTTGTTGCGTTACGATTATCGTGAAAGATTACTATTATGGCAATAAGGGTTATACCTATATAATTGTTCCAAAAATTAAAAGTAAAATTAAATAAATATTAACAACTATAACAAATAAGCCGCTTAAAAATAGTTCCAGGAAAACTAATTCCACACGTTGCAAAGACGTCAGTGGTGATGCGCTAAGTACCAGTTTTGTTCAATAATTGCTTACAACAATTAAACCACAGCACTGGCCATAATTAATTTCAAGCCATTATGATAACAAACAGAGCTAATAAAAAAAATCAAGTGTTTTCAATTAAGACGTGTATTCCATATAACTTGAGAACATTGCCATGCATACAGATCTTTTATCTCTGGGAGGCGATGTTCGCGCATGTCACGTTTAATATACTTTTCTTATCGACCAAATGAAATATGACAATATGTTCATGATACTAAATATATGTTACGTGACAATTAAGAATAGTGATGTAACACAGTTCTCTAACAAGGACAACACGAGCGGTTTCATGGCACAGAGTTCAAGGCGCCCAGAAATGGTCTTGAGAGAGTTAATTAATATACATAAATGACACCGGGTATAAGTTGGAATAATTACGGCACTAGTTAAGATAACCACACATATACAAACGTTCGCGAACATACTGATGAGAATCGCCTTCTTGAGATAAAAATGTATGCTTATGTGTATATACGCATACTTTAAAGTGTTCCCTCATCGGAAGCATTCACCTGTATAATAACGTTACATATTCGCACATTACATCAGTGAGAGAGGAGAACTGGGCATTACAGTGCGCCACCTGTAATGATACAAGCTGTAATATTTTGATTCAACTTGTAACATTAATGCGCATTACTTGTAATGTAACATTTCAGATTCGATTTTAATTAATTCAATTAATTAATTAATTAAAATCGAATCTGAAATGTTACATTACAGGCGAATACTCCCGGTGAGGGAGCACCTTAATAGTGAGCTGTTATATTGATATAATCTAATTAATGTGAACATTACCTTAATCGTAGTAATTATGATGAAAGCGTTGTTGAAGAATGGAAAAGGAAGGATTTCAGGCTATACCTAAGTTTGGAAAAGCTTTTTTAGCTTCCATACCTTATATGTTAGACCAGGAGTTCCCAACCAGGGGGGCGCGCCTCCCAAGGGGGGCATAGAGAGATGTCAAGGGGGGCGAAAAGCGTTTGCATTTTAGAAAGAAAAAACAAAAAAATATACAAACAACATTAACAAATAACATTACGATGTCATGTTTCATTTCCATGCATAAAATTAATGAAATTAAATATCATATTCACTATTATTACCACAAACTTGCAAAAAATTTGACGTTTTGGTGCACATTTTTTGTTGAGAAATCAGTTTGAGTGTGTAAAATTATTATGTCTCACTGTTAAAAGGTAAGTTTGTGTATTTACAAACTTCAGTTACCATTTTTATTTAATTTACTAAATCAAAGGGCGGGCTAGAAAAAGTAAAGGGGGGGGGGCATGATAATATAATTTATAGTCCGGGGAGCCTCAACATACAAAAGGTTGGGAAACCCTGTGTTAGACAATTAGAACGAAAGTACCAGATGTAGACGGAGCGAAAACTGATAGTCATTCAAAATTAGTCGTTGTACTGAATATGGATTCCAGATATAATAAACTAAGATAAAAATGACGTCGTGAATCAGTGGATTTCCATTAGTCCATGTAGAGAAGATTTTGTTAGCAAAAAGGGTTCTTCAAGATCTTCAAAAGATATAATATAATATGCAATTCAAAATATTCTCATTCACTAAATTACACGGATAAGTAGTGTGTGCTGCTAACACGTTATATTTTTCAATTGTTTCTTTAATTATTTACTTTTTATATACACCGAAAAACAACGTACTTTTTATATACACAATATAACATCCCATGTCAAAATTTACATTTTTTAAACTAAATTAATTTTTTTACGATATTAAAAACGCCTCGACGTTGTAGATAGAAATATTTAAAACCTTAAATTAAAGATAAAATATATTTAAATATTTCGTTTGTAATGTAAGTTAATTATGTACTTTTTAAAGATATTTACAGGCAATGGAATACAGCTCGTCTAGGTTTCAAATCATTTGAGCGCTTGTAGGGAATTTTAAGATTGAAAGAGAAACCTAAATTTAAAAAAGTTATTTTCTTTAATTCGATAAGTTTGTTTAAAAACTTAACAAAATTCAAACATTAAGGTACTCATTTGCAATTTGCTATGCTAGCCATTCAAAGACCATCGCCGCCCTATATAACTTGCAATAATCTCGAATGACAGCGAATAGTCCACACTAACCGATGCAAAATCGTTCTTAATTATTTAATGACTTTTTTTTATAATGAAATGGAATTCAAAATGATATTTAATTATATCGTAGTATTTAATCAAATAAATATGTCAAATAAATATGCGATACTTAACAGAGAGTCGATGAGTTTGTTTAAAGCTTTACGAAACTTAAACATTAAGGCACACCTTTGCAATAGGCTATGCTAGCCAATTTTAGACCATCGCCGTCCTATATAACTTGCAATAATCTCGAATGACAGCGAATAGTCCACACGAACCGATATAAAATTGTTCTTAACTAATTAATAAATTGTTTTATTAATAAATGGAATTAAAAACGATATTTAATTATATCGTAGTATTTAATCAAATAAATATGCGATACTCAACAGAGAGTCGATGAGTTTGTTTAAAGCTTTACGAAACTTAAACATTAAGGCACTCCTTTGCAATAGGCCATGCTAGCCAATTTAAGACCCTCGCCGTCCTATATAACTTGCAATAATCTCGAATGACAGCGAATAGTCCACACTAACCGATATAAAATTGTTCTTAATTATATAATGACTTTTTTATTAATAAATGGAATTAATAACGATATTTAATTATACCGTAGTATTTAATCAAATAAATATATCAAATAAATATGCAATACTCAACAGAGAGATCAAGAATTTTCAATTTCATCATTTGACAGAGTGATGACATTGTGTTCGTCTTCTTTGACATCATTTTTATATTCTTTCATATTTTGATTATTTAGTGGTGTCGGCAGATGCATATTTATGAATCCTAAGAGCTTCCTTTGAAAATGGTTAAATTATTTCTCTTGGACTGCCTTGGCCTGATATTGCTTAAGTATGGATCTGAAATTAAAAATAATCTCTTCAGTATATTTTTGTTGCATACTACCCTGTAGTATTTTTCAGAAAAATTTAAGCTTTAGCTGCATCCTCCTACAACTAGTCAGTAATTAAATATAGCATTCAAAATGATTTCGGCACCATGCGTCAAATCTTTATGAATAGCAAGTGGAATGGGATGCCATCTACGCTAATTTAAATATAATCTTGCAGTTTCTTATGCGTATGACACAAACTTACCAGTATGTATTATATTTTCACTTGAAATTACTAGTAGAGTCACTCTATTTGGAGCTCGATTAAATCGATATTGATGAAAATAAGTCGAGAAGACGTCTATGGATCTACAACAAATGTCTGCAATATGGAGATGTATTGCCGTCATATATTCTATTGTCACTTGAAATTACTCGTAGGATCACTCTATTTGGAGCTCGATTAAATCGATATTAACGGAAATAATTCGAGAAGACGTGTATGGATCTATAACAAATGCCTGCAAAATGAAGATGTATTGCCATCGTGTATTCTATTGTCACTTGAAATTATTTGTAGGATCACTCTATTTGGAGCTCGACTAAATCGATATTGACGGAAATAATTCGAGAATGTGTGTATGGATCTACAACAAATATCTGCAATATGAAGATGTATGGCCGTCATATAATTCTACTGTCACTTGTAATCACTCGTAGGATCACTCTATTTGGAGCTCGATTAAATCGATTTTGACGGAAATAATTCGAGAAGACGTGTATGGATCTATAACAAATGCCTGCAAAATGAAGATGTATTGCCGTCATGTATTCTATTGTCACTTGTAATCACTCGTAGATTCACCCTACTTGGAGCTCGATTAAATCGATATTGACGGAAATAATTCGAGAAGACGTGTATGGATCTACAACAAATGCCTGCAAAATGAAGATGTATTGCCGTCATGTATTCTATTGTCACTTGTAATCACTCGTAGAATCACCCTATTTGGAGCTCGATTAAATCGATATTGACGGAAATAATTCGAGAAGACGTGTATGGTTTTACAACAAATGCCTTCAATATCGAGATGTATTGCCGTCATGTATTCTATTGTCACTTAAAATTACTCGTAGGATCATTCCATTTGGAGCTCGATTAAATCGATATTGACGGAAATAATTCGAGAAGACGTGTACGGATCTACAACAAATGCCTGCAATATGTAAATGTATTTGCCGTCATTTGTATTTCCGATCTCTTCTTTAAGTAGATCAAATAAAAGCCCCATTTCACCGATAAATTTGCTTAGAATCCTTTTTTTCACTTTTGTGTCAGGATTCTATAAACAAAGCAATAACTGAAAACTGGGAATTCTCGCATGCAGAATGGAGAATCAAAATGCAATGCTGTGATGTTTACTTCTTATACTTCAATTAATTTGTTGAAATCCTTTGAAGTTTGCCCATAAATGTAGCATATATAAATGTAGCATATATAAATGTAGCATAGCAAATTGAATCAGTAGCAATATTATACACTTTTTCATCTGCCGTTATGAGCTGCATGATATAATTTATTCTTGCAATCCTGTCAGTAGTTATTATTTCTGTTTCCTCTGCGTTTTTCTCCTGATGTTCGACTTGTAAAAATATCTTTTCATTCATATATTGAGCGTATGCAAATTAGCCTGTAGTGCCTGACAGATGATGAACTTTGTGTCAGTATCGTTATTATTCTGAAACATATGTTCGAACTGAAATTATTGAAACACGTTACAACCTTACTTTATTATTAACACAAAATTCTTCTTCTGAACATCTCTCTACAACCTTGAATATTTAAGTAGACGCCTTACAGTGTGGTGAAGCAATCCCTGTACTTGGATATCAAAAACAGTTACTCGTATCAAAGTCTCTTCGGAATAACAATAAGTTGTTGCCTCTTTAATGAATTACTAGCACGTATAAATACTTTATTATTAACACAAAATTCTTCTTCTGAACATCTCTCTACAACCTTGAATATTTAAGTAGACGCCTTACAGTGTGGTGAAGCAATGCCTGTACTTGGATATCAAAGACAGTTACTCGTATCAAAGTCTCTTCGGAATAACAATAAGTCGTTGCCCCTTTAATGAATTACTAGCATGTATAAATACTTTATTATTAACACAAAATTCTTCTTCTGAACATCTTTCTACAACCTTGAATATTTAAGTAGACACGTTGCAGTGTGGTGAAGCAATGCCTGTACTTGGATATCAGAGACAGTTACTCGTATCAAAGTCTCTTCGGAATAACAATAAGTCGTTGCCTCTTTAATGAATTACTATCATGTATAAATACTTTATTATTAACACAAAATTCTTCTTCTGAACATCTCTCTACAACCTTGAACATTTAAGTAGACACGTTGCAGTGTGGTGAACCAATGCCTGTACTTGGATATCAAAGACAGTTACTCGTATCAAAGTCTCTTCGGAATAATAATAAGCTGTTGCCTCTTTAATAAATTACTAGCATGTATAAATACTTTATAAACACTATATATATAGTACACCTCATTTTTTTTGGTGAAGTTGTATTTTCCATAAATAGATATAGCCTCTTCGTGATTGTTTTCCTAGTTTTTTGCTTTTGTGTAAAAATAATCACTACCAACTTTTTGTGTCTAGATGAAATTATAATTTTTTCTTTTTTTTATTTGATGCGTCAATATTTCCAGCAATATGATGATTAAGACCAAACCTCAAGTATTGACTCCTAAATAGGTATTTGTTCTCCTATTCCTTTGTTTTTTGTCGCTTATTGCGGTTTTATTCTTGAACATTTTTCGCCGTTTATCTTGGCTTCTGAATAGTTGCAGTATCATAAAAATATAATTTTATGGAGGATGAAAGCCATTTTTCTTTGCCATTTATGAAATGGTCATTCCTGTAGGAAATCGTTTCCATTTTTTTCTTTTTTCACTTAACATATTTGCTTAACGCATTTCACTTGCGCGATACTTTTTTTTAACAATGAAAATGTTTCACCAATTTCTCCCCTTTAAATTCTTATATTAGATTATACAATGAAAATTTTTATAAGTTTCCAAAGTCTCTGAAAACAAAAAATAAAAATATTTAATTAATTTATTACTACTTGTTATATCCTTGTATTAACTGCATTAGAAAACAAAATGACGGATGACGACCCACCATACTTATATTAAATATAGTTGACACTGAAGTAACATACTTCAGTTTCTTTACGTAAAATACTCTATTCTTAAAATACTCTATACTTCTATTCTTTGCGTAAAATACGTGTACAAAATATATAAACGAAATTTGACCCGATAAAATTCTACAAGTAAATAAAAAAATGTATATGAGCATTTTGTTTAAAATTATCTGAATATTTTTATAATTGTTAATGCACTTTGTAAACATATTATTTATACAATAAACTATTAAAAAATTGTTTCGAAATAATTTACATACCTTCTTCTTCCATTTTGCAAAAGGCGTTTTATATACACCAATATACAGATACAGATAAGAAAAACGCAGAACATAAACAAGAGCTGGTTCCGCATATTTTTACATGAAGCGTCACAAGTTACAATGGGTGTTAAGTTTGACATTTGAGCGCTCGGTTTGTGCCTATTAAAAATATGTAAATTGGTCATTATGAACAACTTCACGTTTTTGACTTTTGACCGGTGTTTGAATACAAATAATCCTATGTGCGACGATTAGTTCCACGTCAATTTTTGTTGCACATTTTTTTAAAGGCATTCATATCTAAACATTGACACATCAATCTTTTTATATTAAAATATTAACATATTTTTTTCTAATGTGACGGATAATTGGAATCCACCATCTTCTTTTTGACATTTCTTTTTATTTTTAAATAATATGTACTTGTCAAGCAGCAGCAAAGTGACTCAGGTCGATATGGATATTACTAAACGCGACGCGTGCGTCGAAAATAACGGTCCTGTATCGTTTTAATATATAATTTTTTTCTGACTATTATTTTCCGACGTATCCCACCCAGATAGTTAGGCAGAATGATAAAACGCCATTCTACTACATTCTGTTATACTTGTTATATCACTTCACTCAATCTCACACATTCTTACCTAAACGTTCTTCTACTTTTGTGGTTTCATATATTTGGTCTACACATCATTTTCTTGATCTTTCGCCTCACTTCTTTTATTTATTTACCTATTTTGTGAGTCTTCTCTGTCTACAATTAGAACGTGGCCATACTATCTCAACACTCTTTACCTCCGCAATAGAACCTTTCTTCAAAATCACATTCTCCTGAAGTATCTATGTTCTTACTTGTATTACGTGATATTCTGCATGCAATCCATACCTCCTTCTATCTTCACATTTTAACCATATTAAACTTTTTTTACCAATTTTTGGTCAAGAATCTCCATAAAAATTTTTTGGTACTAAGGGTTTTTTTATATACCTTAATTTTTTACTACTTTCTTAAGAGGGTCGCTCATTCTCTTAGACGTATTTACTTCTATTTTAATATCTTCTTCCGTCTTTCCATTCTTAGGCAATAAACTTTCTAAATTCCTAGTCTTTTTACTAATCACTATTTTATTAATTTATTTGGCGATGAGTATATTTGTAATGACGTATCTCTTTTTAAGACAAAGTTACTTCCGGGCAATATTTTTCAAAATCTTAAAAATCAACAAACAATGGCGAGAATATTTATTTGTTTATTTAATAGTTTGTATTGTACAAATATTATTTTATTACAGTTTATATTATATTATTATATTTACCCAAAATTAGATTCAAATATTTTAAAACCACGTGAATAGATACGATGATTTACATGTGCTTATTTATACATCCGTTAACATTCATGTCCTAATATACATTTAATAAGACAGCAAGACAAAAAAGTCTACACATGAAATATTTTTAGGGAAAATGAATTCAGATGACAACAAATAAAGTAGTGAATAGAATGTAATGGTTTTTGGCTTTCTGTCTGTCCGTTTGGTCACCCATTACATGAAACTATTCAAAGGATTCAAGTGGAAGATTAGACCCTAAGAAAGGACGTGAGACGTTGTGTCTTTGAAAAGTTGGTCTGTCCTTTTATATGCTTTTCAGTATGTTGTGTCGCACCCTCGTCACTAAAAATTACTAAGCAAAGGATTTAAGTGGAAGATTAGACCCTAAGAAAGGACATGAGATGTCGTGCGTCTTTGAAAAGTTTGTCTGTCCTTTCATATAGTTTTCAGTATGTTTTGTCGTACCCTCGTCACTTAAAAATTACTAAGCAAAGGATTTAAGTGGAAGATTAGACCCTAAGAAAGGACATTAGATGTCATGCGTCTTTGAAAAGTTTGTCTGTCCTTTTCTATGCTTTTCAGAATATTTTGTCGTACCCTCGTCACTTAAAAATTACTAAGCAAAAGATTTAAATGGAAGATTAGACCCTAAGAAAGGGGCGTGAGATGTTGTGCGTCTTTGAAAAGTTTGTCTGTACTTTTATTTGCTATTCAGTATGTTTTGTCGTACCCTCGTCACTTAAAAAATACTAAGCAAATCGATATGGTGTTTTACTATTGTATTTATTTGGATCTAGAGATTGAGGACAATTACTTGTTTATTCCTTCATTGTCATTTAATCTTTCAAAGTATCCCAGTAATGACAAGTGATAGAACTTGATAAATGTGACCAATTTCATTTCTTGTTGTTTTCTTTAGAGTAGTTACTTCAATGCATTATTCATTCTAATTCTTCGCTGGCCGTTTACTTATATTGAGCCATACATTTTTCTTAACCTGGGTTAGGATAGGTTAGGTTAGGCACAAGAAATCACATTTTACACTAGGAAAACCAAACTTAAATTAACACTCCACTCAAAACTTCAACGGCTTTTTGAAATATAGTCCCAAAAATGATACAAAGTTTGTATACAGGAGACAAAAATAGTTATGTCCCTGGCCTGTGTGTGCCACACACAGGTCACGGATAACTCGTCAAGTTTTGAAGGGTTAACAAATGACGAAGTGGTTAGAAAATTTTAACTAAAAAAACAGCACTCCAACTGATGATCACTTTGTTATCGCCGGCACAATCACGTGTACTATTTTTTTCTAATTATACTATAAAAAATCTCATAACAAATACTTGAGACGATGCTATAAAAGCGAACGTGGCCGGAGATTGCATCCAGTGTTGTTCTTTTGAACTGAGTCACAAGTGTAACAATGAAAATCGTAAGTAAATAATGTTGTAATTTGATTATTTATTTTTCACTCCTTTTTATGCTTTTCTTGATTTGTCTTGTAAAACCCGAGTTTCTGCGATTTTACTGAGAGGTTTAAAACTTAGTATAAAATTTAATATTTTACACAAATCGATTTGATACATATACATATAACTATGTATGACTTAAAGAGAATACCTAATAGACAAATTTGAGATAATAAGAAATCTTAATTTTTGTGTCTTAAGGGCTGACAGCACATTAAGAAGCATGGTCCATCGAGAAACAAAGACGCGATTATTTATTTTGGGGATTCGGCTGTAGTCTTTATTTATATCTGTCAGAATTACCTTTATGTGACATTTGAATAAGTCTAATCTGTCAGAATTACCTACGTTCTTATAAAGACAATACTTGTGCTCAGAGTTTTTCCTTGATTTTCAACTACATTCTTTGATATCAAATTAATGCTACACACGGTCACAGCCATGTGTTGTCTTATTCAATTGGAAGATTTCTGTTTATATTTATTTTACTCTCTTAACTTCTAAACTAATTATCTGATTAGTACAAATGAGACATATTTTGATTCGTTTTAATCACAGATTAAAGGACCGATTTAATATCCCACGTTCTATATAATAAATATATAAAAAGTCAAATATGGCGACCGTGGAATGCTATACGCTAATAGCGATTGTTTCAAGACTAATAAAAATGCATATATTTTTTATGAAACTGTCAAATAATAATAAAACATATAATTTAATAATTTATCCGAACAATCTAAGGCATTAATGAAAGAGCTTTAAAATAGAAATAAAAAAATATTATATAATGTATAATAGGAAAAAATTATTGAATTTTTATATAAATCAAAATTTATTTTGAAATTCTTTTCAAAACGTTTTTATTATCATTTTCTTTATAGTTAAGCGATAATATTTATTTTAGTCATTTTTTGCCATAATTCTCTCTCGTTACTACTTTAATTAAAATAATACCGCATAATTTTATTCTATTCATAAGTTTTCAATTTTACAAGCTTCTAAATTATTTCTAAATTGTAATTTCAAAATATTTAACACGTGCTGTGAAATAAATCTACCTCAAATATCAATTCAGCCGTTCAGTCCCTATTCCATTTGGTAACAAATATTATACGCGTATAGGAGAGAGTATGGACATTGTGAACGTTTAAAAAAGCAAATATATTAAATACAATTATATATTCATTAATCAGCCTTTAATCCATTATACTTTGATTATTTACCTTCAATGTCTTCAGAAGCTGTTGTAGCAAGTAATAATTTTTAACAAATCCGAAACCGCAATTACTCACATTAAACGGAGTAACTGCAGATTAATTAAACAAAAATTCTAAAATACGATCTCTCGATCGTAGTATTCATTATCATCAATAGCCCGACAGCCCTGGGTGGGTTAAGGCCTTCCTTTGAAGCGACTTCCATGCACCTTCTGTGTGGACAACCTATCCCCAGTCACAGATCTTCACCACCCCAAAATCCTTCACTGCTTCTCCCCATCTCATCTTAGGCCTCTCTCTTCTTCTCTGTTTAATTTAGCCAAAAAAATCCTTTTGAGAGGGTTTGAATCCTCCATTCGAAGAACATGAGCATCCCAATTCAGTCTGTTAATTTTAATAAATTTCATGACGTCTGGATTTTTGTAAAATTTATATATTTCTGAGTTGTATCTCTTTCACCAAATATCATTTTCCTTTATGCCTCCGAGAATTTAATTTTCCGAAAGTTTTAAGATCAAACTTTTCGTTCAAAAATACTTAAATGGGCCTCTTCTGATTTTGTCAATATCCCTATTTCAGAGCCATAGATCAAAACTGGTCTGATGAGGGCTTTTATAACAGAAATTTTGTTTTCCTATAAATAAGTTATGACCCAAGAAGGTTTTTCAGTTCACAGAAAGCTCCCTTAGCAGCAAAAAACCTGTTTTTAATTTCTGACAATTAATTTCAGATCCCAAGTATTTAAAACCCGGCATTGAATCAAAAGTGATATCGTGAGAGAAACTAAAATAATATTAACAGAGATTTGGCGAGAATCGTTTGTCGAAATCATGTATTTTGTTTTCTCCTAGTTTATATTTAGATTCATAGCCCTTGTAGCCACGTCAAAAAGTCTAAAATCCTCTTCTAAAATCGCAAGAGATCTTACAATTACAACACCATCGTCAGCATACGCTAGAATTTGAACGGACTTTAAGAAGACATGGCCTTTTAAGACGTTACTGAGTTTCTTAAGACCTTTTCTAAAACAATGTTAAAATTCTCATTCGAAGTAACCGTATTATTATTTATAGAATTCATACACAAAACCTTGAATAAGTTTGGATTTTACTCACAATCATTCAAACGGACTGACATAAAAATTACATCTTTAATATCATAAGAAAACTCGAGAAATTCTGAGAAAACTTCACCTTGGTAATAGTGCCTGTTTTCAATTTTAGGTCTATACTGAACACCTCAACATAATCACATTACGGAATTAGTTACAGGGAGACATAAAACGACCAAATATTGCTATGCTCCAACTTGTCCCGCATTCGCTCTTTCTCTACTCTCCACTCAAATGTGAAAAAACGAACTTTTTTCTACTAATAGAACAAACAGACAAACAAGAAATGATAACATTTTTATTTTTAATTGCTCTCATATCTTACAACGAACTATGCACGAGCTTTCTTTTTCCAAATTATGTCAAATATTTATATAATTATTCCAGCTATTGATACTGTTCGCCATACTCGCATTGGCCACTGCCCAGTTCGGCTATGGCCGCGGATTCGGCCGTGGTGGGTTCGGCCGCGGAGGTTTCGGCGGCTACGGTGGTTATGGCGGTTATGGCCGAAGAGGTTTCGGCTACGGTGGGCGTGGAGGATATGGCGGTTTCAGGTATTTCGGTAGATAATCACTCTACCGATTTTGAATGAGTCAACCAAAAACCAGTGACTAAACTATTGATACAGATACACATGTACACAAATATGTTTACATTAAGTGCTAAAATATTTCTTTATTGTAATTATCAACGTGAATGGGCCAATTTAAATAATTAATGTGATATTAAGTTAATAAAATTTTAAATATTTTTAAAATCCAGTGGTTTTTTTATTTCCTTGTTATTACATATCGAAATAGAATATTAAAAAAATAACCGAGTGCGAATCGATTTCGCGGTAGGTTTTCGTATTTACATTAACGTCATGTACACATATAAAAAAAGTTTTTTTTTATTCCAAGAAAACGATGTGGTTATAAAATTTACGTATTTACGCTTTGTTTGAAGTGATTTTACAGAGAAGCATAAAAAAAGACATATATTTGTATTAATACTCATAATTTACAAACCATTATAGTGCAATATAATCTTGATTCCTAGTTGAATAAAATATTTGTTATTTAAGTACATGATTCTAAGGGCCTCGGCATCAGGGTTATTAAGATATATTACTATAGGGACCTTACAAAAAAGTTTACCATCTATTAGTAAAATGAAAATATACGTAATCATATATTTTCCATGTAAATATTTATTTATTTTCTTTTGAGTTATAGCGTTCGTAGATATAGACTTTAACGGCTCGAGAATGTCGCTAATTTTGCTTGGCCCTCTTAGTTGTATTGCAAGAATACTTACCATTTATTAAACATTTTTTTAAAAACGTTTTTGTTTACTTCTGAATACCGCTTTAAACAATTCAAAACATGAAATTCTTTTAGTAAAGAAAATTATGATTTAGTCTTCCTTAAATGAACAGAACAGTTATTAATTGACGAGCTCCTTGAGACCTGCAATGTAATAACTTTACAAATATTTGAACTTCAAAGCAATGATAAGGAATGGATAAAAAAATTATGAGCTTAGAAGAACCTCAGCTAAATGTGTTTTTTTTAACATTCTTTTATTTGTGTGTGCGCGCACACACACACACACACACATGTATATGTATATATATTCATATGACGACTTGACCGTGGTTGTCGTCTTACAAGAAATACGTTGTGATCCGACCACTGGTCAAAGACGCACTGGTATACCAAGGTCGTTAATTGAAAGAATTATTTGTGCTAACGATCTACACCCATACCATAATGCAATAGGGTGCTTACCTATAGGGTATCATTTTTGATACGTGCACAACATGAAAGCGCTCTGTTTAGCAGTCATTTTACCTAAACACATTTTGTGTGTGTTAAGGCTAATAAATATTTATTTGCAAATAATTTAGGTAAATCTGAGTTGAATTAATGCTTTTTTGGAAGAAACACACTTAGTGTTGCTAAAATTGCGTTTAGGGCAGAAATTTCACATTTAGTAACTTACTGACACGATGTCAATTTCTGAAGATGGTGCAATAGTTACAGCACCACGATTTTTTTGTCTAGACTATCGCCATATCTTATCGTAGTTTTTAAGTTCATAATCAAATCTCTAGTTGTACAGATTTTACTACAGAGATTTTTTTAAATGTACGTTTTCTTTTAAAAACAGAAAAACTTCAACAGAAAGTTTCTACAAATAGTAGAATAAACACAAAAATCGCTTATTGTATACTTGTTATATGGCTGTTCTACTCCCATACGCAATTTCATGTTATTTAATGGAATCGTTTTCGAACGGGTGATTTATGTGACTGGATTAAGATTTTTCAAAAAAGTACAATAAAATCATAACTTCTAAACTATTGATTTTCGCAGAACTAATGTCCCTTTTTTAATGAGTTATCACAATGTTTTCTACCTAAAAAAAATTATATGAACCACTGTAAATGAACCAGACGATGTACCTACCTTACATCTGCTTTGATGCTGATATGCTTGTAATTTACTATATCACAGTTCTGAAAGAATTAGGAACTGAAAACTCCTTGTCAAATTACATAAGTTGTAATGTTTTGAAACTCTTAAGCTTTTTTGTTTTTGTTGTTGAAGCTCTTAAAATTTCGCTCAAATTCATATTTCCACTATTTGACAATGATACCAACTTTCGTCACTAAATTTGTGTAGCTTTGTCACTGTTTGATAAGTATCGAAGTGGTTTTGAAGATAAACGAGACATTTTTATTAAACTATTTAAAATCTGCAACCTACATTTAAAAAATTAGCTTATCTGCACATATTTTCTTACAATCTGTAAATGTTATCAAATACATCTTCGTCAGTTTTTCTTTAGAAGCTTTCCATAATATTTGCTATAAATATCTAAAACTGAATTGATGAGGTCTATATGTTTTGTAATAGCAAGGTTTTTTTAAAAATTGTGCATATATGTAAACAAAACCATAAATACAAAGACGTTTTGCTAAATACATGCAAATCAGTACAGTTTTCATCGTCAGCATTTACAAGACAGTATCTTTATAGCTTTATCATTATTGTCTGCAATTGATACAAAAAAAAAATAAGGTAGACACTATGGCTGAACATACAATCAAAGTCTTTTGTATAGTATGGCCAAATGAAATCTAGTGAATGAATGCCAATGAAGCTATCTCATTATCAATTTTATTTAATACAATCTGCCTCAGTTTTGCAAACGTCATAAATTTCTTTCCATTTTCTTTTCTAGTTATTTTCAGTTTCTGCCCTGTAAAAGATGAAAAGTGACTACATATTTGTCAGTATGACGTCTTCCATATCCAGTCCCAATTTATTCATAGCGAGTTTAAATGTATTACTTATAACATGTGATAAATAACCAACTTTAATTATATTTGGGTCTTCATTTTGCAGAGTTAAATTCAGACCAATTTCTTGTTAAATTTTCGGTATGCTTTGTTTATACTTCATGCTATAATACATCTAACAACCAAACCAAACTCTGAAGTGTTTCTTAAAGTACCTAGCATTACTTATAACATTAGTCATTTCGAATTAACCTCAAAAAATATGATAATCTTCTTCGCGGGAAAAATTTGCCCACACAATTTTCTGTCTTCTTTATTAGATGTACGAGTATCTACACTGAAATAAACTATACGATTCCATACCAGAAAGTTTTAGAGCTCTGACGACACTTTCTTCAGCTTTCGGGTTAAGATTTTTTGTAACTAACCTTTCAGAATTAGTTCTACCGCAAATATATTTTTCTGTTATGGCTGATTTGAGCAATATTTAAAAAAGTAATATTATTCCATAATCTGAAAGTGAATATGATTTATTATGTTTAACGTTTGTACTACTCTTGCTACTAATCAAATAAATCTTATCAAATTTGTTTCTTGGACTAGAAATAAATATTAAGCTTGGTTTTATACTCGAAACTAGCGTCTTTTTATACTTGCTTTCGTTATAAAAAATATTTCGAAAAAAAACAGAGGTTACTTTCGGTGCTTTCTTTTGCTTACTTGCAACGTTTATAGATTTATTTCGGATTAAAACGAAACAAAATTGTTTTACCACCGTGAGGCGGTTAGGCCGGAGTCGTTAAAATGGGGATTGTTCCTCCAAAAACCGAACGGGTGGCCACCCTGCGTGCAAGACATTGCCATAGACTAAAAATAAAGACAGTTCTAGATACTGTTAGTGCTATTCGATAATAAATTCATAAACTTTTCGTTACACTGCTTTTATCTGTTGAAGTTCCCTCAGCGTACAAATTGTAATTAATCAAAATTATTTATAATCCCTATATATAGTATAGTATTTTTACAAAGGCATTCTATTAATTTATAAAGACAATAATTCAAAAATCGTTTGAATTATTGTATTTACGAATTACTAAAATGCTTTTATATAAACACTACACCATAATTAAGAGTTATATTTCACCGCATTTGTATTAAATGGCATGTGACCAAAAGTTTTTATTAGTGTCATCTTCAAGCAATTTCGTCCCTGTATCTAATATCAATAAAGATCTATAAAACTGCATTTCTGACAATCCTCCCATTTTTCACTTTCAGACTAAAGGACAAAATATTATATGTATAAATTACTAGTTTAACAAACTAACATGCTTTTACAAAATACTGCACTAATAATGTGACAAATAATTAGATAAAAACTTTTTAGATTGAAGTTGTATGTAGACAATCAAGATTTCATCGATTGATTTATACAACTAGCTGGTGCCCGCGACTTCGTTCACGTGGACTTCAGTTTTGGTTTCATCAGATTTTCTTGTAGTGATAAGTTGTCACATATTTGTCCATCAACATGTACTCAAATTATAACAAAATATAAATATATAATTTATTTATAAACACATTATAATCTATACATATAATAAAATATATTTACAAACACACAATAAAAATAAAAACCCTACTAATTTAATAACGCCATATTTATTATAGCCACTCTTATGTAAGAATGAAGTAATAAACACAGAATTTCAGTCAAATACAATAAAAGTAACGAAAGTTATATGTACAATTTTTATCTAACTATAATAATCTAAGTTACCAAATAAGTATATTTATAGATACACGGACAGAATATTCTTCACAAATTTTATGAAATTATTTTATATATTTAATTATTTTCCAACTACTAAATACCGTATATAATTCAAGAGAGTGGCCAGATAGACTGCGTTACCGAGCCTAGCTTTTACCAAGGTGCTCCGAGCATCTACGAATACGTGCGTTCGCTTTGAATCATCCAATGGTACAGGCGCGCCGCGGTTTGCGGTGCATTTTATATAGCCTAGCCGCGCCCGAATAACGCACGGAGAAGCAGTAAGCTGATTCCTTTTAACCATTTTAGTGCCATGGTTTTTTACTCATATATACTTAAAAATGCCAAAGAAATCTTTTGTTTTTGATGTCATTTACCCTTGTCTCGAAAAAAAATTGTATCTCTTCCAAAAATTATCCAATTTTAATAATTTTTTCGGTGTTTTCTTAATAAAAACTTGTACAAGGATAATAAAATACAAAAAAATTATGGAAATATATATTGTGAACAAAAATTATAACAAAAACTGAAATCAAGGTCATATCGTATTTTCGCAGTCCGGTGCATCCTCCGTATCAGCAAAATAATTGTTATCGTCACTATTATCACTATCACTCAAAATTTGCATTACGTCAAATTGTGAGCGCAACACAATGTCACTTCCACTATCACTTTCTTCACAACATGAAAAACGATTATTTTCACTCGAATTATTTTCGTATGCCGACATTATGGGTTAAAATTTTTCTTTTTCTGGATCCTTTTTATATTGTAATTACTAATAATATTATAATTTGAACTTTATGTAACACGTAGAAAGATAAAAAATTAGCGATGCGTGCGAGCGACCTCCCCTACCACGCGGTAAACAGCAACTGATTTCGCGAGCGCCATCGCACTCGTGGCAAATTTAGTTAGTACGCGCACGAGCACTCGTCGGCACTCTAACGGTTAATATGGTCGACCGTATTGATGAGAGTTCAACTTAAATTAGACATGTCTATATTTCCAAAACCAGGCATTATTTTTAAACTTTGTGTTCATATTAACTTGCAATCATGGTTTTACAAACTATAGTTAACAAAAGTTTCAGCTAAATCAACCGAAGCGCGTTTCTAGAATTGCGCGTATTATTTCAATTACCTTAAATTTTTTGTTTGTGAACCGATTTGAATGAAACGTACATTAAATGTTACGGGACCTTGCTACAATATATCAGTGAAACCGCATTCAAGTCGGTTAAGCCGGAAATAGACAAAAATTCTAAAAACTATTTTTTGTCCTCGTTAACATAATTATAATGTTTATAAAATGTTGTTTTAAAAAAAAATTTAATGTACAGATACGGCTTGTTTACGATTTTATTATATGTATAAATTAACCTAACTAAATAGCACGCCGATAAACAGTGTCGATAATTGAAAGTTTTCTATGGGCGGCAATAAAATACAAGATTTATATAAAAAAACACAAGGTATATTGAATAAGAATCAATTACAATTGTTTGCGAGCCCAAATTTTCCATGTCAAAAAAATCGTTATGTTCATATCTGTAATATATAGTGAATATTTTTTTATTGCTGCATTCAGACTGATATCTATATATTTTAAGTTAATTTGTTTTACTAATATATGAATTATATTCAAATTATCTGATACTAATTTATAGTTAATTAAAGTGATGTGCACGCATGGTCACCACATCCTGAACAATTGTGGCCCAACTTAAGAAATGTAACGTTGCATAAATAGTGTTGGTATTTTTACATTAATGGAAGAAATGGGTTTCTTAATATTTTGATTCAGGTTCACTAAAAGGGAATCAATATATCTTACTCAAATTAAACTTTTATGGACAGTTCAATTTTATTGAGTTTATTGGATATATAATGTGAGTATTCCAAATGTCTTAATTTCAAATTTAAGTGAGCCCAAGATCGCACTTAATTACTCCAACTAAACAAAAATTTTGCAACTTACATGTTGGTTGCTTAAAAACAGGGTGGTCCTAATGAAGGCTGGTTTTTATGCTAGCTCGGTTTTTGCCTTAGTTTCAACAATGCCATTGACATTCTATGTAAAAACTTCGTACTTAAAACCAGCTAATTTCAGTCTGTTTATTAAACAATTTTCTTCGACATTGAACTACAAATAGTATTCTTATTTCTATATTCACGTTCTATGGTCAGCAATGTTAAACCAGTATTAAGCCGTCCTGAATAGCAACCACGTCGCATAGAAAGAAAGAAACAAAAACCCAACTTGATTGTTGAATTTGGTAACTTGTTCCATTAATAATGAAACAATATCCCATATAATATGAAACATATGTACCATCAGCACTAATTAAATCTCAGGAGAAAATCGTAGTATGGTATTTTGAGTTTTCAATCCAGCCATAAGTATCATAACATCCAATGATGTGGAAGAGTAAAATTATATTCTCATCCGCTTTTATAGTGAATTAATGGGACTACAACTAACTGTATTGAACTTATTACAAGCGCATTGAATTTCTGCGTATTCTACAACATTGCTTGCTGGAATAAAAAAACAATAAAAAAATATGACTCTGTCCACCTATACAATAACATAAATTGCATTGGAAAGTTCCAAAATTGAGCAATGAAAACAACTAAGGTAAAGATAAAATAGAAAATCAATTTTTGTGAATGTTAATAATTTATTAAGTACAAAAGCAATCAAGCAAGTTTGCTTTAATGTGAAGCTGTAAGCCGATGGGAAATGTGAACGGTTGCAAAGTTGAGAACTTCACTGCCTTGACGTAAATGATCATCTTCTTGTAAATGCTCGTACCATCTACAAAGGTGCAACACTCGTTCCTTCTCTACAGGTGTTAGAGTCTTCTGCAAGATTTAATAAAGGGATATTTTAACGCACATATGAACACAAAATATTTCAAATAAAACAAAACTCAGAAAATATTACAAAAAATAAATATTTGATAATATATTTGAATGAAAAATGTTACTTAAAACATTTTCTTCAAGACTAATTTCAAGGATATCAGGTGCTGAAACTAAACTAAAGTTGTTTTTATCAACTTGGACACTAACTTTTTTTTTTAAAGAAACACAAAATTAGTTTTTTCAATGATGATTTCATATATTTTTTTGTTGCTGAATATAGAATTAAAATATTTTTGTCGCAGCAAATTAAAATCACCTCTTTGAACTCAATCATAAATACACCTATCAATTATTCAAAATAGGGTCAAAATTAGATAATAGATATTAAAAATTATATTACTATGTTAAGATCATATATAATTAGTATGTTAAAATCAGCAGAAATTAGAAAATTTATGCAAAATTTTCATATAAGCACTTATGAAAATGAGATATAATATCTACAAATTTTTTTAACATATTGTTTTAAAAGTAAAACTACTTTACAGTAATGAAATTTTCCAACGTAAGATGTGTCTTTTCTTTCAAAATATGTCATTTGGGTTCATTAATTATTCTTCTTAATGTTTTTAATAAAGGAATTATAATTAAATTCCTGAAATGAGATTCATTTGAAATATAAACTACATGATATAATAATTATACAATATGATATTACATAATATGACCATTGTATATAAACCCTACCAGTATAGAATGTAGTATATGATACCACACAACGTCAGCTACATTACATCGATGGCCTGTTATAAAGCTGTTATATTCTAGATTCCGGTTAACCTCCTGAAAGTTAAGGAAATTTTTATTTAATTATTATTCATCAGCAAGAAAATTTACAATTAAAAGGAGTAAATATCTCAGTTTTGTAAAAATTATCCCAGCACAAAAAAATTCTTATAAAAAAAATATAAACGATACATATACTCAATTAAATGAAACTACGTGATTTAGTATTATTTCTACTTTCTTTAAGTTCTTTACCACGACCTAGGTTTCGTTGTATTACAACATGTTAGCAAAGATCTTTGCTAACAGCCCACCTGAAGATGTTGTAATACAACGAAACCTAGGTTGTGGTAAAGAACTTAAAGAAAGTAGAAATAATACTACATCACGTAGTTTCATTTAATTGTGAATAATGAATTTCTACAAAAGTAACGCCAAATATATTCAAGATACATATATTATGAGAGATTATAATTATTGTCGTAATAATAATTTAAGTGAGCTATTCATTGACGTAATTAACATTATCTAAATCCTGTTCACTATAATATTCATCGGATTCAACATAATTTACACATCCATTTCTAGATAGCATTATACCTAAAATAAAAGGGAGCAAATTGACAATATTACAATTTTTTATTCACTCTCTGTATAAAATATCTATAACATAGGATTTTTTTATGAAATATAATCAGCTTGAACTGAATTTCAGTTAACTTTATGACAATAAAGACAAATATGTTTGAAATTAAAAATATGTTTTCTTGTACATATGGATATATGTTATATTTCAAAATCTTATGGTAAATCATTTAATATCTAATCGTTGTAAATTATAATTTTACGCCATGTAGCTCTCTAAAATAATTACATACAAATTTCAATGTTTACACACAAACTTGTTTGATCACTGATTTAAATTGATTGCAATTTATTTTACAATATTATAAGGTTTTAATCACTTTGAAATGACAAACAAAGGAATCTTGAAAGAAACTATAAATCTAGACACGGAAAACAGCAGAACTTATTGCGGATAAAGATATTGAAGAACGCCAAAAGCTAAAAGAAGTCAAGATTAGCACTTAAAGTTGAGTGAAATTTGCAAAGATTACTTTTTAAGCATTCTGCTGTCAAAAACATATGTGTATTATGATAGATAATACACATAAATCTAAAAAGGTTTGATAAATATATACAAGTGAAAAATAATATTTTGTAGTGTATTATTAAGATCAAATTAGACTATATTTTAATCAAAATCTGCATTCTTTTCCATATTTTATTTTTGTACTTCAACAGACATTTTAACCATTAAAGTACAGTCATTGTATATTTAGAAAGAAAATTAGATATAATGAACAAAATATAACTAAAATTGAATTATATATAAGTAAATTAATTTCATTTCGATGGATAGGTATCATATATTATATTGTTTTATTATTCTTAGTTATATTATAAATTTAATTGTTACTATATTATATTTTATGTAACAAATTACACAAGATATAATCGTAATGGATAAAATTTGCTTAGATACATCACCTAAGTTTAAATACATATGCTAAAAGTATACAAATACACAAAAACAATTTTGTAGTAACTTCTCTTCTTCAGAATAAAAAAAATAAAGTAATAGACAGTTTAAACACAAATACATACTTGTGGATGTTTTTCATTCTCTCTCTCATTGTCAAAACATATTTCTATTTTTATAACAAAGTGTAAAAATTATTATTAACTTGATCTGTCGGACATCTACATTTTTCTTATCTCTCTACATTTCTTACCAAATTTAAACAACTAAAGTAACTTAGCAATTCTTTTTACCACTATGCACTGAACCATGTCACATTCTTCTTAATATTTCTATCATTGATTACAAAGAGATTACAAAGATTAATAGATTACAAAGATTAATTATACACTACCTGTAAAAATGTTTTAGCAAAGGCTGGATTGCTGGCAGCTTGATTAGCGTACATGGCAGCAAACTCTAACCACTGATATATGGCTAGTTGCTCTTCAAAGCTCTGAGGTTCACTTTTAGGCGCTTCATTGATAATTTGACGCAGAACTGTCGCAAACCCCTCCAGTGAATTTTTATTTTTAACTCTGGTAATTATCTGTTAATAAAAGGATATAAATAAGAAAGATTATGCCAATAATAATGATGTACGACAATATTAAACAGAGTAAGTTTTCAAGATATATAAACGCTTTAATTGTTCATCTAGAAAGCAAAAGTAAAGGTGAATAATATATTTTTGAATACGTCTAGAAATAATGTCTCATTATTTTTTAAGCATGCAAAAAATATTTTTCAAAAAATTACTTTTTGATAGTCATAGAAGTCACATGTGATTTAATTTAGTAAACAATTTAAAATGTTCTTACTCTTAACAACAATTCTTTTTCAGAGTTTTTTTACTCATTTCACTTTTGCTACACTTTATTAATGTTTCAACATTTAATACTTAATCATTTGTGTTCATTTTTGTACAATAAGTATTTAAAGACTAAAAAAAAGTGAAAAAAATGATATGCTGCAAATGTGACTAGTAAATAAAATATTGTTCAAACTCGACTTTGTTACTCAATTCAATCAAAGCAACTAATATAGTTGTTGCAAAGAGTGCTAAAGTTTGCAATCTCTTCAATTTTTTAGTTCATATTTTCAGTTTTTAGTACTAAAGGCCTAAAATCTCTCCCCTTTCGGAATCATATATTTGCAGATATATTTTTTTTTCCATAACTTACAATAGAAAAACTGAAATTGAATGCATTTTATGTATTTATAATTAAATTCCTCTTTTAACAACGGTTTGCTTGACTTCCCTTAGGATTGCTACAAACATTATTATATATTACAATCATCTGGGTATAAGTTTGGTTTAGCAAAAATGTGAATTTCCCCGTTTTTTTGGTTTAAATGAAAGAATATACATAAAAACGACGTATTTAAAGAAATTACGGCTCGGAGTGGATTTTTTTATTATAAAAAATTGATTTGAAATAGCTCTTCATATCAATCAGTTGGTTGTCAAACATAACTTTTATAAACTATCTTTACGTAATCCTCTTTGCGCATTTCAATATTTTGATTTTTTCGATTCTTTTTTTTTATATCAAGTCCTGGTTGTCTTTGCTAACGAAAAAGCAGTTTTTATGGGATTTTGCAGTTTTATATGGGAACTTTTTCAAATCACTATTTTTAATAAAATAATCGCGGCCGAGCCCTAATTTCTTTAAACACTTCATTTTTTTTTCTACATTCATTCATTTAAACAAAAAAAACTGAAAATTCGCATTTTTGCTAAACCAGACTTGGTCCATCGTCTTTTATACAATAGGCTTTTAAATATTTATGGTTTTCATTTAAATTTTCATTTCGTGGTTTCAATTAATTAAATTATTTCCTAGCTTCATGTTATCCCATAACCTCAAACAAAATACGGCAACAAGAATTTTTGAAAAAACAACTTTGTAATACCTTATCACTATTGTATGAGAGAGATCCAGTTGAAACATTTAAATAATTGCACACTTTCTTCACTACATCTAAGCTACATATAGTCATTTTGGAGAAATATATTTGGTCTCGTCAAAATATTGAAGAAGACGCGGTGACGTTTGACACACTCTGGTTTGACAAGTGACAGTTACGTTAGTATTATTTTTATTTCAAATTTGTAGTTGAAGTTTAAGCCTATTGCATTTTTGTTATAAGTGAAATAATGTACCTACGTGTTTAGTTATAAAACGTATTTTGAATTTATAATGACATTAAGTTTAGAAATATATTTAATTGAATTCAAAAACAAGCAATTTTCATATTTAAATAGTAAATAATAATACTCAGAATAATTTACATTAATATGGCTATGTTTATTTAAGAAGTCTTTATGAAACTTAAAATAAAAAATATATTAATACTTTAATTTCTTATTACACCTTATTTAACGATCTTTAGACACGCGAATTTTTCCTAACTATAAATATAGTAATTTGTGAAATATAAATTGAACAGTACATTTATTAATAGTAAACCTTGCCATATCGATTATATGCAAGTAAGATGTCCACTCAATTAAAAATAAGTTTTCAGTAACGTAGTTATTATTTCAAATTGTACTGAGCGGGTCTTTCATTAAAACAAATAAATCAGAGCCGGGATCTAATTTTCCTTTTGATTTTTTTGTTTCACTTGTAGTATCTAACATTTACCAACAGTAAGGGACGCGCAATGAATGGTTATATTTTCATATTGTGAAGTAGAATCATATATGTTATAAATTTATATAAAAATATCCACAGAACATTTGAATGCATGTAACTATATTCCACTTTAATAACAAATGACCCTTTTATCCAATAGTATTGTAGATCTGACTACATATTGAAAACCTGGAATTATTTATTACTAATTTGTGATTCATTTTGAGAAAACATTACCGGTAGGCGATTATATTTAACGAAAATGCAGAAAAATATCATAATTATCAAAACTAAAAACACTACAACCAGATTATTATGAATATTGAAAAAAATGAGAGAGTCGTTTCAAATGTTGAGTTAGAAGCACTTTTTTATTATTTAAAAATAAAACAATAACGTTCATAACAGCTGATGTGCACCAGTAGCCTATATTCCTTAATATTAACTAGAAATAGATATGTCATGAAAGAATATGAAATTTATCTATTGGCCATCTATTCTTTCCGGTCTATTTATCGTGAATTTTACGCCGTAAGAAATAAAAAAAATTATTATCTTAATGACAGATAGATGTATTTCAGATCATTTTTAAAATTCAATACTGTTATATCACAATAAGAACAACTTCAATAATTGGAATAACCTCCGTATTGTGGGTACATGAAACGACGCTGTGAATAAATTCCACGTTGACTGTAGCCATCTGGCCCGTATCCACCTAATCCACTGTAGTAGCCTCCGCTCAATGCATTACCGTAGTACCCTCCGTCAATTACTAGAACACGATTTTTTTTATTAGCAAGTAGAAAAGAAGTGTGACACTAAAATATACACGAATAATATCAATTAAATGTTTAAGCCTGTGTAAATATAGATCAGGTAACACTATCAATTTTAAGGTTATTTTGTAAGATATTTTCGCTGCCATAAAAAAAAAACTCTGTGTACACTTATCGTAGGATTAGAATTCGGGACGAAAATTAATGTTAAACTCTAATTATCGTTTTAATAAGTGTTAAAATAATTTCCATCAGGAAATACAAAGGAATATTATTAATGGAAAAGAACAGCTATTGATATTGGATATTGTGAACATATACTGTTTCCGTCTTGTACGGTGATTTCAAACATTTATTACAGATTAATATTAAATAAGTTATTATAGGCTCATGTCCAACAGGTAAAATTTACGCAGGTACTTAGAAACGACACTGCGATTAACAATATATAAACCTAATTATAGGAAAGGTTTGTTGTTATTCTCTAAAAGCTCTATTATTTTGCAAAATTCATCACTTAGAGGGTTATTAAGTAACAGAAAATGAGAGCTCCTAAATCTGTATATAATATTAGAATTATCGAGTTAAAAACATTTTTTTAATAATTAGTAAGTATTGCCATCTAACGGAGAATTTCAAAATTACCTTTTATTGGATTGAAATGGGAATTTGTCGATAAATTTTTTAATGGTCGCTTCTAAAAGAAACCGATGTCGCTGTTATTTTATTATAAAATAATATTTGAATTTATTAAGCAGTAACTGGATCAAATAATAATCAGAAGAAAACATGACCTTATTCTGATCATCAATAACTCGGTGTCAAACTCTATTTAAATCCGGCCTTTGGTTGAATGGCAGATAGTAAATATACAGAGATACTGGATTATTCATATATGATATAAATGTGACGTAATAAATTGCTTGAAAGAACTTCGAGTTCTCCAGAAATATATAATTTTTTAATGTATAAAAATGATATTGCACGAACGTGTCGTGAAAAATTAAATGCAGTTTTATTAAAATTATTGTAATCTGTTTTCCAGCGATTATTTGTGTTTCATTTTGATTTAATTCTATAAATATTTCTAATCAAATTAAGATGTGAAAACGTGTCTCAATATCAATACAAGTTAGGAATCATTGTTAAAAATATTAAACGTATGTGCAATTCTGCGTGATGAAATAAAGGAGATGATGAATTTAATAGATCTGCTATTTACATCCTGGTGGAGGTAAGCCCATTGCTTGCCTTGCTTCTCTATGTAATTCGGGTAATCCAGCTGCCATCGCAGTTGCTAATAAGCCAGCCAGTAGAACAAGTATTTGTACCTGTAGAAATAAAAAGAATTTACTTAGTTTGGACTTGGGTTCTTTCTTTATAGTATAAACTTCATGTTTTTATAGTGATACGGAAGAGTACGGTATGAAAACTTTTAGTTATAATAATAAAATATTTATATTATAAATATGAATACAGACGCAATGTTCTTTTCGAACCCAAAATTAACTGCGAGCTTGTTCATCAACGCACTACCAGCTCTGCCTCACTATGGCATGACCGTTGTTGGAAATATTTAATGTTCGAACACTGACTACTGAGAAAAATTTGGAATATAGATATTTTCTTAAAATTTGACTAGTAGTAAACTATAAAACTTAAATATTTTCACCATAAACAAACATACTTTATTTCCGCATAGACCCGACCGGATTAAAATTCCCAGACAACAATTTTAGACTAAGTTCGATATCGCGACATGTGCGTGAAAGAGGTTGAAATAAAATCATAATTTGAATAAATATAGGATATTAGCTTGAAATGCTGTCGATGCTCTAACGCTGGTGATGCTCTCAGCAAAACTATACTGGCCGAGTTAATTTGCTTTTTGTGGATATTCTTTTCTTACCAATTTAGTTCTCTTAGTTTTTTTTCATTTATAGTTATGTTGTAATAGTGATGTTTTTTTTGAATTTGTGATGTTTGAAGAAACCATTTTTTCGGTATTCCTTGCACATAGTCGGTAATTTTGTCTAGCAACATCTATATCCACTGACCGTTGTTATTAGTTCCCAGTGCTCAGTTCATATTGAAGCATTCACCTCTGGGATTTACGGCTGTGCAACTTTTCTCCAGTCTGAAGGATTCCGTAATCGAATCAATAAGATGACCTCATAATTTATTATGCCTGTTCACATCTTTGTCACATCATAATCACTCTTTTAGATTGAGACGAAATTTTAGAAGAAGACATTGTGAAAAATTATGTGAAAATATAGGAATGGAGAAAAAATTGTTGAACGTTTTTTTTCCAAAGTCTAACTCGAGATAAAATTATTTTTTTCTCACCGAGCCTACCGAGTGAATCGAATGTTGCTGTACGTCCCACGGGTCAGTTGAAATGTTTTTACGGGCTAAAATACGGTTATTTTATTTTGAAACCTATTCCTGTAGATTTGTTCTATTTGTCGACACATACTTTTTACGTCTTATGTTATGAATTTTCCGATAGTCCAACATTCTAAAAGTTATAGGGTCTTACTTAATTTTTGTACGGAGAAAAAGTAAAAAAAAGGATAAATCGAAATTTTTCTAACAAATTTTCTCTAAATATAGTTTGTAGTTTCAATAAATAGATAATATTTATTTTTATATGTCTAATCTAGTGCCTGGGATACCCTCGCCGTTTTTAACTTTAAATTTTTATTTTAAAAAATCTGTGTTTTTCTGAAACCCGTTTGGATATACCGTATTTGCCAGCAAGAATAAGGTTGCGTACTTGCAAAGAGTTCAAAATAACCCACTGAGAAGCACCGTAAATGCCCCATTGTTTACGAGGAACAATGAAATACATGAGTACGAACACCGCAACAGTGGCCTCAGTGATAGAGAGCTATATGAACATCGCATTTACCACCCTAATCCACTCTTCTTTGTATTACTTGACAACTCCAATATGGTTAAGAGACTTAAAAAAACCACGTGATTTGAGTAGACAGTAAGGCAGTCGCCTGTTGCTGTATAACCGCTTTATCAGACAAATCACCTGATTATAGTCTGGTGACTGTAGATTTAATAAAACAATCTATGTTCTAATAAATAGGCATACTTCTTATTTATAATATTCCGGGTTAATAATTTTGAGAAATTATTACTATCACTTATTTTGTATCCGCATTTCAACTGATGACATCACTTCAAGACAAATTAAGCTATATTATCGAGACAATAATATTACTTTTTGTAAAAAATGTTATGTGACATAATATGTTTAGAGATTTTTCACATTTCTTTGCTTATTTTTCTCTGAGTTTACAAAACAAAATATTAGTATACGTTGCGGAGTCTCTTTCACGAAATATGACTCTAAGCGGTCTGAAGTGTACAACTTTGAAAGGAAATGGAACTGAAATGAATATCCACTCTGCTTCATTTCGATGAGAGGTGATCGAATTGTGTAAATAAATAAATAAAGTACTGGATGACACAACGTAGAAATCTAAATACCAAAAATATTACATTACATAAATAAACCCAAAAACATCTAGAAGTCCACTAGAGCCAATAGAGCGATATTGAGCTTGATTTATTCCTAAAGAAATATTGAACTTGATTTATTACTAGATAAATATTGAACTTGAATTATTACTAGATAAATATTGAACTTTATTTATTACTGGAGAAATATTGAACTTGATTTATTACTAGATAAATATTGACTTGATTTATTACTAGATAAATATTGAACTTGATTTATTACTAGAGAAATATTGAACTTGACTTATTAAATTGCAACTCACCTTCATGATTATCATTCGAGACTGATGATGCACAGATTAAAAGACAGGAATAAACTGATTGTATCCGTGAGAGAAAAGGTCTTTTATATTCCTTGTCAATTACATATTCTAATCCAATGTAATTATAGCTTGCGTAAATTGAGATTAAGCGACTTCCGTCAATTGATTCATTTGCATGCCAACGTGTGTTTCTGGAAAGTGTCTTTTGTAATAATTAATAAAGATATTGAAATTGATAAGACATAATTAAATGGATAAGTGTTATGATGACTTCGAATTACTGACTTTGATGACTCTTATTAAGATTTATTATTTCCAATCTTGCAATCTAATTACCATAAGAAATGGCTTAATAAATCGCGCATCTGGTATCTTAACTTCAAAGTTAATTTATGAAAAATTGTTCTAGCATACGTCTTTCCAGTAATAGGGTATTTAACTTCTTTTTATTAATCAAAATTTCAAGTTAAATATTAACAAGAAGTGAAATAAGTCTTTAAAACAGAGTGAGTGACAAAGGTTTAAACTTAACGTTCAAAGTTAACTTAACGTAAAAAGTTCATAATTCTGCTAATTTTTTCATCAATTTTTATAATTTTTTAATATTGGTTTTTAATTACCCTATATGTTTATGTCTAAAATGACAAAAGTAGCAAACTTATGGGGTATTCTATTATTTTATTTTCATAAATTATAATAAAATATCATAACTGCCTTTAAAATGGAGGTAGTTCCCAATTAGACGCGTGTATTTGTTGTTTTCTTTTCTACGTGCATACACCTATTTCTCCAAAACACCTAAACAAATTTACATCATACTTTTGTATTGTGTTAAACATAACTTTAAATTAGTAGGTGCCAAAAAATTTCGTCAAAATCTGATTAAGAAATCCGAAGATACAGAACACTTCAACCATAAATAATTTGTATTTTTAGGATGATTGAATTAGCTCATTAAAGCTAATAAGCAAGATTGTTAGGGTGGTGAGACATTTCTAGCTGAAAATGGCGATGAAGTTACGAGGTCGACATTGTAACTACCCAGTGGTAACTGGGACTGTTATTTTGATTACATTAATTTTTTTAGACTGTCGAGTAAAAATCATTTGAGTAACAGCAATTTACAAAATTAACAAAAAAATTAGCTTCAAAATTATTTCAATTCTTCAGCAATTTGTTAGCTCATATCTCATCTAAAGTTTTAATCCCACTTAAAACAATATTTTTGCCAAGTCCTATAAAGCGTAATCAGTTCAGGGTCATTGAAACGTGCGAAATTCCGCATATACACAGTGTTTAAAAAAATATACCTAGGTAAAAGCGTTGTGTAGAATGGAAATTATTGTATTTATCAACAAGAAAACCGAAGAAACTCAAAAAGAAGAATATAGCGTGAAATTACGTCACGCTCACGTGCAGAGATATTATTTTAAAATACTTAGAAAACTAAATGAAACTACGTGATGTAATATTATTTCTACTTTATTTAAATTTTTTACCACGACTTAGATTTCGTTGTAAGACAACATCTTCAGGTGGGTAATTAGCAAAGATCTTTACTAATAACGAAATCTAGGTCGTAATAAAGTAGAAATAATACCACATCACGTAGTTTCATTTAGTTGTGAAGAATTCAATGCTGAGAAAAATTAATCCTAACATGTAAGAACATAAAGAAGTACATACAATTATAAAAAAAACCTGTCTAAGGGAGTGCCGGATATGGCCATAATATGTTCCGGGATTTACAGGTATTCTGTTTTTATAATTACTTTAAATCTTCCGAAGAAGTGAGTTAGAATGAGGTATTAATATAAAGACTTAGAATATAGAGTAATCCAGAAGGCGCATACGCACAAATCTCTTCACGGTCGCGGTGAAGCCAAAAATATTTTCCCCTTCCACTGCGCTCCGCCTACTAGCGCCCCACCCTACGCGCACGGTGTTACCAGCAGTATAAATTTACCCACCAACTTAAGGAAATCGTCACATATAAATATATTTGTTCGTGGCAGTACGATTCACATTTTCGTCGATTTATATGGTGCTTATATGAAGTATTATTAAGGCCGCCATGTTAAATTTCTAAAATGTTTATTCTGACCACAACCAATAACCAAACCTAAACAAGGTTAAAATTATTTAAAAACTTTATGTCACATTTTACCTTTTTATTAATTAGAATGATTATTAAAATACATTATCATTAATTATGTGTGTTAGTTTGTGTATATGTGTGCCCCTGAGCGTGTACGCTTTTACGCGCGAGTGCATGCGTGCATACGAGTGAAATTGAATATGACAACGGAAATTTTAAATGTTTATCAAATTCTCCAACGACACCTCCCAAATCCTGATTTTTTAACTGATTAAATTTTACATTTTTCATTGTCAAGCAATTAAGACATTTTAATTTAGGTAAACAATTTTTTAAGAGGTGACAACACCAGCAAAAATAGCGCTCTTCTGTTAATAATAATCTACTTCGATATTTTAAAATTGCATAGTTAATTGAAAATTGAATTAGGTTATGTTATTTACGTATGAAATTAATGCCTATTTGTTTCTTTTGCAGTCCAGTGATATTTTTTCAGGTTGGAATAGCACAAGCCGCCATTTTACGCTATATTGTCACGTAGAAAGCGCACGACTTTTCCGGGCTGTATCTTAAATTCCACTGACAGCCGAGTTTTGATACTACGCATTTTATGCGTAGTTTCTTTGGATACACTATCTCGCGTGTTCTTGCATTCTGGAGTACTCATTATTCTAAGTGTAAAGACTTAACACACGGTCTAGATTAGGATTGACAAAAAATATCATGACAGTAAGTACATTTACAGTACTAGTTTTTATTCCGTGGTACTGGTGCGATATCGCTAATCACATTCTCTTCGTTAAGTGGTCAATCGGTCTTATCAGCGGCAATAAAACATTGTTTTGCTGGACGTCAAATTATACTTGTTAGAATTATTTAAACATAATCGTCTTTAAAAAAAAAGAGCGCGAGAAGAACGTGTATTGTGATTTAAACATTGTTTATATTACAATTACTTATTGTTCTTAAACTTTTATCATCAGATCGAAGACGGCTTTATTATTATTGTTGACAGTTGTTATTGCAATTGTATTCGAAACGGTGGCATCTTTCAATCTTTGTTGTGGAAACTTTGTTATTGTTGATATTATTAGTTCTGCGTTTTAAAAAATGATTAGTTTTCTCGTGCCGCCTTGCTAGGAAGGACGTCTTTGAAAGCATCACTGATAGTTTTTTTTAATAAAATCGCTTTTTGTTACGTAAATTTGGATAGCAATTATGGTAAATGATTTTTTATTATTTTTATGGTCTTATTTTAATTAAAGATAATTACGTATTATGATAAAGAAAGAAAATTTTCTTTGCAGATAATTGACTTCAATTAATTCGACTTAATATTTATAGTATTCGATGAATATGTAGTTTTTAATAAAAAAATATTATATATATTATAATAAAGTATAATAATGTCTATGAAAGATCGAACGGTTTTATTTTTTTTTGTAATTTTCACCGAAAATTAAATTTTTCACAGAACTTTTCCAAAAATATTGACAATTTATAATCTATAGATTTATAAAATTTATAACTAGACTGGATAACCGTTAACATTTTTTTGAAAAAGTATTTGGAACCTATTTAGAAATCTTCGAACTCATAAAAAAATGACTTAGAGGTCTTTGAACCCATAAAATATTGTTTTTCATTTCTGTTTATTTAGGTTTTACGCGAAAAATATGAAACTAATTTTGACAAACTTTTCACTTTTTGAACACTAAAGCCTAATTTGACCCAAATTGAAACGTGAAAAGAGTTAATATAATAAAGAGGATAACATTAAAATTAAAATAATATTATTTAATTTAAATCAAACTAAATGCGAAGGATTGACGTAAAGCTACTATTAAAAAAAATGCTTTATGAGTTGTTACGTGCTCTGTAACTACTTCTATGTTCCAAACTATTTTTTTATTTATTTTTGTTGTCATATTTGCGATCTATTTTAATTTTACACAATCTAAATTATTCATAATTTATTTTTCTATCATCTGTTCAAGGTTCAATCCTTCAACAGATGATATTAAATAATATGTGCATATCCCATTAATGCTCATATACACCACACACTGTCAAGACTCACAGTCGGACTTACTGACAGTTAAAAACGTATTTCTCTTTCTCATTAACTGTCAGTCGAGTCGGAATAAGATTAAAATTTACCGACCGTACCATATTGCACGGTCCAATTCATAAAGTATCCATACAAAATACGTTTTTAACCGTCATTAAATACGACTGAGAGTCCTGACCATGTGTGGTGCATAAGGCGTAGTACACTCTTCTGATCTGTAGTTTTAATGTCTCATAGGACTACTACATGAATTAGTAAATCTGATTTAAAAATAAAATTATTTTAATGTACTTCATATTCTTATAAAACAATCTAGCCATCCAGCTGGAATTGCAAAATAGAAAAACTGGAAGGTTTCTTTCCTTTCCAGCTAATAATATCAGGTAACAAATTATCCATTAGGTAACGTGGTTTTCGCAGAATAACAAATTGAATGATTATAGATAATCTTTTGTTCCTGAAATATTTCCATATATTTGCTCTAGTTGCAATAAAAACTTGTGCGAAACGATTATTAACACCTAACGAAAATACAGAAAAACGTGGACTTGTCGTGTCTGAAACAAAGTATGTTGATTTCTCAAAACAGTTCGGCCCTGTATCGTTAAAAACTTCCAATTAATATTCTTGTTCTAAAACCTTTTTAATGTTGTTTCGAAAGCTGCAATTTTAAAATACATTGAATTATTATCGAAAAAAGTAAAGTTTTGGGAAATTTTGAAGGTTCGTCAACTTAAAAACTAGTTATTAAAATGTTAATCTGTTTGGTTATTTGTTTGTTATTCCGTCACACAAAAATGGTTTAGTATATTTATGGTTTTTTCAAAAACTCTTGTTTTAAGCTAATTGGACAATAAACCTTTAGCCGATAGGCGTATTATCTAATGGAATACTAAAACTTTTAATACTTTAAACTCATAAGTTAGAACAAGAGAAAATAACTTAAACACAGATAGTACTAAGTTACAGCTTCAAGAGACAGAATATTTAACGCGACGCAAACTAATTTAAGAAGTCATAACTTTTCAGAACGCAAAAAAATACTGATTTCTGTTTTTTTTATTTTTAAAACAAACCTATTAGGTCTTTTTGAAAAACCCTTTTTTAATTACAATATAATTTTTTGTTCTATAGTAATAAAAAGCATAGTGTTACAATTAGGGTCGCCATCAGTTTTCCCCGGACACTGTTCTCTTTTTAAAAGGGGCGTCTGGGGGATTTTTTAGTGTTGGGAGTTTTAAAAAGCTGTTTTCTATTATTAAGATATTAGTTTAATTCGTGGACTAATGAAAGTAATAAACAATATTCAGGAACGGTATCTTAAATTGTTAAGACTAACTATAAATTTATAATGACTTGTTAGGAATTTTAAAACTCGTAGGAGTTTTGAAATGTATTTTACTGTTGATTTAATTTTTACAGTTCTTTACTTATAAGTCTTACCCACTTGAGTTAAGTTTCAGAGTTTAAATTAAGAACGCAGACTGAAATTGAATTTTTTTATTGTTTATGCAATAGATGAAGGGACATTATAATTGTTTTATATGTAATCATAGGTTTATTTTTTTGTTTATGTTCATTAAGATAAATAAAACTTAATTACGACAGAATAATCTTGATTAGTATTTTATTATTAGTACCGGTTACATTTAAGATAATATGAGTTTTTATTTTAATGATTGTACCCATGGTTTAAATAATACTCTTTCTGTAAATTGCTAATTAGTTTGGTATTTAACGCATAGAACTTTATTTATTTTTTTCTGTTTGTAGATTATATTTTTAAAGTAAAGTTAATCTTTCCAATTTAATTAATTTGTGACTATATTAAATATATTTAATTTTTTAGAGTTACAATTATATTTTAGTTGTTAATTTTAGCAACAGAAAATTGTCTAAATATGTTGCACGCGCATAACACTCGACTGGTACGAACTTCACGTATGCTCCAATACTTATATGTGACTACACAATGTTTACGTTGGTTTAGGATTTAATACACACGTTGCTCCATCTATTGATATGTTAAAGAACTCAATTCTTTTCACTGAGGAGAAAATACTGAGTTTCATTGCACAAAAGCTATACTACTGGTAGGTACATGTTAATTCGAATTATGAACTATATCTATATATCAAGTTTCATGACAATAGCTTCAGCAGTTCAGGCATGATTGAATAACAAATACGGTGTTATGAAATTATAAAGTGTTTTTGGCCTGATGCTAGTATTCCATGCAAGCGAAGGTACGAATAAATTACCAATCCTCCACACAAACAATCTGCATACTAAATTTGGTAGCGATATGTTTTTTTACAGAGTTATTAAATAACAAACAAACAAACAAACAAACAACTTTTGGAATTATAATACCAGTAGGCATTGTGGCATAAGAGAATCTTAGAAGATACTTAACAAGATGTAATATTCTCTGATGATAGAGAAGCTAATTTTCAAGTTGTTTACAGGTTTTCAAAACCAGATTAATTATACTGGTGTTGCTAGGGACTCTTGTCAATATAAACGCGACAAATGACCCTAAAATAGGACCTGACCCGACAAGTGGTTTCGGAGAAGAATCAAAAGGCGGAGAGCCGCTAGTGAGAGAAGCGAGGTCACATCACGCACGTAAGATTATTTTTATCATTCCCGACAACTTATGCATACTTGTCTGATGACTTCTTTCACTTCAATCACGTTATGAAAGTTTTCCACACAATATATTTTCTTGTACTGGCAGGCATGTGCTTCAATGCTTATTATATTGTACATACCGATATTTTGCACTTTGCACTAATGTTTGTATTCGAATGTTTACTTTGACGGGATATTGTCAATATATAATTCCATTTTTATATGAGTTCAAGTATACGAGTTCAAATTCTTTCTTACTTGAAGTTTTCCATTAAAATGGCACGAAAAAAGCAAATCAAAAAGTGGTACTGGTAATGAAATACATAGGTACTAATACAGTATCAGTTGGAGGTAAATAGAAAGAGAACACACTAAAGGCATTTAACTTAAATCTTTAATCTCCCTGGAACTCAAAAACTGTGTACTTTCAATGTTCACTAAAGGGCTTATTGTCATGCAGCGATGCATGCACTGCACTAAATTTAACGTTCGAGATCCACGCGGTAGCATCAAAATGATACGACGCGATGTGGCTATTTCAAATAAGTCCCTTACTTGGATTTGAATAATCAACAATACTGGTAATTTAGTAGTTTTCTTAAGTTTTTATGAGGTTTTGTTTATAAAAATTAAATGATATATTAAATACTTACTCCGATGTCCTTAGAAGTCTAGTAAATTAAATTCAAAATGGAATGAAAACCGATTTTAAGGCATTAATATAAAAAGGATCACGGAAAAATTCTGCGTCTGCATGTCCGTTACAGATATTAACGACGCAGCAATCAGACCTGGTTGCAAGAAATTTGGTTTTAAGTTTGATTTTTTATCATTATTTTAATATCAAAATCTGTGAAAAGGTAACTTCATGGTGTTTCTACTGTTATTTGCTTTCAAAAATGATACCGGCCAATAAATTCTTTTTTTTTTCTTACACGAGAGCAAAGAATTTTATTGCTAGTAAGAAAGCCGTGAATTATTTTCTTTAAATGATGATAAGTATCGTAAAAAGTTGAATGCTCTGGAAATGCAGTGCTGGAAAAGACTACTTGGGATATTGTGAACTGACTTCAATACTATTACATAAATATTCCAAGAGCTGGATATCAGACAGAATGTCCAATATTGTACAAACTTGCATTATGAAATTCGTTGAATAGCGCAATAGGACATGTGTCGCTGAGTGGCGATAGCATTGTGGCTTCTGCTTTAAGCGGGAGGCATAAGACCAAGCCTACCAGAAAAGAATGGCGACATATCTTGTGGCATGTCTTGCAATACTTGACACTTTGGCTACGGTCACTCTGCCAAGAATGGAACGACAAACGAAAAGAAGAAGTATCGATTTGAATATGTGTGGGCGCTGCTCCGATAACCAAATTCTTAGATGGGGCCATTCCCAACCTAAAGTATAATTTCTAAGTTAAGTATTAGAAAAAGCATCAAACTAACTTATTATCTCCTCATAGCGTAACCTCTTTTATGGAATATAACTTCGTAGATAGAATGAGTGAGAGCAAGTTCAAATAATTATTGTGCTATAATTAAGAAGGAGTGCTAGAATTAAAATAATAGTCATAAAAAACTTTCCATTTAAAAATAGCTTAACCATTAAGAGCTTAACTATTTAACTAACCGAGACCTTCATTTCTAAAAGTGTTTTGGATATAATTTAACAAAAATTGCAAAATTGAAATATTTACAACAATAAAATCGGACGAGACTTGGGTATGAATATGAAAAAGTAAGATGATGGATTGAAGACAACGTGACATATGACTAGGTTAGATATATCGATTTTATTCTAACTTGTTGTGGAACGCATAAGTGGATTTAAGGCAAGGCAAGGCTTATGCTAATCAGTCTTTACTCCTTACGTCTTCGTCGTCAAATGAAAGAAAACAGAGACACGGTACTTTCATAAAACTTAGCAAAACTTATATACGGCTGAAGAGAAAGAATTGTGAAAAGCTTAATCAACGCAAGAGCTGTATAAAGAATTAATGAATGTATAAGTAAAGCTTGTATTAGGAATAGAAATAGCAAAGAAAGTATATGTTTATATGTCGGTAAATCAAAGTAAAAAAATTATAACTATCACAAAATGTACTAACGAGAACCCGACTGTTAAATCTGGTTACGACCATTTAAACTTACATATTGTTAACAATTCAAGTTTCACCTCATTTATAGGAATGAAATAAATATATTATCATATTTTTATCCCCGTTTTAAAGCCTTTTTATAACTACTCATTTTCAGGTTGCAAGTTCTGCTTCGTTTTATTTGATACTTCGTTTTGGATCCATGAGTTGCAATATCAGAGATGACGTCACAGTCGATAATGATTCTAAAAAAATAGCCATTGCATCAAAAACACTTTTAGTGTGAAACATCTAATGGCGCGTTTGGTTGGGAATTAAAACGTTCTGATGGCGCGTCGCCACTTGCCATTCAGCCAGTTTTGTGTCTAGCAGCTCTTTCCGCCTTAACACTTTTCTCTCTACTGTATAGTAGCTCGTAGTACACACGCTAATTTACGTGTGTGCAGTGTATCAGCGTTGTTTCTTATTTACTGACGCTTACAACTTTACTCATTTAAATCGATGTATTGCATTAAACGCTTTTAAAACGTTAAAGCGTTTACTTATTTTAAATATCAATTACAGGGTAATGTCTTATTGATATGATAGCATTTTTAAAAGCAATTAAACCTCTATTTTCGAAAACGTCGTGACATCTAATGTAGTGAACATTATATGAATATACTTAAATCGTAACACCTATTGTTCACTTATGTACTTAATAGATACGCCGTTTGCAATAAAGCTGTAAGTGGTTAATTTTGTATTTATAAAACTGACTAGAACAAATTTCATAAAATATATGCGCCAAATTAAATATATCTGAAAGTCAAATTGGTGTGGCGAGGTTATCTAGAAATTTATCAGCAAGGTTAATTGTCAAAATCGTACTTGCTCCAATTCAGAAATTATCACCGTTGACGTAAAATGTAATACGTGTGATATTATTTTAAAACAAAGTATAAATGACAAATAAGTTATACATTGATGAAGAGTATTCCTTAAAATTACTAATTTTGAAGGATTAATTTCTGGCTTTTTAGTCAATGTCAGGACTCACGGTATATTATTGATAGTATTCATACAAGTGGAACAGTGATATTTGTTTAGAGTTAATTACAATAAGTAGACTTTCTGTTCTCACGCCATTGTATTGTCACGCCATGTAAGTTCCTTTACACAAACTGAAATGTGATTTATTGTAAGCGAAGTGAGAAGTATATTTCTCAATAATATTGGAAGTATTCAATACATTTTGATACTGAAAGTTTCCGATTGCTACCTGATTACATATCACTGACTTTATAAACGCTGTCTAATTATATTTACGCTAACTTATAATATATAAATGACTTCAGAAACGCTGTCTAATTATATTTACGCTAACTTGTAATACATAATTGACTTCAGAAACGCTGTGTAATTATATTTACGCGAACTTATAATATGTCACTGACTTCAGAAACGCTGCCTAATTATATTTACGCTACTTTATAATGTGTAACTGACTTTTGAAAGATTTAAAAACTTTTAAGTAGATACATAACGATAGATCTGCAAAATTATTAACTCGTATATAATTATAATTTTTAATACTCTAAATCTCAGACCACAGTTGGTCAGGCCTAAGCGAAAAAGACATAGAAGTTCTGATTACTTAATCTAATCTAGATTAATTTCTTAACGAATATTTTCTAAGAAAATGACGTTGTTTACATCACTCTGATGTCATAAATTTTCAAAAACTGATCATATATGTTAGAACTCGTAATCAATGGGGCAATTGAAAATTTAAATATATGTCACACACACACACACACACACACACACACACACACACACACATATATATATATATACATATATATGTGTGGACAAAATTTTCCCCGCCTACATGAGTTACAATTTCTGACGAATCGTCTCCAAACTTGGCCGAAAAGTAGTTCTTGGGCGGTAATAGTTGAAGCGTTTGTACATCGCCCTTTGAAATGGGCAAAATTGGGTTAAGGCCAGTGCCTGACGATGCACTGTACGTTACGAGCAACTGGTTTTCAAGAAGTTGCGAAAAGATTACGAAAGAACGCGTACAAACGGTGCGATACGGTGCGCCTATTTACGTAAAATGGTGCAAGATACCTAAAACGTCAAGGAACTCACAAACATCCACTTTTATATCTATGTGTAATTGAGTATGGCATCTCAGATATGTAGATAAGATGATGCAAACAAAAAGAAATTCGCTACAGTCCAGCATTTGCGCGTGCCTCCTTTTCAATTTTTCAACCATCTTATACAAATTGGTCAAAGAAATTGCACTAAACCGGTATATCCCATCAAGTTTTAAAGATTGTTTCGTTTCAAATTTATAAACATGTGTTCGGCGTTTATTACAAGTAATGGCTTAGTGTTCACCCTGCAATGATTACAACAGAAATCAAGCTTCAAGCACATCTTTATTTCAGATTTATAAAAAATTAAAATAATTAAGACAAAAATGATCCACTGTTGGACATTAATAAAACTGTGTGATTCCACGCAGTCACCTTGTTTCTAGGTTTCTTCGCGTATCAAATTATTGACTTATGCAATATCCAAACTAACTTACATAATTTGGTTCCTTCGCGTATTCCAATCACCAGTTGCATGTACAGCATCAATACTCTTTTTGGGTAACCAAGCCGCAATATGCCCTAAATTAATAACAAAACTGAATCTATTTCAATTGAATTTATAATTTATTCAGAAGAAGAATTTTTACTTTCTAATATTAACTTTGATCGAGTTCATAAGTCTGTTGCCAATATATTAAATATTCATGAGTCACCAAGATAATTTTTGGAGAAGTATGTTTATTTCTGGAAAAAATGTAAATACTTTGATTCTAAAATAACATTGCTAAGAATAAATATAAGGACACCTAGAAAAAATGGATGTTTCCCATAGATATATATATTCAACTAGTGCAGTACTATAAAAAAGTTTTTAAACGTCAGCAATGTTTGATTTGTTTCTCCAGGACGTTGAAGATTTTTTTTACAATTTATGTATTCAAATTTTGGAAGATGTTGACTTATTTGATATGAAGAGATTTTGAGATTAACTCAAAAATAATTAATTTTTGTTATATGGTTAAATAAATAGATATAATTTAAAGAATTATTTAAAAAAAGCTAATAAATAATTCGCCAGTCACGGAAAGCTTTCACTAAAATTATCATATGGTTTGTAAGAAAGCTTTCACCAAAATTATCATATGGCTTTCACTAAAATTATCATATGGTTATCAGTCACAGAAAGCTTTCACTAAAATTATCATATGATCATCAGTCACAGAAAGCTTTCACTAAAATTATCATATGGTTATCAGTCACAGAAAGCTTTCACTAAAATTATCATATGGTTATCAGTCACAGAAAGCTTTCACTAAAATTATCATATGGTTATCAGTCACAGAAAGCTTTCACTAAAATTATCATATGGTTATCAGTCACAGAAAGCTTTCACAAAAAATATCATATGGTTTGTAAGCTAATAAATAATTCGCTAATAAAAATTATCATATGGTTTGTAATTAACTTGGTTAATTTAATTCTTTTCAGATTATGCGTTTCGGCGTTTCGGCGCTCCGCGTTTATATTATGGACGGGGCAAGGTCTACGACTTCCACGACAATTACTTCTTTTATAAAAATGTAAATTGAAATAAATCTTCCTAGTCTGTATTCACGTTAAACAATATTTTTAGTGTACATATCAAAATAATAAATGGTAAATTATCAAGTAAAATGAGTTCTGTTTTACACGAAATTCCATAGGATCAAGTTGGATAAATATAAAAATGGGATAAATGATAAATGTAAAAATGGGGTAAATATCTTAAGAAGTCAAATACTCGCATAAAAGTTATAAGGAGCTTTTCGTGCGATAAGGACACGCACTGTTGTTATATTACTATTATTTGTAATATCACTGTATAAAAAGCTCTACTGGTACTCTAATATATATATACTCTATATATATGTGTGTGTGTGTGTGTGTGTGTGTATGTGTGTGTGTGTGTGTGTGTGTGTGTGTGTGTGTGTGTGTGTGGACAACATTTTCCCCGACTACATGAGTTACAATTTCTGACCAATCGTCTCCAAACTTGGCCGAAAAGTAGTTCTCGGGCGGTAATAGTTGAAGTGTTTGTACATCGCCCTTTAAAATGGGCAAAATGGACAAAATCGAGCGAGTGCCTGACGGTGCACTGTACGCTACGAGCAACTAATTTTTAAGATGTTGCGAAGAGATTACGAAAGAACGTATATATATATATATATATATATATATATATATATATATACATATATTTATATATATATATATATATATATATATATATATATGTATATGTATATGTATATGTATAAGTATATGTATATATATGTATGTATATTTGCAACGAGGAGGAAATATCATATGTCATACGATTTAAGCGAGCGCTTAGAATTGAAAAAATAACCATTGAATATTGAAGTAAACGAAGAAAATCAAGAGGAAGAGAATGACAGAGGTCATACAGAAACTTTTGAATTCATTGACGAAGGTATAGAACAACAAGAAAATTATTTACAGTGATTAGAGAAAATAACGTTTCGTTTTTTAATCAAAATGGTAATACTATATGAGAACTGAGACTATGGCTAATTAGGTTATTAACAGGTGCCCACTCTAAATGCCAAAAAATCCCTAAATGTTTCCTGACCATTTTAACAAATTTCCCTGATCATTATTGAATTCAAAGCAATTTTTTCATCATTTCATTACTTTCCCTTATATTTAATTTTTTGGAATTAGTATTAAATGTTTTATTTCTTAAATCTTTATGAAGGTCCAACAGGTACTTAACATCCTTGCTAAAGACTTCTGTATAATACAAGCCGGATAGTCCAAATATTGTTCGAACATAATATCGAAGTTTTAATCTGGAATGGCAAGTAGGGAATAGTTTCAATCAAAATAAAAGGTCAGTTATATCGTAATCAACTTTATTTATTTATTAATGTAAACTATGACTCATACATTTTAAGTTATAGCAAGACTTTCATAATAGGCAATAGTGAAAATCATCTGAGATCTGTGTTTTATGTACTTACATTAATGTTACATTAATGGAAAAATAATAATGAAATAAAAAAATATATATAATCAAAAATACAGTTAATTAATACCAGTTAGGTAAACAGGAAACAAAATTAAGTACTCGTACCCATTAATACCCTCAATCAGTGAACTTATTAAAATTAAAATATATGTATATGTCCTGTTGCGTTATGAATACAGTACTAACAGTTAAACTAATCACATTTGAATATGTAGATATATACAATAGATGCCACCCTTAAAATTTCCTTTTCTTTGACTATAATGCTCTCAAATATTGAATATATTTGGCGTTAATTTTGTAGAAATTCTTTATTCACAATTAAATGAAACTACGTGATGTAGTATTATTTCTACTTTCTTTAATTTCTTTAACCACGACCTAGGTTTCGTTGTATTACAACATCTTCAGGTGGGATATTAGCAAAGATAGAAGATGTAATACAACGAAACCTAGGTCGTGGTAAAGAAATTAAAGAAAGTAGAAATAATACTACATCACGTAGTTTCATTTAATTGTGTATAATGCTCTCTTTAACAATTTTCAATTCAACGATTTCTTTTTCCGTCTCCAGTTCAATTCTTTTTTTCTTACTTATTTCAACTGCTGTTCAATTTTCCTTTTCTCCCTGTCTCTCTTTTATTCCTCTGACAGTTCTTCCCTTTTTGATGTGAAACACCTATAGGCACAGGTATAAACCGGATCGTTGGAGTGGCGACGCTTGCCGTGGCGACGGGTCGCCACGCTATACTAAGGTATATATATATATATATATATATATATATATATATAGTCTATATGTAGTAGAGTGTTCGGTATGGCGACGTGTTGCCATGCGCAACCGACTACGCGACCCCCTCCTCACTCAGTTCGACGCTGTTGTTTACTACGGTACACATAACCTGTGCTTTATTATTTTTGTATTAATTGTAAATAAATGTTTATTAAATAAAGTCACCATTTTCTGTAAGAAATTCGTAATACTTTATTTTTTCCTTATGCTATATTTAGTTCCTGTAATAATCTTGTCTTTTATGCATATTACTTGTACGAACACAATGTTTCATATCTGCCAGGCGTCCCGTGACGGCTCACTGTTTTTTCTATAAGTGTTTATGATTCCTAAAAGTGAAATTCAGAATCATTACACAGTCAATAACTTTAAACTTCCACTTTCATTATCGCCTCATTATTTTCTTTTTAACAGGTAAAATTTTTCCTTGTAAACCACATTACCATAATTTTTAAATACCCTGCTTCCCTGCGCTGGATAGTTTACCTTCTGCATTGGTATTTTTCCCATTTTTGTTTTGCTAATTTGAGCTCTGAAAGAATATTTTCGCAGCATTGGGAAGCGAGCGCTCCAATTGCACGAGGCGGTCTCTTTCATTCGTTAGCTTCCACGCAAGAATTATAACAATTTAGCCCAATGGTAATTGCAAAACCATTATGCCATCAGTCTATCATTATTTATGTATACACTGTAGTTGCACACAACTTTTTAGCCATTTGGTGGATTTTTCGAAACAATAGACAATAGGTACACTAAAATTTAAACCCGTTGTTTTTTTAGTGAAATTACCTACATCCTAATAAGTTAATAATGAGATAATTAAATGAAATATTAATTTCAGCAATACAAATATATTCCGACTCTTTCAGTTTGTTATATATGTAAACATACTTTCTGAATTGGTTTCCGCTTCACATCTATTCAAGAGTCGAACAACTTCTTAGAGTCTTAAAAAATATAAAAGTTAGATCAAATACAACTAAACAATAAATTTAATGCAAAATAAAATGGAAACGTGATTGAAAGCATGTGATTAGTGTCGTTTCAATTAGAGGTGAGACGTATTTATTGTCACCGGTAGAAAATACTCGATATCTCATATCAAAATACGTACTTGGTATGCTAAATACAAAATACTGGGTATTGTAAATACTTATATGGTATGCCAACCGGACGTTCTTACAATTGTTACTCTGTGGTCGGGCTATGGCATAACCCTACCCCTCTTTGTCTAGCAAGTTATAGTTATTTCACTCACGTATATCGTACGCAGGTTTTCTCGTTCTTTCATATCTGAAACGTATCTGAAGTAAGAGACAAACCGAATATCTAAATACGCGTTAATAAGCGTACTTTTAAAGTATCTAATACGAGTATGTTAAATATACTCGTATATACGTTTTTCTCATTACATTAAGTATTGCTTCACACTTCGCAGTTCGCTGACAAATATTTATTCAGTACGACAAGTTTGAGTATTTTAAAATAAGGATTTTAAGTACGGCACTCTTTTCGTTTAATGATTCTCCGTTTTTTTAATGAGACAGTTGAGTGTGATTACTTTGTAGTTGTCAAAGGAAATTGGAACAAATTTTATTTTTACAACAAAATTTTAAACTCTAAGACTTTATCCTAGCAAAATCACAAATAATAATTACTCTTAAAATGAAAATTTTATCAAACAATAAAGCAAACAAACAAAACAAATAACAACTATGAAAAAAAAAACTTAAAATCATAAACGAACCAAAAAAAAAACAAATATATAAAGTGATATCAAAAATAATTAAATTAAAGATTGTAAAAAAATTACGTTATCCATTTTTTAAATTACGCGATAAAAAATAGATCAAGAATAACTTGATCCATCTTTTAAATTAAAGGTAATTATTGTAAATAAAGTGATTCATTTTTAAAATACGCTATCTAAATGATTATCCATTTAGTTACCAGTTTTAACCCAGGAGCCATACGTATTTATAGTTGTATGAAGGAAAAATTAAACAATATTTTTTTACAAATATCTCCTTTAGAAATAGTAGGAATTTCTGTCAATATTAGCTATAAAAAATAGAGGAGCATTGAACCCTTCATAATAAGTATCAATTAAGGTTTATTACACGTCTCGGTATTTTGTCACCTATATTTGTCACCAATATTTTATAATACTCGTACTCTTTATACTCAGCTTCATAAAATACTCGTATCGCTCAAGTCTAGTTTCAACCATTATACTGAAGCCAAGCTTATATACATAACCTATAGTGTGTGATTAGTGTCGTTTCAACCATTATACTGAAGCCAAGCTTATATACATAACCTATAGTGTGTGATTAGTGTCGTTTCAACCATTATACTGAAGCCAAGCTTATATACATAACGTATATTGTGTGATTAGTGACGTTTCAATCATTATACTGAAGCCAAGCTTAAATACATAATCTATAGTGTATGATTAGTGTCGTTTCAACCATTATACTGAAGCCAAGCTTATATACATAACGTATAGTGTGTGATTAGTGTCGTTTCAACCATTATATTGAAGCCAAACTTATATACATAAACTATAGTGTGTGATTAGTGTCGTTTCAACCATTATACTGAAGCCAAGCTTATATACATAACGTATAGTGTGTGATGAGTGTCGTTTCAACCATTATATTGAAGCCAAGCTTATACACATAACCTATAGTGTGTGATTAGTATCGTTTCAACCATTATACTGAAGCCAAACTTATATACATAACCTATAGTGTGTGATTAGTGTCGTTTCAACCATTATACTGAAGCCAAGCTTATATACATGACGTATATTGTGTGATTAGTGTTGTTTCAACCATTATACTGAAGCCAAGCTTATATACATAACCTATAGTGTGTAATTAGTGTCGTTTCAACCATTATACTGAAGCCAAGCTTATATACATAACCTATAATGTGTGATTAGCGTCGTTTCAACCATTATACTGAAGCCAAGCTTATAAACATAACGTTTATTGTGTGATTAGTGTCGTTTCAACCATTATACTGAAGCCAAGCTTATATACATAACCTATAGTGTGTGATTAGTGTCGTTTCAACCATTATACTGAAGCCAAGCTTAAATACATAATCTATAGTGTGTGATTAGTGTCGTTTCAACCATTATACTGAAGCCAAGCTTATATACATAACCTATATTGTGTGATTAGTGACGTTTCAACCATTATACTGACGCCAAGCTTATATAAATAACGTATAGTGTGTGTGATTAGTGTCGTTCCAACCATTGTACTGACGCCAAGTTCATATCAGCTGGGTGCGTGACATCAGCTCCGCCTAGCGTCCGCAGTTTTAAAGGCGCTTCAGTTTTATGGGTATACTTAAAATAAACCGGTCTGGTTAATGTTTACGTGAATAATACAAAAATAACGATAGGCATCAACTATGATTTACATTACATAAATTTTCTTCTTTTATTGTGTTCCTAATTACGTTTCAATTGTTCCTTTCTTATTATTGTAGAAGAAAAGTAATATTCGTCTTTTCGATAAAATCAAGTTAAATTATATTACATTGTTCGTCTTGTTATGTATTGTAATGTGGAAATAAATTTCTAAATAAATGCTGTTATTTGCTGTTATGAGTACAATAATAAATGTATTACCCATATTATAACCTTTCAACCACCAGCAATGTAAGAAGGAATGCATTTTAAAGCACCTATACTTTTATTTTTTTATCTAATTTTCAATTCGACATTGGAAATCTGTAAAATTAGAATTTGTTATTTCCTGAAGTATTTCCACAATTTACTATACAATAACTATCGTGTCACATTTCAAAATATTTATACCTAACTTTTTTTGCTTTTAACGCATAAAAAGTTAGGAATGAGTTCAGTGCAGCAAAAATTATTATATATAAAAAATAGGACTCAGTCATTATTATTTTATTATAAAATTTATTTAAAAAAAATTACTCACGATTAACTTTACTTTGTTATTGTTGAAGTATTTTTTACTATTTTTACTTTAAATTTATTATTATATACTACACACTAAATAAATATTTTTGAATAGAAATGTTAATAATAACAATTTAAAAAGTATTGAAGAGGTAAATAATTATGGCGTTTAAATATTTAGTTTATGATATATAAATTTTTTAAATTATAATTTCATGGATCCTCTTTACTTACTTTAAATTTCAAGTTTTTTTGACTGATAAACAGTGAAATTTACATTGTTGCTAAAATACATTTGTGCTTAACCATTAATTTAGAATTAAAAAAAGATTATAAACTAATGATTTGATAATAAATTGTTAAGGTTGGTAGAATTAAATGTTTTTGTTATATGAAGTAAGTCAGAAGTCACATTTTTTAAATTTTGTAAGTTTTTATTAATATATTTTAATTTTCTGTTATTATCACCATTCACACTTATATGCTTGTTAAATATTTAATATATATGAAAATAGTGAAAAAAATTGCAATATAAAATTTTTATCCAATCAATTGTTCATAATAAAATAGTCGCGACCGAGATCTTTTTTTTAAATACATCGTTTTTTATGTATCTTCTTTCATTAGAAATCAGTGCTATTTGCATTTTTGCTAAACTGCACTGGTTCCACAAGTAAACATGACAATATACGTAAGTAAATTATATTACCTATGACAATATTTAACAGGCGCCTTTAAAAATTTCCATTTTTCCCACAGCGAGCGCTGCGATCGATTTTGTTATCCCCACTCTGTGGTTCACACCCGGTCAATATGTAACGTAATTGTTACACCATCTGACTGCATATTTGTATTATATCTGTCTATGTGCACTTATAACAGACATATTCCAGTTCAAAATATTATTTACTTACGCGTCGAACCTAAAGTTTCAGATTCGACACGTACTTCCCAAAATTCTTAGTGTTATCTGAACTTCTACCCGCTTGCCTTTCTAGGCTAGTATATGGCGAAGCACGCCTTAAGACTGTAATTGCTTATATTCCATTTCATATAAATTAGCATTTATTGTGATTGCTTATATTCCATTGCATATAAACTAGCGTTTAGTGCCAGATGGTACTTGCTAGATTGATATATATGTATTGAAAGGTATGTAAATATTTATACAGGTGGGAACTATTTGTTTAATGTCATATGTTTATTTACGATAACGAGGTATGCAAATGCAGCAATAAGTTTATGTATAAACATCAAGATGTAAACTGAACATGCACTTTTGCTCTGAGCTATTTAAGTGCTATTTCTGCTATCACTGTGGGACTGTAGCGAGTTTTTTTCCGTGGAATCGTGCCTGCACATATGAGATGCTATAATCGACTGTTAATAGATGCGAGATTGGTAGTTTACTTGTTCCTTAACAATATTGGTAATCTGAACCGTTTTGCAATAGTCAGTGCACTGTTTCGTATCGTTTGTTAACGTTCTTTCGCAATCGTCGCTTTATCAGTACGTTGATTTCTTGAAAACTGTTGGTCGTAGCGAGCTGGGACTAGCGACAAAAAGTTTGGAACTCGTAATGAAGAAATAAAAATAAGGTAATGGCCTAAAATATTTAGATAAAAAGCAAAAACTTGAATTTTATAGATATACTATAATTACGTATATTCCATGGGATAGGAATAAAGAAATATTCGAAAACTAAGATCCAGGGTTTAACATTTTAATATGTAGTTTAGCAGAATTTTTAAGAGACCCTTTTATTAACAACCTCTGGAATGTGTAGATTTATCGACATGGATTTTTTTATTCAAAATCCTTTGCAGCTAGTAACGTCGTAATACATTTTTTCGCTGAATAAAACTTAAAAGAGAGTTAAACAAAACGTTACACATTTTTCCCACGTCTTTGATATTATTTATATAACGCATGGGTAGACAGAGACACATTTTTGGGTAGAAAATGTCTAAAATATATCTATAAGCACCACATGAATTTTCCTCAGTTATCGAAACGATACGATTAAGTTATTTCGATAATATTTTTTAATATGTATTTTTTCTTTGACAAACGTGGTCCGCATTAAAAGAAATATAATAGCTTTAAAAGAAATACAATAACTTCTCGCGACATGATGCCCTTATGCCCGTTCCACCCCTCCGTTCCTTTTATCGATGTACGAATATAACACATGGAACATCGTTAAAATTTGCATTTCTACTTGTATTTACTTTAAAAACCCTTTTCACTTTTCTTAAACTACTAATTCAAATTGAAAAGTATGAAAGGTCAATTTTTATATATTTAAATCATTTAAAGCGGTTGTGATACCTATTTACTTTCATTTGGATTAATAAATTGACATAAACATTGTAACTTTTGTTCTACACATTTTTTATCTGAAAAACAATTACCATGGCTCATATATAAAAGATAAATAAGTGATGTTCCGCGGGCTTTTCTTTAGACCTTTTTAAGATCTACAATTCTCCCATAAGTATTATTAATGTATCCATAAGAGTTTTGTCATGGTTCGTCACTAAAGCTTCAAGCCAGCAATTTTTTTTTCGTACTACTTAGACATCATTGAGTATATCTCAAAAGCCTACCGAAATCTAGAAACCACGAGCCTTTCATATTGCGAAAGTAGTATTTTAATCGAATCAGTAGATTTTGCGTGAATCCCAAAAAACAACCAAACAAACAAGATTTCCCTTTTATTATGTAAGTAGGATTAAAAGTAGGAACAGACGCAGCCCTTAAGAAATTTCATAATTTATCTTTCCTCAAATGTACAACCTGTATTCTTGTGTTGTACCTCTACAGGTCGCAATTATGTACAACGTAAACAAATAAAAATCCAGAAAGTCCATTAAGATGGTTATTAAATAAAAGGTTTTAATGAGCAGATTTCTAAAATATATAATATGCTTTACAAATAAATACGATATTTAATTGAAAATGTTTAAAAACTCTCCAAGCAACATTGCTGGCAATTGTTTATTCCACCAAAGTTGAAAACAAATGAACGGCCTTTTACCGATCATTTAAATTGGTATAAAAATGTTGATAAAAAGCAAAAAAAAACATAAATAATTTATCTCAATCAATTACGAAGATAAAAGAAAATTTATATGGCTATGAAAGAAGATAAAAGAGTTTTAATAATCTATGAAAGAAGGTAAAAGAGTTTTATATGGTTATGAAAGAAGGTAAGAGTTTTAAAAATCTGAAATACCTACATAAAACGTGCAGAGTTTTTCTGCAATGGAAATATGACGGGTGACAAAATTTATTTATGTTTCGAATTTTCTTTCTTAGCTTCTATATTATCGTAGTCGGTTTTTTCCTGTTAACTGTTACTTGAATGAAGTTAACCTGTAACTTGAGTAAAATTAATACAAAACTGTATTTAAACCCAAAAAAATATATTTATATTTTATTTAAAGCTTGTCTTTCGTGCAATGCTCCCCCTATATATAAAGAAAATTTGATTTTGTTCTCTGTCAACTGTGGTAATAAAGAATCGATAGGGATTTAATTTTTACCAAAAATATATCGACGCGGTTGAAGAAATTATTTTATATATATTTTACAATATCTAATGGTAAAATTATGACTATGAAAGAAGGATATTGAAAGAATTTATTTATATTCATACCATCATTATATTGTAAATATTATACACGATTTTTTGTTAAAATTGATCAAAGTTATAAGTGTATTTCAGCAGCTATTAAATGTTCATTTTTCCCTCCTAAATGAAAGAAAATATTTAAAAACAAGTCATTTAAGGAAGTAATTTTCCGCTTGTGATTATTTTAGTAAAAAAATCCAGTGTTTTAACCGCTAATAAACGGCTGTCAAATTTCAAATTTAAGTCTATTCGCGCTAGCTTCTTTAATTATACAAAGAAGACAAGAGGAAATGGCCTAGTGGAATATAATTTTTAAAAAGGCTGGTATTTTTTGAACATAAAAAACAAACCATTCGGCGATTGACAATCAGGAAAAGTCAAAAAATGAAATACAATTTAGAACCATAATGCAAAATAAAAATAAGGTATCTTTCTAAACGCGCATATTATTGTTAATGATTGTTAATAAAAATGGAGTAAAAATAAGGCGTATATTGTAATAAAATAACAATACAAGTCTAAAGAATACATAAATATTTTTTTTAAACGTACAAAAACTAATACATACCGATTACTTTTGAAGTTATACTTCTTTAGGCGCGTTATGAAAAAATGATGAGAGTGAAATTTTAAGATTCGTCACACAAAAGTTACAGTATGAAGTACAGTACAGAAGAATACGGTTGCAGTCTCGAAACAAAAGCTATTGGCACCATCGTCGCCTCTGTTCACTGTTTTCATATTCATAGTATTTATCCACATGTTTCTAGTGTCTACATTCACTCACGTGCTTTAGTTTCATATAAGTGCGATTTATATAAGTGCTGCTAAATTATATTCAGTAGTGATTTAAATTCAATATTTTGATTAATATATTTACTATTCGTAAATATTAGTGAAGAAATTGTGTTTATAGACTTTTTCAAGTGCTCCAATATAATTGAGATTATCTATCCGTATGTATTATTTAATGATGCCAAAGAAGTATAACTTCTCACGCGCGTACATAAGTACACGCACCCTTTTTTTTAATTTGTTGCCATTGCCTAAGTAACATTGACATTATAGGTGCGCAAAATGTATCAGTGAAAATAAAAGAGTTATATATATCATTTGATTGGAAAGATATATATCATTCATTTATATATCTACCTCAGTAGCTCAGTATATCGGTACTTCGAGTTAGTACCGAATTTATTTATTACGCATACGTTGAACAGTGATCATACAATATAGTGATAAATAGTAATGACTGAAGATTAAGCACTATTGTTTGAAAATAAAAATAAATTCTGCAAGAGTATTCACTTTGCTTAATACTTTGCAGGTTTAGGATTTATGATAGTTAACCTTGATTCAAAATATACATAAAATACTTTAATAATAATCAAATAAATTATTTTTAGATTGGCGTATTTATACAATTATAAATTACAATATTGCAATGAAACAAAAAAAGTGTTTGTTTACGCCAAATATTTTGAGCGAACTAAACTATACTTTATCACAGCACTCACATTGGATCGCGAGTAGCTACGTTCGTCTACATAGATCCAGTTGTATATTTGACTGAACAGTTCGATCGTTTTCTTTCTCTTTTATGTAACGTCAAAACATATACTTCTATGTCTATCTTCACGACGTGACGAGTGAGTGAAGTGATTGATTTGGTGAAACGAAAAAGACGCCGATCGTTCCCAAGCTAGTGATATACTGATGCATTTTGATTTCAAGTGAGCGAGTGATAGATATGATCATGTTAATGTGGGCTATATCTTTTATATCTCTCACTCATGGGTTGCACTTCTCTAACTGACATTGACATTCGTTCCGTTATCAAAACGAATGTCTTTTACGCTCTTTTTGAAATATACGACGATTCTGTCGGGCCAATGAGTTTAATGGATTAATATGTTACATCTGTATATAGAGGACACAATGAGAAACGATTTGAACTTTGTTTCATCTCTATAGTTCAAAGAGTTCCGTAGAAATAGTATTTACAAACTATGATGGAAAATGATCTGACTTTTCGCAATAAAATCCAAATTTGTCATCTGTCTGATTGAGGTTTTAAATAAAACTTTTAAGGACATTATTTTTTTCATTTTCTCTACATAAAAGTGTCATTTTTATTCTTGTAACATCTGAGCCCAAGATTATATGGGCTTTTGCCCTCTCCTTTATGAGTGTGTGTGTGTGTGTGGTTATTTTAATATAAGTTCGTATTTTTATTTGCATATTCAGTGTTTCGTGTCGCTAATAACGTCAATTAAGTTGAAAACATTATGAAAAAGAGTTTATCGCAAAAACGCAGATTGCATTGCAAACATTTTTAGAAATAATTTGTTTGTAATGCATAGCGAGCGGAGATTATTTTTGTTAAACTCGTCGTTTTTAAAGAAGGTATCTTTATAATAATTGTAAGCTGTAAAATGATTTAGGTTTCACTTGTATACATTAATTTTTTCCTGGGCCCAAGACCTCTTATGAAATGAGAATGCCCCTTTTCATTAGTGCTTAACTGCATTTGTTACATATTAATATTATTAGTTACTTAACTGCATTTGTTACATATTAATATTATTAATTACTTAACTGCATTTGTTACATATTAATATTATTAATTACTTAACTGCATTTGTTACATCTTAATCTTATTATTTAACGAACTGCATTTGTTACATCTTAATCTTATTAATTACTTAACTGCATTTGTTACATATTAATATTATTAATTACTTAACTGCATTTGTTACATCTTAATATTAATAATTATTTAACTACATTTGTTACATCTTAATCTAAAAAGAAATAAGTGTAAATATAAAAGACGCATTCCATTTCTACATTTATACGTTTGCACATCTCCATCAAACCAATTTATAGTAGATCAAAAATATATTTGATAAATTATAAATTAGGCTGAAAATTTTAATATTTGATGATTAAGGCGAAGAATTAAATTGGAGTGACATTTATTAAGTGCAATACGAGTTTTTTTCTACATAGAAATAAGTTTATCCCACATGGTTAAAGAAAGAAAGAAATTTATCCCACATGGTTAAAGAATTGTTTGATTTCTAGTTTATATAAAATTAAATATATTGGTGTCTGCCCTTTTGGCATTGACCTTTTCGAAATCTGAACATAATTTCAGTTCAATTATCGAGCATTTTTTCACTTGTGCAATATTTCCTTTTTCCTGAAAATATTCCGGTTTTCATGCATCGTATATCGTAATTGGACTGAAATTTTTTTTTGATCCAAAAATGTGTGAGATAAAAAAAAATCAATCAGAATTAAGATGTACGGCATATTTTGTAATTGTATAACATCTACGTTGAAAAATTTGTTAGTTTGTACGTGCTAACCTCTGGAAATACGCGTCCAATTTTGAATTTTTTTCTCGTTAAAAAGCCTATACTTTAGTAAAGATTATAGGCTTTATATCACTAAGCTATATTTCACGAACACATAACAATGACACTAAGCTATATTTCATAGAGACATAGTAATCTCCGAAACAACATATTTGAATTCAAACGTTTTTCGTTTCAGATATTCCTTGCGTTATGGATATAGGCTATAGATTATCATGCCATGCCTAACAGGGGCAGAGTAGTAATTAAAAATGTAAGAAAAGTTGGGGAATACCATTTAAACGTTACATGATAGAAAGAGGTCCGTTTATTAATTGACTGATCATCTCGAGTATTCCCTCCGACATACCCTAGTCCCTAATTTAATCTTAAAATATTTTCTTTGTTTAGAAATAAAGGAATTACTTAAATTGTAGTTTATTTAATATCATTTAGCTCGCAAAATTTGTTAATTTTGACAGTAGTGTAAGGGGAGAATGGGAAGATTTCGGCCATTCACATACGTACTCCAAATGTACATAAGAAAGGGCGCGGTAGATGCGGGTGTAACTATGGAGGTTGCCTCTCTAAAATTTAGTTTCAATGGATCTCTATACACTATCACAACACACGTTCTGCAGAAAACGTTTTTTTATAAAAATAACGATTCTTTTGTTACTTTTTGCACCATTCCGCGTAGAATACAGTTTGACAGCGTAAAATTATCAGCCCTAGGTAAGAAACTGATTCCTTCACAAACAAGAGGTAACGAGAGGGTCGCAAAGCGTAGAGCATGAAAATCTGGAGTAAATTGGAGCCTTTATACGAGACGATTAGCAAAACATGGGTGCTCGGCCGTTTTGGCCATAGCGGAAATAATTTATGGTAAATTTTAATACTTTCAAACCGCAGTCTAATAAAATCCAATTATTGCAGGATTTAAAGCTAAATGATTTAATTTTAGGTAAAACTTTCATAACATTTCACTATTCTGAAAACATTTCATTGCCAAACGTAGCCATTTTCAATTTAACGGGTGACAATTAAACCGGTAACAATCTTTCAATTTAACGGTCAAGTCAATTTAACGGGTAACAGTTAAAGTCTAGTAGTAGACATATAATTAAACAAAGTTTCTATTACAGTCATAAAGCGCGTTTATTCACGGTTATAAGCCATGTACATGTTTATGCAATAAAATGACGTAGTATTTGTTCTGATCTCGTATACTTACGAGTATGTTGGTAGGGTACAGTCGCCAAATATCGTCCCTTTTTTGAAAAATATTCATTAAAAATTTTTTTACAAACTCTGGACAACAAATAAAACGTCTTACGAAAGGTACTATATTCGTTTATTATTAAGAATAATCAAAAATTCTCTTAAATTGCAACAAGTGCCATAAAGATTTATTTAACAAAAACAGTCAAAATTATAAAAAAATTCTTTGGGCATCAAATATCGTCCCCGGGGACGATATTGAGATCACAACAATTAGTATGAAAAATATTAAGAATACTTAACAACGGACTAATATACGAGTAATACTTATTTCTCTTAATTGTAACATCTAGTCAGTCGTTAATCAGTCTTCAGTATTACTTAAATAAAGCTAATTTACCAGACAAGTTGCACAAATAAATGTAAGGCTTTGGTTATCAACACAATCCTCATGCATCCACTGAAAGCATTTAATGCATCTTATCCATTACTACTACTATCGTCTAGTTGAAGCTGAAGGTGGTTCAATGACTGGAACTGGTTGTAAATCTGCTGGAACTATAAATGAGGATGAAGAACTTCCTGGTCGTGATAACAGAGCTGCTGTTGGTGGTCTTGCGCTAGAAGTCTAAGGCGATGGAGTTGGTGTTTTTGGTTCTAAAATTGTAGAAGTCGACGGCAGCGATGTTGGTGTTTTAGGTCTCGAACTAGAAGCCAAAGGTGACAACGGAGTTGGTGTTTGGGATCGTGCACTTATAGGAGTGAACGGTGACAACAGAGTTGGTGTTTGAGGTATTGCACTTGTAGAAGTAGAGGATGATGAGACGACGGTTGCGGAAGATGTTGTATCGTTTGAAGAAGGAGCATGTGGTGAATCATCAAAAATATTTTCGTTAAGTGGAAATATTACAGTTTTTCGAAATCCATTTACTGCTGTATCAATCTTGCAGGCTTTAGCATAAGCTTTCCCAAATATTCCTCCAACTTGGTAATGGGTGACGACCTGCCCTGGATGATTTATCAGCCAATTCTCTATTTCTTGGGCATAATACGTTTTCAGTGGGAACATGAATGATACATTCAAAGGTTGCATGCGATCAGTTGAATGTGGAGGAAGACAGATTATAGAAACACCACTTTCATGGGCAATATCAATCACGTCTAAATTTCTTGTGTGGCTGTAATGGCCATCTAAAACTAGCAAAACAGAATCTTCCTTTGAAGGTTTAGCTATGGACACAAAGTGTTTAAGCCATTTTGTAAATAGCTCAGGCTGGATCCAACCAGATGGATGACATCTACCTATGGTGCCTGGAGGTGTTCCATCGAGTAACTCAGCTTTCATGTTTTTCCTTGGAAAGACCATCAAAGGAGGAATAAATTGACCAGCAGCTGACATACAAGTAACACCAGTTACTAATGCTCCTCTTTCAGCAGATGACAACTTGTGAACATCTCTTTTGCCTTTTATAGTCAATATTTTTCTAACTTCATGCTGAACCGTGCTGATTCCAGTTTCATCGACGTTGAATATTTTATTTGGGTTGAAGTTAATCTTTTGCATTTCAGGTTTCAATAGATGAAAAAAAGTTTTAACGTTTTCTGCTGTAAAGCCTTGAACATGAGTACGAGATAATGATTCTGGCTTACGGAATGACAATGCAGGATGACGAGCCATAAATAACTTCATCCATTTCTTGCCTGCTTTCATTTTAGTTTGAGAAAATGGGTGGGGGATATTATTTCTAATTGCTAACTGAAAAGCCATTCGTTTTAAATCAGATGCAGTAATGCCATAGTAATTCTTCTCCATTTCCAAACAATACTTTACCAGCTCTTCTTCTAATTCTACCGGTAAAACTGGTTTCCTTCCCATTTTTCCAGAAAGTAAATTTTCAACCAATTGTTCTGTTTTTTTTGTGTAGTCTTTCAAAGTAGCTCTTGAGACTTGAAAACACTTTGATGCCTTCTTGTAACCCATTTCTTTTGCTCTTACAGCTTCAACAGCTTTCTTCATTGCTTCAGGGACCCACGACTTCTTTTTGGCATCTACAAAATAAAAAAATTAAAATGAATTACAAAAATAAATTTAAAAAATTAAAAAGAAATATGGTTACCCAAATATCGTCCCCGGGGACGATATTAGGTTCACGTCGGGGGACGAAATTAGGAATATGCTACAAAATAGAATAAAATTAATATCAACAGAAAACGCATGTCATAACCTCAATATTTTTTAATCTATTTGAATCACCTGAAGTAACAAACATTTCAATAAAATTTTCAATTCATTAAGTCAATCATATCAATTTTTTGTAAATTTTAACAATATTCCAATAAAAAACTTATCTTTGGCAGATTTTTCTTTTTTTTAATATTTTTTCAAAGAAGCGAGGTATCGCTCTCAATTCTTCGCAAAGGCCGGCTGACAGGGGCCCCTTTAAGTTAGTGACATAATCGCCCATCTTTAGTCATAATCGCCCATCTTTAGTTACAATTATGATGATTCCGTTAGTGTTATTCATAATAGACCATCTTTAGTTACAACTATGATGATTCAGTTAGTGTTATTCATAATAGCCCATCTTTAGTTACAACTATGATGATTCCGTTAGTGTTATTCATAATAGACCATCTTTAGTTACAACTATGATGATTCCGTTAGTGTTATTCATAATCGTCCATCTTTCGTTACAATATGAGTTGGCGTGTTTATTATCTGCTCAATGAAGTTAGGCAGCTCGACCGCGGTTAGTACCTAGTATGTACCGATGGGCAATCGCGATGGGTCATCGTGTAGATGGCGCAATGGTTTAGGATGGCGTATGGTTGGCGATCGTGTTCGACTATTTACTCAGTGTCTGTTTTTTGAACAAACATCAAACGAAGATGCGGTTAGCAACCGACATGTGACCACACGCTAACACAGCATCACACAGTAAACCATCATTCAATGTATTATTAATAATGTCGATAATATAGTTTCATACGTAATAGATGAGCATTTCGTCATTATTAGAAAAAGATAACATGCTTGTTGGCACTTACGATGCCCATATGGGCTTATATTCACTTTTTTTCATTTCAATTTAATTGAAAAACCACTTTATTATATGTAACAATTACACTCGCAAATAAATGTTTTATTATGTTATAAATATATTACATATAATAAAGTAATGGAAATAAAATAATTCCTGAAAATAAACATAAAAGTACTGAATTCTTGGTTGATACACTTATATTGAAAGCACATTACATATATGCATCAATAAAGAGGACCATTCATTTCGTAACTGCAGTTTTGGATCGGAAAGTTTTAGTTGCCCGCTAATTGTTTAGTGGAAACAATCTATATTATTGACCTGCCATTTGTGGAAAAATGAACACTGTTCAATGAATCAAATCTAAATAAATATATGCCAATGGAAATTTTAAAAAATCCCCAAAACTGACCAACTAAAAGTGTGTAATTATTAAAAGAATTATTCAAATTCTGTAGCCATGACAAAAAATAATAATGCATTAGTACGAAAACGGCAAATTAACAAAAGCGAATATGTCACATATAGATACAATACTTAAAATATCGATACAATAACGTTGTACAGTAAATATATGTGAATATTATAGATATAGTATCGAAATACTTTGTTACAAAATGAGATGCAAATACAATAGTAATGATAGAAACGTACATTTAATTTTTTTTCAAACTTGAGGTAATTTTTTTAAAATCTGCTCTGGTTTAATTTGGTTTCTCACTGTCAAAACTTTTAAGAATATTATTTAATGACATAGCTACATCACTCAAAAATTTGAAGTTTTATAATATAAATGAAATTAAATATTAAGTCTCATGTTCCTTTTAAATCATATAGGATTGTTATTTTTGTAATAATCAAATCTTAATTTGGCAAAGGCAATTTTAATGGCTCTTGATTAATATTACGGGTAAAATTTAATTGCGAGTAAAATCTGACTACTATATAAAAAACAAGTTAAAGAACGGAAGATTCTTAAAGTTGTTATCAAATGGTTATGATAGGAATATATTTACGTGTATCTACCCAATCTACCAAAATATCACATACCTACCTTGTGACGTTCTGATTGCCTCTAACCGAAACTGATCATGCTCACATTTCTAACTCTTTTTCTAAGTTTGCCTTTCCAATATTTAGAACTACCATTAAACACTGTCAAATAATTTGTCGATGAAGCAGATGATATCACTCGTGTCTCCTATTGTTCATCATCATCTTCATTTCCAAATGATCCAGTGAATTCTTCTCAGATTCACTGGATCACTTGGAAATGAAGACGATTTTTCAATACACCACATAAAACATTGTGAAAAATAAAACGTTGTAAAGAAGTATTTAAAATACGTGTTCCAATTATGGAATAAATGACTTACGGACACGAGAAAGTAAATTGATATTATGGTACATAAATTACAATAAAAAAACTTATAATAGAAAGTATATTCGATCAATTGGAGGTAACAAAGTGGTAATTTCCGCAAATTTCGACTATGTTTAAGTATAATGAACGTATATAAATAAATTTAACTTTATAAATTAAATTAAATATTTAGCTTTTCAATAATACGTTCTCATGACCACCGCTTTCCAAACTACATAAATAGGAATGAAATACAATAAAAACAGGTGGAGAGAATATTACAATAAACATAAAGATAAAAAAATAAATAAAGTAATGTATATGTAGAAAAATGCAAAAGCATACATAGTCGTAAAAAGCACAAGTCTCGATGAATGTCATTTACGTTTTGAGTGGTTAACAGTGATTTTAATTGCATTTTAACAAAAGAAAATTCAAGAAACTCAAAGTACAATGAAGTATTGGCTGTGTTAGAGAAAGAGATGGCATGCCTTCTGGTATTTTTTTTTATAAAAATATATTTTTGTATGCCATTGGCAGAACTAGCGTACTGCGTTATTGTCGTGTTTACATTTAAAAAACTACATTTGTTATCTACAAAAACTAATTGTTATTGACTGATTATAGTAGTGGAAAACAATACGGAATTTTGGATTATTATGACTGGACAAAATTAATAAAAAGTGTTTATTTATGATTTCTAATTTATTAAAAAAACATTTTTATAAAACTATTAAATCTTTGTTTCACCTTTACAACTTTATTGAACGTATTACGTACTTCAGGAATTATTTTTGACATAATCCGAGAATAGATGCATTTATGATATCATATTTTGCTTCAAACCCAGGTTTTATCTCCGCTAATAGCTAATAGTCTAAGGCGTGCGAAAATAGTGACGTTTAAAAAGTTTAAATTTATTGACAGTTTTAATTATTTTTTTTAAATGAAATATTTCCAACAGCATTTATATTTTTCACTATGTCATAACGATGAATTAAAAATATAAATATTCCCTATTTACAGATGTCAAATCAACTGGCAACATGGGTATACAAACTAAATTTTAAGAAAGAACAGGAAAGTGCCTGAACGTTGTAAATAACTTTCTATTTTATAAATCATTAAAGTGAAAAATCATAAATAATTTACAGTCATGTATAGCAATCATATTGCAAGCAAGCCCTTTAACTTTATTAATTACATAATTTATATACATTCTGAGCCATAATTGGCACGGTTATACATATTTATAACGTTTACGTATAAACTTATGAAATCATTTAAAAATATTTTTTTAATATCTTCCCTAAGGAGAGAAATTAGGGGTGCTTTTTTCACAACCTTGATTGTATAGGGTATCGAAAAATCTTTTAATTGGGGTTACATTATTAATGATATTCGATATAGGAATCTGTTCACGAAATATTACGCTTTAAAATGGGAATTTTTGTTAGAGTTACGTATCGTCAGCTAGCACCACGTAAGACCAGCTAACCCCCTATTTCTGAATACCTGAAAATTACTTTTTATAGTAGTATATGTAACACAATTAAAAGGAAAGTGTAATGCAAATACGATCAACTAGTTTACAAGTAATAGTCGATCAACTTATGACATGTAGTTGGGTGTATAAAATGTTCATAGAAATTCTATACAAATGATTTAAGTCAATCATAAAAATAACTTTCCATTTTAAAATCTATATTTATTATCTCTGTGAAAGACATATAAGGCAATATATTTAATTTTTGACGTGGTGAAAAATAATATTATTCAAATATGCAACATATTTTTACATCAATTAAACATATAATATGCGATGTATTTATGTTGTGAAATTTAATATTTATAAATAGTTTAATAGAAATATTATGTATCCTTAAATGTTTATAAGCATACAAATATGTACGCGGAGTGCTAGGCTCTCGTAGTGCTAGTTCTAATATTACTTGACAGGTTTTTCTATTAGTTACTTGCTTTTATACTCATAAAATACATTGTATATAATAAGTAACAAGAGCAAGGACGACGTAAAAATTGCATTATAATTACAATCGCTTCCAACAACAATAACTACTGTTTCACAAAATACATTGTATATAATAACTAACAAGAGCAAGAACGAAGTAAAAATTGCATTATAATTATAATCGTAACTAGGTACTATTTTGAAATAGTAGAAACAACGCTCATGTCAACCATTGAATAGAGTAGTCCTTGTTTGACCTTCGTCTACGGATTACGATGCTTCTCTTATTCGAACAATGAAAGCGATTTAACTTCCTTAGTTTTTAATTATATTCATGCCATAATGTCGGATAAATTGCAATAATCGACTGCCTTATAAAGATCTGTATCTATACCAACGTTTATTCTTGTTACTATGTAAAGTTGTGGAAGCATTAGCCGACAATCTCCAATTATGAAGGTAAGTTTACGTGATATTTATTTTATAGTATCCCTTATGATAACTTAAGGGGAAGTAAACTATCATAAACCATACGTATTACAATTTACTTCGCAACTTATGGAAATACTAAACTATAAATTATAAGTGTATGATGTTAAAGGAATTTTTAATGGCTAAAATATTTATTTGCTAAGTGAAGTTGATTTAAATCAGGATTCTGAAACTTTCATAATAAACGCCTATGGATAGGATGTTTATTTAACATTAAAACGCTTGTTGTATGTTACCTTTTGACGATAGGTGTACTACGTGTCTGTTCTGTGAGGTGTACGTCGCCGTTAACATTTTATATAGTTTTGGAAGCGCATTCAGTGTTTGGTGCGCGGGTACATTTTTAGCATTTGTGTTAACTAATTTGCGCCTTAATTATATTTAGCCTATATTTGAATCTATGATGAATACATTATTTATATAGAAAATTTAATTTAAATCTGTATTGCCGCTTAAGCGTGAAAAAAGGCAAACAAAAGACAATGTTTCATTTTATTATATTCATAGAGAAATAGCGACTTAGAAGTATTTTGCTTAGAAGTTTTTATTTTGCTTGACTTAGAAGTATTTTTTAACATGAGTGCTTAGCGTCCATAGGGAAAATGGTCCGGAAATAGTGTCCCATATTAACAAGACTTTTTTACATTTTTTTTCCATTTGGAAATGATTCCAAATGATCAATGAATGATAACAACATATACCTTTCATTAAAATGCAACTAGATCGGTTCTAAATTTTCTTTGTCATCGTTTGAAGCTAAAAATAAAAGAGCTTTTATTTCATCAATTAGCTGAACTTTCGTTGATTGTTTTAATTTAGGCTTTATGTGCAACAGGTAAAGATCTGGAGATATCAATAAACTAAGTATGATGTCTTCGTTAGTGACCTTTCTACATAATTTTCTGGCACGATTTTCTATACCTCTTGAAGTACTTGTTCCTGCCTCAGAGATTTCTTCGGATAGACTTCCTATTGGAATCCTATCATAGCGTTTGATTATATCGGCTCCATGAATCAGAAATGTATGCCCACTTGATGTCATATGATACCATCTATAAGCCTACATTTCGTTGTGCAGTTTCAATTGAATATGATAAAAAATTACCAATGTCAATGTATTCACCAGATGATATTACTCCCAGAATAATACTAAATCATCCTAATAGAGCTTTCGTACACAATATCTACAAGCAATCCCACTTCATCACGAAACTTTTCTTGATTTTCCTTCCTGCGTTCGACCACCAGGGCATTCGACTCCCCTGGTGGAAATATTTTCCTGAAAAAGTGTGGGTTATTAAAAAAAGCTTTTAATAAGTCAATTTTTTTAAATAATTTCAGATTCTTTTGGAAAAGTTGCTCAGAGTTATTAAGAGATTTTGAAGAGACAATAACTCTGAGTATCTCTTAGTAACTCTGAATAACCAACACTTTTTCAAAGAAGATAAGACTCTTCAAATTTTTATTCCGAGTTCTAAAATAATTATTGCAAAGAAATATTTTCACCAGGGTCACCTATAGCCTGCCACGTTTTAAAACCAATCGGTAAGAAATATACAGTACGCATTCCATAAATATGACAAGCCGTATTTGTACATATCTAATACAACACATTTCTTTATAACTTCCTTAAGTCTAAGTCCATTGTGCGTGGCTTCGTATCGCTTACCCGCACACTAAGTAAAACAACGAACAATTGTAACACAGAACAGATACGTAAATAGGGTATTTAACTATACCTTTTTATTGCTAAAATAAGTAATAACATTAAAAACGATTAAAAGAAATGTATTCTAACTAGGACTTTTCATTACAAAGTTATAACCATAGTCCGGACACTCCATACTGATATATTTTTTCATACAAATTCTCTGGTGTGCATCGGCTATCTCTTTCTAACACAACCAACTTCATTGTACCGTACCTTTTCTTGACATGCCATAGACTTACGCTATTGTGAAATTGCGTCTTTCTCTATGAAGAGAACGAACGCTATATATCAAAGATAAAGATAAAATGCGTCTCAATATGGCTGTTCAATCGTTTAAAATGTAAGTAGCTTCATCGAGATTTATGCTTTCTACTATTGCTTTTGCATTTTTTATTTACTTTTAACTTTGTGTATGTATTAATAATATATTTGTATCTGTTTTAATATTATCTGCATCTATTTTTATTCGTTCAACCCTATTTACGTAGTTGTCAAATCGTGAAATTGTGTTGTTTTCTTTTTATTATATTAATATATCTTTGTATTCGTTTTAATATTATTTACATCCGTTTTCATTTATTTCATTTCTATTTACGTACTTTTAAAATCGTAAAATAGTTATTTTTAAAGATGTTTGCTATGTATGTGTATAGTAAATGTTCCAAAGGATGAAAAGGAAGAACAGTTTGGCTAAATATTATTGTACGTGAAAACATAAAAGTGTTATTTATTGCAGGTCTGAAAAACTTCGTACAAGAAACCAAGTGTGAATATGTTTTGGAAGGTAAACGTAGTATACTTTCAATAAGTGTGTATTAACAATTAGTGATATTAAAGCATCCATTACTTGTGTTTATTTTTAGGAATTCTTTTACTACAATTTAGGAACCTAAGTAATTATCATATATTTATCCCTTACTTTATGTATGTCATATACTCATAATTTAATTTTTATTTAAAACTAAGGCATTTAATAAAAGAGTTTTTTTTTAATTGAACTGTTTGGTGTTTTTTCATTTTAATCAAGTCTCGTATTATGTAAACAAAAGTGAATATAGGCACGTATGGCTAGTTCGTAAATCCGATGGCACATGCCATTTCTTTCTGACAGTGTTAAAAAATTGTATGGAGTGCCCCATCTATTTCGTATATTATCTATGGTTATAACGACTTAAAGACTGACGAATATCGTTTCGCGTGAAAGCGCCCCATGCAAAACACAACAGGATTATGACGTCACTGGCCAGTTACTTAGCTTTCATTATAAGGGAGTTTATTAAATATCTTTGGTATCTCGTTAAATATCGGATTTAAGTTATAAATTGCATATTATAATTTTGTCATTTTTTTGTGTGGAAATTAAATTCATAACAACTATTCCTATTTAAAAAATTAACACTTTTTCCTATTTAGAAGTTTCGATTAATTATTTGTTATATCCATTATTTATATTCATATCCATTCCAAGGTTTTTATAAACCTAGTCTACAGTTTTAAAACATTTGTAGGTACAAAAAATATCGACATCAGTCAAATACCCTATTGTGGTAGGCCGGAGTGTCTTAAAAAAGATATATATGTATATATATATACATATATATATATATATATATATATATATATATATATATATATATATATATATATATACTTATGTGTGTGTGTGTGTGTGTACGCGCGCGTGTGTGCGTGCGTTCGTGCGTGCGTTCGTGCGTGCGTGCGTGCAAACGTACGTGCGTGCTTGCGTTCTGGCGTGCGTGCGTGCGTTCGTTCGTGCGTGCGTCCGTGCGTGCGTGTGTGTATATGTGTGTAAATATTCACTTTTAACTAAACGTAACGTTAACATGTCGAAAAACAGCTACAAAATATCTCGCCATCATTTCTTACTCTAATAAATAAACAATAATTTGTGTTGCATAACATGATGGGGTTTTACATTAATTTTTATAGAGCCCATGTAAATACAAGTACCAAGATACGATGAATTCCATGGAAAAATGAGCTTTCTTGTTTGAAGCCAATATGTTTCAAATAGACCTTTGGGAGATTGCAACTCCTTCCCCTCTTGTTTTACACACAGTATATGTACAGTACTAGCAATCGTCGGGATATGACAATTTAAACAATTAAAGTCAGCAATTAAACGGCAATACACATTAATGTGTCTTGCCGTTTAATTGTTTACACAATTCATTTCTTCACTTCGTAGGATACTTTGTGTATTAAGTTTTCAAGAAATAAATCGGGAAAAACCTATTTCTATTACAGGTTTATATTCTATTAAATTAATTTATGATCATTGCCAAATTATTTATGGTGTTTTTCCATTGATATGCCCCCCCCCGTACTTTACATTAAAATAAAAACGTCTCCATCGTTCGACTGGTCATGGCGGCCGCCATAACGTCACACCGTAGCTTAATTTTTCCATCGATTACCGACATTGGTGCATGTGGTAATTAATCGATACTATTATTGATTATATTATGTAAATATGTACCCTAGTTAAATACGTGTATATTAGAATACCTACAAAGTTAAATACGTGTATATTAGAATACCTAAAAAGTTACAAAATTTAACTATTCTTGTGTTTAATTCTTTCAGATTTGTAAGTTAGTAGTTTCTTATCCATTGCCTTAATATTATTCTGCGTAATTCATTTATAGACTAATTAGAAAGTTGAAATAAAGGACAATAATATAAGAAAGTAGGTACTTTATTATATAAGAAAAAGAAAGAAAATATAAGAATACTTATAAACAGGACAATTTTTTTTATAATACAATCTTTGCAATAATCATTTTTTATACAGAACATTTCAATTCCAGGAATGAAATACTGGTCAAATAGTTAAGCGACGCGGAAATATAATGATTTTACTAGCCATCAAAGAGCACTAGTTTATTAAATATTTGTCTCTTTGACTACTTGAACCCTGAAGTTTTGGCTATATAGTGTAACTTTACATTTATATATGTAGACATAATAGCACGAACTAGATATAAATGATAATTGTATGACATAGGTTGTGGTAGAGAATGTTCGGATAACTTGTCAAATACACTGGAAGTAATAAATTCTTCCAGTGCCAGATTCTTAATGCGACTTAGTTGATTGTTCATGGTATATACGTTTTGGTTTCTAATAATTATTCCTTCTATTTTAATGCATATTGTAAAAACATCAAGAGAAGGAAATAACGGACCACTGAAATTTTTATATTGTATCAGCTTATGGAACCTTATTTTATCAGACGATGTTAAAAGTATTTAGCCACTTTTTTGTGTAATGAATCGACTACCCAACCATAATATATAATAGCCGACAATTAGCTTGACATAGTCAGTGGGCAACCAGGACTCATCTAAATATTGTGAGTAATTATCACATTCTAGACTTCTGGAAGTACATTCTTGACCAGTCTCATAAATTCCGTCTTCCTTATGTCTTAGTATTTGAGACGTTGTGTTTATACCTACAACTGATTGAAGAACTTAATACTTCATAATTTTCCAGTTGAATACAACTGGCATGAAAATACGATTTTAATTGTAAGTTATAGAAGAGTTTTCTGTAATTTTTTGTGCATTTGGGTTGTTATTGCTCCCCCCCCCCCCGTGTTATCTAATATTTCCAAAAAAACATTTCGAGGTAATCTTGAGAAAACCTGTATGTAATATATTCCAAAGACCCCTTTTTTACTAAATTATCATATGAAATTGTCATAATCTCGATGCACACCAAAAATCCCAAAAAACCGATTCTACTTCTTGATTTTATTAACAATTTTTCTTTCTGAATTGTTTTAAAAGCTAATACATTTGATTTATTTCTAATCATTTTACGGTATTTGTAACAGAGACAATGAATAAAACGTTTTGTTTGTTCTAAAAAAACCCGAGTATAAGATGCTCGTTTTCTGGGCACATTGGTTTCTTAAGTTGTATTTGACGAATATTGGGTGAGTTAAAAATATCAAATAAATTATTAAAAGTATTAACAAATTCAGCTGTAGCTGTGTTGCCTTTAAACTGCTCTAATTTAATCTCTTTATCACAAAAAGAAAACAATAGCTTTGGATACACTTCTATTCAATAGTTGCGTTCCGAAACGCAGTTTCATTATTTAATTTCGAAAGTTGATGTGTTTTTTGTTAATTTATTAGATATATTTAATTACTCATCAAATATATCTGACTCATTTTCTTCCAATTAATTTAGTCTTTACATATTTCCATTTTTACATACTAACTATTATTAGTCTTGATATATTTTTTAGCTTCGAACATATTCCGGACAAGTTTCAACATGTGACATGGATCTAAAAAAATTACGATGGCTTTTTTCGTAACCAGATGAGGGAAAGCAGTTTTAAAGTTTTTATAATTTTTTAGTTGACAACTTAACAAATTAACTACCTTTATATTTGTGGCACAGCCATTAAACATTAGAGATATTGTATCTACGCCAACTGCGTGGCATTTAAATAAACATATTTTAATAATATTTGATTTCATTTCAGCGTCGATCCCATTTATTAAAAAGTATCCACGAGGTTTTCAAAATAGACACTACCATCAAAAGTAAAGCCTGACTTACGATTTCAATATAGTAGCCCTCTTCTACTCCGGTGTCAACAATTCCTATAAATTTTTTACCTGCCCAAATTTTTTGTTGGCGAATAGTCATTTCGTCAAATATTAGTTTTTTGAAGTAGAATTTTAAATTATTTGCAGTGAATCCAGGTTCTGCTTTAATTTTTTGGTATCATTTATTCAATGTTCCTTGATGCGGGAGACACCATGAGCGTTACTACCGCCGTATCAGCCGTATTAATGACACGGGGCCCTCGGGCTACAGAGTGCCCAAACGTGTGTAAGCAAAAATTCGTAAAATGTTATCCACAATCTCTCTTAAACTCTTAGGCCTTACTTCCCGGGAAAAAAATATTTCATCAAAAAGTGCCCAACGTGCCTAAAGAAGTTTTCACGTCAAAAATTACGAAAGTCAAAAAAGGAATCTCTGTTTTTCCCGGGTTAAGCGGGCGCCCAAAAGTTGGCAACATAGGAGGTCTCACGATTGACCCGCGACGCATGTCAGATTACATCACTTATTGCGGGATTCCCCCGTTCAAGTGAATGCCAATGACAATCCACGGAGAACAGAGTTAACTCGTTTTATTACAGTCCAGTTCAAACATTACTACATTGTAATAAAGTCTTGTTCTTGTGATTATTTATTGGTTAATAAGTTTAATTTGTGTAAGTAGATGTGATCAATTGATATGTAATTTAATACATTTTTAACATAATTTTTTAAAATTTGTTTAATTGATAGTTTTAGTCTTCTAGTTTCAATGATTTCCAAAAAAATCTTTACCATGTTAATTTTATTCAGTTATATTTTTAGATTCTTCTGAAGTACATTGTCCATTAGAAGTCTATCCGGAAGTAGAAGAAACCCATATCGATGATTCTAAGGAATCTGAAGAATTTCATAATGTACCTTCGTCAGATGAGGAAATTTTGGTGACAGCCCAACTGAATGCAAACGAAAAATAATTTTTAAATTGGGGCCATTCAAACCACAAGGACCGTTTTCAAAGGATTCAGAAATAAATCGATGTTTTTCGGCCTATCAATATTCATATTGAAATAAGACTGGTATACAAATTTCAAGATCGTGGCTATTTTATTCTTATGTTTTAAACAAACCGTATTGCCACTTCTGTTGGTTATTAGCAGATCGTCAAAGCAAATCTTACTCCTCCGCATGGGTTAACGGTGCTTCCGTTAGAAGCAATTTTACACAATGTATATACGACCATAAAAACTGAGCAGCATATTAATGCATGTTTATCTTATAATAATTGGTTACAAGGAAATACCATCGATACTTTATTGCAAAGTGAAATCATCCACAAAGTAATTTTATTACTTTCTGGCGAGATGTGTTGCATCGTATTATTAATGTTATAATTAATTTAGCATCATGCAATCTTCCTTTAAGTGGCCATGATTTGGAATATGGAAATTTCATGTCAATTTTACGTTTATTATCTATTGAATATTTAATATATTTGGCGTTAATTTTGTAGAAATTCATTATTCACAATTAAATGAAACTATGTGGAGTAGTATGATTTCTACTTTCTTTAAATTCTTTACCACGATCTAGGTTTCATTGTATTACAACATCTTCAGGTAAGAGTTAATCTTTGCTAATAGCCCAGCAAAGATTAACTCTTAGGAACATCCAATAGCATTTATATGTTTCAAACACAATAGCGGAAGCCGGGCTTGTGTGGGTTTTCCCACTGCTTATTTTAATGAGTTTATTGTAGGGAAGCGGTGTAGGTTTTATTATATTTCCGAGAGTTATACGATATACCAATATTTTAGTGAGGGTAATAAATTCAATTGTTGTTATTATATGAGGTTGTACAATTTAAATGTTTCGGTGTATGTAATAAAATTAAATGGAAGTTATTCTCGGTAATATATTTATACAAAAGCAAGGGTATCTGAAAGTTAGAACAAGGTTATACCACTAATTCTACATATCTCCCGTTTTATTTATTTATTTATTTTTTTTATATACTTATATTTATATGTGTATTTGGGCTAAAACAATTTAAAGAGTACTGTAGTATCAATGTTGTCGAATTATAATATGTCTAGAGGATATTAAGTGTGGGTGATGATATTGTATTTAGTTTTTCATTTAATATATTAACCTTGGTGTCTTTTTTATATCTGTTTATTTCTAATGTTTCTATGATATTAAGTTTATTAACTTTTGTATTTATTTGTAATATATAGGGGGCATTATCAGTGTGAGGGTGATGGTTATTTTCAATGAGATGTTTAGCAAAGTGAGATGTGTGTGGTTTGTTATTTCGCCAGCTGGCAATGTGTTCTTTATATATTATAGTAAAATCTCTTCCTGTTTGACCTACATAGGTCATGCACTATTACAGTCCTTACATTTAAGTTTATAGATACCACTCTTTTTAAGTTTATCTATTTTTTCTATGTTTTTAATAAGGGTATAAGGCTGATGGATGTTTCTAAGAGTTAATCTTTGCTAACAGCCCACCTGAAGATGTTGTAATACAACGAAACCTAGGTTGTGGTGAAGAAATTAAAGAAAGTAGAAATAATACTACATCACGAAGTTTCATTTAATTGTGTTTATTATCTAATTAAGATCATCCTTTTAAAGAATTTATTTTAAAGCCGAAAGGCGAAATCAATTATTTAAGCCCTACGATTCAAAATGAAATTGTTAATTTGCTTGGTATCACAGTTAGGGGAAATATTGTTTTAGAAATTATTTTTAATTTAGCTCCATTTCTGACGATTATATTGGATACAACACAAAATCTGTCAAAAATTTACCAACTTTCTATAGTTTTTTGATACATCTAGATAACAGAAAATGATTTTAATGTACCTAATGAAATAAAAATCTACAAGTCTTTTTTGGGGTTTATAGCAGTATCCGATCGTAGTTCACAAAGACTTAAAACTGAAATTTTAAATACCATAAAAGAACATGGAATTGATTTGTCCAAATGTAGAGGGCAGGGTTACGATGGAGCAAATGTTATGTTGGGTGTTTATGGAGGATTACAAATCCTTATAAAAGCATGCCCCAAATGGGGATTATGTTCATAGTGCGGCACACGCATTAAATTTAATTTTAAACGATGCTGCGAAATGTGTTCCTGAATGACAATTTTTTTCGATAATTTGGTAATAATATATACTTTTTTAGCAATAGTATAAAACGTTAGTCAATTTTGAGTAACGATTCATATAAAAAATGTAAAATTACCCTTAAAAAGGTATGTCCTACTAGATGGTTTTCAAGAAACGATGCTTTATCAGCTATAAGGAAAAATTATTCATTAATAATGAAAAATTTGTACCAACCAAATTTAATTTCCACTAAAAAAGACGAACGTAACAAATGTAAAAATATAATTAATATTTTAGAGTGCTACAATTTTTTGGTGCTTGTCGCTTTTTTTTCTTCACTATTTGAAATCCTGTTTCTAAAGCTTTACATCATGAAAGTATTGACTTACAGAAAGCTAGTATTTTACTAAGTAATCTTTTGAATAGACTGAGCGAAATAAGAAATCAAGATTCATTCCATGGTTTGCTGAACGAGTCCAGAGATCTAGCAAAAGAGTGGGGGGTGACAACTATTTTCAAAAATATAAGGCAGAAGATAACGAAGTGTTTTTTGATGAGTTATCAGAAGATGAGAGAATTTCCGACCCGAAATCGTACTTCAAAGTCAATGTGTGCTATTGCTGTGTAGATATATTTTGAATACACTGAGCGAAATAAAAAATCAAAATTCATTCCATGGTTTGCTGAACGAGTCCAGAGATCTGACAAAAGAGTGGGGGGTAACAACTGTTTTCAAAAATAAAAGACAGAAGATAACGAAGTGTTTTTTTGATGACTTATTAGAAGATGAGAGAATTTCAGACCCGAAATTGTACTTCAAAGTCAATGTGTACTATGGCTGTTTAAATATATTAATTTCTCAAACTAAACAAAGATTTCTGAACCTTTGCGACCTGAGTAATATGTTCGAAGTATTACAACTGGAGGAACTCTTATCATTTTTAAACGAAAAAATAAAAAACATGTCGGAAAACTGTCTGTTAAATACAGTAAAGATATGTCAGTTGATTTTTATGAACAATTAATTACTTTGAAAACATGCTTAAAATCTGAAATGCAGAAAATTCATTCCATTAAGGAAGTCATGGAATTATTGCTGATAAAATTCAATAGCCTTGCATCCAGTTTTCCGGAGGTAATAACAGCATGCTTTCTATTATTGACCCTTCCGGTTACAACTGCAACTGCTGAAAGAAGTTTTTCAAAATTAAAACTTAGGACTTCTAAGGGATAGGAACGGCTATCAGCCTTGTTACTATTGTCCATACAGGCAAACAATTTATAAAAACTGAAATCGTCTTCAGCTATGAATGATTTAATAAATAAGTTCACCGAAAAAAAGGCATGAAAAGTGTATATTTGATTTGAATTGTTTGGCCAGCTTAGTTTCTAGGAGTATTAATTGTAAGTAATAACTTACAATCAATATAAAATTGTTTTAATTCAATGCGAGTGTTTTTGTTTCTTTTGTGAAAAATCTTTACCCTTCATTTGAAAAACAAATTTTGATACAGGGTCCGTCTAAGGCATGCTACGCCACTGAGATACCTGTACCAAAAAATCTTCTGAAATGATTATATCATGAAGGGGAATAAAAACCTAAAGTTAGTGCTAATTTACAAAATTATGCTGTATAATTAGGCCGGGATTTTATGTTATTTTGTCTCATTTCTTGTTTTTTCTTTCAAATTAATTTTTGTTACGTAATTCAGGACCGATCCAATTATTTTTCAATTTGTCATACACATTTACCGAGAGATATCTATAATTTTTTAATTCTTTCACAGTGTGATTAAGTGATTAGAATTTTTTTTGTAGTCGTTTATATTTTCCTTTGAAACTTCTGAATTTATGAAAACTTTCTGGTGTAGAACAGATATTTACGAAATTCTTGTTTTTTAAAAAAATTTGAAATTTGTGTTTGTAAAATTCATTTTTCTTCTGAATCTTCTACTTCTTGTAACAAACTAGTATTTGGAATAGAAGTAGATGCTACCATTACAGCAAGTTCTGGATTTGACACAAAAGCTTTAGTTGTCGGTGTTATATCCGTACTTAATAATAAAGCAATTTGAAAATAAAAAAAATCATAACACAAAACTGTAAGTTTCTTCGCATACATATATCGAGTGTCTTTGTATATATAAGTATATATATATATATATATATATATATATATATATATATATATATGTATATATATATATATATATATACATATATGTATGTATATAAATTTAGTCATATTTTTCTTTATCCCAATTATTTCACAAACCTTAAATTCAGTTTAAGATACAAAAACTTTGAAGACCTTTGCTAATAATAAAAAAATTAAATCTTTTCTTTTTCAGTTTTATTTCCTGATATTCATATTTCTCGGATTGAGTTGGTCGATACTGTCGGATGAGGCTGACGATATGATTCTTGATAGCGCAGAAATATTCCAGGAAATATGGGGCCAACCAAATGATTCGAGAGAGCATCTTTCATTGAATTATAATTTAAATAGTATGTATTCATTGGTTATTCATTGGTTGTTCTTCTCACTATATTTGTTTCACTTTTTGTTACTGTCTTATTTGTAAACATACGAACTTACTACACCCAGACTACTGTAGTAAAAGAATTTCACTTCAAACAAATGTATCTCATTTGTATTCAGTTACAAATGATTTCACTTTCAACCATCAACTAAATTTGGAAATATTTTAGTATATCGCAAGAGTATCATGAGTTTTTGTATACTAAAACGTCTATATCTTCATGTTAAAACATTCTATTTATTTCAGGGCAACAGACATCGAGCAATAAACGACCAAAGAGGTTTCTCCCTCTTCCTAATAACAAAAATGTTCAGTCAAATTTCATATGAAAGGAAACGTGATAATCGCCACATCATAACTTTTTCGCTTCGCAAAATATAGAATTGTCATACCTGCAATCTGTACTAAAATAGTCAATGCCATAATTATTATGGTTTAATTGAATTATAGGTTGTAAATAGCATGTAAAGTTAATTGACAGCAGAGAATAAAAGTTTAATAATGAATTTTGACCCAAATATTTTATTTTAGTAATGAAACTTGTTTTTAAAAAATTATTTAAAACTATTTTTTATTATAACTTTAAACTAATATTTATTTCACTATATTATTTCATCTACTTGAAAAAAATTGTCGAAATGAACAAATATATGAAAATGAGTTTGTATTTAAAATGAGGAGTTTAGAACAATTATTAAGTTTTTACTATCATCAATATTCTAAATTCAATTTTAATAATTAAATTCACTGCAGTTTTCACTCAATGTTCAACTAATTATACAATCATAACAAAATTTTCAGATTTTCCAAATTATTAATTAACAAGATAAATAACTATTTTTGTACCTTTACTATTTATTTATATAAAGGTATGAGTCCTACATTACATCAGCTTTCATTTAATATGTAACATGTTGAGATTAAAACAAAATTTTAGGGTAAATTCAAAAAAGCACCGTCCTCCCGTTGAATCAAATATTGTAGTTTCTTTTTCTAAAATAGTTATGGATTATCTGACTCAATAAGTGTACCAAATTTCATACTTACTTAATTACTAAGTTTCATAGTTTAGGTTTAAGAAAACTGAAATTAACAATTATATGAGTTGACAGTGTGGTAAGGCCATAAATGTTCTGTTTTCACCTTTGTTTCGAAATATTAAAAATAATTTTTTAATATTTTGTTATAAGCTGTGGTCAACGTATTTGAACTTGTTACTTCGATATTATTGTTTCAAACGCATAATGTTAATTTAATTTACTTGTTTCATACAATGCTACATAATATATATATCGCGTGATTAAAATATGGGAATTCACAGATAAATGATTTGAAACTTTGTAGGAACCCTTTAACATTTTTAAAACATGCTTCATCACTGTGAAATTCTAAGTTTCTTCATCAAATACTTTCTTATAAAAACAACTATGACAGAATGGCACTCTGACAGATGATATATGAGTGTCTTAAAGGGAACTTTGGTCTTTTATTCAAGGTTAAATGTTTATTTAATTAGTGAAATAATAATAAAATGCATGAACGTAAGAAAATTCTAAGTTCTCTTGGGCTATTGATTAAATATCTGGCTGTACCAATTGTGTATCAGCAAATGGAGCATGTAAAAAGATTTGTGCCAATGCAATCAGAGCCTACTAGTTCAGAATTCATAAAATTCTCTCAAATGAAATTTATAAGCAATGAAGTAATGCTTCAATAAAAAGTAAAATACGCTATAAAGGAGAAGTAAGAAACACATAGCTAGTAATTAACACTACTCTTAAAAAAAACTCAATACACAATTAATTCAATTACGCAATTCAGGAAGTTTGTGGATCACTAAAACTCCAATTACATTGAGGATATTAAGAGAACACGGAAGCATCATTTAATTTTTAATATCCAATTTCCTTGATGTCTAATTTTCACATGACATATTCATGAAAATTTAAAGTGTGTAAACCTGCTATGTTTCTCACGAACATGATAATTAGTAATGTTCAAATGTTAAGGTTGGTAACTAATAAGATAGCTACACAAACATCAAAGTCAACTTATTATGCAGCTCAGTTATTAGTTTGACTCACTCTTGGGTATATCCAAGTAGAAGAATTTAGTCTCTTTAAATTAGCTGACGTTACAAACACAAATATTTGCTGATTTGATAAAGTTTGAAACAACGTAATTCTTAAATGAAGATGAAGGTATTTTTATTATTATGTAATTTATATTTTACCAAAATATTATTTTGTAATTTGCACAGAATAGAAATTACGTAGTCACATTTTTAATGAAAATGAAATATTTAAAATCATACTTTTCACTTACTTAATTCGTATACACATATTGTTATAAAAGTTTAAAAAAAAACAAAGTGAGAGTCCATTGGGATTTTTTTTGTCTAATCCATCAAATGGCATTTACCAAACACAGTCTGCTTACTTAGATTAATTGTAGATTTATCCATATTTTGTTAAATAACATGGATCCATTTTAAGTTTTAAAGTTAAAATTGATCCATATCAGTACTATATATATCAGTCTTTCTTGCTGCCCTTATTGCTTGTTGTTAATTATTGTTCATAATTCTGAATTAATAATTTTTATAAGATTCATTCCATATCTTAAGTCAAATTAAATAGAATTTTGTAAGATTGACAGTGGACAATTTATGAAATTCTTATTAACGATTGTTTATTTCCATGTACAATTATATTTATTTTTTGCTCTGTCAAACTTTTGAACCCGAACAAAAATCAGCTAGTCCCTTTTTGTTTTGTTATTGCTGAAAGCATTTCAATAATTGTTAATGTTCCACTATAAAAATTGGCTAGTGTAATAGTGTAAGTAGTGTTTATAATATTAGTTTAAAAGTAAAACTAACAGTTTGAAACTCCATGTATCTTTGTACAATTTCTTTAAAAATTACAGAAAATTGAAGCCACTTTCATTAAAAGTAATGACAATGATAAAATCCCAATGTATTCTTATCAGAAAAATTACAGACGTACAATTTAAAGGCACTTATTAAACTTAAATAATTTCAACACATGCAAAAATGTATTGATCATAATGGAGACTACTCTGTACAGCAATAGAATAATAAAAAATTTTATACATAATTTATTCTTTATCTAAAAACTATCAATGTTAGCTTTGTATTAATGCTGTAAAACCTTTATAATTCAAATCTCAAACATATAATTAAGTTACTTCTGTTTTAAAATTGGTTTTACATTTCTTTTTGACTTTTATTAGGTATCATTTAGTTGAAAAAGGTTTTCCATTTTTCAAAATCCTTGTACAGGAATGAAATCTAAATGCTTGTACTTGACATACAGGTATATAATTTTAAGCACTAAAATCTCTTTTACCCCATCATGAAGGAAGAATTTTTAGTCTTTGTTTATAAGCACTCATTTCCTTATATAACATGAGAACACAAATTTCATGCAGTTTTATTAAAAATTTTAAAAATATCAATTTCAAAAATCACTTTTTTATCTTTTCAGTCATTGATAATTTTACTCCTAGCATTATGTCTAATACTAGTGGAATCAGCTCCTTATTGTAATCCATATAACGATCCTGGCTGTGATGTAGATACGGGACGTTGCGATCCTGTATTTGATCCTTATTGCGATCCTTTGGTTCTCAATTTGGAGGGTGGAGGTAAGAACTATTTAATAATTTTTTCACATTTAATTATATGCGAATATAACAGTATGGTAACAATGGATGTAAATTATATTTCTTTAATAAGAGATTTTAAGTGACAAAATGATTTGGCACTGTTTTTTAATTCGTTGAAATGTTTTAATAAAAACGAGATTACATTAATTTTGTGATTATACTTTTTCAAAATAAATAAATGAAATTGATAATTTGAAAATTACATTTTCCACTTGCTTATACTTCAGCAGATATGACGATTGCATAGACGTTACAGATTTTATTATCTATATAAAAAATTGAATATTTATAATTAGTCGATCCATATACAGATGTGTGATAGATAGTGTCTATTATTCAAAAAGGTGAGTCTGTGCAACGAACTAGGTATATTTAAAGCATGTTTATGCTAACGAGCAATTTTGACATAAATTTTTTTAAAAACTATTGATGTCTTAAATTGTTGTACTCAGTTTCATGCAGGGAATGTATAATATGCACATTCATTTTTACACCTGTATAGACTACATAAAAATATAATTCCATTTTATTGACAATATTTAAAGTATTGACTAGGACAAAAATATTTTTATTTATATAAGTTACCAAATCCCACTGACCCTTATTATACTTATTAATACACTGAACTGGTGTTACACAAAGACGTAGTGGAGCAATCCATTTCTCACCATTTTGGCACTGATAGCAAGGGTCCACAGTAGTGAGTGTCCACACAACTAATGTTAGAGATGAGAGAGTGTGAAAAAATAAAATGATAAACACTTCAATAGGTTAAAGTTGTTATAACCTACCATGTTTTCAATTGATTTATTATACAAATAACCTAATAACACTCCAAAAATTAGTGTCGATAATTAAAAGTTCTCTCTGGGCTGGAATGAAATATGAGATAATTATGGAAAACACAAGTAACATTTAATAAGATTTAATTGATTATAGTCATTAGTAAACCTGAATTTTTCATGAAAAAAAGTTTTGTTTATTAATACCAATAATATACAGCGAATATTTTTTTTTGCTGCTCTCAATCGCAAGTCTATATATTTATTTTAATCAGACGTCTATAGACTTGTTTTTAGTCAGATATGTATTAAGTTGTTTTAATATGAAAATGGTTATTAAAATTATCTGATACTAAATATGAGTAATGAATGTATATTTGTAGGATACCAAAAATTCTTTATATTGGTTTGAAAATTAGGCAACAAGGGTCTCCTTTTAATATATAAGATCCTGAAGTACTTTCGCAGTTAATACCACGGGAAAGTTTAATATATTATTTTTACAAGCTTTGCAGAATAATGACCACCAATAAAGTTGCAGAAAGTACAGTTAAAACACCTCTCTGTTTTTGAATGTGTTCTATATCATTTTTGCAATTCAAAATGAAATCTTGTGGTTATAGATTTACATGCAACTAAGTAATTGTCACTCTCCATTTTCTTTCCATTAGCTTGAATGATCCTGTAATATATTCGACACATTATCTAGATGTATTGTTCTGGTTAGACTCCAATCTTACAGCAATGGTGATTCTATTTCTTCTTATGTTTTTATTTTATTTTAGAACAGTGACACTGAAAGGCAGTTGTAACTTATTTTTTTAATACAAATAAAAAAGCAGATAAATTTTTTTAATTAAATTTATGTTCAGGAAATAATAGAAAATATCGAAAGTGTCAATACAAAACAATATAATATTATCATGTATCGGTTGGATGAATTGTGATATACTTCTATATAATACATAGATACAAAATGAAATTCTGAATAAATCTACATAAATGTCAAATTTAGTTTGCGGGACGTTCGTGGCGATACTTCAAATAGGCCCAAAAAATAGTTGTCATTTTGTATGGTATTCCGTGTCCAATGTACTAGTATAATCATTAAATATAGTCAATAAGAGGGGCTATAAAAATGTATTCCAATGGTTTCTAACTGCCAAAGTTAATAACTATTGGCATATATTAATTTTAAAACTAATATATTCCATAAAAGTGTCTTAAATTTTCACTTGGATATAATAATTATTTTTCTTTAACTCATTCAAATTGTTTATGATTCTTTTACCCTTTTCAGGTTCATTGGCTGATGACAACAGGACACTAAAAAGATTTCAGAACACAGCACAATTTTTGGATGCAATTTTATAAATTGAGAAATAAATACTAATAAAACACTTTCTTGTAATGAATATGTTGATTTAAATTATAGATGTACAAATAGATGGTAAATTAATTCGACCAAAATATTTATGAGTTGAATATTTCCAGTTCGAATTCAAGAAGTTTCTGTAAATATTTAATATTACATAAAATATAGTTCCGAAGTATAACATTTTTATATCACTATTCATGGATTTTTATATCAAGCTGTTAATGATTTTAGATTTTGTATTTACTTAAAGTTGACCATTATGATACTGACAGAAACACATACACATACCAACAAACACTTGCCTGCTCACAAGCAACGCGTGACGTCTACATGTCATTTGTTGAAAACAATAAATAAATAGATGGCCTCTTGATGAGCCGATAGAAAAATTACTCTATATGAAATTGCCTTGCTATGTCGCTACTAGAATTAATATTAGGAATTAATTATATTCATAAAGTTAATTATAATTTTGTTATTAATACAGTTTATTTGTGATTTTATACTGAAAATATTATAAAATTAACTTATCTAACACACTACAATCATGCTTCAACTTATTATTTAAGACTTCACTAAATCTTCATATTTGTATTCATTTGGAGACTCGCTGTTCGCAGTTTGCTATTTATGATAATTTTAAGCAAATATAAGGAATTACTGTATAATAATAATTTTAAAAGTTTTGTATATAAATTATTATCATTTTTTATATGATAAAAAACAATTTTTTAAGAATTATTACATTCAATACGAAAATAATAAAATATATTTTCTTTGTGTTATCTTATTACAAACTTTCTTGCATGTCTATCTATTAATAAGCAGGTTCACATATAAAACAACTAAAAAGAATGCGACTGAAAGCAACGTCTCAGTTCATATATATATAAAAAACTGCAAATAGATGAAAAGACATTTCACCTGCCGGCAGAGGCACCGCACCCTACTCTATCCTTTGAGTCCAGATGCCCCATCCACTATAGTCACTGCTTCTGTGACTGCATTCTTTATACTCAATCAACACCATCAGCCAATAATGCAAAAAATTAAAGTGTTTATAGACTAGTATTAGTTGCAACACAGACGTAAAATTACAGAAAAATAATAGTGAATTTCATGTTACTGAGTGACTTATGTAGTGTTCAAGTTTGCCTCGCAATAATAGTCAACATCCTGTATTAGGTGTCTGCTCTAAATATAAACATTCTCATGGTTTCTTCACTCTAATTATCCAGTAACGAATTATATAGAATCATAAGTTTTCAACATTCATTCTTATACATTTAATACGCTACTTAGCATCTTCTATATTTACAAAACACAGGTGTATAGTGTAAAAAATTAAGAGGATGCGCATTCAATGGTGATTGTCCTGGTTCCTTGTTTGTTTTTTTTGGGGAGCATCTACTACTGCAGCTATCTGATCTTATTATTATTGTCCAGGACATGTGGATCTGTTGAGAGGGGCCAATATCTATGGTTAACTATTCACAGATCTCATCAAAGGAAGCGCAAACTAGCTTACTGTCTGAAATACCACCTCGTAGTTGGTCCTATCTTCACATCCCACTCTCTCCCCTCCAACTATTGTACTCCTCACAAAAGTCACTAGTATTGTATCGTATCAGTCACTATCGTATTGTATCGTCACTATCGTATTGTATACACATCATACTAATCTGCACAGTATTCGACAACCCCACACGCCTATCGCTCCCAAGTTATCCAGCAGTCATGCTCTTTGTCATCCCAGGATGACAGAGAGCCTGTCATTCTCCTACCTCAAGGTCGGCCACGCATAACTTTGTGAGTCACTATTTTTCACTATACATGTTTCACTATCCATGTGCCAACCACCAAATAAGCATGATCTTAATGTTAGCATTTACATTTTGCTCTTAGTAGAGATCGTAGAGTTCCTTGTCTGTGCGGATGCACCATGTACTTTGGCCGTTGACTGGGTTGTATATCTTCAGCACTTTTCTCTCCCATATAATCAAAAGCTCGTCAATTCTTTGAGTCATCATCCACATCTCACAACCATAGGTGACTTCTGGCCACACAACAATCCCATGGAAAATAATCTTACGTTTCCTTGAGATTGACCTTGACTAACGCAGGAAAGAGCACACTAAAGTCTACAGTACTCCACAAATAAAGCGATTCATAAAATCTTTGAATGTCGTTCATGTGTTTGCATCAACAAGTGAGCTTACGGTAGAATAACAATAATATCTTTTGCATTTTTGACTTAACTACGTTGTCGTGTAGTAGCAAACATTCCATTCAGCAGCAGATATCACCAAGATGCTTCATCAGATTGCAGTTCATCCAGGTGATTGAGGCTACTAACGCATACTCTGCAGAAAGTTTGGCAGTGTTCCCCTCCAAGACTACCTCACACCATGCACCGAAGGATTTTACCATATTGTGACAATTAAAATTACCATGTATGTGCTCCTATGGCCCATGAGCAAACTTTACTTTCTTCTTACCTCAGATATGACAGACTGAAGTGTGACAAACAGCAACTACTCATAATTGTCAATCACTCTCGATACACTACTTATATACATATCCATTTGAATTGAATTTAAAGAAAGTTTTAGGAGTTTCAAAACTGCTCAACTTGTGTATTTCAACACGCATCCAACTATCAAAGTTGGTTATTACCTAATATAATATTCTTAAATTTAACATGGATCTACTTATAACCATAGAAGATTCTATAAGTATTGTGCTCAATATAAATAGCGTCATGTCTGTACAAGTGACACTATTACAAGATACCAAAACGATCGCTCTGATTTATCTAAATAGAAATTCTGTACATTAACAAAAGTAAGCAACTTTAATTAACAACAATATATCACTGCTACTACGCCAGTGCATTTCTTCTCTCATCATTCAGTGGGCCACTTTCTACATCTCCTCGTTTCTCTATTGTTCATATCTAATAGTTACAAGGATACACATTGGGCTTCTGTAATAATATTTTAATTGTTGTGAAACATTTTCATTTGCTTTGTCTTAGTACAGAATTCTGGAAATATTTAAGCAAATACTATTCTTGTGTATGGTATTGACAGTTAAGTTACCATACTCACAATTTACTAACATTGACATTGCAAGGTGTCTACTAAGAAGAAAGAAATGATACACTATTTTCTTCTTAAATACAGCAGCTTAACAATTTTGTTCGATATATGATTAAAAGCATCCATGCCTGTGATTGATTAAAATTTTTTAAATCATACTGGGAAAACTTTCAGTACCATTAAGAATTTTGTTATTTAAATGTTATAACTTTGTTAATATAATGTGTTTAATGATCATAACGATATTCATGATCATAATAATGTAATATACTTTTTGTAAACTAGTTACTACGCCAAATTACGTGCCAAGTCTTGACTGACTCATAAACCCGAGCCACCATAATAATTCCATCATCGTGAGGGACTTTAACGCCCACTGAACTATATTGGGGCTACTCCACTACAAGTTCAACCAGCAAGGCTGTTGAGGATCTTCTGGACAACTCTGCTCTAATCAGAATCCCCTCCGGACCTACATTTCTATCTTTTGAAGGAAATACTAGGACATCTGATTTTGCACTGGTTTACTCAAATTTATCTTCTAGATCAGTGTTTACTCTGAAGGACCCCATGGACGGTTATGGACACTACCCAATATACATACGAGTATGGTACAAAAGCCGTCGACCAGTACCAAAGAAATTTACTCGCTGGAACTTCAACAAGGCTAATTAGGATAAATACTTTCAACTATCCGACATATATGTCACAGAAGATCTGATAAACGAGTGTCCTGACACCTCGGCCAAACTCCTTGTTACGAGCAATTGTTATGAGCAGCTGATGAGAACATACCCAGAGGACTAGCGAAGAAATACCTCCCTTTCTGGAATGAATCTCTAGACACTCCTAAGAGAGAAAGGAATATAGCAAGGCTTCAAGCCGAAACCACACATAATATAACAGACTTCATTTCTCTAAGAAAGGCCCAAGCTAAATTAAAACATCCGATCACACAGTCTAAGAAATCTGCATGTAGCCCTTTCGCTGCAGACTTGAACTCTGGAAGGTACACAAGTTTGCTTCGCGAATAATGAATATTTCTCTCGTTGTTGGAAACCAATAATAATAAATGGCAAACTACTTCCTAGCCCTAGAGAATTTGTCATTGCTCGGTGTAAGTACTACGCAGCCATCAGTAGATGTGCGGAAGAGCAGAAATCGGTATTTAACAGAAATGTCGCCTCATATCAAACTGAACAAGATTATTTGCACTTTAGCCAGGATTTCTCTCATGACGAGCTACTTCTCCCAATAGATTCACTAAAAAAGGGGAAATCTGCTGTCCTGATAGGGTCTTCCTTGAGTTCATTACGAACCTTGGCCCGCTGGCCCTAAGGACCTTTTTGAGGCTCATCAATCTAACATGGCAAACTAGAGTGCCCTAGCAAGGGCTCCAGCAAGGACTGAGGTTACTGAAAAAGATAAATTGGCGAAAAACCGAAACAACAACCGACCTATTTCGCTTACTAGTGTATGCCGCAAGGTTGCTGAAAAAATGGTCGAATAACGATCGAGAATTTCTGGAATTAAAGGATGCTTTTGGTGACTGTCAAGCAGGATTCCATAGACATAGATACACTATAAACCAGGTGGTGAGACTCACTCAGGCTGTAAAAGATGGCTTCCATAGAAGACAAACAATACTTGCTGTACTAGTGGACTTTAAGGCAGCATATGACAAAATTTGGCATCGCATGCTTGTTCACAACCTTAAAAAGCAGGGAGTAAACGGAAACATGTTGAACTGGATAGAGAGCATCCTCTCATAGCGCATCATCTGGTGCAGGTATCTCAATGCCACCTCTCCTTACAAATTGCTGCGCCAAGGGCTGCCACAGGGAGTCGTGTTGAACTGTCTTCTCTTCATCATCATGATAGACGATCTAAAGTCTGAAATTACACTAACTATACAAATAAAACAGAAGTTGAAGTCTGTTAAAGATACTTCATTTCTTCTTTTAACCTTGTACCATTTCATACTTTTGCATCTCTTATGACAAGTAAAAACACGTTATCAGTTGCACTCCTAGTAGTATTTTTACACCTAGGTAAAATATAATACTTATAAAATGGCTTTTAAGCATCTTTCATGGTTTAAACAGCTATTATACTGAAAATATGTTTAAAGGGATGAGAATACCTATAGTAAACAAACGCTGGGTATAGCTTGTGACATGATCCAAGGCACGCGAAAATGGCAGCTTAAATTTATTGAAATTTTTTTGCTATGCTATAACAATGTAAATAGTGAATCAAAAATATAGAAAATATAAATGCATTTTCCCTATTTGTATGAGTTTGACAAACAAAGCACAAAAAATTCATAACTCAAAATATAAAAATCTCTGACCATGCATAAGAGTGTTTCGAAGAGGCCTCAAGATTTTCTACCCCTGTATTTCCATTTAACACTCTTTTTGGGACAATTCAAAAGCCCCAGATTAGTTATCTATAATATAAAATTATTTTTTAGTTTTTTTTACTATATCGTCGTTGTACAATAAAACCGTTTTAAGTTTAATTAGTTTATTTGATCATTATTTTACTTTTCTAAATGAAAGAGAGTAATTTCTTAGGACAATATATACTCCACCATTTTACAATACATTTTAATGTTTTTTTTCGAGATTTATTTACTACTATGTACTACAAAGAAAGCTAAAAAAATGTTTGCATGTGTAAAAGTTGCATCAAAAAATGTTCAATTTTTATTATTTATTATCAGTATAATCCCATAAGCGTAAGTCATGAAGAGCTGGAAGAGGGTTGAATATAGTTTCATAAAATAATTTTATTTAAACTGTTTTGATTAAATACTTCTATCGCAATATTATTTAAACTAACAAGTATTCTTACACTACATATGGCAAGTGAATATTTTTTTTACATTAAGCTTATAAAAGTAATACCTGTTTAGAATCCGTGAATTATGTGCCTATATTCCTATGTACTGGCCGACATTTAAAGTCCTCGCAAATGACAATTTATTCTAAAGGTGTTAAAGAATATATTGTAAATTAAGAAATAAAATTTTTCGAAAATTAAAGTACTCGTAATTTAAACAATGATTTAAAAATTGTGTGCAATAAAAAGAATCTAAAGTGAGAAAAGTTTCATACAAACCTTAAGCAGTACTCAGTGACAAAACCAACTATATCATTTTGTTATCTGGAATCAAAAATACTCTCAACTTGCTTCACAAATTAACTGAACTTTAAAATTCATTAAACGATAAATTCAAAATAAAGTTTTTTTAAACCTTCCACTTACAAGTAGCGAGGTAAAAAATAAACAAATTTTGTTTTAATGATTAAAAGGATCTCACTTAAAAAAAATAAATTAATATTATTTAGAATGTTTATCCTGTAAAAAGCCTTCAAATTTGTTTACTCACGGTCGTAACCCTCTGTACTTCCCCGTGTTTTTAAACTAAATCAATTATCACAGAATCGTGAAATTTAGTAGTCAAAGGTAACAATAACAAAGATGGTAAACATAATTGAAAAAACCAATAGTCACTTGGAGGTTGAATTGATGATATATATAAGTATTTAAAGACAGTAAGCATTGCAACAGTTTCAGTTACGTATATATAACCAGTTTAAGAACATCTAAGACATTGTTTTTCAAACATACTACTTATACAACCTATACATATACAACGTATAAAACATGAAGGTAAGAATTTCATTTTGTATCATATTTAATCTTACAATTTACAAAATTTGTAAAATCTGTCAGACATTTAAAAAAGTGAGTTAAAGTTTTAAAAAAAATGTTTTTTTTTTCAATTGTATCTTTTTTATTTAAATATAGGCTATAACTTTCCACAGTTGTAGAAAAAGATTAGGAATACTTGAGTTAATTAAAATGTTCAAAATGGAATGGAGTAACAATAAAATGGAATTCAAAAATTTACAGTTTACTAACAAGAAGTTCAGAAAGTAGTGAATTGATTTGTTACTAATGAACAATCATAAGAATAATTTGTAGAAGAAAATCGTAAGAAGTATTTGTGTGATACACGAATACTAATATTATTTATATTTTTTTTATTTTCAGTTCGTGATATTCCTGCTACTGGCAATGAGTCTGGTGTTGACGTCTGCACAGATCTGTAACCCTCGATATAATCCATACTGTACCCCACGCTACATACCTCCACCTAGAGGTTATTAACATATTCATTAAAATTTACGTTTATAACACATAATTAATTCAGCTATAAAAATATTTCACACCTAATTAATCATATAGTTAATATAAAATGAATGCATATTTAAATAAGACCTTTAAACAATTTTTGTAATTTTTGAAGACATATTGTGTACATGCCTTATTTTTAGAAACAGAATCAATTGATCCATATTTTATATTTCAGCCGTACCTGCAGTGATAATAGTTAGTGGAAACCGTGGCTATGGAGGTGGTTATGGAGGTGGTTATGGAAGATATGGTTAACTTGCATGTTGAATGTGAACTTCTATTGTAATTTCAAGAAGGGGGCTAAAGAAAATAACAATACATCTATAGATTATATATATATATATATATATATATATATATATATATATATATATATATATATATATATATATATATATATATATACATATATATATTTATTTATATATAAATATATATATATATATATATATATATATATATATATATATATTTATATATATTTATATATAAATATATATATATATATATATATATATATATATATATATATATATATATACTTATATACATAAGAGATATAAGGAAGTACATTGGAGGGAAATTTTGAGTTGGTTTGTAACGGTTTTAATGGTTATTATTTTTTGTCTGTTTTCAATTTATGAAACCTTCTGTTACCACTGAGATTAAAAATTTAAGGAATTTATAATTTTGCAGTGTATTCTTGCATAATATTGATTCTGAAAACTGAACATATTTTCAATTTGAAACTAATTAATGTAAGTTTTAAATAACTGCTAAGTTTTAGATGTACGTTTTTTACTTTGTTTTGTTAAATAATAAAGTTTAATTTAAAAAAAATTCTTCCTTTTAATTTTTACTACACATAATAGTTGTTATACTACAAGTAATCCTTTCAAAGGTAAAATAGATGGTATATTTTTCTGAAACATACTTTAAACACTTAAACATGTGGTTTTCGAATTATTTTTTATTATTATCCTTTTTTATTTTTCAGTGGAAATAGCTAGATTTGTAATGGTCTTAACACTAATTTTTATATATCTGCATATCCCAACACTGTCTCAGCAATGATTATCTCAAAATACTTAGATAAATTCATAATGAAAATGCTTATTCATACATAAACTGGTTGAAAAACCAAAAATAATAGTATCTACATTTACCATTTGTACTTCATGGTGCGAAAACTAACTTGTTTTTAAATGGTTAAACATTAAAAGTTAAAATTACATATAGACCACATATTATCATGCTATCAGTATATAAAGAAGAAGCTGCTTTCTGCTGCTTTGATTGTTATCTACTTATATAGCTTTGTAAATTACATATTTACATAAATTGAAAAAATAATGTGAAAAGAAATTCCACTGACTGTTACCATAGAAATTAGAATGTGAAAGACATGAAGTACCTACCTTGCATTAGCCAAAAGGCCAAGAAAATATAATATACAAATGTACCAAATTATCTTTGCTGACAATGAGTGCAGTCAATATAAAAAAAATTTAAATAAAATGACGTATATTTAAAACCGTCATATACCCGTGTACTCCTATGTTGTTAAACGTTATAGCAAACCGGCTTCTGTGTGTCTCTGAGTACAAATTAAGATAATTCTAAAGAATAAGATATTTTTGTATCTCATTTCATTTTTGAGATTCACTATTTCAACTTTAATGCAAGAGTTAAGTGTTCTGCACCGGGAGCCTTGCGATATCATCACTCATTAAAATGTAATTCAGCAATACCTTATTCGGCTTTCAATATTGAGCGAAACAAATATTATATTGCAGAAAGAAAAATCAATCATTTAGTGTTTTTTTAATTTTTTTTTTTCATGGATGTTCTGTTTATGATAATGAAATATTTAAATGTAATTATGACAGGGAAATGTTCTAAAATAGACAACATATTGTTTTAGAAAAATAGATGCTATCTCTATCACCAAGGGCCAAATCAAAATATGTTGTAAGTTGAATATTTTTGATATTAAATATTTAATTTATTATTCGACTTTTGTACCTACATCGTCACGCATCAAAGATGCTTTTATGTTTCCTCTATTTTATTGGGCTTTTTAACACTGGAAGACATGGCGCCACCTTTAAAACTACGTTTAGACTACGACACTAGACATGGGTAGGTGTTGCATGTAATATTACAAAGGTAATATCACTCGGAGATGTGATGCAACATTACGCATTACGCGAGAGTTTTAACCATCATCGCATCAGGTGATGCGATGATGATTACTTCGATTCAGTAAAGTTCGGTCAGTGTCGTTTTTGTTCGTATATATTATATGTTATAAAGTGTTGCGCGACTCGTGACGTAATGCGATGCGATCGAATCAGCCAACAGTGCGCGTTACGTGAAAGAGGTAGAGGACTAAGAATGAGCGAGTAGGTTCGAAAATTTAAAATTTGAAATGTACAGAGTGACAAGTACTGTTTATTTTTCTTTTTACACATCTCATTAGTATGGTGCATGTATGGCGCCAAACTGTTTGCCGGATAAGGTTAAATAAACAAAGTAATTAGAAATTTGTTTATTGTATTCACACTTTAAACGTTATATATGGAGTGTTTGAGTAAATTACTACGTGTTAATTTTGTTTAATTATAATAGTTTAGTTATGTTCATATGTTACAAATAGGGATAGGATACATAGGTATTGAAAATAAGAATTTAAATAAATATTTTTGGGAACTGTTTTAAAAATAATTTAAATTGTCGAAATGTATTATCTATCTGTAATAGGATCTTTCTATTATTCTTACTAGGTATACATTACGACAGTATTCTAATTTGCACTAAAAATTACTTGATAATATGCCTTCAATCGTGTATCTAATATTCCATTCAAAATAATACATTTCATCCATGATCTTGAGTAATGTCTAAGAAATAGTAATAGGTGTTGATGTGGAGGAATATTTCGTACAAAGTGATACACATCACGCAACATGTCAAGTAATGTTTAAAGTGATGAGTGATGTTATGGAGTGATATTACCTTTCCGGAATTGATGAGTGATGTTGCATTACCTCTTAATATATTATTTTGCGTATGTCTATACGACACTTTGGTATATACATCCAATGTATACACCGAGTGTCTGTGTGTGAACACAACTGTCTGCGCTTGCGACATTTCTTGCGACACCTTGTTAATATGTGGTCTGTGCGTAATTTTAATTTTAAATGTATGAATCTGTAATATTATGTATTTTAATTTTAAATGTATGAATCTGAAATGTATGAATTTTAAATGTAATCCCATCGTATGAACAGAAGTATCTGCCGCAGAGTCCAAGTTTGTAAACCGTCGAAAAATTATTCAGATACTTGCGACCCCCGTTCAAGCAAAATAGATTTTATAAATTTTTACGACACATGAACAGCTTAATAATTAAATAAGGAAGATGAGTAAAAAAGTAGTGGACTGTAAAGTTTGCAAGTTGACATAATATTTTCGTTTTTGAATTCATCCACCTAAGAAACCCTTAAATTAAAAAAGGCTTATATTTTGACTACTTAATTAAGATTGAAACTGAAGATATACACGGTGACTTTTTTCTTTTTACACCTAGAAGTTTAGTGGTCGGTGCGTGTGATATGATTTATTAACGTAAAATCGCATAAAGTTCTAGGGTCCTAAAGCTAGTTTTTTTGTTCATTAAAATGCAATTAAGTAGTTTGTATCGTGTCCAAACACTATTAAAGTGTTCTGGCTTTTCCCTGCTCGTTGCGAATTCGAGCGATTAGCGAATTGTTTTAAATTCGGGGAAATGAGCAATTACTAATTAATTTTTGTTTTACATTAAACATAGAGTAATTCAGGCGTATTTAAAAAAACTTGAATCAACTTATTCACAACAGGTTTTAGATATTTACAACGATTTAACAACGTACGTACAAAAAGATACAACTCACCATATCTTAACAGTTCAAAATGCTTTGCCATTCTGCCCTATTCACAAAAGAGCACGTCTTTGAATGTTTTCTCGAGGTATGTGTGTGAACACCGTTGTCTACGCTTGCAACATTTATTTCTACATCTCGTTTAGTATCGCGCTATGCACCGTATAAACGTATTGTGTCGATGTGTCTGCCCCAGTGTCCAAGTTTTCGAACCAGCAGAGAATTATTCAGACACTCGCAACCCACGTTCGATCAAGATGTCATTTACGTAGAGCAAGGAGAGCACTAAAAATTTTATATCCTTTGCGATTTTGAGACATTTTAAGATACTGCGGTTTTGTCTTTCCACCTCACCGTTTTTTTGTGGTGAATAGGGAACAGTATTAAATATTATGTCCCTCACTGCACAAAACGTTTTAAATTCTTGGCTAATAAACTGTTTGCCATTATCTTCAGTTAGGGATACAGGATTTCCCAGCTGGCTGAAAACTCTGATCTCTGCACTTGGTATGGACCTACATATTTTGACATCGTTATGTCTCGTATAATAGTCTACTATTACCAAAATATAGTCATTAGATGGCAGTGGACACATAAGATATGTCGCCACATTCACCCAAGGTTCTGTAGGCAATTCTTGCCTTTTTAATGGGTTTCGCGGATTCGGATCTGACACTAGTGTGCACCCCCTACATGTTTTATACATGGTTTCGATATCTCTGTCGCACTTTGGCCACCAAACCTTCGTCCTTAATCTCAATTTCACGCCTACAATCCCAGGGTGACCTTCGTGAGCAATTTTAAGTATTTGCCCCTTAATTAGGAACTAATATTCGAGTTCCACGTAATAATATACACTCGTGGAAGCACAACTCGCTTAAAGAAATTTATAATTCAATGAATGGGTGTTCCTGGCAACCAACCCAGTCTCGACAAGGGATCAGTTTCCCGGGATTGTACTTTACCTCAATCTTGTAAGACTGAAAACGTCCATCTTTCAATCCGTGCGCAAGGCTTTGATTTAGCACCGAACATTACCTCTAAGGGCTTGTGGTCAGTAATAAGTTCGAACTCCTTTTCGTATAGAAACATATTAAAATGTTCTCAGGTCCAGATCAGGGCCAGAGCCTCCTTTTCTGTCTGACAGTACCTGCGCTCACAGTCAATAAGGATCTTATTTCCGATCGCGATAATACACAGACCTTTGTTATCAATCTGCACGAGTACAGCCCCTAAGACAACTGGACTCGTGTCTGCGAGAAGTACAGATTTATGTTGGGGATCATAATATCCCAACTGTGGCACATCCACTAATGTAGCCTTTAGTTTATTTAAGCTGTGTGTTGAGCCTCAACCAAACCTTTATAATGTCTAAATTAGACGAAGAAACAATTTTAAGGGTTCTGTCGTTGTTGCCAAATGAGGAATCCATTTGCCTACGTACTTTATTAAACTCATGAAGCTTTTTAGCTTTGCGATATTTGTTGGCGGTCTGAATTCCCTGATTTCTGAGCTGTATCTGTTCCAGAGGACTGGGGTAACCCATTTGTTGAAAGTTTATGGCTTAAAAAAATTATATTACCTGTCCGATAAATGCACTTATCTTTTCTAAGCTTTACTTGGTCATCCTCTAGAACTTCCATTACTTCCTGCAATCTTTCGTCATGTTCTTGTAAGTCCTGTCCATATATGAGAATATTATCAATGAAAGTCATTACTCTTTCACACCAGATAAGTACTTGTTCTAGAATTTTCTGAAATATTTCCAGCGCTCAACTTATACCGAACATCATTCTTTTGTACCTAAATAGTCATTTATTGGTGATGAAGGTGGTAATGTCCCTCGATTCCGGGTGAATCTGATGAAAGGCGCCTTTAATGTCGAGCTTACTTAAGATGTTAGCATCTCTTATTCGGGATAGAAGCTGGTCCATTGTCGGCAATGGATGATTTTCTTGTTTGATTGCCAAGTTCGTCCTTTTCATATCAATGCACAACCGGACCTCGCCGTTTTCCTTTAATATAGATACAATTTGTGATACCTAGCTGGCACATCTTCGATGAAGTCTTTTGCAAGTAACTCGTCGATTTTTTATTAACTTTAACCTCTAAAGGGATTGGAATCCAAGGGATTGGAAGACATGCTTGACTTACTGGTTGTACAGTATTATCAACGGGAATTTTTACCAGAACGATCTAGAATTGTAGAAACTCTTGCTGATTTATTGAGTTGACGTTAACCTCGAATTTTAGAATGTATTGAAGTGAAGTCGAATAGAATGTAGTTGAATCACTCGACCAAGTAGGTATTCTCTTTTCGATCACCAATCTGTATGTCAGTCTTGAATGATCATAGAAACTTTAGGGATGCATCACTTCCATACGCTATTAACTTCTTTTTTGGCTTAGCATCTTGATCAATGAGTAACCCATTATTCTTATACAGGAGTTCCCAAGTTTTGTCTGTTATTAAATTGTCATTACAATCCCAATATACCAACATGTTAATGTCAACCCTCGCTATCATGCAAATGATAGAAACTGCATTGTTGATATTGAATATGTAAACCAGTCCTTTACTTGCAGTTGCTTGTTCCGCCGCTTCCTCGAGATTGTCAATTCATAGGGGTTTCTTGACCTCACTTTCTTTGTTGTCGGGATCGTTTTTGTTGTGAAGGATCCTTTTCCCAATTCTACATTGTCGCCGGAAGTGACCCATAATGCCGCATTTTAAACGAGATTTGTTTCTGGCTGGACAGTTTGGGTCTCGAGCAAAGTGTCTTGTGCTTTCGCATCTACTACAAAATTCTCGCTTCTGATTTTTGTTTTGATCTTGATCGGACTTCGCGGTTACTCGATTTATTGTTCGGAAATTCGCAGCTTTTTCTTCAAAACTTCCTAACTGTTTTACTGGATAATTACTTCTAGGGCATTCGCTTCTTTAATTACATATTTTATAGTCATCAAATCACCATGCTTAAAAATCTTTTTTCGTAATTCCTTTGAAGACCATTTCTCAGAAATTTGGTCCAAAATGTTTTCATCCGTGGGAGTAAAGTCGCGCCTTGTTGTTTGCTGTCTAAGCCTTACAAGAAATTTATCAAATTTTTCTCGAGGTTCTTGCTTAAGAAGTCGAAATAGATAGCGTTCGTAGACTTTACTTCGTTTCGATACAAAGTACTAATCTAACTTTTGAATTGCGATGTCAAACATAGTGTCACCATCTTCATCTACACTAGCCTCCAGAATATTATAAAAAAATTCTTGCAATTTTGGCTCCAATCTCTCCAAAATGTAAAAGACATGCTTTTTTCCTTGAATCTTCTCTGATCCCTGCCGCTGATGAATATATTCTAAGACTTCTCTTCCACTTCTCCCATCCTAACTGAACTGAGTTGATTTCTCGCAATCAATGTGTGTGTGTGTGTTTTTTCTAATGTAATCTGTGCTACCTGTCAATAATTAAATGTTATATTTTAACTAGCAATTTAATGCTTAATATCACATGTTAGCCTGCTAGTCTTAATGTCGCAATTTAATGCACAGTTTTATTAACCAGATAGATTGATCGTCGCAAAATATTCGCAATTTAGTGCAATTATCATAATTATACTCTCGCAATTTAATGCCAATTTTAATTTTTTTTCAAAATTTTAAATAAATCCCCGCATCCCGCATCAAATTTATTTCTATATGTCGCTCATGTAAATTGTGAAGGTTCATCTATCCGTCTTTTTTAAATGAGGATTCATCGGCCCACAGAATTTTTTCCAAAAATCGCGGGTCTTCCCTGTACCTTTGCAACATTGTTCGACAAAATGCAACTCTCTCTGAGTAATCGCGGGTTAGTATACTTTGCACTCGTTGTACATGATACGGGTGGAGCTTGCTTTTTCGTAAAATTCTGTGTGCTGTACTTTTAGGCACTCCTATTCTGGCTTCAATTCTACGTAATGAGGTACACGGCTCTTGTGCGACTTCTTGTAAAGTTTCCTCCTCGTAGTGCATGAGGGGTCTTCCCTCGGTAGTCATTTTATTTGGAAATCGACCATCAGAGAGTGACCGATGCACATTTATAAACACTCGATGATCTGGATAAAGTTCAGCGTTGGGATATCTCTGACGATAAAGTTCGGCTGCAGTATTAGCATTGCATCTGTATTCCCCACAGATAAGACGCATGTTAGCATATTATCTCGCAGTGTACCGAGATGGTATTGCGGCGTTCACAATACACAAACAACGATTATCACTCTAGTTCAAAAAAAGCCAGGTTCGTCGTAAACTATCTGATAACAAATCTAATTCACAATGCAATCGAGTTCAATATACGAAGCCAAAGTTGTAAGCACGAAGTCAACACGAATACAGAATGATGCGCAATAAACGAAGATGCATAACGTACTGTTGTATTGCACACATGTGCCTACGCGTCACTATTTGGCTTGAATGGCGTCTCTATCCGTTTCACTCACACTAGTGGAAATTATGTGTCAATCCGTCTCACTCATCTTGGTAAAAATGGCGGGATTCTCTATCTCGTTCACAATTGGCAAAATATCGTATCGTATCGTAAATATCGTATATATATATATATATATATATATATATATATATATATATCTATATTTATATATATATATAAATATATATATATATATATATATATATATATACATATCTATATTTATATATATATAAATATATATATATATATATATATATATATATAGATATATATATATATTTATACGTATGTATGTGTATAATAGATAGATTCACATTTTATTGTCTTATTAAAAGATTAAATTAATCTTCATATTGGTCAGTTAGTTTCAAAAATGTTTTACTTATAAACGTCCTTTTGTAATTTCAAAAAACAGTCTTATCGTGTCTACATTAAAAAAAAACTTTTTTCATAATCTAATTTCTAAAACGAAATTTTTGGAATTAAGAATATTTTAGTCATTCTAATAGAATTACCATTTTACTTTTGCGAATTAACAATTGCGAAACAGATTGCGCCTTGTTGCAAAGATACGTCTTCTTAAAGTTTTTTAAGCCCATCTATTTAATAGTATCCAATCCATTTAAACATTCATTAATAAAACAAACCAAAAAAAAACAAAAAAAGAATATAGTATTTGTCATACAAACTGAATTATTTAAAATGGGTAAATGTACCTATTCTAGAATAATTTACGGTTTATTTTGAGTTTTAATAAGTATTTAGGGCAGTGGCGGATCTGCCACTAGGTCAAATAGGACACACATAGGTACCTAAATTACATAAAATTAGTGAACGTAGCTTTTCTATAATAATTTTTGGTTACTTTTAAATTTTAACGAGTATTTAGGGCAGTGGCAGATCTATTACTAGGTGAAATAGGACTCGGCCTAAACAGAATATTTTAGAGCGGCAGATTTTGATCAAATATCTTCTCATAGAAATCAATCTTACACACGTAAGTATATGGAGAAAAATATTTCTGTTTGAACAAAAAAAAAGAATATTACTTATATTTTAAATATTTCTACTTCGAATCAGGTATTTTTCTGGATATTTAGTGTTTCAAATTTTCAATGGTTTGAGTTTATGAAAAGAAGAAAGCTACATTTCTTAAGTTTTGTTCTCTGGAGATATAAAATTATTCATACCAATATATAAAGAAAGGTAAAGATTGTAAGTTCACTAGTAACCTCACTGTTCAATCGATTTTAAAAATTATTTGATGAATAGGCGATGTCTTACGCAATAACAAAATGTAAATTCCATCTGATTTTATATAACAGGGTTATGTAAAACCAGATGAAGTTTAAGGGTTAACTGCCAAAGAATTAACAAGGTTAACTGCAAAATACGTTAAAATAGTAAAAAAACCCTAAATTATAGACAGGTATTTTCAAAGTACATACTCCACACATATCCATGAATTCGCTCTATCTACTAATCACTTTGACTAGCTGTTACAATTCCTGGTGAAATTATAGTTTATTTTCACAATAAATAAATCCCAAAAAAAATTTTCTAATGATTAGGTTCTATTTTAATTTAGAGTGCTTTTCTTATGGGCAAAAATATGTCGAGTTATCCAGCATAGAAAATCCATATAATTGACTCCCAGAAAATAATAAAATTATAAAGGTAATGTGTAGAGAAGCTCTTACTTATTGAAAAAGGAAAGGTAAAAAAAAAAAGAAAATATTAAAAGGGCAAAAAAATATAAAAGATACAGGCGTTCACCCATTTCCATTAACTGCGCCAACGAAGTGGCAAACAAAATCTAGTCTATCTACACATATGCACACTTACATAAAAGCTAAACAAACAAAAGCTAATCTATATATACATTTACACACATAAATAATACAGATGCAAATAAAAATTAGTCTATCTACATATACACACTTATATAAAGCTAAGCGAACAAAATCTAGTCTATCGCATCACAAAATTTTTAGAAACAAAGTCCACCAGCTTGAAATTTGGTACACTTTATTTGCTATGCTTCTCTCTGTTTTTGGGAACTCGCTAAGAGTTTTTCGAAAGTCAAGTCCTAAAGATGTCAAAATGGGGGTGGAAATTCCGAAGTAATTAAAATGAAAATTTGTATTTAGATTCTCAGATAGAAATAAAAAAATACTCATTTCATCGCTTTTGAAAATCGCTGACCATAAATAACTAGTACGTAAAAAAACTAGTAAAACCCAAGGGGACGGATAATTAATAATAAATAATAACAACGAATCATTGAATAAGGATGTTATCTGAAATAAAAATATCACTAGAAATTATATAGTTATATAAAACGCAATATTATAATTACATAAAAATTTATAAATTAGGCTTGAAGAAAATAAAGAATATCAGTCAATATTCCTTAATCTGTTCAAACCTAACTTTTATTTGCACTGAGTAATTAAAAAAGTCCTCAGTAGTAAAAATGTCTGATTCATACCTAATAAATTTTTAGGGTTCTGTAGACCAAACTACCTTTTTAGTTTCACCCTGTCTCTGTCTGTCTGTATGTCATAGCCATTTTACTCGCAGACTGTTATAATTTTTTGATACAGGGATCCATTTTCGAAATATTAAGCTTTGAAAAGTTCATATTTGTTAGAGTTATGTATACCCACTCCTACCAGCTACACTGATATTTTTGAATAACTGAAAGGTATTTATGATAGTAGTGCAAAAGGAAAATTATCACAGCTAAGTAGGTCCTACTAGTCAACGAGTAGTAGTCGATCAACTTTTGAATTTAGTTGGGTCTGTAAAAATTCCATCAAAAATGTGTGAACAGGATCGTGCATCATACATTGTGTACCTACCTACGCATGAAATAAAGAAAAAAATAAGACTAATTTACTGTGAAGGTACAGTCGACAGCATTTTCCATTTTGGACTTCAACTCAACTTTATCTCAACGGAAATAGGGATGAGATATGTACAAGTGTGCACTGTCGACCATATTTACTAAATTACTGTTATTATTTTTTTCATTTCATCTGTACCGTTACGATCGTCATTTTCTATAAATATATTTTTAAAAATACTAACATAGAGGAACTTTGTAGTGCGAATTTCATTCGCACTTAACAGGTTTTTATTAATAAATGTATGGTTTTGATATGTAACTTTACAGTGGATGTATAAAACCCAATCAGTGCCTAAATTAGATACTTTTTATAATGTTATCTATTGGGGAAAACCATCTATACAGACTAAAATTTTCCACAATGTAATGTAAAGCTAATGTCTACATACATTTTCGCATGTGTGACATCTGTTTTTCCCTGTCAATTATCGAGTATCTGCGAAGTGACTTAAAAATAACTGAAAAAAACAAGCAGGCAAATTTATTCTGAATAACCAATAGCACATTTCAGGCCGTATTGTCCCACAAGTATTAATGTGTTGTAATACATGATTTAAGTTTGATATTTAATAAAATACAATTTTAGTTTTAGTATAGTGTTTGTGGTTGCCACATCTAAAAAGTGGTATTTAGGCTGCCTATATTTGCAGTCAACCCACAGAAATGCAGGTAAGAATAAATTTATTAATTGTAATTTTGTAATTCAAATAAGAAATACTGAAAATAATATATATTTTAATTTCATTTTGTTAACTATTAAAACTAAAACCAAACAAAGTTTATGAATATTTCTATATAAAACTGAGCCTAATTTACATAATTATTTATCGACATGTTACATGTCTTAATTCTGCATATTTATTATGGTTATCCATAATAATATTTAAGTTAAAACTTAACATTATATATTAGTGTTAGTAGTGTCCGAACAAAATCAAAATGAAATATACTATTTTATGTGTCGTAACAACCGTAAGATCTTCGTTTCCTGTTCTTTAGAAATATAAAAAGTTTTTGCCATTTCTTAAAAAAATAGCTCTCGAAACATTATTTACTTTATAGTTTAATCAATTTACATTTTGAAAGCACTTTATTTATTGTTGAAAAGATTACTTTCGTGTCTTAATAATTACCCAAGCAGATGTTTATTTTAATCCAGGAAAAATTGGCTTCTTGTTTAGAAAATATGAATAATTAAAAAATTAAACATTTATTTGAGAAAAAATTTAAAATAATCATTTGTCCTCTGCACATATATTAAGTTATTTGAGATATAAGTGCTCAAAACTTAAAATTCCTGACTTCAGATATTTATATATTACGACTATTTAACCTTTTGAAAACGGCTCTTCAGATGTTTATATATTACGACTATGTAACCCCCAATAAACTTATATACTTTATGAAAGATGTAAGTTTTTACATACACAAACTTTTTGCTAATTTAGATTGAAGTGGAAGAAATTTTTGGAAACGTTTGAGAGAGCGTATTCCAAAAAAATCTTATGATTCACGGTCCATCACTTGAAGACGCTATGTGAGACGTTAATGAATCAGTAGGCACATTTTTAAAATTATTTTTAAATTAATGTAAACCCTAATTACAGTGTTAAAATACTTATTTACGAATATTTTACCAAAGTCTTTACATCTTCTTTGATTACTAATATTTTCCTTAATATTACACATCGCTATTAATTTTCGTTTAACATTTTTTTGTGAAATTAATAAAAAAATACAAACACATTAGGGATACGGTGTCCCCCCCTGAACTGCCCACTTCAGTGGCCACCAAAATGAAAATTTCTGTAATTTTAAAAATTTTGGTTGCAATATCAGGAATTTTTTTGACATTTTTATTAGAAGAATGAAACCTAAGAACTTCGGAATATTTTTACCTGTATTTGGATATTCAAAAGGTCATAATTAATACCTAAATTATATATTGAACTCCGACACTGTTCATGTGGTAATTTACTACATACTCAAATTCATACTTAGTACTCCACATATTTTTGAACTAAATTATGATCATTACAACTAAGTTTTCATTACTTTATAGTATATTAGAAAGCTGACCGACGCTCACATGAAATTACTGTTTCAATATTACATACTTTTCTAATAAGAATTTGGAAGCATCTACCTTTCTATTACTGCAAGGTGATTACTGAAGTAGTTCGTTAGCCATAATAGATTTTATCTAAATTTACAGTGTCTAGTGTAATATTGGTACCACTTGTCGATCTGACAATATAGAAAATATTGTAATACAATCTTGAGTTAATTTCTGGGTGAATAAAACTAAAATTATCTTTCAGATGATTCCGTAACACATTGACATCTTTAATATAAGATAGCCAATTACTTATACTGATGGGATTAATATTTCTCTTATTAATCTGCTCATGTAGAGCCAGTTTTATTGATCATTTACGGTGTTAATGAAATTAGAAACAGCAAATATCTTATGAATATTTTGTCCTTCCAAAAATAATAACCAACTCACACCGCGGACGGAAAGTGTCATATATTGCCAAGTTTCTATGCGAAATGCACATATCAATATCTATAGTATTTGCTATACATTTGGACTCGGAATTCAGTGTCAAGTCAAGGACATTTTATAGGTTTACTTATGTTGTCAGAAAGACTAATTTAATCATTGATTTTGAAAGTGGCATACCATGGTTTTTACAAAATAACTTTCAGTTGCAAATTCCAAGAAAAGATGATATGTTTATGAAGTATAAAATCGGCAGTTTTAAAAATACTATAGACCTAAAACACTCTATTACTTATCTCTCTGCATTGGGAGATTCTAAAAAATAACTGACAACAAATTATGTGTATATGAATCAAGTATATGTTACAGTCATCGATATATATTCTGCTCGTGGTGAGTGTGGCGATGGTGACTGCCCAGTACTGTGATCCTCTATATGACCCTTACTGCTATGTTCCACCACCAGGTAATGAACATTTAATACGTACTAAATACCCAAATTATTTTATTATGTTCGTATTGCATTGTGATATTTAATTTAATAGATAATTTATATTTATATTATACTATCATTTTTATATTTAATAGATAATTTATATTTATATTATACCGTCATTTTTATATTCAATAGATAATTTATATTTATATTATATCGTCATTTTTATATTCAATAGATAATTTATATTTATATTATACCGTCATTTTTATATTTAATAGATAATTTATATTTATATTATATCGCCATTTTTATATTCAATAGATAATTTATATTTATATTATACCGTCATTTTTATATTCAATAGATAATTTATATTTATATTATATCGTCATTTTTATATTTAATAGATAATTTATATTTATATTATACTATCATTTTTATATTTAATAGATAATTTATATTTATATTATACCGTCATTTTTATATTCAATAGATAATTTATATTTATATTATATCGTCATTTTTATATTCAATAGATAATTTATATTTATATTATACCGTCATTTTTATATTTAATAGATAATTTATATTTATATTATACCGTCATTTTTATATTTAATAGATAATTTATATTTATGTTATACCGTCATTTTTATATTTAATAGATAATTTATATTTATATTATACTATCATTTTTATATTTAATAGATAATTTATATTTATATTATATCGTCATTTTTATATTCAATAGATAATTTATATTTATATTATACTATCATTTTTATATTCAATAGATAATTTATATTTATATTATATCGCCATTTTTATATTCAATAGATAATTTATATTTATATTATACCGTCATTTTTATATTTAATAGATAATTTATATTTATATTATACCGTCATTTTTATATTTAATAGATAATTTATATTTATGTTATACCGTCATTTTTATATTTAATAGATAATTTATATTTATATTATACTATCATTTTTATATTTAATAGATAATTTATATTTATATTATATCGTCATTTTTATATTCAATAGATAATTTATATTTATGTTATACCGTCATTTTTATATTTAATAGATAATTTATATTTATATTATACTATCATTTTTATATTTAATAGATAATTTATATTTATATTATATCGTCATTTTTATATTCAATAGATAATTTATATTTATATTATACTATCATTTTTATATTCAATAGATAATTTATATTTATATTATATCGCCATTTTTATATTCAATAGATAATTTATATTTATATTATACCGTCATTTTTATATTTAATAGATAATTTATATTTATATTATACCGTCATTTTTATATTTAATAGATAATTTATATTTATGTTATACCGTCATTTTTATATTTAATAGATAATTTATATTTATATTATACTATCATTTTTATATTTAATAGATAATTTATATTTATATTATATCGTCATTTTTATATTCAATAGATAATTTATATTTATATTATACTATCATTTTTATATTTAATAGATAATTTATATTTATATTATATCGTCATTTTTATATTCAATAGATAATTTATATTTATATTATATCGTCATTTTTATATTCAATAGATAATTTATATTTATATTATACTATCATTTTTATATTCAATAGATAATTTATATTTATATTATACCGTCATTTTTATATTCAATAGATAATTTATATTTATATTATATCGTCATTTTTATATTCAATAGATAATTTATATTTATATTATACCGTCATTTTTATATTCAATAGATAATTTATATTTATATTATATCGTCATTTTTATATTTAATAGATAATTTATATTTATATTATATCGTCATTTTTATATTCAATAGATAATTTATATTTATATTATACTATCATTTTTATATTCAATAGATAATTTATATTTATATTATACCGTCATTTTTATATTCAATAGATAATTTATATTTATATTATATCGTCATTTTTATATTTAATAGATAATTTATATTTATATTATATCGTCATTTTTATATTCAATAGATAATTTATATTTATATTATACTATCATTTTTATATTTAATAGATAATTTATATTTATATTATATCGTCATTTTTATATTCAATAGATAATTTATATTTATATTATATCGTCATTTTTATATTCAATAGATAATTTATATTTATATTATACTATCATTTTTATATTCAATAGATAATTTATATTTATATTATACCGTCATTTTTATATTCAATAGATAATTTATATTTATATTATATCGTCATTTTTATATTCAATAGATAATTTATATTTATATTATACCGTCATTTTTATATTCAATAGATAATTTATATTTATATTATATCGTCATTTTTATATTTAATAGATAATTTATATTTATATTATATCGTCATTTTTATATTCAATAGATAATTTATATTTATATTATACTATCATTTTTATATTCAATAGATAATTTATATTTATATTATACCGTCATTTTTATATTCAATAGATAATTTATATTTATATTATATCGTCATTTTTATATTCAATAGATAATTTATATTTATATTATACCGTCATTTTTATATTTAATAGATAATTTATATTTATATTATACCGTCATTTTTATATTTAATAGATAATTTATATTTATGTTATACCGTCATTTTTATATTTAATAGATAATTTATATTTATATTATACTATCATTTTTATATTTAATAGATAATTTATATTTATATTATATCGTCATTTTTATATTCAATAGATAATTTATATTTATATTATATCGTCATTTTTATATTCAATAGATAATTTATATTTATATTATATCGTCATTTTTATATTCAATAGATAATTTATATTTATATTATACCGTCATTTTTATATTTAATAGATAATTTATATTTATATTATATCGCCATTTTTATATTCAATAGATAATTTATATTTATATTATACCGTCATTTTTATATTTAATAGATAATTTATATTTATATTATACCGTCATTTTTATATTTAATAGATAATTTATATTTATGTTATACCGTCATTTTTATATTTAATAGATAATTTATATTTATATTATACTATCATTTTTATATTTAATAGATAATTTATATTTATATTATATCGTCATTTTTATATTCAATAGATAATTTATATTTATATTATATCGTCATTTTTATATTCAATAGATAATTTATATTTATATTATACCGTCATTTTTATATTTAATAGATAATTTATATTTATATTATATCGCCATTTTTATATTCAATAGATAATTTATATTTATATTATACCGTCATTTTTATATTTAATAGATAATTTATATTTATATTATACCGTCATTTTTATATTTAATAGATAATTTATATTTATTTTATACCGTCATTTTTATATTTAATAGATAATTTATATTTATATTATACCGTCATTTTTATATTTAATAGATAATTTATATTTATGTTATACCGTCATTTTTATATTTAATAGATAATTTATATTTATATTATATCGTCATTTTTATATTTAATAGATAATTTATATTTATATTATATCGTCATTTTTATATTTAATAGATAATTTATATTTATATTATATCGCCATTTTTATATTCAATAGATAATTTATATTTATATTATACCGTCATTTTTATATTTAATAGATAATTTATATTTATGTTATACCGTCATTTTTATATTTAATAGATAATTTATATTTATATTATACCGTCATTTTTATATTTAATAGATAATTTATATTTATATTATATCGCCATTTTTATATTCAATAGATAATTTATATTTATATTATACCGTCATTTTTATATTTAATAGATAATTTATATTTATATTATACCGTCATTTTTATACTTAATAGATAATTTATATTTATGTTATACCGTCATTTTTATATTTAATAGATAATTTATATTTATGTTATACCGTCATTTTTATATTTAATAGATAATTTATATTTATATTATATCGTCATTTTTAACATTTCGACTGCTATGTAAATCATATATAACAAACCCAGTAGTTTCGCAGGAGGCTAGGTCACTCATGTATGTCTGACATGTCTGGATTTTATATCTTTTAAATACTTTGATATCTAGTATTTGCATGAATTTATGGATTGTATGCAATTGTTTCCACTCCTTTTCTATCTATTATAGAGTATGATTTGTTGACGGTAAAATTTTTTATAAATCATTTTCCTACCATTAAATATCTGAAATATATAATAGTGCATTGTTTAAAAAAAACATGATAATGTTAATGACGCAACAAACTAGATTTGAGTTTTTTTGTGAACAATGCTATAAGGATTCAGAAAGTTAGTGGTTACTTGGGAAAATGGAATGGTGTTCTGCAGACCATTCCAGCTGAGAAAAATAGGAGAAAGTAAACCTACGAAGTTATGTGGTTTGAGGATGGCAATTATTATTTGAGATTTCCATGACTTTAGAATATACCCTGAATATCACAGAGTGCTGACGAGGGATAGAAGATACCAACGGGTAGATCGTAGCGTGTTTCCCACCATTGAATATGAGATTTCATCAATACTAAGTGAAGCGTTCCCAAGATGATGTAAAGTTAAATTCAATTCATTAACATAGAAATTTTGTTCTAGGAAGTGATTGATATTTGTAGCTTTATATATAATTGAGAATATTTATTTAAAAAATAGTCTAACAGTTTCCGTGGATGAGTTTGGGTACGTGAGGTAGAAAAACAGATCAACACCATTTGATATTAGTCCAGATAACAGAAGAAGCAGTAGAATGAGGAAGGGTGAGACAGAATCTTTTTAGATTTTCCTTTTTTTTAATGTCAATTCATTTAGTCTAGTCTTAGGTCTTTCGAAACAAGTGGAAGTTAGCTTCCAACATGTTACTTTTATATATCACTTCAGTCTCTTTCCGGCCTTTAATCTATGCAGAGCAATCTCCTTCCCACAAGAAGGTAGGACCTGTAATCATGATCATTTTTTCCTCAGTGCCCATGTTTATAACCTTCAAAAATTAGTCACAATATATCAATTTTAACCAGCCCCACTGGAGGGAAAAAATTCACTTCTACTTTAAGAAAAGTGCTGGTTCCCACTTTCTGTCCTATGTATAGTATTTTTACATAGAGGAAATTTTCACCATATTTAAAACGGAAAAAGTAAAGATAGTATTTTCCCTTACTATTTTTGACAATTTTGTAAATAATAAGGAAATGGTCGATACCAAAAATTCATATAAATTATTCCAAGAAGCTAAGAACATCAAGTATGTGGAACAAAGGGAGGTATCGACTGAACTCACACACTGTATGGGACAGAAACTTGCTATTGGGTAGCCATTATTTAGTAAGCACAGGTCAAAGTACTCCTGGAATTCCATTAAGGCGTCCCCTAGGGGTTACTTTGGACAGAACTCCAAGATGGATGATGACCATTACAATCTCCCAAGATCATTGAAGATTTTGAGAATAAAATGACCTGCAATTCAAATGCCACGGGACGGAATGCAAGGGTGACATATATAGATGGGATGGTGATATCTTTGACACTCGTAGCAACAACGTTAAATTGACAACTACGGGGGCCAAAATAATCTGAGAGAAGGGAAGGGACTAGTCAAATAATATGGCGGATCAGGTATAACCCTGGATTTTAAAATTATGTCTCAGTTTTAACTAAGTCTCCTAGATGGCAGCTACAGATAGGGAATAACTGATAAGTAGGAGGCGAATAACTGCTTTATTGGAAATGGCACTGCGACTATTATAAATAATGGGTTGTAAGGAGGCAAGAATAAAAGAGGAAACTTTGGACGGTATTTGATAAGGGGAACCCAGAATTTTGGTAAAAGTTATAAAGAGAAGTTGAATAATACTCATAAGCGATAAAGTACTAACTGAAAGCTGCTGATTAAGGCTACACCCATTCTCAGGCTATGGAATTCGAAAATTTTCAGACTTATTAAAGTGCTTAGCAGTTATATTATAATTGAACATTGTTGAAGAGGAGAATCGAGATTTCATAGCCTGGACCTAAAGATCCATATTTCAGTGACTAATTTTTAGTGTGACGAATTGGTACAAGATGAAATTGGAAAAAGATAAATTTGGGGTGGTTGAGCTGTAACTTAGACATACAATTTTCTTACAGAAGGAACATTTTGCACCCTCTGTGTAATATATGTCTTTTAAGACATTTAAAATTTAATATTGTTTTGACCTTTGAGTTCAGGTGGAACCATGATTACCATTGCAAGAAACATGTTTTGCTTTGTAAATACGAAGTGGGAAATTCCCTTCAGGATTACCTACACCACGTCGGAAACAATGTTCAGAAGATAGGCATTTATCGGTCACATGTACAAACGTTGTGGATGGACGTGGACAATCATCCATTGTGACTGGTAACAAACAACCCTCATAGAAATTGGGATGGTGGGAGATAAGTTAAGAATTAGAAGATGATGAAATTAAGGTAGAATGTGCGTGTGAGGGAAAGCGGACAATGAGGTCTTATGAGGAATTTATTCCTTTGTTTCGGCACAGGAGGCGTCAGATGGGTGGAAGGTTGGACATTTTTATTTTCTTTTTATTCTGGTTTTACATTTCCTTGATTTGCGCTCCAAATTAGTTGCGTAAATAATTAACGTTACAAAACTCAAATTTATTGCTTAGACGGGGTAATTGAATGGGTCAGGAGATTTAGGGCGAGTAGACATCCTTTTTCTTTGGAGTGAAAGCAGGGTCTACCTTGTTGTTATTCATTTTAAAAATAATAGGAACATCGACTATTTACATTATAAATAATAAATACATAAACTCGTACACATATGACAGAATATCCCAAAAATATTAAAAAAGTGGACAGAGGGAAATACTAACTCACTACGTTTGACATTTCTTAAGGAAAGTTCATTTTGAGTCATTTTTGCATCGATCGCTTGAAATTGATATCCATATATATATATATATATATATTTAAAAGATTTGATAATGTTTCTTTGATAAATATTTCATAATTTCTTCCTAAATACAATATGTGATAATATTTTTAAATCAACGTAAATGGAGTATCGGAGGTTATTCACATATTAAGGATGAAACAACAAACTATGTTTTATTAGAAAGAAAGAAAAGTTATAATTTAAATGGCCAGATAAATTTGTTACGTTATCTGGAATATGCTCAGTGAATAGTACCAAATATTTTCCAATTATCGCGAGACATAATACACGGAATTTCAGTATGAAAGATAGACATTATGGAAGATCATTACATTATTTATATTTCTCACCGCTTATTGCGATTATTATGAGAGTGAAGATAATCGTATAACAATTGTTTAGGCCCCTCATCATTTGTGAATTATTTTATGGCTTATATAGTTTACAAAATCTTTGTAGTGGCCATTTTCTATGACAAAAACTATAAATAAATGTGAGAAGAAAGTCGCTTCCAATACCGCAGAAGTATTATATAGAAAAATACCTTTAGTTGAAATTGACCTACTAATTCTAATAATTTTTTATACAACGAAATCTTCCACATACCTATATGTAATTAATACAATATAAGAGTATTTTTCATACGTAAGTTTGGAATTATGACAACATAAGAGTATTGTATATAAAAGAGTATTGAATATATAATTATGACATATTATGTAATTACGACAATATATTTTTTATATGTAATTATGACAATGTAATTCGCAGTAATAACATTGTGAAAATTGGATAAACTTGAATAATTTGCTTAGAGTCAAATCAAGATTTTTATCCTTTAGTTTAGTTAACCTATCGAGCAAATAGACATTTAGAATTTACAGCAATTATATCAATTTAATTTCAGCGTTTCCAGTGGTAGTAGTTGGTGGCTTCGGTGGATTGGGCTATGGCGGCGGATGGGGTAGATTCGGCGGTGGTGGTTTCGGTCGTGGAGGTTTCGGCCGTGGAGGTTTTGGCGGACTTGGTAGGGGCGGTGGATTTGGTCGAGGAGGTTTCGGCGGGCGTGGTGGTTTCGGTGGACGCGGGGGTTTCGGTGGCGGAGGTGGCGGACGTGGTTAAATCTCACCAAATATATTTTTACTTATATACACTTACTTATATACTTTAAGAAGTTATTTAATGGCATTCGTCATTCACATCTATTTCCTTTGATAAAAAAGTTTTTTTCCTACAATTTTCCAACTTATTGTTTCTGGAAATAACATTATCTTAATTTGTATCTTATGTTTTCCCAATGTACATTGTAATATTATTTAGTTGTAATATTATGTGATGTATTTTTTAAAATAGCATAAATCTAAGCATACATTGTTTACTTTGAAAATTGATTTAATAAGGAGAGAAGTTTACGGCTTGTTTTACAACATAATATAGTTAACGACTTCAAAATTGATTCAAAATTGAATTGATTCCAATCAAGAAAGGTGTCTGATTACGTAACAGATATAATATTTTAATTGAAACAAAATATTTTGGGAAATTTGAGCTTTTATAAATAAGTATTATTTTTTTATTTATTTCATACAGCTATTACAAAATATAATACATATTAACAGTTTTGTAAATGAACCTATTTTGAAGTGGACATTACAACTCTTGTCATTCATTAGCCATATCAATTCAAAAACAGTTTAATGAGGTCCGCTAATTTAAACACAACGAAATCTCATAGAAATTGTAAATACGTTTATAAAAAATTATAATAGCATTTTTTGAAATTACGATTATTTGGATAATATCTATAATAATATTATAAAGAGGTAGACCAATTTTGTAACATAAGTCAATGAAAAACAGTGGAGAGAATGGATTTTTTACAAACACTGTCTTCACTGTAAGATATATATGAATGCTTTCTATAAAAAAATTAAAATAGCATTTTTTGAAATTACGTTTATTTGGATAATATCTATAATAATATTATAAAGAGGTAGACCAATTTTATAACATAAGTCAATGAAAAACAGTGGAGAGAAAGAATTTTTTACAAACACTGTCTTCACTGTAAGATATATATGAATGCTTTCTATAAAAAAATTATAATAGCATTTTTTTAAATTACGATTATTTGGATAATATCTATAATAATATTATAAAGAGGTAGACCAATTTTGTAACATAAGTCAATGAAAAACAGTGGAGAGAATGGATTTTTTTACAAACACTGTCTTCACTGTAAGATATATATGAATGCTTTCTATAAAAAAATTATAATAGCATTTTTTGAAATTACGTTTATTTGGATAATATCTATAATAATATTATAAAGAGGTAGACCAATTTTATAACATAAGTCAATGAAAAACAGTGGAGAGAAAGAATTTTTTACAAACACTGTCTTCACTGTAAGATATATATGAATGCTTTCTATAAAAAAATTATAATAGCATTTTTTTAAATTACGATTATTTGGATAATATCTATAATAATATTATAAAGAGGTAGACCAATTTTGTAACATAAGTCAATGAAAAACAGTGGAGAGAATGGATTTTTTTACAAACACTGTCTTCACTGTAAGATATATATGAATGCTTTCTATAAAAAAATTATAATAGCATTTTTTGAAATTACGATTATTTGGATAATATCTATAATAATATTATAAAGAGGAAGACCAATTTTGTAACATAAGTCAATGAAAAACAGTGGAGAGAAAGAATTTTTTACAAACACTGTCTTCACGGTAAGATATATATGAATGCTTTCTATAAAAAAATTATAATAGCATTTTTTTAAATTACGATTATTTGGATAATATCTATAATAATATTATAAAGAGGTAAACCAATTTTGTAACATAAGTCAATGAAAAACAGTGGAGAGAAAGAATTTTTTACAAACACTGTCTTCACTGTAAGATATATATGAATGCTTTCTATAAAAAAATTATAATAGCATTTTTTTAAATTACGATTATTTGGATAATATCTATAATAATATTATAAAGAGGTAGAATAATTTTGTAACATAAGTCAATGAAAAACAGTGGAGAGAAAGAATTTTTTACAAACACTGTCTTCACTGTAAGATACATATGAATGCTTTCTATAAACAAATTATAATAGCATTTTTTGAAATTACGATTATTTGGATAATATCTATAATAATATTATAAAGAGGTAGACCAATTTTGTAACGTAAGTCAATGAAAAACAGTGGAGAGAAAGAATTTTTTACAAACACTGTCTTCACGGTAAGATATATATTAATGCTTTCTGTAGAAAAGTTCCACGATGACATATATGTGTATGTTAAGTTTAATTTACAAATTATTAAAATATGACTAAAAGATATATTTAAAATGAATCTTAACCTGTCGGAGGTAATTCAAGTGGATAATGTTAAATTCTTATGAAAATAAATTTGTCATAGAAATTTTATATAAATAAAAATTGCCTTTCACAACATTACACGGACGAATAGTTTAGGTTTTACATAGTGTTACGAAAAAAAAAAATAAAATATGCGTTACTTGCTCTATTTGTCGCTTAAAATAATAAATATCTTTTGTTCCATATGTGTTCCTAAAACATTCACATAAATTAAAAGATATCCTCAAGGTCAGTGTTATATTTTGTTCCGGTGTCAGAACATGGCTTAAAAAATTTGATCTTTTTTGAGTATAGGTAATACTTAAAAAAATTAAATTAAATTAAGAAATTAAATTAATTTAAACATTAAATTTTATTATTACAAAATACAATTTTTTTTTAATTTTCATTCATTTCACTTTTTTAAATCAATAATAATTTTAGTTTTAAAATTAATTTTAAACATAAACTGAATCATTTTTAAAATTAAAATTTCATAATTTTCATTTTAATTTTTTTTCATTGTAAATATTATAAATTATAATATTGTTTTAATATTTTAGTGTTTTTAAATAAATTCATTAAATTAAATTTTGTTTTTTTATTGTCTTATGAATGGGCCCCTATATATTCAGGGGGCCCTGGGCTGCAGCCCAAATAGACCATTAGCATATGCGCCCATGCCCTCACTATTCATTGTTCGATGCACCATATAGTATAACACCGTGTGCATGTACTACAGAACATTTGATGAAAGGGCTTTAATGTTGAAATAGTATATTTCCAGGACGGGATAAAATATGAAAATTTTGTATTGAGTATAATTGTCATATTTTATTTTCAGTCACAAAAAATCCGGCTGAATTTCAATCAGATTAATTTTTTACATAACTAAGTGGTAAATGTTTCATTAACAACATGCTACAAGTGTTATCAACAATAATAAATTTCAATTAAAGGAAAGGATGTTTATAATATGAATATTTTGAACATTATGTTTATGTGTAATCATATATGTATGTATTACATATATTAATTAGCTTTACAAATATCATTTAGTTTATTGTATTAGTTGAACAAATCATTTTATTTTATGAATTTACAAAGCTATTAAATTATGCAGCATAAGTGAAATTATTATCAAAATAAAAAAAGAAAACCTAAACTTGAATTGTCGGGGGTAGAATTTAGGGTGTAAAATGTGAAATGAAAAGGAATAAGGAAGTAATACAAGACAGTTTTCGTTGTTGTTTAATCTATTTTAATAAGATTAAGTTTCACATGGTTCAGAAGTAATTCATTTTTATTTTACAAATGCTTTATTAAGTATACTTAGTAAAGAAGTTAATATAAATCTAGATTATTTATTGTTAATGTATCAGTTATTTGTATAGCAATAAACTGAACTAAATAAATAGCGAAATTATAAATCATAATTTTAAATAATACACCATTCTAAAATGTATAATAATATATTACCAACATTGCTTTTCCACATTACAACAATTATATATTAAGTCAAAAAAAAAAAAAAATATATATATATATATATATATATATATATACTTGTATGATTTTACAACTTGTTGAAGAACAAACAAATCCAGTGCTTGGTAATATAGTTGTTTTCAATTTCTTAAAAATTGATCAACTCTATTCCTTATTAATGGACACCAAAGATTGAAAATAAAGCTTTCTGTGAACAAAAAATTCCCTGAGTAATTAATGATACATTAATTTAGCAATAACTAAATGAAATTTTTGTCGAAAAATATTTTGTATTTTAGAGTAAAATTTCAAGATGTATTTAAAAATGTGTGTTTTGACTATACATACAGGTTTGGTAAACTTAAAAAAGTCAAAGAAATGCTTTTAATAGCTGCTTTTTTAGTTTGGTAGTAGTACAAGTCAATTTATAAAAAAAACATTATTCAATATTAGTATCACATGTTTGATACAGTATGTGAAACTAGAAGTTCTCAAAACATTACGGAGTAATCTAGTGGAGTTTCATCAGTATATGTTCATAGATTATTATTGTCATTACATGCGTTTGAATGTCAGTTAGATTGTTTAGCAAGAGATCTACAAGTACATCTGTTAGTATGGTCGGCAAGTGCATGGTCCGGCACCGGGTAAACAAGAACATGGGTAGGAATTGGGGTTTTCACCGCCGGCCGGAAAACATGGATATGGGCATACAATAGGGTTAACTGTTGCTGTAATGTAAAGAGGCTTCAATAATACAAAGTTCGGTACTCGGTCATTAGTATTGTCTGTAGATTGACTTATGTTCTTCAAAACTTTTATAAAATTCTCCATCACAGTATCCACCGTATCTGCGCCAGAAGTCTGAGCCATCACTGGTTTTGAAGTAATGCGTCCCTGAAGCGTTATTATAAAAAGGACGATATAATACATTTCTTTCATTTCTGGCATCAGACAGTGTCTACCTATAAACAATAGTAGAAAACAAAGTTAAAGTTTCAGAATAGAGATTTGGCATTTACTGAAACAAGTTTAATGTTGTTGGCAATGATGGCAAAAAAATAAATGTAGTAAATTTATTTATTACAATGCAAGATTTATGAGGAGATTCATTTTTGCTAATATTACACTATTAAATAGCACAAGTCACAATAAAGTGTGTTATAGTGTGTTATAATTGTAATTTACAGATATTTATAAATATTTCATAGCACAGTTTTTTTCATATTTAGTGATGTCGAAATACTTATTACTATTTATTTATTGCTGCTATAATGAAATAATTTATAAAGCAAAACTATTTGCTTAAAAACATTCCCTTGTAGTCTGAAAGAGATTGTTCTTGTAGTAACAAGTGGCCGCTAAAATAGATTATGAAAATCAAAGAAACAAAATATATAATAATTTTCTTAACTTAACATATCAGAAAAGTAATTAGAAAAGACAGAAGTGAAGAGTTAAAGAATGTAAAATTTCGTCATAACAATTTTTTAGTGCGTGTATTGATTTTGAAAACTTTCCCATACCAAGACACCTATATGATATGCTAATATGTATTTCATCAAAGTCTATCTTTATAGTGTAACAAATAATAACAGGCGACCAATAATGAGCTGTGAAGTTTTGTTTTTGATTATTTGCTAGGTAATAGAACTTACTATCAATTTAAAACTTTTCGAACATGCTTCCAAAATGGGTTACCATCATTTTAATACACACATTTCATAATTTCAATAAATGTGAATGGCTAAGCAAATAGCAGCATTCCACATGCTAGATTTTCCAGACAGGTGTGTCTAATTTTTCAAACATCATTTATAAGTTTGAAACATTCCCTAATAAAGATCGTTTTGCAATATTTAAAAGAAATGGTATCCTTTTTTTAAACTTTCTGATTGCATAAAATTATAATTTTTTCACACAATTCCAATTAACCAGCTATTTTGATAAAAATAGCAGAATGAAAAGGTTTTTTGTGTGTTTCTAGCCTTAAAGATATATAAAATACAAGTTGCCACTTTTATTGGGTTTTTCAAAATAAAAGTTTTCACTTTTTTTAAATGCCAGTTTATGTATCTCATTAAGAAAATAAGTATAAGGCTATGTTGTAAAATATAAAAATAAATTTATCAAAATACTTTGTAAAATTATTATTCAATGTTGTATAATGACTATACTTATACCTTTACCCATGTTATAAAAATTGGATGTGAGATATATTAAAATGGACAAAGGTATCAAAAGAGCTAGGTTGCTTTGAAGGCAAATACTTATGCTATTTAATGTAATCATTATTTTAAAAGATATGGAATTTCAAAATTAAAAATATTCTTTCTTTTTTGTTTTAAAACTTAAATTATTGTTTTTTCTTCTAGCTCCTTGAAAAAACATGACAGGGTTTAAAAAAGAGTATTTTTAAGAAGAAACTTTTAGACGCTTTCTTTGAAGTTACTTAAAAATATTTTTTACTTTTTAAAAATGTTTTTTAACATTAAGGTATTGTTTCTTTCCTACCTTCATTTATTCCAGATAGTGTGGTAGGGGGTGAAATTGAATCAAGGTTTTTAAAAATAAGAAGAATAAGCTTTCGAAAGAGCTATTATTTTTTCAAATTCAATAATTTTTCGTGGAGATATAATAATTTTACGGAAAAATTTTTCAATTTATTTGATGATCCTTAATTATGAAATCCAGTGTAATTACATTCAGAAATTTAAAAAAAATGTGTTTCAAAAATATTGATAATTATTATCATATGTCAGATAGAATGAAAATTAATCAAAAAGTAATAACAATCTTAAAGGCACTTTTGCCTTATAAAAATTTATAGAATTTAACATTTCGTGCTTTTTTCTGGCAATATGTTTAATTAAATTTTCCAATTTTATTAAATAAGTTGCCAGAAAAAAGCAATTAAATAAATTAAATAATGATTTTGGCCAATGGCCGATTTTAGTTACTTTTTATATGATTTATTTTTTGAAAACGAATATTCTATGATAGCAACAGAATCTAATATTGTTAATAAGATATAATAATAAAAAATCTATCAAGTTTAAAGTTTGCTCCAGACGTGTTATGTTTTCATCAATATTTTATTAATATTGTAATCTTCCACAAAAATCTTATTCATTGCGAGTTTATCATTTAATATATTTTCAACTTTTCGACAAAACTTTTACAGATTAATTTGTCAATTTGTATCTTGAAATTTTTAAAAGAAAAAATGTTTCTTGTGTTAAAAAAATATCTTTAAATTTGAAAGTTACTTTGTGTATTGGTCCTTTCTCACTTTAGAGTTAAAATAATTTTTTGTTTTTCAAGGTTTTAGGGCTCTTTGTTTTTGAAATTAATTTCTATGCCTAAGCTGGTTGCTTCTTAAGCATCAAACAATAAATAGTTAACGTTTATTGGAGCCATAAGTTTGCAAAAATGTAATGAATTTATTTAAATGAACATAATATGGAGCAATATCAAAGTAAATAAATTTACTGGTAATTTTAACTTTACTTAAAATATTTTATCATAAAATATGCACAGCTGAACTCGAAATGTTATAATTTATGGCCAAAGATACACCCTCTTTCAACAGCTTGCTATTTTACATTCCGAATCATTTGATTTTTATTAAAACAATTGAAAAAATCAAGCAACTTTAGATAATTTTTCGGATGGAATTTGCTCATTCTTTTTATGTTTAAATATTGACACAAATTCTGTCAGTTGTTTACAAGCAAATTCATCACTGCGAAGAACAGATTTGAAATTGTTAAGCAGCAAAGCGAATTTTTTATTTGGAATAGGACAGCCAAAAACGCACTTTTCTCTTTGTTCAGTTTAATTCTAGAGGAATAACTATTCAAAAACTTATGTCTCCGACTATCTCTTGGCTAAACATAATTTTTATTATGAGTAGGACCACATTGTAGTAACCCTTGCATATTATTTTTGGCCATATTGCGATTTCTTTTTAAATTTGACTAATATTTTCTGTTGTGGTAACTTTTGAAATTGTTGATTCTGTATTATAAGTGGAATTTCAACATATTGATGATTTCCAGAACAGGCGTTTATTGTATGCTGCTGGAGTTTATTACATGTATAGATTCAAAATATTAGAATCCACTGGTATCATTGTCGTTATTAAAATCTGACAAAGGTGATTCAAGTTTTGAAAGGACTTCTCGATTTTGACATATTTCTCCAGTTGTTCTTCTCTTTTCCTTTTTGATTTAGCAAATTTTAATATCCTAACCATTTCTTGTTTGCTTCTGACCTTGTATAAACTGTAAAAATAATTTTTTTCAATGTAGCTATTAATTAATTTAATGATACATTAAATAATATTAAGAAAAGAAACAAAATCTAATATCTAGATTAGTAATTTAATGGGGAAATGTAATTTTTTTCCAAAAATTTACAAATATTCGTTTTAAGTTAATTACATTAAATATTTCTATAATTTACTAAAAATCTGGGTAATTTAAAAAATTAATTTACTATATTTAGAAATTCAATTTAAATAATTAAAAATATTAGAAAACTTGTTAACTATTAAGTAAAAGTTTTAATACTTCAGTCAATATTTTTTGCATAAAAATTATTGACTGAAGTATTAAAATTTTTAAGGCAATTTATTGGTATACAAAAATAACATTTAAATATTAAATTATATATAGAACAATCAAAAGCATTTTCTGTTGGATTTGTAATTTATAAATAGAGATATTTAAAAAAAACACCTTTGTCCACGAAAATATTTCAAAGTAAAAGTATTTTCTCAACGTATTTCACAAATTATAAAACTTAAAGATAATGAAAATTAAAGAAAAATTATATTATTACTTAAACATCAATAAATTTGAACTTATATTAACAAAAATGATCAAACAAAAAATATCAATAATAGACGGAGAAGAAAGTTTTTAATTATTTACTGTTTATAAATCTAAAATAAAAAAATAAATGTTAGTTGAACTCACCATAATGAATAAAATATTCATACAACACAAAAGTGCACTGCAATATCTGTAAAACTAAGTTTAAAAAACAATTTGTTTTAATTTATGCTCATTTTACCAATGAAGCCAATTATTATGCATCGGCCAGCCACTAAAGTTGCGATTTATGCAGCTCTGCCTTTTACGCGCAACGCAGACGAACGACTTTCACATGCGATAAACCGGCGACAGACCACTGCTAATTTTTATGGCATAAGGTCCCACCGACTTGTAAGTGTAGATACTCGTGCCACCGATTAAATGCCTTTGTCTCCGTTAGCGCGTGTTCAATCATATGTTCTATCCTTTTCTCCGTTAGCGTGTTTTATCTCGTAACGTTCGGATCGAAGAGAATCGGTCATAGTAACACCGGTTTTTTTACCGGATCGATTTTTTGGACCGTGACTTACCAGCAGAATAATTTTACCCACCATATCCGGGAAATTGACGTATATAAATATATTTGCTTGTGGCAGTACGATACATATTTGCATCGATTTATGTGGTTGCATTACGTTAAATTTGTAAAATGTTTATTCCAACCAAAAAACTAGCCAAAGAATTTAACTTAAAATTACTGAAAACTTTACGTCACATTTTACCATTTTTTAATTAAAATGAGTACTAAAATACATTCTCATTAAATATGTGTAGGTGTCTGTATGCCTGCGCGTGTGCGCGTAGGAGTGTGTGTACAAATTAGTCTACAAAATTACTTTATTATTTTTTTGTTGTAATAGAACAAAAAAATAATTAGCTTAGTGTCTTAAAGTAAAAAGAGAGGTTACAAAGCCCACTGTAAAAATGTGAAAGTAATCGTACGAAGGAAATTCAAAAAAGGAAGAAAAAATATTTATACTTATTTTAAACAATGTTAGCTCGCATTTTTAGGAAATTAAAGACGGCGAAAATTAATGAATGTAACATTTGTTTCTTTCGCGCGTTTTCATAATCGTACATGTAATGATTATATATGCAATAGGTAAAATATTCTAAAATTGAATATGACAAGGGAAATTTCAAATGGTACACCAAATTCTCTAACGACATTCACCCAATCCCGATTTTTCAGTATCAAGCAATTAAGAAGTTTTAATTTGGGTAAACAATTTTTTAAGAGGTGACAACACAAACGAAAATGGCGCGCTTCGGTTAATAATTATCTCCTTCCAAATTTTAAAATTGCATCGTTAATTGTAAAATTAAATTACGTAATAGTATTTACGTATAAAAAGTCATGTCCATTTGTTTCTTTTGGAGTCCAGTTATCATTTTGCAGGTGAGAATAGCGTAAGCCGGCATTTTAAGCGATGTGTCACATACAAACCACACAACCGTTCATAACTGTGTCTTAAATTGCACTGACAGCTGCGTTTTGATACTACGCATTTTATGCATAGTTACATTTTATGCATAGACACACCGTCGCGCGTATTCTCGCTTTCTGGAGTACTCTTTATTTTTATCTTTGATAAATTCATTAGCCTGGCATTGGGAGATGACATATTCAATGTGAATGTTCCAGGATAATTTTGAGTCTAGGAACATACCTAAGAATTTAGTATTGGAAAGAACAGGGATGAAAGAGGAATTATAAGAAATAGATAACTGTTGAGTAATTCTCCTTCTCGAGAATACCACCACTACGCTTTTGGAAGGGCATAAATCCATACCATGAGAGTTAACCCATTTGTTTAGGTTAACAACGGCAGAATTCAAAGCATTTTCGGCAACCATTATTGACTTATCAGAAGAATATAAAAGGCGTCATCGGCGTATTGCAAAATACAACAGAAGGGATTAACTATTGAGTGGATCATATAGGAGTAAATATTGAAAAGTAATGGGCTTAAAACAGAGCCTTGGGGAAGACCCCCTCCATGTAGTTCTTGTTAAGGGGGGGGGGGGTCCGGGGGATCTAAGAATAATAGGTCTTTCTAATAGAAAATTGAGGAGAAAATTTATAATCTTGATCGGAATCCCAGGATTATAAAGAATTTTTTGGAGGACTGGAAGGTTTACGTTATCGTAGGCTGAAGAAAGATCTAAAAAAGCAGAAACGAGGAACTCTTGTCGAGAGAAGGCAAGTCTGATGTCAGTGGTTAGAACGCTGAGATTGTCCATCGTACTTTTAACCTTCTAAAGCCAAATTAGTTAGTTGGAAAAATGCAATGGTGTTCTGTAAACCATTCCAAACGATTTTTAATTAGGTGTTCCGTAGTCTTCGCTAAAACAGGAGAATGGCTATGGGTCTGTAGGATGAACCTACATTGGGATCTTTATGAGGTTTAAGAATGGGAACTGTTATTTGTGTTTTCCAAGACTTTGGAATATAACCTGATTTGAACATACAGTTAATGACGGATAGAAGATACCAATGAGTAGATGGTGAAGTATTTTTCACCATTGAATATAACATTCCGTTTATACCAGGGGAAGAATCCTTAAGATGAGGTAAGGTGAACTCCAATTCATTAATGGAGAAATCTTCTTCTAAAAACTGATTGGCGCTAGTAAAGGCAATTCATCTAAATTTGGGACGGATGGGAGAGCAAGTTTATTTTAAAATTAATCTACCCAATTCCCGTGTATAGATTTGGGAAAAATAGACCAAAAGCGTTTTATATTAGACCAGACGACTGAGAGGGAGTAAAAGGAGAGAGGTAGTGACAGAATTTCTTCCAGCCTTCCCACTTTTTTTTAAGGAGAATTCGTTTAGTCTGAGCTTGGAACTTTCGAAACACGAGGAAGTTTCCGACATATTAGATTTATATATCGCTTCAGCTTTTTTGCGGGTTTTAACCGCTGCCGAACAGTCTCCATCCTACCAGGGGGGAGAGGATCTGAAGTGGTGGTTAAATCTTTTAAGTGGGATAAAGTTCCGAGCGGATAGGTCTATAGCCCTTACAAATTGGTCATAGCAAGATTCGATGCTATTCAAGTCCACTAGAGGGAGGTAATAAACTTCGACATTGAGGAAAGTCCGGAATCCCGCCCGATCTGCCCTATGTAGGTTGTATTTTTGAAGAGGGGGAATTTTTTCAATATGTAAATTTAAACGAGGGAAAGAAATCAAAATAGGGAAATGGCCGCTTCTAAAAGACTCAGATAGAATATTCCAGGAAACTAAGGATGCCAGGGATGAGGAGCAAAGAAAGATATCTTCTGGGCTCGGGTTTTGAAATGGGACAAGAACTTGTGTTGGAGAACCATCATTTAGTAAACACAGGCCAAAATCGTCCTGGAATTCCACAAAGGAGACCCCAAGAGGGTTGCTTCGGGTGGAACCCCAAGACGGATGATGAGCATTAAAATCTCACAGAATAATATATGGGCCAGAAATTGAAGCTAAAATATCCCGTAATTCTAGTGCTAACATGTTGGAAGGGGGACATATATATATATATATATATATATATATATATATATATATATATATATATATATCAGACCAATCGACTGGAACATTGCGAACAGTGCCCAAACGACTGACGTTAAAGGAGAGGATGAACAATTTGTTCTGCCCCGTGAAGGCAGAGTGGTTAAAGAAGCGGTTGGCGGCATAAGCAGATGAAAATTCCACCGAAATCCTGTTCCTGCCAATTTATTTCACTCCATCTCGAATAATGCCATCAACATGATAATTTTTTAAAGCGGAACCCAATTTTAACAGCATGAAATGAGAATCCGGAATTAAAATGAGAAACGGCCCTCAAAAGAAATTGGAGGGTGGGAGGGAGAAGATGAGGTCGGGGTTGAAGGAAGTAATTGCGAATTTGCTTCTGAAGAGGAGTGCGAGGGATCTTACAAGGGATTGTATCCTCTGTTTCGGTGCAGGAAGGATCAGACGAATGGAAAGAGGAAGTATTTTTAGACTTATTTTTTTTACAATTTGTTCTTTTACAATGTTTGGTTTTTCGTCCGTAACAAAACTAGCAGGGGAGATAGGACAAGCAAATTAATTATTAGCAATAATTAGAAGGGTCTAGAGGTTTAAGAGGAATAACTAAATCCATTTTCACAAAGCTGAAGCAGATTCTATTTCACAAAAATGAATAATTAAAAAAATAAACAAAATAACAAACTTACCGAACACAACACTGATTTTAACAATAGATGGAATATAGTTACGGTCAAAACTTAAATGAAAATATATTTAAAATAAAAATAACACAAAAACCAAATAACTTATTGCAACAAATTAGACTAAATAACACGAAAATAATAATGAAATAATCGGGTTGCGAAAAACCTTTCCACTTCGTTTGATGGTTTCTATGGCAATTCTCTGGAGAACTCATTATTCTAGGTTAACAAGTTCATATGATGTTTTATGTAACTAACTTTCGCTTGAAAAATACTTTCCTTAAATCGCTTGATACGAAATTAACTTATAAATTATTTTTAAAATAATAGTTTTAATTAAGCAAAATAATTGGTGGAAATGATTTAGAAATGTAGTAGGTATATCTTTTATATAAAATTATTGTCATATTTACTTATTAATTGATGTAAAAACGATTTCAGCTTTCATTTTCCAGTTAGGAAAAGAAATAAACACGTTCAAGTAATATAATTAAAATTTTTGTGTTATAAAAAATTAATACGCAAAAATAAAATAGAACTATCAACGTTATTTGATTTCATACAAGTATTTACTTATATAATTTACAATGTCAGATTACGGGTAATAAATTAAGAGATAGAAAATAATAAAAAGACATCGATGATATACGTTTATTTAATTATCTACTTATTTTTCTTAATAAGTAGATAATCAAATATACTTGTCATATTCTATATATATATATATATATATATATATATATATATATATATGTAATTTTCAATGAATATTTTCAATCGTATTATTGCCAAATTGAATTTATATAGGAAGTACTGGACATTCTTCCGGATTTCATTGAGTTTTGATTAAAATGTAATACTTATATTCGCATTGAAAAACGTGGAAACTATATGCCGAATAAACGAAATTTTGATATGTGTACCTACAGAAATTTCTCTTAAGATAAAAAATATTTTCATTATTTAATAGTGAAAACACTAAAAGAAAATAAAAAAGTATGTATCGTAATGGTTGCTAGGTAACCGTATTTTATTTATTTTGTTGACAACTGTGTGGGTAATAATAAAACCTTGTATATAAAATACATTGTCAACATCGTTTGTATCGATATAAATAAAATTATATGATAAAAGAATATGATCTTCTATACCGACTTAAGATTACTTAATATGTCATTTAAACATTTAATTTTACACCTAACCTTTTCTTTTACGCTAGTGACAAGTTGGCGGGAATCGTCGAATTACACAACAAAATCCTCGTGTGCTAATAATCAATACTATGATATAAGTTTATTACAATGCCTTTCATGCAATAGAAACGTTTCGCTAATTACATCGGCTGATGGTATGCTCGTTTTAAATTTCAGTTTTATAGTCCAATTTTATTAGAAAATTATATTTAGTTCTGTCGTCGTAATGAAGTTTTCGTAGGTACATTAGCGTAAATCTCATTAACAGTGGCATTTTTTATGTCATAAATACTGCTTATAATTCATAAAATAACGCTTCACTTACACAATGATTGCTCAATAATTAAATGACAAATGCTTAGTTAAAGTTCATTTTTGACTTCTCGTATTCTTACATCTTCTCGTATTTTTTGTATTTGATATAAAACCAATGATGTTATATTAAATAGACATGCCATAAGCGCAAAAATTGCCTAAAAACGAGATAATTGTCTTGTTTATGCAGCTGTCACTTTTATATCCTTTGTAAATGTTTTTTGTTGTACATATTTATATATATATATATATATATATATATATATATATATAAATATATATATATATATAAATATATATATATATATATATATATATATATATATATATATATATATATATATATATAATGTGTCATCGAATAAGACATCTGAAAGGACAGTAGGCAATTATACAAGGTCATAGTCAGAGGAGATCAACGTAGTTTGATCCATGACCCCGCTTATAATTTCTTATAGAAAATATGATGCATTTAAGACACTTAAAAATGTATCACTAACAATAACAAAAAGATTAAAAAATAAACTCAACTAGATTTCATTATTTTTTATTCCTGTGCTCATTTAATGTTATAATAAAATATAATAAGACCATTCACAAATTGTGCAATATTAATATATTTGTAAGAAATTCATTTATATCTCAAGAGGTCCCAGAATCAGAATTTTGATATGAAAATATACAATTTTGTTATCTTGCGTTTATTCTGTATTACCAGGTTTTTCATGTGTTTGTGACAAGAGGTCGCGCATTGTCAGCAATGGAATTACTGGCTTTCCAACATGTTCAATTTGTAGAAGCAATGAAATTCTCTCATTGGACCAAAGACATTGTATTCCTCGAAAGTGTATTGAGCGAAAGAAAGGTCATCCAACATGTTTAGTTTGTGGAAAGCATCAGATTTCTGGTTAGTGATAAAATTGCAAATGCCTTCTTTTTCATCTTGTAAGATTTCATTTATAATAAAATTCACAAGTATTAAATTGAAAAATTGTAAATTTTACAAAGTAATAAAAGATGCTTTATGCAATTGTTACATATATTGTTCTACTAGTTTATCTGGGTGCACTGGAGTCTACTTTCAAATTACAGTTACTTCCAGCAGACTTGAAATTTGGTAAGCATACAAAGTTTAGGGTAAAAAGAAAAATTAGTTAAGTGCAAGTTTAATATTAAGAGAAAACTATGAAAGCAGTTCATTTGAAAGATTTCAAAGCAGTTGTATGTAAGTCAGTTTTGGATATCATATTACAATTCATGTGGTGTTTATATAATAAACAAGATTCATTGTTTTTTATATACGTAGCCTCACAGTTCCTGGTGGATATAGAGAAGGAATCCTATTGTTGTGATAATATTGTATGCACGCTTATCACCCAAAACTTGGGCTCTCGATTTAGAAGACGTTAGGAAAGGAGGCTGCAAAGCATTTTTCTCTGCGTGGGTATGCGAGATATCATTGAAAGAGTGTCTAGTATAGAGCACAAATCTGTTTTTTATTTTTTAAATGTAAAATAACAATTTAGTCGCCCATCAAATTAGCTATTTCTGGACCCTTGTTCTTACTGGATCTATCTCAGAAAAGACACATAGAGAAACTGTGACTCAGCTGCAATATTTCTCATATTCTGTGTTTAAACGACGATTATTAAAGGTGGCTTAATTTAGAATAGTAAAAAGTTAGAAGTAATAAAAACAAGTATTTTCAAGTATTTTTTGAGAAATTTACAATATTTTTATGGCCTTGAAAGACTTGTCAGGTAATAAAAAAAAGTGTAATATTATCAATTGTGTAAAGTTAATCCCTTTTGTTTTACCACTTTTCAGGGATTACACTTTAAATAAGAACTTGGCCTCTTTTTGCAGTAATGTTTTTAATAGGTTTTTTATTATAAAGTAAAAAAGGTTTTTGTTTTATGATCAGTATCAGATCTTTAATTCTTTAGTTAAATTTCAATTTGCCGTCCTAAAATATGGCATCTGTGTCATTGAGTTATGATACATGTATTTTTTTGTTTGAGTTGATATAGATAAATATTTAAATTTTACAGTAAGAAGAAATTCTTAATATACTGTCTATGAACCTTTGTATAATATAAAGACAATTTAATTATAAAAATGTTTATTTAACAATATTTATTCAAAGTCATTAACATATTATATTCCCAGTAACTCACAATATCGATGGTTCTCCTCTGAAAGAAGTGCGATGTGTCACATGCAAGCCAGGCTTAAGGCCATCGGCAGATAAATCTACTTGCATTCCTTGCGAAACACTAGTTGGAACAGTCAATGGCAAAGCTTGTTTTTGCAATACTAGTTCGCACGAGAGTATCAATGGCATTTGTGTAACGAAAGAATACTTGCAGAACAGGGATATCTACAGACCAAAGAGATCTGATATATTTTGGGATTCAACTTCGTCTATGAGGAGCTTAATCTTATCTGAATATTTGTGTATTGTGAGTGAATTACATTTAATATCCTGCATTTTAAGATATCGAAGTTTAAGTTTCACTTGTCTATGCCTATATAAAAGTTTATTTAATGGGATTATTTTTGAAATAATTATTTGACAGTTATATTATAATGAAAATCAAAAGTATTTAAAATTAATTGTTTAGAAACATTATTTATTTATTAGATGTAAATAAAAAAATATATAATACATGAAATAAGAAAATGCGAAAGCTGTTTTTAGATTTGAATACAAAATTTAACATAATGATAAATGAACTTTCATATTCTGTTAAATGTTTATATCATAATTTTTTGCTAGTATTTTGTTTGGAAGACATTGGTTTAAAATGAACAGTGTTTGAAGACTGTTGGGAAGCTTTATTAAATGAATAGCCCAGATAACGAATGTGTGGAACTTTCAAAATGACTGCAAAAAGATAAAATATAGGAAATAGCTACTTTATTAAAATAAATACTGTATTATATTTAAAATAAAACCAATTTAAAAATTGCTTCATTGTATAAAGCATAAAATCTTTCTTTATGTACAAATATAAGAATTATTCAAACTGCAGCGTTTTTTTTCATTTACAGAATAACAATCAAACAGCGTGCCGAGCTTTGAGTAACATGTGTGTTGCTGTCTTCTACGATATGGACCATAAAGGTCCATGTCGACTTTGGGGCAAAACTGTTCCACAAGCTGGTAAACTTTCGTAGAATTATCTTCAATTTATGGCTTGAAAATCACATATATTTATTTTGAAACTCTTAATAGTTTTAAAATTACTTAAATATTGGATTATATTTATGGTGTTGAACTAAGACTGCAAATCTTAAGGCCATTTGGCTTTTTTTAAAACTTGGCAATAAACTTGCGATGACATATTCACATACTCGCCCAAGCACAATTGTGTAGTCAGTCAAATAAAAAGTTGGATGAATGTATGTACATATATATATATATATATATATATATATATATATATATATATATATGTATATATATATATATATATATATATATATAATATATATATATGTATATATATATATATATGTATATATATGTATATATATATATATATATATATATATATATATATATATATATATATATATATATATATACATTATCTGTTCTCACGTTCGTCTGTCTCTCGAAGCCCATTTTATCACGAAAGGCTAGAGATATCAAATTAAAATTAGTGTTGTGCATTGTAAACATTTTTTTTTCTTTTTAATATTTAATTACTGTAAAAATTTCAAATTTTTTAATTCACCCAACAAAATGGTATGGGTCTTTAAAGTGTATTTCTTCTTTATTTTTACCATAGTCTTACTCGCTGATCATTAAAACCTATAAGGTACATCCGACGTACTAAATCAAGTAAAGAAAAAAATTAAAAAATCAATGATTTCTGATTCTGTGTGGAATTAAGTTTTTTTTCAAATATGTGTCTATGAAAGATATAGTAGAGAGTATTTCTTTATTTTTACCATAGTCTTACTCACTGATCATTAAAATTTAAAAGATATTTTTGGTCGACCTATAATCTTAGAAGTCAGCATAATGGGATGTTTTTTAGTAGAAGGGAAAAATCTAAAAATCGCCTATTTCCAAATCAATGTGAAACTATAAATTTGTTTAAAATATATGCCTGTGAAAGATATAGTGAAAAATATATTTCTAATATACGTTATGAAAAATTAAAATTTTGTTAATAGTGTAATAGAAACACTATGTACCATTAAATGTTTGCAAATGCCTAAACGTTTATGGAATCCTCCTAGTAGCAGGTTCTACTCGTGGTTTCCAAGATGTTATCTTATTTTTGGTTTTATTATAGTGACCTATTCAATAGAGTAACATATTGACTTGTTAAAGTGAATAGTTCTAAAAACTAATAAAGATACCACAATAATTATTTCACTCCCTGATTGTTTGGTAAATAAAAAAATTAACAATAAATAACAATAAGACAATTAAATTATAAATTAGAATTTTGTAAAGAGAATATTATGATACGGTTTCAATTTTATTTTCATAGAGAATACTATAATACTATTATTTGTTTTTTATCATATGATACTATTATGCTACTATTATGGAAATATATACTATTATGGAAACATATTTTATATATCCTTTTTCATAGGATTGCCTTGGATACAATATGGAGAAAATGAGGCTTATTCAGTTTTGAATGAGAAGCATGTACCTGCAGATTTTGGATTGAAATCCAGTGCTCAGGTATGTTACTTCAGAATATAAAATACCTCTAATCTAATCAGCTACCCATACCGGCTTTGCCGGGTTAAGAAAGATACCCTAATTTATAACTTTTTTAAAACTTTTCTGTAATAATACGGTAGTTGACTGTGAAATATAAGTTAATTAAAAACCAGTCTTGAAAAAACTTCAAAAATTTATTGAAAAATAAGCCAGTTGTAGGCTTCTAAATTTGAAGATACGGATAGAGTTGGGTATAGCCTTGTCTCTTTTCCTCTCGTAGAATATAATGTGCAATATTAAAAATGACCTCATAACACAGTATTACCGTTCTTCTCTAAAGGTTATATTTAAACTTTTATAATTCGGTCAATTTTTAAGATTATTAAAAAAAATTTTCACTCTTCATCAGCTTGTACCTTGAAATTGTGATTCATGAAATAAAAAAAATTTATTCAAATATTCAATTATTGTTAATTTTTTAAATGCATTCTCAATGACTAATTATTTATTCTATGCTTTAGAGGTTATGTATATTGTAATCCATACAAGTATGAAGTATTTGTGGAATGGACATACTAGCGTATGACATTCTGCAGCTACCTATTACAAAATATGTTTGTGTTCTGTCGCTCTTTGTAATGACTTAACTACTATATGAGCAAAAGAGACAAAGCGATTACGACGGACGTACACCTACCATCCAGTTCATCATATAAGTCCACTCTTGGGAAAGAATGAAATAGAAAACATCCCACTTAATAGGTTCATACTCTCAACGTGCCATACTCTAGGACAAGCTAGTATTCCATATACTTGTATCTTTTACTGGCTTCATATTATTTATTCTCCAATCCACCTAAACTCCATTGCGTATCGATATTTGGCATGCACATGTTCATTTATAGCCCCTGAAGGCTCATCACTTGTGGATTTATTATAATGGCACAGATCATTCACAAAGGTGACAGTTTGTTTTAGTATAGCTAACGGTGTGGATTATTACACAAGTAACGACATAAACAAAATATAGTTTTTCTAAGGAGACATCGTCAATATGTTAATTTACTTTCATTTCGTGCATTCATGTTTCATGCATTTTTGCCAGTCCGTGTAAAGCGGTACTTCATTTTGACAGATGCATTTCGTGTAATTATTTTTAATTTTTTGTTTTTTTTTTGTGTACAAATTATTTTCATTCATTGGAGTGTTCTAAGCTTTACATTATTTTAAATTTTATAAACATTTAAACCATTTAAGAAAAGAAGATATTAATTAATAAATATATTGACATTGAAAACTTTGAATGCAAAATGAACATATATCGTCTCATATGTCATTAATGTACTGTATTTAACTAAATAGAACAGGGGACGATAATATTTTTATAGCAGACAGTCCTAAGCCTGTATAAACTATGAAGAAAGTTTGTAATATCTTAAATAGCATAATTTTGTATAAATATACACTGCTGGAAATCAGTATGTAATAAGCAAAAAAAAAATTAAATATTTTATATCTAGTATTTACATTGCATGCTCCCAACCAAACATTTGACAAGCATAGTATTCTATAATAAGTATAAGTACCTAGTATTTTTACATACTCGTAACAGGATCACCTAGTAGGAAAAAATTAATATATTGGATACCTCTCTATGCTTAAGTCTAATACAGAACTCTAGAGCTAAATATTAGAATATAAGCACGCTTATAACAAACAATCTATAATAATTAGATAAATATATTCTGAAACATTTCATTATTCTGTATACAGTTCTTTCAAACATTATTTTGGAGTGGTAAATAGATTTATTTTGTTATAGTCTAATTTTGCAACAAAAAACAGAAAGTAATAAATAATCTTCAATAATTTGATTATTTCTACTTGTATGTTACATTTGCTATTCTATACTTTAAATTTTCTCAAGAACCAATGATTTTTTAAAAACTTTCTAACGATTTTTGAGCTTGTTTCAGTAAATTGATTATTAAATACATAAAAGTTAATAGATAAATAAGAATTAATTAGTTTTTTCAATGAGTAGAAAAATAAAATATCATAATTGTTGTGTTCCCCACATATCTTCATTTATTATATTTTAATTTTAAAACTGTTAATTTTATATATATATATATATATAAGTTAGAATTCAAAACATTACTTATTAAACATGTCTCCTATGTTTTTGTTCAGGGATTAATTTGTCCCATGTCTATGGTTAATTTTCTTTTTTTTCTTACCTATTTTTATTGTACAACATTCACAATTGATGGAAATCCGTGGCGACCATGACACGTGATTTTATTTTTCTATCTTCTCAAAAAATTAATGAAAGTTGTTTTTCTGTGAATTTTTTTGCATTTGTGCACAATATGTGAGACTGTGCACAATATGTGATTTTTAATTCCTGGATTGATAGTTGCAAATTACATCTAAAGCAATGTTTGTGAACATGAAGTTTAACTTACTTCTTCAAATATGATTGCAGAATACCGAAATAAACTTGGTGGCAGCAGCCTATAGTTTGGACGGAAGTAATGTAGGCTACCAGGAGCGAGTGTCTGACTGGGCACTGCTATGTCCCTGTCCAATCCCAGCAAGAAGATTGCCCTATGCCCATAATTACAGGTATTTATTGGTACCCATAATAACAAGGGGTCCTTTTTAACTTGTAATGGTAGACATTATAATTTATGCATTTTTTTTAAGATTTCTATAAAAATATTTTTAACAATACTAGAAAAATATTTTTATTCCTTTTGTTTTCTTCAGACACTAAAAACATTTTTAATTTTTCAGTGTCAGTATGCATAATGTAGCGCACATTGAAAATAAATACTAAAAGTCGAAGATGAAACATATTTTCGCATGTTTGAAAATAACCATTTTTATTAATATACAAGTACCTACAACAACATTTTCAGCAGGAACTTGATACTAATGTATATTTTAAATTATTTTATAAAATTGTTACATAATTGCTTAACTGATTATATAATATTAGTTTGTATATTCATATTAGTTTTTATGATTCTATTTTTCACTAAATAAACATAACTTGACCAACTGTCCCAATTTAAGCGGAACATCCCAATCTTTTATTTTCTGCTTCCTAGTTCTGCCAGGAGGGCTGTCTGGGAAGGGAGTATCTTTCTCGCATTGTCAATCACTCTTTAAATTGCCTCCGATTATTGCAATGTTTTTTTTTATGTCGCTGAAATTCTTTGAATAATAATTTTGCTATAATGATTTCTTTCGGGCTGAAATATGTGTAACAGTGAAGAAGAAAAGCAAAAAGAAAAAAGTCAAAACCTATGTGTGTGTATAAAACGAAATGGGAAAAGAACTATAAATGTATGAGTTACAACCTTATTGAAAATTGTGTAAAAAAATGTTTTTAACCTCATGGTGGGGTCTATGTTAGAAAACACACAAACAAACATTTCATCCTCGGAACATAAAGAATAAATAAAAGAAGAATACAAATCAAACTTTGAATATGTGCAAATGAATCTTAAAAACTTCAAAATAGTGTTGTTATATTTCTTTTTAATGAGGAATTCAAAATAGTGTTGTTATATTTCTTTTTAATGAAGAATTGAAAATAGTGTTGTTATATTTCTTTTTAATGAGGAATTCAAAATAGTGTTTGTATATTTCTTTTTAATGAGGAATTCAAAATAGTGTTGTTATATTTCTTTCTAATGAAGAATTCAAAATAGTGTTGTTATATTTGTTTTTAATGAAAAATTCAAAATAGTGTTTTTATATTTCTTTTTAATGAGGAATTCAAAATAATGTTGTTATATTTCTTTCTAATGAAGAATTCAAAATAGTGTTGTTATATTTCTTTTTAATGAAGAATTCAAAATAGTGTTATATTTCTTTTTAATGAAGAATTCAAAATAGTGTTGTTATATTTCTATTTAATGAGGAATTCAAAATAGTGTTGTTATATTTCTTTCTAATGAAGAATTCAAAATAGTGTTGTTATATTTCTTTTTAATGAGGAATTCAAAATAGTGTTGTTATATTTCTTTTTAATGAAGAATTGAAAATAGTGTTGTTATATTTCTTTTTAATGAGGAATTCAAAATAGTGTTTGTATATTTCTTTTTAATGAGGAATTCAAAATAGTGTTGTTATATTTCTTTCTAATGAAGAATTCAAAATAGTGTTGTTATATTTGTTTTTAATGAAAAATTCAAAATAGTGTTTTTATATTTCTTTTTAATGAGGAATTCAAAATAATGTTGTTATATTTCTTTCTAATGAAGAATTCAAAATAGTGTTGTTATATTTCTTTTTAATGAAGAATTCAAAATAGTGTTATATTTCTTTTTAATGAAGAATTCAAAATAGTGTTGTTATATTTCTATTTAATGAGGAATTCAAAATAGTGTTGTTATATTTCTTTCTAATGAAGAATTCAAAATAGTGTTGTTATATTTCTTTTTAATGAGGAATTCAAAATAGTGTTGTTATATTTCTTTTTAATGAAGAATTGAAAATAGTGTTGTTATATTTCTTTTTAATGAGGAATTCAAAATAGTGTTTGTATATTTCTTTTTAATGAGGAATTCAAAATAGTGTTGTTATATTTCTTTCTAATGAAGAATTCAAAATAGTGTTGTTATATTTGTTTTTAATGAAAAATTCAAAATAGTGTTTTTATATTTCTTTTTAATGAGGAATTCAAAATAATGTTGTTATATTTCTTTCTAATGAAGAATTCAAAATAGTGTTGTTATATTTCTTTTTAATGAAGAATTCAAAATAGTGTTATATTTCTTTTTAATGAAGAATTCAAAATAGTGTTGTTATATTTCTATTTAATGAGGAATTCAAAATAGTGTTGTTATATTTCTTTCTAATGAAGAATTCAAAATAGTGTTGTTATATTTCTTTTTAATGAGGAATTCAAAATAGTGTTGTTATATTTCTTTTTAATGAAGAATTCAAAATAGTGTTGTTACATTTATTTTTAATGAAGAATTCAAAATATTGTTTTTATATTTCTTTTTAATGAGGAATTCAAAATAGTGTTGTTATATTTCTTTCTAATGAAGAATTCAAAATAGTGTTCTTATATTTCTTTTTAATGAGGAATTCAAAATAGTGTTGTTATATTTCTTTTTAATGAGGAATTCAAAATAGTGTTGTTATATTTCTTTTTAATGAGGAATTCAAAATATGTTGATTTACCTTTTTATGCAGTCCAATCTACTATATAGGATGTGCTTGCAACTAACATTTTAAGTTGCTAGACAGTTGTTGTACAGAGGTTAGGATAAAAAAATATTTATGAAAAATGTAATGGGGAAAAGAATACTAATTTATTAAATATAATAACAGTCACATAATTTTATTGAAGATGTATGTATATTTATTTTTCTCAATTACATGCAACTGTGTTTTTATTACAGGTACCATTGTAAAGTTTCGGCAATGGAACTGATGAAAGATGACAGGAGGGTAGTGTTTGCTCCTTTTCTACGATACAAATCAAGATCTGGAAAGCTCATGTTATATGCCGTGCCTGTTTCCATAAAGTTTAAAGGTCAGGATTATATTAAGGTAGGTGAAAGATTGAAAGTTCAGCTCGGTTTGTCTCTTCTTTCATAATGTGTATCAGAATTAACTTTGACTCATATCGGCAGTATTTAATTGATTATTAGATCTATATTATTATGTAAACAGAGATTGAAAGTATAGATATTATATGAATCGCCATATATGTAAATAAGCACTGTGAGTAAACACATACGTTGTAATTAAATTTTGTAATAATAGAATCTTTCCAGACAAAATCTATGTTTTGTTTAATAAACTTGCTTAATTGGAACTTTTGTAAATGATTAAGCATCTTATAATACCATCCTACATGGGTTTCTTATGATACTTTATCATGTTCGAAGATCTTTATTGGGTAATTTGCTTGTGATTAACCAAATTTGGTCCAACTAAATGTATAGTCATCTACATATCTTCTTGTTAATAAAAACTTAACTTCATAAACTTTTGTAAGGTGAATTATGCTCATTTATATTTTTACCCGAATTATATTCTATTTCTTTGAAAATTGAATTACGTTATACGCTGCTAAGATGCAGCTAAAGCTTCCTGCCTATATCATTTCAAGAAGTTGTTTCTTTCATAATCTATTTCTATGAAAACTGAATTAATATTTGCTGCTAAGATGTAGCTAAAGCTCCTTCCTACATCATTTCAAGAAGTTATTCCTTTCATAATCTATTTCTATGAAAATTTAATTAATTATTTGCTGCTAAGATGTAGCTAAAGCTCCTTCCTACATCATTTCATGAAGTTATTCCTTTCATAATCTATTTCTACGAAAACTGAATTATATTATGCGCTACTACGATGTAGCTAAAGCTCCAGCCTATATTGTTTCAAGAAGTTATTCATTTCATAATCTATTTCTACGAAAACTGAATTATATTATGCGCTTCTAAGATGTAGCTAAAGCTCCTTCCTACATCATTTCAAGAAGTTATTCCTTTCATAATCTATTTCTAATTATTTACTATGTTTATTTTGCTTTCTTTAGAATCACATATTTTGCCCTTATCTAGTTTTAGCACATATACGTTTGGTATATGTATATATTTCCACCCATATAAATATGTGCAAATCTATATATAATTTAAAATGTTTTTGTATATATAGGTCAGGTTAGTGTAAAGTTGAATCTCTGTTGTCCGACACTTTGTCAGTCTGACACCCTTGAAATAAGTGAAATTTTCATATCACTAATTGTTGATGTGGGAGAGAGAAAGACTGTTATACTGTTCCATGTCAGTCTTTCTCTCTAATCACTTTTTATTGCATGGCCGTCGAAAATATGAAAATATGAAAGTAATTTTTTATTCAATCCAATAAGCCAACTACTTACATCACATGATGGTAATGTAAGTGATTGGCTCAGTGGAAATAAAGAATAAAATAATAAGTCCATAAGTACTGAAACATTATTCAAGACTTATGATAAGGAAGAAGAACCAATTTCCAAATGTTTATGCTGTACAGTAAAGAAATGTTGTAAGTATATTCAATACATGTGTCATGTGGCCTGAAGTAAAAGACAGAGAAAATTATTGATTGATTTTAAAGAGACTTCAAGTAAAAACCCTGAAAGAATCTTCAAAATCAAAATTTGAAGAAAGTAACAATTTACTTGTGCAAGATATTGGTTTGATAAAGGACTTAATGCAAGTTAATGATTATGAATTGGTGGCAAATTTATGTATTTCTTAACTTCAGTATGTATGTACTAATACTAATTCATTTAGTTGTTTTTTTCTTTTTTTGTGTACTCTGTGCAGTACAGAATTTTATCAAATTAGTCATAGCAATCTGTTTATTGCCTATTAACCATATTAGTTTGCATGATTCAATTTTTTCACTAAACATCCATTAAACCAGTAAATTTTTAAAATTCCATAAGCCAGAACTATTGTCAGATTAGGCTAATCGAAAGTATACAGACTAACGTATTATTTTTTTCTGTCTATTCTATTTGTATTCTATTGCGTTATGAATTGTGTTTTCATTCAGATTTTATTCATCAGTTGTAGTTTAATAATTGTTAATTTTTTTACTAATGAGATTTGTAAGACAAAGAGATTACTCACGGAAGAACAAATTTATCTTATGTATCTTTACACAAAGTTCATGAAGAAATAAATTCATAACCAAATATTTTCGACATATTATTTTAACCGTTTTAGTGCCTTTGTTTTTTACTCATATATACTTAAAAATGCCAAAGAAATCTTTTGTTTTTGATGTTATTTACCCTTGTCTTGAAAAAAAACTGTATCTCTTCCAAAAATTAGCCATTTTAATAATTTTTTCGATGTTTTCTTAATAAAAACTTGTACAAAGATAATAAAATACAAAGAAAATTATGGATATATATATTGTGAACAAAAATTATAACAAAAACTGAAATCAAGGTCACATCGTCATTTTTGCAGTCCGGTACATCATATCAGCAAAATAATTGTTAACATCACTATTATCACTATCACTCAAAATTTGCATTATGCCAAATTGTGAGTGCACTACAATGTCACTCCCACTATCACTTTCTTCACAACTTGAAAAACGATCATTTTCACTCGAATTATTTTCGTATTCCGACATTATGGGTTAAAAATGTTCTTTTCCTGGATCCTTTTTATATTGTAATCACTAATAATATTATAATTTGAACTTTATTTAACACACAGAAAGATAAAAATTAGCGATGTGTGTGAGCGACCTCCCCTACCGCGCGCTAAATAGCAACTGATTTCACGAGCGCCATCGCGCTCGTGGCTAATTTTGTTAGAACTCGCACGAGCGCGATGGCGCTCGTCGGCACTCCAACGGTTAATCAACATTTGTACTTAGCTTACTACCTTGTTTTATATTGTAATTTATACAAACATGCTTGTATTATATAACAATTTATATAGTGTAACAATTATTTTTCAGCAATTGCAATATTTTCATATGATATTTCTTTTATGATTTGATAGTGAAATTAAATTTTTAGAATCCAGATGGGAGTAATCTTCAATTGTATAGAAGATTTCTTCAAGTGCTGAGACCTGAATATGTGGCAGCAAATAATAGTGGAGACGTCATTCTTTGGTACTTAAAAAGTTTCACAGTTAATGTGAAGTAAGACAAATTTCTTTTTACAAATATCCCTTAATTATCATGTAATTTATTACAGATTGAATGACAGATCCTGTGTACAGAACTTAAGGAGTTTCTGTAATGATTCTATAAGTCGGTACTAATGATAATAAAATACTAGAAATTAACGTTTTATCACTGTTATGTTTACTTCAATTGTAATTTGCAACTGGATAATACATTTTAATAACTATTATTGAAAAGATCCACCAGAAATAAAGTAATTGTTTTAAAAACTTAAATATTAACTTAAAATGTGACTTTTTATTTTATGATTATTGTGTCAAAGAGACCATGTAATTCGCATTAAGCTTGTAAAACATTACGTTTAGAATATAGCAAAGGAAAACCAGGAAAATTTCTTTGATTCTTGATATGTTTTCCGCCTTTGCAAAATATTTTTAATTTGCGATAGGGTATTTAACTATAAATGTAATGTTACATGTCAATAATTGAAATTTAACTATATACTTAAAGTTACATATCAATAAAAATGTAATAAAACAAAATATTTGAAATGAAAAAAAATTTCTAACTTTGTAGCAAAGGGAAGAGTTGTGTTTGAACATATTCGCAAAAGGAATCTACACAACTCAAAGGGTGATTTATTGCTTAGTGTTTTTTCCATTGCTACAATATTGCCAATTTCATAGATATTTTTGGTATGATCCTTCTTCAATAATACTGTCAGTTTTAATTTATTTGAACGGCATTATTTATTGTGCTTATTAAATATAAGCGGAAGCTCTATATAGTCTATAATTGCTCAAATGAATGAAAAAAAATTATTAAATGGTATAAATTAGGACATACCATTATTTTTTGTTATTTTATTTAAAATAAGCTTGTATGGAATCCTAAAGACTGATTTTAGTATACCCCACTTTTGCCCTTCCCGGAAATTACTCACTTGAATAATCGTTTATGAGTATTGAACTTTTATGAATATATCTAAATTTTAAATTATTTCCAGGAATGTATATTTCTGAGTAATAAATGTGTAACTTAATTTAAAAGCCAGAAATTTCAAAGGTTAATTCTCCAGAAAACCCTGTAGCTTGACTCTGTAACTCGAAAACTTTGTCAATCTCAAATCCACTCATTTTACAATTGAACAGCACATATTTACCATCACGTGAAAACTTTATAGCCTATGATCGCTGCAGATTAGTGGTGTGAAAACTATGATTAAGGTAATGAAGATTCAAATACTTAGACAGCCAAATATTTTCTGTGTGATAATAATTTCTAGTTTTAACAATATGTTTTAAATTTTATAAGCGTTAGTACCTTAAAATTGTAGTGCTCTTTAAATATAGCCCAATATTAGATGTCGTCTATTTGATATCACAATCAACATTGGATTCCAAGTATAATATTTGTGTTATAGCCTATTACTCATGATATTTGTTCAAAAGAAGACAACTCATTTTTTGCTAATTTCAATATTGTCACTAGATCCACACATCAAATCAAATTATGCCGTCTTTAACCATTGCTAAAATAAAACTAAAGAGCAGATGCACTGATGACAATAACAAATCTACTGCTACCCTAAGCTCATTCAATTTATGGTGGTTCGAAGACTTAAATCGAAATTGTGCGCAGAATTTCTACTATCATCTTGTTAAGACACTTAAATGATTATTATGTATATAGAATGTTGCATAGTATTCAGAATTTGGCTCGTTTATCGGATCTAACCTGTATTACATTGAGAATATAGTAATTAATATTTTGCAAACAGCGGAAAAAAAATTTTTAAAAGGCTTGTATAGTAATAAATACAGTATTAAATACAAAATATAATAGATTTTTGCTAGTCTCATATAGAGGTTATGGTTTTGAGTTACGTAAGGTTTAGAACTTAAAGGATGATATGTTTATAAAATCTAAATTGTTAATAATTGTCATATAGGATCCGTCGTAATAAAGTATACACTCCGTTGCTGCAATTAGAATATGACGCAGTTAGAAATAGCGAGCTGGATGAAGATGTGACATTGTCATTTGCCCTTTTACACCAGATGCAGGGGAATGGAATGCTGCATGCACTGGAGGTTAAATTTATACTATTATATCTTTAGCAAATATATTTATGTAACAATATTTTACTTTATCTATTTTTGTTGCGTCTTAAACACTAATAGATAATATTTTAGGGTTCAATACTGCAAAAGGAAAAACGGAAACCTTTTAGAATCACTCATATGTCTGTCCGTCCATCCGTCACAGCCTTTCTTCTCAGAAACCACTCGATATAGAAACTTAAAATTTGAATAGTGATAAAACATATTAACTTGCACATATCATAATGGAATAAACTCAAAAATATTCATCTGGAATAACGTACTAGACAATTTTTTTTAATTCCGTTTATAGTGTGGGGTATTATTTAAAAAGGCTAGTTTTAAGGGTCTCAGAAATTATTTTTCATGGTTTTAGATATTACACGCGGTGTCAGGGAATAAATATTTCTGTATTCGCGTGGGGCAGACACTGACAAGGCAATATTTATGTACATAAATAAAAGAAAACTTTCTTTATGGATATTGATGTTAAAGATTTTCTTAAACATAGATATCAGCGGGTGTACTATCTGCTGTGGGAGTTCTATACGCACTTCTGCAAACTTGGACTTATGGAAGACGTGCTGGTGATTCTGGAGTTGTGCTTTTTGCTATATTTTTCCTACATGTCGGTGCCAATACTGCCAATGTTTTTTTCTTGGTTAGTAATGTATTGGACTTCACTTTATTTCAAAAGAAAGTATATTGTTTTGTATTTATAAATTAATTAAGTGGTTAAGAAATCTGTGTTCTATCTAAGTGTATAACCAACTAAGCCAAAACAATTATTAAGTCTTATACGAGGGTAGCGCTGAAAGTTTTTAGAATTATTTCTGATTTAGAAAACTGAACTCTTTTCTAGTCCACTGAGGTACTTTGAGTTTGGTTACTTTTTTTCACAAGTTGGCAGGAATTCGAACACTGTGTGTATCACGTCAAGATGAATTTAACCTGAAACAATTTTCATTCTATAATTTTTTTATGACTTTTATTGAGGTTTCAAACAACAATAAAGTTACCATTGACATCTATTGGCATTTTATGAGAACTCTCATCCAGCGCTACTTTTTTCAACTGGTTTAAGGAGTTCAAGCATGGTTATACCAATCTCAGTGATGATTTTATGAGGGGCCTCTCAACACCAACAAATGAAAATAATGTTAATGAAACGTAGCTCATGACAAAGACTTATAAGAGAGTAACTTACCAGCAGATGCGGGCTAATAAGTTACTCTCTCGTCTTTAAGTTTAGGTATTGATAAGATTCAAGTACAGAACTATATGAACATTTAGGCATCAGGAAGCTTCTAAGTGGATATCTCATGATTTGACCAAGTTTAAAAACATGGTTGATGAAAGCTGAATATACTGTTCCAAGCTAGAAACTAAGAGGTACTTCGCGCAATGGATCACCTATTTTCTGAAGAGTTGCCGAAAAGATGAAGAAATCACGAAGTGCTGGAAAAAATATGGTCAACGAAAAATATGGTTCTTCTTACAGGTAGGTTATCATGCAACAATTGGTCTGGAAAATAGAAGAACTGTTATTGCAGACTAGTATACCAGCAGTTGCTTGCCTGTTATTTTGGAAAAAGTTTAAGTACAACACCCTCGTAGTGGAATCCTCCGCCATCATGATAACAGAGGAACAATCAAATATTTAATTATGGATCATCCGCCATATATCTTAACCTCACACCAAGTGATATTTCTTTTATCCTCAAGAATAAAAGTCAAATTGCCAGGATTCCCACATAAAGGTGAGATGGTCTTTGAAAAAGCCCTTGAAGAGATATTCAAGGAAAAATGGGTTGATTGTGTCACCGTTAGATGAAACGATGAAAAGAGCACCACATAGAATATTGTGAAACACGGTAATTAAATTATAAATTTGCTGGTTAGTTTCATTTTCAATATTTTAAAAACTTTCTGTGTTTACCTATCATATTTAAGATAAGAAGGTAAACATTTTCAGTTTTTACCTATCGTATGTAAGATGTTTAAATTTCTTTTCATATACACATATCTCTTAGCTATTCTTCTGATTATAGGTAAGTTGGTCTGCTGCTAGCCACAGTCTACTGCTATTCAAAGTACAAAATAGTGTACTGTCCTTACCACCCTCACCATATGAGGAGACTGTGCTGCTGGCTCTCCTGTGTACTGCTTTTTGTTTGAAGGTAAGTATTGGCAAGTACTTTATTTAAATGTTGCTTTGACTTTATTTGTATTAAAATTTTAAAACAGGTATCTTTAACTTAAATTCCTTGGGCTTATTCTAATTTTGTTAGTAATCCAAGTACTGGAATTCTAAATCTAAAATTTTTATTTACTACCATTTCAAAACTTTTTTACAATAGTAATATATTTTACGAAAATCAAAATTTTTTGGTAACTTATGTTATTTTTTAATAATTTTTATAATTTCCCCTTGAGCATGCAACGTGAACTTATAAATAATAAAAATACGCTTACTAAATAAAGTTTTTATACAAATATTAATGTTAAGTATAGTATAAATTCAACTATATATGAAGACATTAAACTAGCAAGCAAGGGTAGTAGGTAATAGAATGATAGGCATGTTTTCAGTCACGATGACCTTAAAATTGTACAGATCCCGTAAAATTAAAATAATAATGTTGTTCTATTAAGGATTACAATTATGAACCAGATTCTGGTATGAATTTTAGGATTACAGAATTTAACAAAAGAATTATTATTGAAAAAGCAAAGAGAGTTGCAGACACAGGTCTAACCGTTTTTTTATGTAATAATATTGTAAACAACTAGGCTAGCTGAGGTTTTAAAAGTGAATTATCAATAAATAGGTAACAGTAATTCAAAAATACTAATATATTTTCTATTGTACACCTTGATCCGTAGCCTCCGGATGGGAACGTTTGAAAGATCATCCAATTGGAAAAAAATCATCCAATTTTAATAATTTTTTCGGTGTTTTCTTAATAAAAACTTGTATAAGGATAATAAATACAAAGAAAATTATGGAAATATATATTGTGAACAAAAAATATAACAAAAACTGAAATCAAGGTCACATCGTATTTTCGCAGTACGGTACATTCTCCGTATCAGCAAAATAATTGTTATCGTCACTATTATCACTATCACTCGAAATTCACATTACGCCAAATTGTGAGCGCACCACAATATTACTCCCACTATCACTTTCTTCACAACTTGAAAAACTATCATTTTCACTCAAATTATTTTCGTATTCCGACATTATGGGTTCAAAATTTTCTTTTCCTGGATCCTTTTTATATTGTAATTACTAATAATATTATAATTTGAACTTTATGTAACACGTAGAAAGATAAAAAATTAGCGATGCGTGCGAACAACCTCTCCAACACGCACGAGCGCGATGGTGCTCTTCGGCACTCTAACGGTTAATTTTGTAATTCGACTTTGATTTTAAATGGTTTTAGATATTTTGTTATTACATACAATCAAGCTTTTAAAATGGAAATCCTATATATTTTACAGAAAATATTTCTGCTCTGACATATTGCCTCCTTCCGTGCAATACTTCATTGCATGTCATCTCTTAAATTGTGTGTTTACTAATTAATTTTACAACTTAACCAGTGGTATATACTATAGATATTACTGATCCTATTCCACCATCTAAGGTAAAATTATTTCCTGGAAAGAAATATTTTGTTAATTTATGCATTAGAGATTGGGTTTTAAGATTATTGGTTTAGATTATTAGTTATTTAACCTCAAAAAAGTCACGCGATCATTAGAAATGGCAGCGGTCGCATGCAGTTGTTTACCTTTTTGAGTTTTAAGTAATATAAAACACAAATGAATAAAATAATAATTTATCCTTTATAATTTGATACTTTATTTTTGGATCTGGTAACATTTTAATGACAAAAATATTATTTGAACATAAAATTTAAAAAATTAAAATTCTCTAATTTTGCATGTGACTTTCGCAAGGTTCTAATAAATTGAACATTGCTGTGGTCTCGACAGTATCAGTTGCTTTGCAGTCATGAGCTACAGTCCTTTTTAGGATTTCATAGCTAAACTACGAAAATTTATGGTTTTGCCACATCTGTTTGTCTGTATGTCACCGCTGTTTCACTTGTAGATTATTAATGCTATAAAGCTGAATTTTGGTTATATTTATATTACCTGCAACATTATGAAATAAAATTTCTTACAAAGATTTTTTTAGGGTACCTCCCCTACATGTAAATTGTAGATTATTTTTTTTATTGGCATATCCCATTGTTTATTATAACCTTGGGGGAGTATGTCATGATCACTTTTTCCATACAGGAATCTGTTTATGAAATATTAAACATTGAAGTGGTAATTTTTGTTAGAGTTACGTCTCCCCACACCCTACCAGTTTAACTCCTGTTTTTTAATATTTGAAAACTATTCAGAAATTGAAAGTATATATAACGAAATTATAAGCAAAATTATCACAGCTAAGTAGGCTCTACTAGTCTACGAGTAATAATCGATCAACTTATGACGTGTAGTTTGGTCTATAAAAAGTTAATAGAAACTCCATACAAATGAAGTAAATGTAGTGTAAAAAAAACTGTTTATTTTAAAATGTATATTTATTGTCTCTGAGAGATATACTAGGCAATATATTATATATTTACATGGTAAGAAATGATATTAATATTTGTAAATAGCGTAATAAAAATTCTATGTCCCCTCAAATGTATATATGTATATAAGGACACGGAAACCTCGTAGAGCATGTTACACTCATACTTAACAAGTTTTTTCTATGAATTCATTGGTATATTTACTACCTTTTCCTCAATTTCATCACTTATGAATAAATTCCAGACTACTATAAAGGTCACCCTTACATTGTTTCTATAAACGCCTGAACCCTTTTTCAAAATATCTAAATTTGAGGTATCTTTTCACGTCCCATAAAAAATTTAGCTGTTACTGCTAGGGATAAATCTTTTTCATCTGAGCTATTTGCTTCATTTATAGATTGCATTCTTTCAGTTTACTCCATATCTAATAGGTGATCTGAAACTTCTGAATCTGGGTCAGTCACCATTTTATTCACTCTCTTGATCTTGTTCCAGGAGTATTTGTGCCATGCCTTTATCACTCATATGTCTAATTCTTTGTAGTAAAATCATATCAATAATATAAACTATGTTATATGACACGCAACAAATTTACGAATAGAGTCACAACCGAAGGAAAAGCTAACTGTGCACCAAGGGATGTGCAGAAAATGGGACAAGTTATTTTTGCATAAACCTATTAAAGGCTTCTAGAGATGGGGAATATCTATGTGTAGAAACTATGATTTTATGATGCAATATTTGCCAAGGATAGTCGATTTCATGCAGTGTAACCCTAACCACTTGAAGGTTAATGGAAGAAGAGATGAAAGTCCAAGACTAGATAATTTTGTCGTTATGTTAGAATATAAGTGATTTATATTTTAATAATAATTTTTTCAGTTTATCGAAGTGGTATGGATGAATTGGTGGCAGGTGACAGTGGACATTTTTTTCTTAGACTGGGAGTTTGCGCAGAGTGAAAATAGAGGTATGTTATTCCCCTTTGGTTGTTTTAAACAATGTTATATATTATGCAAATATTCACACTTCTAAACTTCATAATCTAAATAAATTATTTACTTTATTTGTCTCTATCTTAATATAAAATTTTTTCAGGTGATGGTGGAATAGAAAAGTGTAGTTGGCGCACCGAGTGTGTCATGCGAGCGTGGTGTCAGATGCAAACATGTCGACGTATCTATTTGCCTTTACATCTGCTCATCATAGTATACATTTTGGAGGTATGACTCTTCTAAATTCTGTAATGTCAAATAATATGCAACGACATTGAAAACATAATTCAGCCAATCTTGTTGCTATTAACTTAATTTTTTAAATGGAAAAAATATTTAAAAGAAAATAAAGAACTTGAATCTTTTTTTTAAACAAACTTTAGACATATTAAGTACATAAAACTCTATAAAACCTATAAAGTGGATAAATATAATTCTTCTAATTTGCTAAACAAACTAAGAACTAGCTCTTTTTAGCGACTGCTGATGTATACATTGGGAACGTACCACTTGGTGAGCACAGTTGTGGTCACGATCACAACGTCATTACTGATTGTACACAACTGTTTCGAGCCCATGTCGACCCACGTATTGACATGGGTCATTGCGGTCATTCATCTATCAATTTAACTTTGACACATTGATATAAGAAATTTACGTAATAAACAATATCATCTTTGAAGATTAAGCATGGTGATGGAGAGAAACACTTTATGCACCTCTGAGAAGTACCTAATGGAAGTAAAGGACCAAAAGATGCAAAACAATCATCAAGGTTTTATGGAAATTAAATTGCACTTTTCCAATTATTGTTAGTGTAAATTATTATCTAACAATTAATACATAATGAAAAATACAACGCTCTAATTTTTTTTTTCCAATATCCGCCATTTTCTTACAGTTACAAATATTCATTGTTTATAACCCGTTCCACTTGAACTGACAGTGACAACCAAGACAAGCTAATAGAATGGGTATAATTACGATGGTGGGCGTGAGCGTTGTGAGCAGCTAGTGGAGCGTACTAATAGCATTTTTGCATTTCTCAATACAGCTGCAACTCCTAAAAAACATATTTATAAAAATATATAGCCAAATTCAAATTGAAATTTATTTAGAATTATTCTTGAGGAATCTCATTTAATATGAATTTAATACATATGTAAAAACAAGTCAAAACTTGTGCTCTATTGATGAAACTATTACCTCTTGTAATTAAATAAAAACAAATGAATATTACAGTATGAAAGGCGAATTTGAGTTATAGTCAGATACTATAAAAATCAATTATACATGAATTAAGTCAATTTTGCTTAAAAAATTTAGTTTTTTTAAATGGTAAAATGTTTATTATTTATTATTTATTGTTTATTGTTTATAATTTATTTAATTTAGTGCCATTGTTTTTTACTCATATATACTTAAAAATGCCAAAGAAATCTTTGGTTTTTGATGTCATTTACCCTTGTCTCGGAAAAAAAAACTGTATCTTTTTCGGTGGTTTCTTAATAAAAACTTATGCAAGGATAATAAAATATGAAGAAAATTATGGAAATATATATTGTGAACAAAAATTATTACAAAAACTGAAATCAAGGTCACATCGTATTTTCGCGTAGGAAGATAAAAAATTACCCCTACCGTGCGCTAAACAGTAACTGATTTTGCGAGCGCCATTGCGCTCATGGCAAATTTTGTTAGTATGTGCGCGATGGCGCTCATCGGCACTGAAACGGTTAATATATGCACATACATATGTATTCACAGACAATATGCACATACATATGCATTCACGGACAATTTAGAACTTTTTGAAGAACAATGTTGCTATAAACTATTTCCATGTATCTAACGATTTACACAACACACATCAATTTCCCTCTACGGACTTACACACCTTAGTTACAGGTTATTGGAATCTTATAGGAGATCAGAAGCTATAGCCTCAATTTGTTTGAGACACGTATCATCTGCTAACATAAATATTTTTGTGTTTAAATTTTAACCTTGGAGTGTTTTTGCCTTTTAAGGAGATTCTTTTTTCAATTTTGACAATTTTCAATTCCCAAATACAATTTTGGCAACTCTCCAATTTAAAATAAAGTACAGCATACTGGCTAAACCAGAAGTGTTCAAACATTACTTTGATAGAAATTTATTTTGAACTATATGCTTGAAAAAAGAAATAATCAAAAGTAGATTTTTTTTCTTTGCAGATAACTGACACCTGGTGGTGTACAGAATCCCCCGGTTACAAAATGTCAGCAACCGGCTGTACGTGGATTGTACTCTATATATTGGAAGCGATCGCATCTTTTATTCTGCGCAGATGGAGCCAGCCATTGCTGTTCATTAAGCTGTGTTCTGCAGCGCATATTTCTATGTTGGTCTTCCAAGAAAATTTATATGCTCATTATGTACACGGAAGGTTAGTGGCAATACTTATTATAAAGGGTCATGCCGTATTTCCATAGTGAAATCACCTCCAATAGGAACGTATATTGTTACTTATACAGTGTTATAGAAGAGGCCAAAAATACTTGATACAGAATATATTACCTGTCTATCTTGGTTAATCACAGAGATATTTAAAAAAAGTGTCTGATGACTACTTTTATCAAAACGTAATATCTAAGTAATTTTTAAAGTTAAGAAAATTAAACAAAATTTTTGTGTTTTGATATACTTTACAATTTATTTTACAATAGTTTCCGATGCCCAAATAAAAATATTAGAAAAACATAAATAAACATTTTATTAATCTATTTCCATAAGATGTAATTAAATGACCACTTTCTAAAATATATATAGTATTTGCCTATATGTCGCCCGACAGTAGGCCAAGTTTCATTAAAATCCATGTGATGTAACATGTTGAAAAAAAATTAATATGACATTACATATACTCTATGCCGACTACGTCGAAACATTTAAACATAATTGTTATTATTGTATTCACAAATATCACCACTTAACATTATTGTTAAGTTCACAAATATCACTGCTTAAAAATTCCATAATACTCATAAGTACGAAAGACTTATGTATGCGCTTAATTACAAATGATATCAGCTCTCCGTGCGTTAGCGCTCCATGTGCCGGTCATGTCCGTACATGTTTGTACTTTTACGTACAAATTATTATTAGTGCGTAGCTATGGTGATGCTGTTCCTATTTACTCAGTTTCACATGTTCCTAACTGATAGACGTATTGTTTATAATAAAAAATATATAATATCTAGTGAATAAAGGAGTAGTATGAAATAAAAATTTGGTTTGGTTGGGAAAATGTAATAATTGCGGCTTTATATTGCGAAAGGACAGAAAACGAAAAATAATATTGCGAAACGAAGATGAAGTGCGTACTTGCAACATTCATCACTCCAAAAAAACACTTGAAGTTGGAGATGTACTGTCTAATAAATGTCGATTGATTTCATACAGAAATTCATCAGGTGCTGATGACTTACGGGCAGGACCTTCTCATATTTATATAAATACGGAATAACGTGACATCTTCCAATTTGAATCAACGGACGAGGAAGAATATTATATTGATGATGAGGGGGACTTTCACATACGTCACAGTTCCGATAAGGCCTTTATGATACTGCCATTTCAGAGGGTAGTTTCGACTCATGAATACTGTATTTTATGTATCTCAAAATCTACCAAAACGATACCAAAAGAGGCTCGATATCAAGCATTCGTTAAAAGAAGGATTATCATTCTGAATGGAGATCGTTGTTGCTCATAGCATTTAGTAAAAAACAATAATGTCATCGAACACTTTTTTAAATATCTCTGCGATTAACCAAAACACAGGTAATATCTTCTGTATCAAGTACTTTTGGTCTCCTCTACATCACAGTATAGGTAACGATATAGGTTCATATTGGGGGCAGTTTCACCATGGCTAGACCCTTTGTAAATGTGTTTTTCATGTCCGGATTTATGTTGTGTTATGATTTAGGTGGTGCTTTTAATTTTAAGCTTTTTGTTTTGTGTCTGCAGGTCTATAAAAGGAGAAGAGTCCCAAGGTTTGCTACCAGGTCGGCCTAATCAAGCTTTCTCGATGTGCTGTGCTCCGTCATTCCGGTTGGTTTTCTTATCTATATGTGCATTTATATTCCATTGTAAATAAATTACGCGAATTATCAAATGTTATGTCTATTTTGTGTTGTAAACTTTTTAACATCAATCTTATGGTCAAACTCAGTTTTACCCTCATCTACCATCATTTAAAGACTAAAAAACTAGATTTGCTTTTCCCAACATAAATCTAAATATCATCCTCTCAGAAACGCCTCATACTTATGTTCTTTGGATGCGAAGTAATGGGTAGAGGTTTATATTTATGTAAAAAGAAGGTATTGGTTGCTTCGGGAAAAAACAAAAAATGTATCTGCTGACATGAGCGCTGCAAGGCTGCAAGTGCAGAGCCTGGTCATATATTTATCAAATATTTTGTTCCAACATTTTTTGGCCACTGTTCCCAATAATTTACAACTGAACTTACCCTCATTTTCATCTACCAGTTTTAATTTTCTAATTGCATACACATTTTCCACTGGTTGCGGAATTTCTAATTACAAACAAACCTTCCGGCTACGTCCATCATAAGGTATTCTTTAAGAAAATGTCACTAGTACATTGCTACCAACTCTGTAACCAAAGAGATGAAGCAGGTTATTGTCAAATGGCTTATGACACACCTAAAATGGAATGGTCTTTTTCATATAAACTAACTCACCAAAATCTCTTCACAGTAAAATTTTCAGCTTATACCACATTGAACGATGATGGAAAAATTTTACAAGTCAGGTGTCATCAACTATTCATCTGTCCAAAATATTTGATCTGTATAACTGCTCAATAAGGCGGGTTATTTGGACCCATCCTGTACAGTTGGAACCTTTAAATTCTCATTGATCATTGCATTATCTGAATCGTTGTAATATGACCTGAAAACAAGTAGTCTGCAAGGTTAGACACTGTCTCCAATGCTATTCCTACTGCAATTAGATTAAATTCCCATATTATAGCAATGGAATACGCAAAGTATATTTTGCGACAGTGTAAGTTGGAAATATCTTGGTGCCTAAAAGGTAAAAGATAGTGGACAATCTTGACAAAATACTACAACCCATCGTTATAAACCAGTCAACTCTTGTTGAGTGCCGAAAAGATATGAACACATACTTGGTGATATTCCGTGGAAGTAGTCTATAGCAATTTGCTGGTTTTCCCAATTGCTATACCAACTTGAAACCTTTAAGCAAACATTCTTCTTCTTGGCAATATTTTCTTCACTGTTACATTGTAAATTTAAAGACAAATTTTGAACGTTTATTTCTGCTGGAAATGTTCCGAACATTGAATTTTCACTGAGAGAGTGTACAAGATTGTCATTTAGTCAGGGGCACCAAAAGTATACTTGTTGTTATTATAAAGTTATACAGTTGTAGCTCTAATATTTGTTGATTGTAAGGAAAAAAAATGTAGAATTTAAAATGCAGGGAAGGCGTGAATTACATCAATACATCTCTTAGTTACATAACTGTTGGTAAAATTAAATATTAGTAAACATTATCGTTGATTATATAGGGCTAAAAATAATAAATTAAACTTTTTATTTATCTCTTAATTAACATTTTCCCTTAATGCATGTTATGATGGTTGAGTAGTTAAAGTTATTTTTTATTTTAAATAAAAATGACATTAAACACTTTTTAATTTTATTTTTGTATTGTATAAACAAGTTTCATAATGTAAGAGAATAGCATATGTTTCATATGTTTCAGTGGCCATATAAAATGGCCAGCACTTTATATATTAACATGTAATCCGAGCATTATGAATAACATCATATTAAACCCTTATATATATGTGTATATATATATATATATATTATTTGAAAAACTTTATTTGCTATTTTCTGAGTTTTTAAAATCAGGGGTCTTTACATCGTTAAGAGTAACATGGTTGTGTTCCACATCTGATTTTCGGTTATGTCCAATTGATGATCTTTTATAAGAAACTACCAAGACATAAATTTCAATAAAAAATAGAATTAGTCTTGAAATTGTGCGACTCACATATATTTAAATATATTATATATGTGAGTTGCAAATGATAACTATGTTAACTACTTTGAATTTCAGTATATTATACCAAAAACTTCAGGACCAGGCACTAGCAAACAAACAAAGCCATTTTTCACGTATCCCTGTTGCTTCCACTGCCAGTCTGGTCTCAAAGCACGGTAAATTTAAATCTATCTACATATTTTAGAGAATTAATTATAATTATATGGTTTTTATAAATTATCGAGTAGTATTTCTATTTTATTTTATTGCATACATTTATAGATACATTTCAGGTAACCTATTCGTTAAAATTAAAGAGTCAATAGCTTATAAAAATTTAAATATATAAATAGTTATATTAAAATTATAACGGATGAGGACTGATACATTTCTACAAATTTACTTTCACTCATCATAAATAAATTGCAATCTGATCAGACTACCACGATTAACTGGTTGGGCAGTTGAATAACGCAGGAAACTGGAGAGGTCTGTTATTTGATCCTAGAAGGTGGTATAGTAAAAAGGGGATGGTTGCATAAGTGCAGGAGATATGAAGAATGGAACTTTGCTGATATATATGGAGCATAATATTTTTCCTTTTAATAGTTGGAAGATTAAATTTTTTGAGCTCTCTCCTGAGTTGCATAAGCATACCCAGTAGGAAATTGGTAGGAAACAAAAACGGAAAGCGACCACACTATCTCATGTGAAGATATCATGGGAACATCTTTTGTACATGTTCAATCATTAAGCTCTACTAGACTTCGTTTAGGCTTCAAATGATGGAATTGGATTTTAACCACTTTTGCACTAATTAAATGAAGCAAATTGATTTTTCCACAACACATATCCAAGAAACACATTAAAATTTGAACCCCATTTTGGTGGAAAGGTTCTCTCTTTTCATATTTTGCAACTCTTAATTATTTTGAAGTTTCCCACTTTTCCGCAGAAATTTATTTGTTCACCTGATCTAGAGCGTGATTCGTTTCTAATGATTGGGTATTCCCAAAAGATTTATTAATCTTTTGACCCAACAGAATAGATTAGTGAAAAATTAAATAAAGAAATAGAAACATGCACTGAAAAGTTTTATCCGTAACCTACTCATAGGAGACTTCAATTTTTTTACTGTTCAACTTATAATTTGTAGAGTATATTCTACTTCAAGAAAATTAAATAAAAAAGTTGATTTTTTTTTCAAAACCACCATTAACTTTACCTCTTAAACACCAACATAAACCTTAATATTGTTTGACAATTACTCCTATTTTGACCTTTTTAACTTTGCTTTTCTGTTTTTGAATAGGAGGTTCATAATGATTGGGCTATTCCTGTTTATATTGATTTTGACTTATGAACTTTTGCCTAAAATATCTTTTAATTTTTTAACAGAGAACAGTGAAGTCTTATAACCTAAATATTAAAAAGTAATAATGGCTTCCTGGTTGAAAATTACCAAAGCAAGTAGCAATGCCATTCATGAAAGAGAAATATGTACCCTTACCAGATTAAATAAGCATTACCAGTTTCAAATCGTATTAGCAACAATTCATATAACTTGTTCTTGGGATCACTTTGAGTAATTGAAAGCCTCAGTTTCAGAGATATGTTCGAATTTTATTAACAATATCTGTTGGCATAAAAATAAAATATTAATATGCGTCTACCGCTTAACGAAACTATTCAATCGAAAAGCAATATGATTATTTTTTGAAGAACAAACTTTAAGAACAAAAATTTGAAAAAAGTTATGTAAATGTAAAATAAAGATGGGTCATTATGTCACAATTTCTTTATTGCAGACACAGACATGGATGAAATGACTTGGCAGAGTTCACCTCTGCAGAAATCAAGACTTCTGCTGACAACATTTTTGTCTTCATTCTTTGATCATGTGAGTTATTAGAAACGATAGAGTATTTGACAGCTGTCAAATAAAATCAGAAACTGGATTAAAAGACATATTATTACTGGTTTTATTTAATTTTGAAGGAATTTTTTTTCATTTGTACATCACATGGCCAGAAACACCAATCACGATCCATAATGCGACTTTAACTAATATAATTTGACATTTTGAACTGTAAAGTTTTTTTTATTCATTTTCACTTCATTTTACACTTGCGAGCTTCATTCTAATTTGGCTTGCTGTATTCTATGTAATTTACTACATGATTAGCTAACTGAAGTAGAAGCAAAGTACTCATTAACAAATCTAACGTTTTAACTCCAATAAATATATTCTACAACAATATTTTTAAAAGAGATACTACACATACATAACATAAATAGTTGTAATGATTACTTTGCTCAAACTAATGAAATATTTCCCGCTTTTCATAAAATTATGTCAATAACTATTATTCATATATTGTTCTTCTTTAAGATTCTTATATTATATGACTTAGAATATAGAGTAATCCATGAGGCGAGAATACATGCGCCTGTGTGTCTGTAAAAACTATGCATAAAATGCATAGTTTGCGTAGTATCAAAATGCGGTTATCAGTGCCAGTCTAGACATAGCTCTGAACGGCCATGTAGTTTGTATGTGAGAACATCGTCTAAAATGCCGACTTGTGCTATTCCCACCTACAACAATATCGCTGGACTGCAAAAGAAACAAATGGGTATTATTTTTTATACATAAATTCTATTATTTATTTTAGTTTTCAATTAACTGTGCAATTTTAAAGTATCAAAGTAAATTATTATTGAGAGTAGCGCCCCATTTTCGTTGGTGTTGTCACCTATTAAAAATTTGTTTACCCAAATTAAAAAGGTCTTAATTGTTTGATGCTAAAAAATGTAAGATTTCGTATGTAGGATCACAGAGATGGCGTGAAAGGAACAAACATTACATTCATTCATTTCCGCCGTCGTTTTTAATTTCTTGAAAATGCGAACCGATATTGTTTAAAATAGGTAGAAATTTTATCAAGACATTAAATGATAATTTATAGAGTTCATTTTTTCTTTCCGTTTTGAATTTTTTAGTATGGGCTGATTAATTTTCAATCTTTATTGCGGGTTTTCGTAACCCCTCTACACTTTAAGGCACTGAGCTAATTGTTTTCAATTTATATTCACATAAAAAAACATATACAAATAAACATTCTATAAATCTAACATGGCGTCAAATATAATGCTTTATATAAGCAAAGCGATGCACCATATAAATCTATGTAAATACGTATTGTACCACCGCAAGCATACCTATTTATGTATGTGGATTTGCTAGAGTTGTTGGGTAACATTGTGCGTGTAGGTTAGGGCGCTATTGAAGGAGCTCTGTAGGGGGGAAGAAGATTTTTGGCTTCAGGCAGCTGCGAAGAGATTTGTGGTTATGTGCCTTCTGGATGACTCTATATTCTAAGTTAGACGAGTATATTCGTCTCTCATATTTGGGACAAACTGTATTGTTTCCATTTTTAGTGTCAATTGTGTAGTTAATAATTTATTTAAATAATTATCGTTGTTTACTTGAAAACTATGTCACACCCAACATTTTTGTAGCAGGTTGTAATCAGAAATTTGAAAAGATGTTTTTAAATGTGCAAATGCTTTTATTTAACAGTAATAATATTTTTTACTTGAATATTTACCTACAATATATCATTTAACACTTGACAAAAAATCGTCAAATACCCTTGTTACAATTTTGTGTTGTTTGTTTCTTATCACACGATTAATTGTTGATAAAAATCATTACGAAATATTTATTTTGAAATCAACCTATCCTGGTAATATATACGACAAACTCTATCAACAGACAAACTCTAGTCATTAAGCAGTAAATTAGAAGAGAGATATCAACAGTGTTCGCTTTTATGGGGTTGCAATGTATAAAATAGTTAAATTTATAATTTTTCGAATATCTAAGTATTTTATTACATCATATTAAAATTTCTCTATCTAACGACATGCCCCGAAACCAAGTCACTACTCTATAATATAAAATTGTAGCGTTACGTTCCAACTTCATCTGATTGAAATTCTGAAATGCGAGTGCAGTATTTGAATTCATTTATTTTTTTAAATACCACTGTGTATTGTACTACATCTTCATAAGTCACTACTCTATAATATAAAATTGTAGCGTTACGTTGCAACTTCATCTGATTGAGATTCTGAAATGCGAGTGCAGTATTTGACTTCATTTATTTTTTTAAATACCTCTGTGTATTGTACTACATCTTCATATTAAACACAAATAATTAGCACATGCACTATCTCCCCCCCCCCCCCTATTACTCTGCTTGCTCTTGCTTTTTTCTAGAGCCTGCCTTTATATTTTCTTCTAATTTTCTAAACTTTTATCATCGTAATTTTGAAATTGTTTGATATATTACAATGAAATATATTGGCCACAGACATTACATGAAATATAATGGACACATGTGTAAAAGCTATGTCAATTGCTCCAGTAGATTTCAAGTTAAATCTGTTCGTACAGACAAGAAAACAGAAAATTTGTTTAACGTTTGGTTCGTTTTTGAATATGCAAGTGGAAAAAATACTTGAAAGCTGAAAATTTGAAAATCGCAGATAGCCCCTT